>JANQBM010000001.1:5974805-5992334 GCA_025594535.1 Erythroxylum domingense | reverse complement strand
ATTTAAGTAAAGATTACCATTTCAGTCAAAAATTTGTACACCAATACTGCTATCTTATAAAGGCCATAACTCTTGCACCTGAAGGCCAAAAGTTTCAATCTTTATATAATTAGAAAGCTAAAAGAATAATCTACAACTTTTGTAAAGACCACTTAGCCTAATTCTACCTATATCAATACAATTTATTCCTTAAAGTTTCAGATAACATTTTATCCTATTCTCTATTTTCCATTTATCTGTGCACAAACATTTCTAATGCAAATTCCAAAGGACCTAACTAACATTCAATTCCCTACATACAACTTAATAGAAGAAAAAGAATCTGCATATATATCTATACATATATATATCAGAAAAATTTTTGCTCTTTCATTGACAACTTTCACTGTCAATTTGCAACAATAAAGTTGATACACATCTTTATACTTCATATCAAAATTCCATATCAGTATCATAATTAGAAAATACATACAGAAATGTTTAGACTGATATGCTTTTAAGGTCACCAAAAAAATGATCCTCACTCACTTAGTTACAAAAAGTCTGCAATTCTTGGAAATTGCCAAAACTTTGCAAGGCTCAGTTATGATCTGCTGATTCTTCAAATAAGTAGTGGAAAATTTATGGGGTGACTCGGAAAGCTCAGTGACTAATATGTTTATAGCTAGTAATAATAAACTACACACAAACATATACGAATACTCATATAGGCATACTTGTCTTGTCTTAATCTAGCAATGAAATTTCAGCATTCACAATTCCAACTCACATCTCATAATTCAACACATCATCACATAGAACATATTGGATGTAATTTATCATCAAAGCATAACACTCAAATTGCATCATGACTTGACATATCAAAATGCAATGCACAACATAATGGCTCGAAAGTTCCGTGGAACGAAACAGAGAAACCAAAGATTTCACCGTGAAATGAAATGAGTCTGATTTCTCAGGATCTCGTGGCCTCAAGCAGGCAGCCGAGAGAAGGCTATAGATCATCGTGCACGTGACTAACGAAACGGGTTCGTCTCTTGCCCACATAAACATATTCAAATGCATATATATATTTGATAACTTAATCATAGTTGATGCTTTTTATTTTTTTTCTGTTTTTCATTAACACAAAGCAGTAAAATCTTTCAAGCATAACAAGTTCATAAATCACAACACAATTTTCCCACATCCACAATAATTCAAAACAATCATATTTAACATACATAAACTCAATTATTTGAGCTCATCATCACTAAAACTATAAACATATTACTCATCTATTTATTTGATACTCCCAAGATCAAGCTTGCTCTTCTTCTTGCTCTTGATGTCGATATTCTTGATTCCCTAAGAACAAACATATTTCATTTAATCAACACACACACATGAAGTTTTCCTCAAACCTAGTTATCCACGAATAAGCTTAAGCTTGATCTATTCTTACTTTCTCTAACTCAAGGAACTAAAATATACTTAAGTTCACAAAAGAAATCTAAAAACATGGTTTTCTTACTCCTCTTCTTTTCTCTCTTCATTTTTCATCTCATAATCTATCTTCCCTATTTTCTCCTTCCATTAAAGCAAGAAGAAAAGTTAGGAAATACCTACAAATTTTCAGCTGAACACTCCTCTCTCTTCTTCTTTCTCCTTGTTTTGGTGTCTCCTTCTCTCTTTCTAGGCTCTTCTACGATTTTCTCCTCCTTTTCTTTCCTTAACACACACGAATCCTCCTCTTTTGTCTTATTAATTTAAGACAACCTTTTAGTTTTACCAATTTACCCTTCCTTATTTAATGAAATTCCTACTAACTCCTCCACTTTATTTTAATTCTTTCTTTTTAATTCATGCCACCATATAAAATTCATAATATACCATATTAAACTCCAAAAATTTCTAATTTATAAATTCTAATTTATTTTCATGCTTAATAATTTAATAAATAATAAAAAATAAAAAATAAAAATCCTAAAAAAATCGGGATCCGACACTGTTATTCATGGAATATACTCAAGAAAATACATAAACATTTAGAAGATTTTTTGCTATATTTGAATATAATTAGCAGGTTAGAAATTTTTTTTTCTTTTCACTGTACTTAAAGAAATGTACTTAGGATGACGTAAAGCTTTTCAGATGGTATGTGTAGGCTTTTCAATGTCCATTATGTAATTTAGAGTGAATTATAGGTTTTACATATACATCTTTATATAATTTGAGTCATACTGTATCCATATAATAAAAATTCCTTCTAAATATACGTGTGTCTATTTTTTGTTTCATATATCACATTAAGCTTATGAGCATTATCATACTATAAGAAAGATTTCCCATATTATTATGTCATACAATGCGTTATTAGCATCGAGTGATTACCAACACTATTTTAGTTAGGAGAGAAAGTACAGGAAAGTGGCTTTGAGGATTTTGTTTTACCTATGATGCTTAGTGGAGTGTTATAAATACAACTTGGATTACTGTTTTACAAGTTATTTAAATCAAATGATGACAAGAAAGAAGGGATAATGTATGGAGGCTTTTACATTACATACCTAACAAAGAACTTATTAGTATTTTGTAACCTACCTTTGATGAACATTACATGTTCAATGTCCCCTTTAACCTTAAAGTAATTAGATACATAAGGTTATTGATGAAGTTCGGGGGAGCATGTGTTTTAGCTAGTTGTAAATACAATGAATTAGGTATTGATGCATCAATGGTTAAAGTTGAGGTAATCGCAAACATAGTTAAGCAACCACTAAAATCTGTTAAGGAAGAAGAGATACATGAGTTAAAAATTGAAAATACCATTACTATAAACAAATAATACCATGATAACATATAAACAAATATCATTACTCTATACAAAAATATAATGGGTTTATACAAATAAGTAGCACCTTCTCTTTAATTTATAAATATCATGATTGATTACAAAGAATACCATCACTATGTATGAAGAAAATCATGCTAACATATAAAATAAAACCATCCCTGTATAAAACAAAACCATTGGTCCTTACAATGAAATACAACTTTTACTGCAATATGTAAATATCATAATTCAAGATAAAGAATACTGTCACTACATATAAATAATATCATCACTTTATACAAAAAATACAATTACTCCATACAAAATACACCATGATTTTATAAAAATAAGTAATACCTTCACGATAATATGTAAATATTATTAGTCCCTATTAACACCCAAAAGAGGGGGGAGGGTGAATTAGATGTTTATAAATTCAACAAAATTTTTAACCAATGTACTTAATTAATAAAAATAATAAAAATAAGAATAAATGGAAATAATTGATATAAATCAATTAAATGATTAAACAATAATTTAAAGAGAATAGGGAAGAAAGAATGTAAATTGATTTCTAATGGTTTAATAGATAACCCTTGCCTACGTCTACTTTTTAAACTCTTCTTAGAATTCCACTATAATTCTTCTTTCAAAGTGAAGAACCACTTTTTTATAATCTTTATTAACAAAGAGGAACCATTTTACAATCTTTCTTCATAGGGAAGATGAATCTCAATCCCACTCAGAACACCCCCAAAAAATAATGCCTTAATTGAATCTTATAAAAAAAGACACCTAAATGCTTCTTGAAGCTATAACCAATCAGATAACATGTATTTATAGGGTCTCAAGACCTCTCCTACCTGTTAGAGCTAAAAACTAGTCATTACAATGGCAAGTTACAGAGATTTGGTTAACTAGCATAACATATTTTTTTGGACCAACATGCATTGAATGTATAGATTCACTATTTGTTGAGACATTAGTGGACTAGTAGGCATATTGGTTAACCAATATGACACATTAGTTGACCAATACATTAACTAATGTTGCAATAAACTCTTGGTACATCACATTTAATAACTTTAGCTTACATGGGTCAACCATTGACTTACATAGGTCGACCAATCCAAAAAAATATGACTTTAACAATTTCAAATTCCCAAACACAATTTTTTAATGCAATTGTGATTTAAACACTTCCCAAAATGTTTCCCAAAGAAATTTTGAATGATTAAGAGGCTTTTCTGTTAAGACCAAAAATCTTCAATGCCTCTTAATAAATTAAAAGACTCACTCAATAAAATGAAATAAAATGTTTATGCATGGTGAGTCTTTTAGAAAATTAGAGTGACTACATAGGATTATAATTAACATTAAAAGCTAAAGAATGACCTCAATTTTCCTTGTTATTCTTACGTTCTTGACTTGGCAGTCACTTTGTAAGCGGTAAACTTCATCTCTTCTTCTATTAACTTTATGAATTATTTTATTGAGTTTATAACTATATCTTGTTTTCATATTCCTTCTTATCAAAATAATAATCCATTAGTAGTAATTGTGTTTTTTTTATCATCAAAACATTGATTGGAATCTCTCTTTATTTTACAGATACCACAACTCACTACAAAAAAAAGCATCAATGCATATAAAGAATCTTATAAACATATATAACAAATACCATCATACTATAATCAAAGTATCATTTTCATAAATTAAAAAATACCATATATTTTTAGTTCATAATCTTCTTCATTTGATCCTAAGTAAGTTAACTTCTATGTTAGTTGTGATATATTCTATATTTCAAGATATTACATGGTTTCTTTCATTTTTTAGTAATGTAGACTTACCATGTATTTGGTCATTTTCAAATATGGTTAATCTCAATTGAATAAAGTGAATTATATTAATTTTATAAGTGCAAGGCAACAGTAAATAGATGCAAATGTACAAACTTCATATATATCATTAGATGTTAATGACAAAGAGATGTGCATTTATGACTATTAAATGTCTCACCTCCATTTGAGTATGGGACATTAGGTAGTGATTTATGATATCTAAGCTATATTAAAGGTCAACTAGGCAAGTAAACATATCATTTTTATAGTATACTATAACAAGTATGAGTATCATTCCTATGATGACTCTAAGTATTAGTAATTTTTATCTTTATATTATTTAATTTAACAGAATGAATAATTGATTTAAAGGAATGTTTAGCTAAACTAAAATTTTTAATGTAAAATAATAAACCATATCAATAAATAATAATGAAGCAATCAATTGATAAATAAGACCTATATGTATAATCTTCCTAGAACCTTTCTAAGCTTCAATGAATCTCAATTCAATTATTAACTTTAGTTTCTTATATCGATATAAATTATAAAGTTATAACCTATTAAACTAGTTTAGTCTCTTTGTTGTGTTCCTCCCTAGTGAATTGCCCATTTATTTTCATTTGGATTTAAGAATTTAATCCCTAGATTCCCATTTTCTTAAACATTTTCACTGTAGAGTTTGTCTCCTCTACCTACTTATCTTGTCTCTTCATCTTGTTCCTCTCTCTATATTTAGAACATTTAGGGATTGAATACTAAGTATCATATCTCCATTTCTCCATTATGTTCATCTCCTCACTTTGTTATCGTGTATTTCAACTCACACATAAGATGTGGAAGTTTTGCCATTTATGGAGCTCAGAGACATATTAAACTATTCATTTATCTCACAAAAATCATATGTTATTGTTGAAAAATAATATATACTTGCTTTGTAGGGCTCTTCAGCTACAAATTTAAAGTTATTCCTCATTTAGAATCTTGTATATAGTAGAGGAAAAAAGCTAATTAAGCATATTAAAAACTTCTAAATGAAAAATTTGTGTCATTTTCATTTTCATTCCATTAGATTCTTTTTTATATGTGATTTTCTCAAAAAATTATTTTTATTTTTTTGTTCCAAATCTTAATATATGTTGATCATGCAAAGTGCATCATTTTCTTAAATACATGGCATGGTGTTGTTACTATAGCTTATGTGTTAATAGATTAAGATCCTATCATAGTAATTAGTGGTGTTGTTGACTAAAATAAATTCTTTCAGTTTAGAAATCACCTTGAGTATCCCATTCCATGTATTCAAAATTTTATACACTTAATAAGGTGTGCATTCTCTTACACTTTAAAAAATACATATGGTATAACCTATTATTACTTGACAGAATTTTGGCATATTGATCATATTTTTCTATAAAGGAAGAAAATATATTATTTAACTTACTTCTTTGAAAAAAGTTTTTTAGTTTAGTTTAGGGAATTTATAGCATGTAGCAGTTTTAGTTACAATAATATTGAAAAAGTAGCTTGTTTATGTAGGCTGGATGCTTGTTGTGTTTAATTTTGTTTGATTTTACTTGTTTTCATATGTTGAAATTGGTTGCGATTTAATTCAAATTTGATATGAATTGAGTGAAATTGGGGTAGATGTTCTATGAATCTTAATTGGATTAATTTGTGAATGTGGTATGAAAAGCAAAAAGATTTATGCATGAAAGAATTAGAGATGGCATGAACTTAAATAAGAAGAAATGTATATGAAAATGGCTATTACACAGTGCATATATTGACTATATCATGGTTGTGCAAGTTAAGTCACAAACGTGACTTCCCATATGCAGACACACTAATAACATTTTTTTTAATTTGTCATTTTATTATGTGGCATAAGCAGGTGGAAGGCATGAAACCCTAGACCTAGGAGCATACTACAAATAGAAAGAGAGGGTGGCAGCACACTAAACATTCCATTCTTCATTCTTCATTCAACAAACGGACTCCTCCGGTAATAGAGGAAATAGAGAGAAAGAAGGGAAAAAGAGAAGAGAACCGAGAGAGTCGATGAAGAAGAGAGGAACATGGCAGAGCAAAAAGCCTTCAACCATCTGGTGAGAACAAGCTGAAGCAAAAGGCAAGAGCTAATGTGGGAAGCTTGAGAGGGGCAAGAGACCACCACACCTCACTCACCCGATCCCTATTTTCTTGCTCTATTATTCATCTGTTACAGTGTGTCTTATTGTTTACTAAACTTGTTACTTGTATAGCTTAGTTGAATGTTACTTGTTTTCTTTTCATAGTTCATATGGTTATTTACTTAGTTTGTTACTTGAACAATTTTCTTAGACTGATTAGATGGGATCTAAGTATTTAAGAATGATGAACCGTATTTTTTCTATGATGGGCTAAATCTTTTTCTTGAGGATTAATGTATCTATTTTAATGAAATATGAATGAACGAGTTACGGTTTTGTTGTCTTACTAATTACTGTGGTTTCTAAGTTGAAGGGATGTAATGGCATGACCAAACCTTGCATCATTTCAGTATTAAACGAAAGATAGAGAGAAGAAGTTTAATATGGAACGAGAAACTATGAACGCTTAGGTTAAGAACTAGAAATATATTAACTTAAGTGGTAATTAGTAATCAGGTTTCCATAATTAATTCGGATGATAACTTGTTGAATACGAAAGTTAGATTAGTTCACTATTCGAGTTGATTTAGAACTCAACTGTTAATTTAGTAAGACAACTTTCCAATCAATTTCCCTTAATCATGCATAGGAGATTAAATTAGCAAAATTAATTCTCAAGAGTCTTCCATTTTGATTAATCTATTCATCTTTGCTTCCAGTTGATTTCGTTTACTTTTCAATCTATTTTGTGATTTTCTTTAAAGTCATAACTCAACAAATCAGGATAGAGTGTTTAAGATTTCATTTGTTTTTAATTTTGTTCAAGGTTAATTTAAGTGAACCAATGTCACGTCCGTGGGAGATGATCCTGAGTAATCAACTACAATTACCTCGTATACTTACGAGTAGTATAGTCTAGTCTTTTTATAACTTTTGGGCACAATAATTTTTTGGAGTCGTTGCCGGGAAGGTGTTTAGTGTTTTCACTTAATTTAATTTTGATTGTTTTTATTGATTGTTTTGTCTGTTCATATATACATTTTGGTCGGGTTATTTTAGTGAGTTGTTTTAGTGATTTTCTTATTAATTCATTGTTATTTTATTTGGTTTATGCGAGGAAGGAGATCTTGAGAAAGTGAACTCGCTTTTTAATTGATAACATGCATCAGATAAGAGGACCTCAAAGGGAATTTGAAGATAATCTTGAAGGACTCAAACCAGGAGATCAAGAGATGGGTGAAAGGTAACCAGTAATGAAGGAGTATGCCAGATGTCTGGGAGAGGTAGCCAAAAACTATGAATTGAAGAGCATCCACCACAACATTTTGTCATCTTTCTATGGAGTTCCCAATGAAGACCCTTTAAACTTCATTTGGGAATTCTATAACACCCTCTATACATTCCTGTTAGATGGCTGAAATGAAGATTAACACATGATTAGGTGCTTCTCATACACATTGAAGGATCGGGCCAAGGCTTGATCGATGAATCTTCCACCCAGTTAATTGACTACATAGGAAGAGGTGTATAATAAATTCATGGGAAATTTATATTCCCATCAAAAGACTTCTGAGTTGCAAAGGAAGATTGCTACCTTCACTCAGATGGAGGGACAACCATTCCATAAAGTGTGGGAACGCTTCAAACTTCTGCTAATACAGTTTCGACACCATCATTTCCCACTTCACATGCAGAACCAGTTTTTTTATGATGGATTGACACAAAAAAGTCAATACACAGTGAACAATACAGTAGGAGGAGCTTTGGGAGAGAAGACTATTGAAAAAACATATGAAATCTTCGCAATGTTAGGGGCCAATTCTCAACAGAAGTGTGTGAGAGGGAGAAGAGCTGGGGGTTCATGAAGTGAGTTCAAATCAAGAAATGGCTATGAAATTGACGGAGCTCACAAAGCATGTGAAAATGCTAACTATGAGACAATCCTAAGACACTCCAAATCATGAGGTATATGGTGTATATGGAACTTTTGATCATAAAGCTAAATTTTGTTCGTATTCTTTTGAATCTTTTATAGGTGAGAAAGAACAAGTAAATTCATTTAATGGTTTTCAATTTAACTTGTGTAATGATCCATATTCAAGCACCTACAATCATGTTCGTAGAAACCACCCCAATTTCTCTTGGAAGTCCAATAATCCACTAGTGCAATCCTAACCACCATATCAGAATTTTCAAAGGCAGAATCAGCTCCAAGGGCAATCTTCAAGTCAGAACATACTGAGAAAGCCTTCTTTAGAGAAAAGCCTTAATGTGTTCATTCAAGCGAACGCTCAGAATCAAGAGATGAACAACAAGAGATTTGATTCGTTGGAAACTTTTGTAAAGAGGCTTGAGACTCAAGTAGGGCAACTCGTTACTCAATTGCGAGTTAATCAAAAAGGAAGTTGCCTAGTTAATCCGAACAAGCCAAGGTTGTTACGATTCTAAGAAGTGATAAGGTGATTGATAATCATGTTGAGATTCCTTCTAAAATGTCTGATGTAGGTAATCAAGAAGAGGAGTAATTTTCTAATCTCTATAACATGCTTTCTAAAGTTAATATTAATCTACTATTATTAGATATTATTAGGAGCATTCTAGCTTATGTGAAGTTCTTCAAGGAAATGAGCACCAAACAATGGAAGTTTGCACCATATGAGAAGGAGATAGTTTCTGAAGTAGCAAGTGCGTCCTTCAACAGCTATCAACTATCAACTAGACAAAGTTCTATCCCTAAAGGGTCACAAACTCATATTACAAATTAACACTGGGACAAAAATTATGATCTTCAAGTATAATTATAGAAACCTCAACACTAGCACTAGACCTGACATATTGTGATGTGACTCACTTATCACTCATAAATATTTGTCACAGCTCCTTATTCATCATAATAAAACACTAAAGTAATAAGAAATTAGTAACAAACCTTATTATAATAGGACGACACAAATTCCTACTAAAGATGAAATCCTTCCTCATCAAATTTAATACCCATGCATGATTATAAATAAACTTGGTCGCTTTCTTTGCTTTTTACATGGTCTCATGATAAAAAATATCTAACATCTTATATATTTCCAACATCAGGTGAATGTAACGTGCAATACAAGGAGTTCAATAAAAAGAATTATTCTTTCTTTGCAATTCTTTCCCAACTGCTTTATAAGCAGAATCACAGTCAATAATAAACTGAACAATGTTTTCTGGACCAACTTCATTCATAACTTAATCAAATATATGAAATAGAGTATCAACATTTCTAACAAGGCCAGATGCATTAATAGACTTCAAAAACATTGTCACTTTAGTAGAATACTAAAAAATTGATGATAGATTCATATCTTCTATTTTTTCAAACAACACTCATGATTAAACATATATAAATTGCCCAAGTCATTCTTCTACCATCCAATTAACTCTTTATTTCGTAAACAGAGATGCTTAGAATTTTACTTCTATAGTTATCAATTGAAGTAGCCTTATATCCTAGATTGTAAGAGGCAATAGCATCCACCATATGTTGGTAATAATAAGACTCGACAACATTGAATGATACGCCTAAATCATATCACCATCTAGTCATTGTCATGTCTACATTTTGAGTTGCTTCTTTAGATTGTAAGGTATTGCGGATTGAAAATTGAGCTTTAAAAGTTGTTTATGATCCAAAAAAGTAAGACACTTGTCTTCTTTTTTTCCCTCACATCACGTGCAACATCCCTTCCTATTAGGCAGGATCACCACCTTCGACATCCCCATTATCATTCTGACCACCAAAAAAAAAAAAGAACTTCTATAACAAATTTCATAGTTTAGTCTTTGTCTTCTATCTTTTTTATGTTGAATCATCAAATCTTTCCGAAATGGCTGAATTATCAGGAGTGCTTAAACTCTCCTCCATTTTTCAAAAAATAATTAATAAAGAAATTTGTTAAAATTAAATTCATAAATTCATATTCAAAAATGTACTTTGTGTATATAATATAATTACATAACTATAAAAATTCAAAATTCAATTATAAGCATATTCGGATTTTAGATAGACTTTATCTTACATCTTTCTTTATAATATCATACATTGCAAAAATGACTTTTTTTTATGATAATACTCATCACAAAAATGATTTAAACACTTACAATTTCACATTATGTTGAGTAACAAGTATTCTCTCATAAATTCACATACTATTTTCTACTATGTATTTACTACATTGCTATTCTTAAGATAAGATTAATATTTGTAATATTATTTCCTGATGACAATAATGAACAATATGAAAATACAAATATTTAATTTTCTTAATTTAATTACATATATTAAATGATTTAATTATATATTAAATCTTATATTTAAATAATTAATCATATGTAAAATACCTTTTATATACAAAAAGTAATTAGTAAATTGTATGTTTTATATAAATTAATTAAAAATTAACGGTTTAATCAATTAATTTTAATCTCATTTTAATGATTATTAAAATAACAAACAATAAGACATGTATGAATTACACATAATTCACAATACTTAAACGTCTTCCATAATTTATATACAATATTATTATTTTGATCTTATTTTTCGTGAATTCACGATATCTAAATGTTATTGAACTCACACAACTAATTCCAATTTCAAGTCAAATTGCACAGATGAAACAACCAAAACACAATGCAATTGCATCAATTGCATTCCGTGGTAGAACAAGCGACCTAAAACACACACAAAAAAAAAAAAAAAGACAAATTGCAAGTTTGCATACAAGTTAATTCGGGTTGGATTAGGTTAGGTCTGATTGGTTGGGTGTGTTCAACTTCAACCAAATGCAAATGAATTGGAATTTTGGATTTCGGATTCTGCAATCTACACGACAGTGGACACAAGCAGTGACAACAGTGAGTAGTAATTGTTGAGATAAGTTGTGGCCAGCGAGTGATGGAGAAGAATGAACCAGCAGCGACAGTCTAGTCCAGCCCTAGCGAGGTAGCGACAATGAATGAGCGAAGACAGTACCGCAATGGAGGAAGCGTGAAGATAGACACTGAAGAAGATAGTGAAGATGTCGTAGGGAGGCGAGCGTGTGTGGGTCAGTGGGTCAATGGGAGTGGAAGCAGAGGACGACGACATACAGTTATAGTGAAGAAGAGTGAAGTGTGTGTGAAGTGAACGAAGGTCTGCTACTGTCCTTAGGTTTATGATTTCTTTTCTTCAATTTGGTCCAAAACTTTTTTAAAATGTTATTTAGTTCCCTAAACATTCTAGTATTTTAGGTATCAGTCGTTGCAAACCAACAACATGGTAACATTTTAGGTACTATCATCCGGTTGGTACAGTACGGTAATCCCACCAATAAATAGTGCCAGTGCTGACCTTAATTTACCCAAATCCGGCACTGTCTATTGATATAAGAACCATACCTTAACAAACACGCCCTCACATATTTCACTCGTAATAATTAACACTTCTCTCGTGTTTAACTCAAATTAGCTTTTACACTCTTTCGAAGTCATACTCTTTTCCCTTTTACCACTCCCACAATCTTCATGATTTTATATGTAAGGGCCAAATCAAATAACAATCAATATCTCAATGTAATTCAAATGGAGAATCTTGTTCAGAACTTTTGTTTCTTCTGAGAACAAGATCAATAGTAATCATGCCCGGGGCCTAGATTTATGAGGTCTCATTTATTAAAATAGATGAAAATTAAAAAATTATTTATTAAAAGAGTTAAAATTTTAAAATTTAATAAATCTATTTATTGAAAATAGTAAAAATTAAAAAGTCGATAAATTTGTATTAAGATGTTTATATATACCAAAAAAAAATTTAGGACTTTACCTTGTAAAAATTAGAAAGAAAAAATTTGTTGAGTTTCTTATTCTAGATTTCAAGATTTATTAAATAGAGTAAAAGAAGATCAAGTTCAGTCTCAATTATCAATTAGGCAGTCTAACAATTTTGTTTTAATCTTTATTAAGGAAAAGAAAAGAATACGTTCTTTTTATATTTCTCTTATATATATTTTTACATTAATTTGATTTGTGAACACTTACATAAGTTAATGGATGATAAATATACACGCATGTACATTAAACCTAAAAATAAGGAAAATCTGTTAGAGATATGTGCTAATATCTTTATTAATAATGATAAATATCATTATTAATTTTTATTTTACTATAATATAGTAAAAATAATGTCAATAAAATATTTTATTGATATTAACAATGGTATATTGATTTTGATACTATTAATAATAAATTTAAATCTAAAAATGTGCAAAGAGATTTTTTTTTTGATCGTTTGTATGTTTATTAGTGCAATTATCTTAGTTTTTTTCAATTCGATATTATTGTTCAGTTGCTGCAACTGCTATTTTGTTGTTGCTACTTTTATTTTTAATAATTTTATTTTTGCTAACATTTACAAGATATTAATTATTGTTATAATCATTTAATATTTTGTTGAATATTTAGACTTTATATACATATTAAATTTTAATAATAAAAATGCACCTTTAGAATTCAATTTATTAAGGTCTTACTTTTTGTTTTGCCCTGGACTATAAAAAATAGGAAAAGCCACTCAATTTCTATTCCTCGTTAGTTTCTGCTTTTGCGCTTTGCATCATATGATTGAGCATAGGCTTTCAATAGCTAGGTTGGTGTTCGAAACCTTTCTTTTTTTCTCTCAACTTGGAACCATTTTGACTTTTGAGGGATCAGTTATCCAATTTTCCTGTGGTTACCCTTTCGTGTGTCTAATGATATGCATCGAAAGCAGTGTAGCAAGCGATTACGTGAACTTACCAGTCAAAAACGCTGGTTGCTTGAAAAGTTGAGGAGTGGACTCAGCAGCTCCCATCATTCTGTCCATTTGCCTAACAAGGATTTGCAATTAGCGCAGATGTCTTCGGTAATTTAAGATACCGCTAAGAGAATAATACTCCTCCAGCCAACGTCACGGTGGTTAGACAAGCTTCAGAGTAATTTGGATAAAGTTCACTTTTTAAAGCACCTATCGAATAGGAAGTATATTAACAATCAAACTAAGTTTTTATTTTTATTTTAAAAAATATAAATAAAAAATAAAAACTACTAACAGAAAAAAAAAAAAAAGAACAGAACAGTACAATCCCTTAAATTAGGCTCTAGTTCACCGTATTAAAAGTACAACATACAGAAGATGGAAATGAGATCACAAATGCCGAAAGTTACTATCTCGTGAACAGAACAAGCATAAAACTTATGTTCAATGAGTTCAAATAAACGGAACGTCCATAGGTACAATATACATGTCAGAGATAAGTATGTAGAAAGTAAAATCATTTGAGTTCGATGAAATTCAAAGCAGCTGGTCCAAATATGGGTCTCTTGAAGCTTTTCCTCCTCCTAAATGTCCTGAAATGCTTTGAGAAACCCCTGTTACCATGTTGGTCAACAAGGAGGTGCCCCATGCAAGCCATCCAGACTCCGCTTCTTGTTGGTTTGCCTCGGGAATACTCCTCTGCTGTTCCGCAGCTATCATAACTTGCCACCGCCTTACCATAAACTCCCTGACAGCTTCTACCCCTTTACAAACAACATCCTTCGGAGGAATGACAATTGGATTTTCTTCCAAGTTGAGTTTAGTTAGTTTTCCTAGCCTGCCAAATGTATCAGGAAGAGCTCGTATTTGGTTGTTGCTCAGATCAAGCTCCCTTAGGTTGGTTAAATCACCAACTGTTTCAGGAAGCTCAGTCAAGTCACTGAAGTTACTGCTCAGGTTCAGGACCTCAAGATTTGTTAATCTCCCAATTGCATGCGGCAGACCACAGAGCTCATTGAAGTGAACATCCAAATATTTGAGAGATTTCATTTCACATATTGAAGTAGGCAGGAACCGGATCTTATTCAGCTGGATTGACAGCTTCTCAAGATTCACTAGTCCGTACCCAATATTTGTTGGCAAAGACATTAAATTGTTAAAGCTTGCATCTAACTCCACCAGCGATCTAAAACAAAGTTAAAATTAATATTTAACGTAAACAAACAGAAGTAGCAAAAGCACTGTATGAAAGAGTTACGCAAGGGAGAGCAATCAGGCAAAAGTAATTACCTGCAAAGGGCTATGCTCTCCGGGAGGGCCTTCAACTTGTTTCCAAAGACATTTAGAATCTTCAGAGATGGCAATAATCCAATGGAGTCTGGCAGGGAATCCAAGAGATTGGAAGAAACATCAAGTTGTTCAAGTTTTTGAAGTCCAGATATGGAATCAGGGAGGACCTGTTTTTACAAAAGAATGAAACCAACAGCGAGAAAACATAACTTACAAGCAGTATTTAGGACTCAAAGCAACAAGTACACTTTGGTTCTTCTTCAAACTTAATGACGAAGTATCAAAATTCTAATAATTATGTCCTTCGACATGCACTCCATTATATGCTCCGTTCATAGCATTATCCAACAGCAAACACGACAAAGCCGACATCTAGTTAGCAAGAACATGCAAGGAACTTCTCAAGTTGAAACTATACATACATACATACATAATTTTATTTAATAAGATAAATCAAGAAAGAACTGAAAAGCCCAGATTAAGTTGAAAACGGGATCAAAAGCGAGAAACAATTATACCATACATACCTGTATTTGATTGCGAGAAAGATCGAGGCAAATCAGCCGATGAAGATTACCGAATGTCTCAGGAATCAAACTCAACTGACGCCCTGAAAGATCCACTCTTTCCACAACCCCACCACTCTCTGCTTTTCTAAGTATAGCAACCACCTCCTCATTAACCTGACCATCCTCTAACTCTCTCACAACTTCTTTATAAACCCCGACAAGCCTCTCCTCCGCTTCCCTTAGCTGCTTATGGCACTGTTCATGCATCTCCTCCAGTCTTATCACTGCCTTGTATATCTCAATCTCGTTATTCTTCTTCTCTTCACCCAGTTGGGTGGTCATCTTGGACCGGGCCACAGACACGGCAGATGGGTCTGGCCGGCAGCCAAGAGTTTTGATGAGGGAGTGAGCCTGGATGGCGGTGGCCGGAATCGCTCGAGTTAATAACGATAGCAGCTTTGGGTTGTTCAAGCGAGGAAATTGAGCAAACAGACTCTGATAAACATCTTGTGGGAGTGATGAGTTGGAGTGGGGATCAACCTGGGATAGAAGATATGAGAGGATTGGAAATTCATTTTGGATTGAAGCCATTTCCATGAGAAAAACGCTGCAAGTCTCGGGTGAAGGTAAAAGATGGAAACTTTTAAGACTTTATAAGCTGAATGGCCTCCGGTAGAATGTACTCGAAAGTCCTAAAGAAACAAACTGTAGGAATTAGGATACATGGGTCAACTAAAAACTGTAGTCAAGTAATGTCAGGGTCGTTGGTGAGTAAATCCACGCTGCGGATAACCTAGAACGTGGTGATCTCTGATGGGTCGTTTACAGCGTACGGATGGAGCGCAAGTTTATTAAATTCTTAACAAAAAAACCAAATTGGTACTAGGTAGCCCATTGTTTTGAGCGCTGACTCGGCTTACTCGTACTGATCCTTGAAAACTTGATATGATCGTTTCTCATCAAGAAAATACTTTCTACTTTATATTTATCCTAAATTGATGTTTATGAATTATAAAATTACAGATACAATATATCTTTTCCTAAAATTAAATATATCTTCAAAGTTCAAGCTAGATTAAATATATTTTCACAAAAAAGATCCAACAATAAGTAGAAAATAAATAAGCTGAATAACACTAATAATATAATGAATTCTATTTCAAAAAATTTAAAGTTTGAGATACAATATAAATAATAGTAAATAAATACATTCATAAAATTAAGATACATTCTTAGCTTATTTTTACTTTTGCCATTTTAAATAATTATCATTATAAATCAATATCAAATATAAAATTTTACATGAACGTATTTATAAAATTGAAGAATAATAATATACAATAAGTTAAAATTTACTTAAGATATAGTAGAAAATCGAACTAAAATAATGAATTAAGATTATAAAAACTTAAGATCTATCCAATAGAATCAAATTCAACCCATTTGAAATAGATTTAATATCATAATTAAAATTAGAATTATGAAGTAAAAAAAACTTAGAGATATTCAAATATAAATATAATTTTTCTTTGGTTTACAATGATCTAATTAAAATTAGTCCAAATATGTGATTTACATTTGAGGATTTCACAAAATATATGAATGAACTCTTATCGTCATTTTAGTATTGTTGGACCCCGATTCTTGTCTTACTGATATACATGTATTCAGTTCTTTTGAAGTTGAATTTGATTAATTTGTTGTGGTTAGGAATTAATTTGAATGTCTTTGGGTGTAGAAATTTTTTTTAGATTGACGGATTAAAAGGAGAGATTAAGACTAAGTTAGAAATTTTCTTATGGTGTTAGTTAGATTAAAAAAACAAGATTTTATGAGGACATTTTAGGAAGAACACTTATGTTCTTAAAAGTTAAGTCTTATACGGAGGGGCAATTAGGTCCTTTTAGTTGCTTGTAGAAAGAAGAAAGAAAGAAGGCTAAGGAGTTGTCGTGATTGTTTGAAGAAGAATAACAATTTACAAAGAAAGGAAAAAAGTGAGTCTCGGTGAAGAAGAAAAATAGAAGAAAAGATTAGGGTTTTACTTTGCATTGCTTTGGAAAGGTGTTTGGAGAGTTTATCAAGAAGGAAAAAGGGAAAGAGGAAGGTTAAATCTTCCATTAGAGGCAAG
>JANQBM010000001.1:5933241-5962007 GCA_025594535.1 Erythroxylum domingense | reverse complement strand
TACATAGACAAAGTGTTTTGAAAAGAAAAAGTGGGCACACAATAAGTGATAAGTGTAAAGCGTTTTAAAAAAAAATTTATACCGTCTTTTGCTAAGTGATGTGTTAAGTGATGTGACACGCCACCCTCGCGGGGCACGGATCCGAGTATCACTGTCGATATCGGGTTCGGGTTCGGGTTCGGGTTCAGAGGGAGTGGGGTGTTACAAATAATGAGTTAATTAATTTAAATCTCTTTCTAATTAAAACTCCTATAATTGCATTAATCAATTTAAATTTTTATTAGGTTTGGCCCTATTCTCTAATATTTATGTTGTTCTATCTGTAGATTTATATGTAACTCCTTTTAATTATGCTAGATCTATTGATACAAAGGATTTTTTAATCTCAATTGCATGAACACACTTGAATAAACACATTGGCAATCTCAATCCAAGAATAATAAATAAGATATAATCAAATATCAATGAAACTAAATAATAAATTAAAATAAAATAAAATCAATATGAGATCCATCTCAGGGTTCATCTAATCTAAATACCATAAAGAGTTTATATACTAATCATATCCAACATAACATCAAAGCTAAAGAGAAAACAGAAAATTAAGGATAAAATGATGAAGTCCCTTTAATCTTTAAAAACTTTACTCTAGATCAATGAAAATCCACTCAAAAGGAGTTTTCTTAGTTATTCTTTGTTCTTTGTACCATTATAGGGCTTCTAATTGTGTTTCTCAAACTTCCTCCTTCTTTTACCACTTAATTTTTCATTTTAAATTTTAAATTCCAAATTTTGGGAGATATATGGGCATCTACACGAGCATGTTGATGGCTATTTACTTTAAACTGACATACAATATTTTTTGGAGCCAACATGTGCACAATCATAGTTATATAATGTCAATACAAGTTACTTGTTACTTAATTTAGGTGTGTTCACAATCAACATAGATGTGTTCAGTAAAATCAATCAACACGCCTATAAACTCTTCAAACACATCTATAACTTGTCATGAACTCCATAACTTAGTTAAAATTGCTTTAAATTACTCTAAACTTGTTTGAATTTGTTCCTTTTATCCAAATGTGTGAATTAGACCTAAAAATATAAGAACAAATTAAATGCCATAAATAATAAAATTACTTAAAAAATAAACAAAATGTACTAAATATTAACCTAAAAATATGAACAAATTAATACTTATCAATAACCTTTTTACAATCTTTCTCTGTAAAAAGGAGCCTTTTACAATCTTCTTCTAAGGTGAAGAGGAACATCAATACCTATTGGATCACTTCCAAGTATAATAATATAATACCCCAACCAAATATTACAAATTAAACACTTAATAACTCTAAAGAGGCTCAGTCACATAAATATGAGACAATGATGCTGAAATGATTGGAGAGCACTTATAAATGTATGTAAAATATAGTAAAATGCTTCTTAATACTAAAACCAATTAGAAAACATGTATTCATAATATTTTGGGACCCCTAATAATTGTTGGATCTAAGAACTAGATATTGTAACAACTATTTATAAAGCACTATCAACTAGTATAACATATTGATTGACTAGTGTGCATTGAATTCACTTATTCACTATCTATTGAACGACTAGTTGACCATTGATTGACCAATATGGCATATTGGTTAAGTAATACATCAACCAATAGTACACAAACTCTCAGTACATTTAATTCGACAACTTTAACCTACATTGGTTGACTACTAACCTATATAGGTCAACCAATCACTCCAAAAACATAATTTTAACAACTTCAAACACTCGAACTCAATTTGTTTAAAACAATTATGATTTAAAGGGTAGAGGGGCAGGCGGATGGAATCCTGGTGGTGGTCGGAAGAGATTCAGGGGACAATAAAGACAAAAAAGAGATCATACAAAGATCTAGTAGTAAGTACAATAGATGAGGAGCGAGAGACTAATAGAGTAAGGTACAGACTAGCAAAACAGAAGGCAAAGAAGACAATTTCAGTAGTTAAAGGAGAAGCATACGGGACTATTATAGGGATTTGGATACGTAGAAGGGAGCACAAAGAATTTTCAAGTTGGCACGAGATAGGGTATATGAGACAAGGGATTTCAATCAAGTCTGCTATATACGTGATGAAATAGGATAGGTACTCAAGGAGGCATAGACTATCAAAAGTAGGTGGCAGAGATACTTTTATGGCTTGTATAACGAAGGCATCTTGGCCAACATAGAGTTAGGAGAACCCGCAGTATCGGAGCTTTGTCTTAACTGATCCCAATGTGAAAGGGTCATAAGGGGAGAAATTACAAAGGTTTTGAGAGAGATGTGGAGTATAAGGGTAGTAGGGCCGGATGAGATCCCTATAAAGGTATGGAAGCCAATAGGAATCGTCGGTATTGAGTGGTTAGTTTAGCTTTTTAATGTGATCCTAGAGTCAGCCAAAATGCCGGATGAATGGAGATTGAGTAGGTTGATCCCATTATACAAGGCCAAAGGGGACATCAAACATTGTCACAACTATAGAGGTATCAAATTAATAAGTCATACCATGAAGCTATGGGAGAAGGTAATTGAAAAGAGAGTCCAGAGAGTTGCTTCTATATCGACCAACCAATTTGGATTTATACTTGGTAAGTCCACGATAGAAGCAATACATCTACTCCGTAGGCTTATGGAATGCTACAGGGGACTAAAAAAAGATTTACATATAATTTTTATTGATTTACAGAAGGTGTATGATAGGATTTCTAGGGAAATATTATGGAGTTGTTTGGAGGCAAAGGGAATTCCTATGACCTATATATGCGTTATTAGAGATATGTATGAAGGAGCATTGACTAGCGTAAGGACGATAGGGGGTGACACAGAAGCATTTTCTATTAGTATTGGTCTACACTAAGGCTCCACTTTAAGCCCTTTTTTGTTTGCATTAGTGTTAGATGAGCTTACCAAACATATTCAAGGAGAGGTACCTTGGTGTATATTATTTGCTGATGATATTATCCTGGTAGATGAGATTAAGGCGGGGGTCAATTTCTAAGTTAGAATGTTGGAGATAAACGTTAGAGTCGAAAGGTTTTCAAATGAGTAGGACTAAGACGGAGTATTTAGAATGTAACTTTTCAGGAAGTCAGATGGTCCATGAGGCGGCGGTAGTAATTGATACTGACGTCGTACCACAAAAATCGAGTTTTAAATACCTCGGGTCTATCATCTAAAGAGATGGTAATATCGATGACGATATAGTTCATCGTATCAGATCTAGGTGGGGCAAATGGCGAAACGCATCAGGAGTCTTATGTGATAGAAGGATTCCATTAAAGCTCAAAGGGAAGTTTTACATAATGGTGATTCAGCCAACCATGTTATATGGGATAGAATGTTAGCCCGCCAAATGTCAGTATACAAGAAAATTGTTGGTAGAAGAGATGCGTATGCTTCGGTGGATGTGTGACATTACTAGACGAGATAAGGTCCGAAATTGTGTGGTGAGAGACAGACTACAGGTGACCAGTATTGCTGACAAGATGAGAGAGACCAGGCTTAGGTGGTTTGGCCATGTGAATAGGAGGCACTCTGATGCTCCAGTAAGACGATGTGAGCAGATAATCTTTAGTGGCTATAAGAGGAGAAAAGGCAGGCCATATAAGAACTGGAGGGAAGTGGTCAAGAAAGATATGAAAAAGTTGTCCCTAACTGTGGAAGTGGTCAGAAATAGAAAATTCTGGCGTGATAGGATAAGGGTAAGGGAAATCCTTTAAAGTACACTAAGAAAGTCGAGTAAGTGTAGTAGGAGTTGTTTACTGTAACGCTTCGCTCAACGTATTTTACCACATTGGAAGTTTAATATGTCTTTTCTAGTTGCGAGTCATAGACCAGTGGTTCTATCGTACTACTTGTCTTTTCAGCACAGGTGCAGGGGAAAGGTCCAACAAGGATGTCAGAAGTTGTAGGATTGTCATACACACAGGGTGTAGCACAAGAACTCCTAGCCCAACTAGAGACAAGCAGAGCAGTTCTGTTACAGCCTATCAGGTATTAGCAGATCTGGGCTCCATATCAGGTATCATATTTATTTTCATTTCTTTTACCTCTTCTTTTAACATAGTCAGTTTTACCTTTTTACCCTTTTAACGTGCATCACTTTTTTCATTATCACATTTGTATGTGGGTCTACCGGAAACAGCCTCTCTACTATGTAGAGGTAAGGCTGTGTATTATCAGACCTCCCCAAACCCTGTTTAATTGCAAAATTTCAGACGGAGTGATGATGATGATGATGAATTATGATTTAAACACTTCCCAAAAATATTCCCTAAAGAGTGTTTGAAAGATCAAGAGGCTTGTCTCTTAAAAACAAAAGCTTTAACACTTCTTAATGAATGAAAAGACTCATGCAATAAAGTAAGATAAAACATTTATGCATTTTAAGTCTTTTATATTATCAAATTAACAAATTGAGATCACAATTAATGATAAAAAATGTAAAATGACCTTGATGAGCCTTGATCAGTTGATCTTCTATTTTTCTTGGTTTCATCTACATTTCATTGATTATAAATTTTAGCTTTCTTTATCAACTTCATGAAGTATCTTCTTGAGTTTATAATTTCCTTTTGCTCTTATATTTCTTTTTATGAAAATAATAAACTCATTAGTAGTATTTTTTATCATCAAAATATTAATTGAAACCTCCCTTTATTCAATGATCTTCCCCTTTTTGATGATGACAAAATATAAATTTAGCACATAAACAACTGCCATGATAATGACTAGCTCCTCTTTAATTTATACATAAAACATAATTCAATATCAAAAATAAAAGAATATTCAATATCAAAGAAATATTCGTACATGTAGATAATATAATTTTACTCAATCATACCATACAAAGTGCAAGAAATACAAAAGCAATAAAACAATCACTCCCCTAAATTTCATTACTTCCCTTAAATTTAACATAATTACCTTTTCTCCCTCATCAACAAGAAATTATTTGTTTAAAATGCAAAATATAAAATTTCATGCATCAAGTTGGAAGATCAAAATGAATTTGATTAATATTGATTAAATTTCTAGCTAAATAGTACTATTAAATATTTAAAGAGTAAAAAAAATTTAAAAGATCAATTCTAATAGATTCATATCTAATTATGTTTAATTTTGAAAATTCTCAATATCAGTAGTGTGCCTAAGTTTAAAAAATTCAAATAAAGTAATAAAGGAGGTTATAATTGTAACAAACATAAGCATAATTGCAATTTTCAATGATCAACTTTATAAAAGAATGTATAATTTTGAAATTTTCAAAAACAGAAATACGAGAAAGGGCCTAAACCAACATTGAAAAAAAGTTAAAGATGTATCAATTTAATTGTAAGGTAAATAACAATGATTCAATGTACATTTAAATATTGAAGCATCAATGTAAAAAGATAACTCTTGATTAAGAAAAAATTTTGGGAATCCCCCAAAGGACAAATTTTTAATTTGATGCAATCTAACAAAATTTTTATGAAATGAGGGATGTTGTTTTCCAAAAAGAAAGAGTAAATTGTTTAGGGTTTTGGAAGATATAAACAACCAAGATGAAAAATAAAAGAAAAGAGTAAAAATAGAGCTTCAATCGAGAAGATTGGTTGACCTTATAACTTCACTAATCGACCAATTTGTGTGATCAACCAAACCTATCATCCAATTAAGCTGCAAAATCACTGGAATAGAAGTCTTTGAATATAAATTTTATATTAGTCAAAAACTGAAATATATTAGTTGAGAAGGTAGGTGGTTGATTAGTATATATAGCCAAATTTCTTAAGAACTCATTGGAAGGAAATTTTTCTTAGGTGAGGAGGCATTGGATGACCAATGTGAGTAAGTGAACTTAATTCAACAATTGTTCCTTTTAAAGATTATTTGATCATTTTTTCTCTCTGTAAAGACTAATTTTCATATTTTATATAAATATTTTCATGAATTTCTTGGAAATTAAAGTTTAAATTCATTAATAAAAATATAAAATCTTCAAAAATATTACTTAATTTAATAACTACTGTCTTTACCATATACCGTTTGCCTTTTCTTTTTGATAACCCTACAAAATAAGGCAATTAATGTGTTTTAGGTACCCAAATGAGCTTGGTTCCTTGATTATTAGACTCCTTCTTTTTAACATAAACTTTTAAGAGTTTGCTTGCCTTTCTTTATTTGAGAAAATAGAATCTATCAATATGTCCATACTTACCAAAAAAATGACATACCATGTTACATAAATGATGATGATGTATAAATGCGTTACGTGGTATTCTATATGTGTATGCATAATGAGGAATCTTTCATTAGACATTATAGTTACCAATATTCTCTTAGGGTAGTTACATAAGCTATAATAATTGTATGTATGATACTTATTCTTCCCTTTAAAGTATTGAACTCTATGCCAATTTTGTGAGACATATATGAAAATATGATGCTTACTTTTAGGATTAGTTCTAGCAGATGTGGCTTATGCATGCATATGCTTAGATGTGGATACTCTAAACTCATTTGTCACATTAGACAATAGTTCTTCGCTACACAAATATTTTTCCTTTACAAATGTTGTTCTATAATTGGCTTCACTTTTATATTTGTATTATATTCCATGCCTATCACTGGAATACTGTTGAGCTCCTAGTATATTTTCTAATTTTTCATCCTTTTTAGTAAATTTGGATAAAGAATCCTTAAGAGTATGGATCTCCTTTTCAATTTCTTATTTTCATGCTTTAATGTGTCTAATGCATGATTATTGTCAACAATCATATTTTTTGATGTGTTAATGTTTTGCAATTCACTTTTCATCTTTTTGTTCTCATTCAAGCATACATAAAATTTTTTTTAGCATCCTTAAGTTTGGAAGATAATTTATTCCTTTTTTTAGTCATGATTTCTAAACTTTCAATTAGTGCATCATATATTACATCACTATCACTATCATAAGAATTAGAGTTGGATGTTCCCTTATTATCATTCATAGCGGTAAAGCATATATAAGCTATCTCTGCTTCTGATTGCTCATTTTTGGACTCACTTATATCAACCTAAGTTGAGGCTTTCTTTCTTGTTGTTTCTTTCATACTTGTCATCATCCTTGAATAAAGGGAATTATAACTTCATGTGACTGGGTTTTCTATACTCAAAACAAATAATATTAGATTTTTTATGTTTTAAATCACCTTTACCTTCCTCGAAATCCTTTCTTTTAGAGAATTTATTCATCAAGAACTTCTTGAATTTTCTAGTGATTAAGGCAATTTCTTCTTTATAATTTTCACTTGTTGTTGTCTCTTCCTTTTAGCACGATTATTCCTATTAGGCATTAAACACTAAATTCTTTTTCTTTAGAAGCATCAATTCTTTTTGCGTCTCCTTTAGTCTCATTTCATATATAAGAAGAGATCCAACAAGTTCCTTCAATGGTAACATTATTATATCTTTGGCTTCTTGTATAGTTGTTCCTTTAGCTTCCTATGTCTTCCAAAGTGACCTAAGAAACTTCCGTATCATTTCATCATTAGTATAGATATGTCCAATAACTTTGAGAGCATTAATAATATCAATGAATCTAGTGTACATGCTAAATATGACTTCATCAGGCTTCACTTGAAACTAGTCATATTAGTGTATCAGCCTAGTCACTTTGCTCTCCTTTACTTGATTTGTTCCCTCATGTATAACTTATAATGTATGCCAAATTTTATAAGCTGAATAAAATATAGAAACCCTATTTGATTCATTTCTTCTTAATGAACAAATTAAGATGTGCACAACCCTATTATTATTGAAGGAAATCAATATCTTATCTTGAGGTTCTCATTCTTCCTTTAGTTGGCCTCATTTATTTTTCCTACAATTTTCATAGATATAAAGGGACCATTTGAAACTATTTCTTATAGGTCTAAACTATTGTCCATTAAAAAAATCTCATCTTAGTTTTCTCATAAAGGTGATCATTACCATCAAAGAAAGGTGCTCTACTACTTTTTTGTTCTTGGTGTCTTGATGATGATGCTTCTAAATATTTCTTTATGATCTTTGCTATATGATTTTATTAGAAATGCTAGTTTCATAAACCTACTCTGATATCACTTGTTAGTCCTTAACGGAACCTAAAAGGCGGTGAATTGGGTGATTATAAAATTCAGTAACTTTTCTAGCCAATGTACGTAATCAATATAAATAAGGATGAGGAAATTAATTAATATAAATTAATCAAAGAATTAAACAACCTTTGCCTATTTCCACTCCCAAGATTATTCTTGAAATTCTACCATAATTCTTCTTTCAAGGCCTTTTGTGCAATCTTTCATAAGAAAAACGAACCTTTTACAATTGTATTTTAAGCTGAAGAGCAACCTTAATACCGCTTAGATCACACCTAAGTACAATAATATAAAGCCCCAACTAAGTATTTTAATTCAAAATAACTCAATTTATCACTTGATAACTTCAAAGAGGCTTACTCATAAAAATATAAGACAATGATGCTCAAATGATTAAAAAACTTATAATGTGTACAAAATACACTAAAATGCTTCTTAATACTAAAACCAATGAGAAAGTATGTTTTTATAGTGTTTTAGGACCCCTAATAGCCATTGGAGCTAAGATCAAGTAGTTATAATAGTTATTTATAGAGCACTAATCGATTAATATAGCATACTGGTCCACTAGTGTATATTGAATGCACATATTCACTAGTTTTTAAGAGAGTGGTGGACCATTAGTTGATTAATACATTAACCAATGTTGCTACATAGTCTCAATACATCAAATTTAATAACTTTGACCTATATTAGTCAATTACTAACCCACATAGGTTGACCAATTACTCTAAAAACATGATTTTAACAACTTTAAATAATCAACCCCAATTTTTAATACAGTTATGATTTAAAAAGTTTCCAAAATATTCCTTAAGGAGTGTGAAAGTTTAAGGGATTTTTCTCTTAAAAACAAGCTTTATCACCTCTTGATGAATGAAAAGAATCATACAATGAAGTAAGATGAAATGTTTATGCATGTTGACCCTTTTAGATTATCAAATTAATAAAGTGAGATTAAATTAATAATAAAAATGTAAAATGACTTTGATAAACCTTCATCTTCTTTTGTTCTTTCTTTGAATTCATTTCGTCGATTACAAACTTTAACTTCTCTTTAACAAATTCATAAACTATCTTCTTGAGTTTATATATTCATTTTTTTCTTATATTTCTTTCATCAAAATAATAAACTCATTAATGGTAATTATGTTTTGTTATCATAAAGACATCAATTATAACCTCCCTTCAGTTAAAAAATTCTTTTAAACAAAGAACTTAATTCAAAACTATTTCAAAAGTTCTTAAATCAAAAGGTTTTCTTTAAAGATTAAAAAATTTGCTTTTAATTATGAAAATATTTATGCATTATGTCTTATATGAAATGGTCATGTAATGATTGAACCCCTAATTTATTGAAATGACTAAGTCTTTGAACCCCTAATTTATTGAAATGACTAAGTCATGGTTAAAGGAAGGCTTATAATAATTTTTTAAAGTTCTGATATGCTTAATTTCTCCTTATTTTTAGTTCTCCACTTGAATTACATGTGTTCTCCACTTTGCTCATTTTTTCATTCTTTGATTGCTTAATTAATTCAATTGGCTCCTTTTCTCACTTTACCCTTCCATGGAACTTAATCTTTTACATATTAACTTATTAATATCACCAAAAATAAAAATATTAGTAGTAATATGCTTTATTTTGTATTTAAAACTATCAAATGGAGTTGGGAGGTGCTTATGGCCACCATGGCCAATAAAGCATGCATATCAAATTCAGCTTAAACTTGTTTAAAAGCTATGCAGGAATTAAAGTACGTGAAGTTGATGAGTTGGATTATTTAGACTTATTTTCTTTTTCTATTTATTGTGAGTAGGCTAAAATATATTAAAATTGGGAACTTTTTCTTTATTTGGTTAAATTACTAAACTCTTTTTGTAAAGTTCTGGTATTTTATTAATATAATTCATTTAATTTTAAAAATACTCTGTTATCATTAAAGGGATGGATTAAAGCCTTACATTATCTAATGGATATTTTATTTGGTCAATAAATTTAAAATTCTTGTAATTATCTCATTAACATAGTATTTCCTGGTAAAGAAAGTTGAATTAGTTTCAATTATATATAATCTTTTGTATGTTTAATGCATTTTATGTACCATGTACAAGGATTTAATGACTAAAAGAAATTTTTATATAAGCTGATTATTATGAATATTCTCTATATGTATGCATTATTAAAAGTGAATCAAACTTTAAACTTACAAAATATTACTTTTAGTAGAATAATTAACATACACTATAAAAGTTTAAAAAATTAAGAAACATTTTAAGAAATTAATTTGAATTCAAACATATTATAAATATTAATTTATATTTATTCTAGATTTATGTAAAAGTACTTTGATAAATTTTAATATCTTATTAATTGTATGTTTAATCTATACATGAATATATGTGTGTGATATTTAATTACCAATGAATATTGCTTGAGGGATTCCAACTTCTGGCAAGTAGGTGAAATGGAAGAACATACTTGACCTTTCATTTAAATGCTTATAAAAAGATAGATTATATACCCATTTATTAGAATTTAGATTGGTAATGGTAAAGATACATAGTTCTGGTTTGATAATTACGCTACTCAAAGTCCTTTGACCATGACAGGAGATCTTTCAAAACTCACTTATAGAGTGCCAATCTAAACTTGACTTTCTAAATTCATTGTTCAAAATTCTTGGTTAGCAACTGGTGGGGCGGTTGATAAACTATTGAACCATTATCCCAACCACTTGCCTAACTCAACAATGAAGGATAAAGCTACCTAGTTTATTAACAGAAATGATGATTTCACTAACTGTTCTTACTTAAATGCTATCAAACCACAAGTTCCTACCATTATACGATATAACATTGTTTAGAAAGGCTCATTGGTACCCAAAGCATCCTTTGTCACTTAGCTGGCTGCTAGAGGGAGATTAAAACCAAATATAAGCTTAAAGGAATCAATGATCATCTTGTTATCTTATGCAACATGGTGCCTAAATCTATAAACCATCTTTTTCTTCTATTGTAGCTTCACAGCTACTATATGGGCTAAAATGTAACATGACATAAATCTGGTTTATACAGTAGCTGATCGGGATACCATCTTATAGGCTAAAAATCAATGCAAAAGAATGAGGAAAGATAAAAAATGTTTAAGCCTTACATCCCCAAACTTAAAATTGTACTTATCCTCAAGAAAAAACAAAAACAAAACACAAAGATAAACACACTAAACAATAACACATATAAGCATGCATATGCAATAATGGTACAATGACATTGAACTTAACGGAAGTAATTTAACTTCAAACATAAACCTTCAAGTTGTTCTAACTTATTAACTTATGAAATATGTGGCTAAGTACGTCGGACTACATATACATACTAATCAAGACCTTAATGTCAAATTTATTCACCCCCATCACTTGTACACATGCATTGATAATTATTTGGTCAATCAAAATTGTAACTATCCCTAAGTAGCTTTTCATAAAAATTCAAGCTATTTAAAAAGATCGGCAGGTTTTATTTATCAAAACACTACTTTTGTAATTTTCATTAACATCGACTTAGTCTTTTGACGTGAAGGCAAACATTTGTGATGAATGTTCTATAGTTACTCAACTAGGTTACTCAACTAGGTCATGTTTTTATTCATAGGTTTGGTTGGGATATCATCCTAGCCTTTTGACACGAAGACAAACATTTGTGATGAATGTCCCCTAGTTACTTACGTAGATCAAAATTTCAACTAGCGACTATCTTTATTCAGAACCCAAAGGTCAATGGAACATTTATTTTTTTAAGAAATACACACTTTTTTATTTCCTATCTCATTTCTTTAGCTAATCATTCTCGTGAAAGGATACTAACAATGCTAATAATTCGATTGACCTAAAATTATAAATGTATGTGGCAAATTCCTAGGGTGAATGAACTAACATCATATCCTAATTAGTATGCATATTTAACTAAAATGACCTAGGACACTAATTTCAAAAGCTAATAAATTTTTACAACCTAAAAGACTATGTTCAAAGCTAAATTGATTCCACTAAGTCCTAGCCATTAACACATCCACACGATTCACAACATGAAAACCTGAGCAAAAACTAACAAACAACATGCAAAATTCACATTCAAAATAACAATACAATGCAAACCTCTCCACACTTGGACAACACATTCTCCTCAATGTGAAAAGAAAAAATAACACGTAAAGTGGGAATAAAATAATAAAATAGGAAAAACATAAGAACCTGTCATCCGTGATGGCGATTGAGGTGGTGATGGTGCTGGTGAAGGAATTTGGAGATACTTTCAGCCATGAAGTTCCAGCAATTCACTCCTTATTAAAAAATAGAAAACAAAATATCAATAAAATAAAATAAAACAAATAAAACTTATCCTAATTGTTGGGTTACCTCCTAGGTAACGCTTAGTTAACGTCATTAGCTTAACGTGCTCTTCCTTCCATACTTAACTTGGGGCCATTATAAGTGATCTTCTTCCACCTGTGTATCCAAATTTCAGTTTCGTAGCCTGTAAATAAGCTACAAATTGCAAGATAATCAAAAGGACAATATTGATAAAATTAAGAAAACCAATTAATTTCAGTAACGTCCTTTTTACTAACAAACTATCAATAAAATAGGGAATAACAAAACTCCCTGAATCTTTTATTGAATCCAACAGTTTGTCCTGCAAGAGGGTAAGTTGTTCTTGTCTTTCCTCAGTCACCCTCGTCTCCTCTTCTTTTCTCACTTCATAAACAAAGACTTTCGTATATTCAACCTCTATGTCCCTTATCTTCTATTCTTCATTCTCTTCTTCTTTAGCTTTTGGAATAGAGGCTTCCTTATATGCTTCAAGCTCTATGTATGTTATCATCTGTTCTTCTTCCTCTTGATCCTTTAAACATTTGACTTCATCATTTCTCATGAATGAGCTACCCTCCTTTGGATTCTTTAATACCTTATACATGTTGAATTTCACTTGTTCATCTCCAATCTTAAGGATGAGCTTATCTTCATGGGCATCTACCAAAGCTTTTCTGGTGGTCAAAAATGGTATATCAAGAATTAGTGGACAATTTTTATGCTCTTCAAAGTTAAGCACTACAAAATCCATAGGAATAATAAACTTGTCCAATTTTATAGGTACATTCTCCACCAAGCCAAACAGTTTCTTTATCAATTGATCTGTCAACTAAATACGTATAAATGTTGGCTTCATATCTCCTAGCCCTAGTTTCCTAAAAATCAACTTGTACTTGCACCTAAGTCATATAAAAATTTTGAAATCTTTGTATTACTAACTACATAGGGTATTGTAAAGCTATTTGGATTTGACAACTGTGAGGGTATATAGTTGGTAATTAAGGAGCTGGAGGTTTTTGTCATGAATACCGTTTCACTATCATCCCAAGTCTGCTTGGCAGATAATATATCTTTAAGGAATTTTACGTACTTGGGCCTGCGTTTCAACACTTCCATGAAAGACAAGTAAAATTTCCATTTATGTAGCTTTTCTATGAACTTTGCAAATGGTACATCTAATTTGTTCTTTTGAAGTCTTTATGGGAATGATATTTTTGGTGTCTAAGGTGGAGGAGGAATGTATGAAGGGTTTTCATTCTTTTCTTCATCCTCTTTCTTCTTCTCTTAGTCATCTAGAAGGTGGGATTCAACTTATTTTTTTGCTAGTTTTTCTACCTCTTTCCCACTTCTAAGTGTGATAGCCTTACATTGCTCTTTTGGATTTACTTCCATGTTACTTAGAAAGCTTTCCACACTTCTCTTATAGAATTTCCTATAAAGCTAACTTATTTAAACCTCTAAGTTGTGAATAGAAGAGGCATGGTCTTCCATTACTTGCTTAAACTTCCCTTCCAGTCTCTTCTGGGCCTCTTCCATGTTTATGAGTTTGTCCATGATCTTGTCCAATTTAGAATTCCATGAATTGGACCGATCTTATTGAAATTTCGGCAAGCCTTGAATTCTCGTTTAAGTTCTTACGTTGTTAGACCAAAAGAAATTTGGGTGGTTTTGCCACCCTGGATTGTAAGTGTTCTAATAAGGATGATTACTTCCTCGACCAAATTGTGTCTTGTTGAAGTTTGCAAGAGTCCTTTCCTCCCTATGATATATTTCCTCTATCATCGTTCTTTCTATCTCTTATTGGCATTTAACTTTTTAGATTCTTCATTATTTCCTTATGATGTCCAAATCGATGTGTCTTTAACTTTGCGCCCAAACTTCCTTCTTTTTTTTTCCTAATTTCTTGTGATTGAGTACCAAAATCATAAGAAAGGGTAATAATTCCTTAAAACAAAGGAATTAAAAAAGTCCTAAACTAATTCCCCAACAATGGTGTCAAAAACTTGTTGAGCAAGTTTTACAATTTATAAAACCCTCAATGTTTTGTAAGTGCACTGGTCGTAAACGTAGTAGTTGAGGTGTCGATCCAATAAGGAATTAATTAACTAATATCCTAACTTTGTCTAAGGTTGTAAAAATGTGATTTAAATGAAGATAAAGATAACTAGAAAATTAAACAAATCAAGTAGAGGTTAAATGAAAATAAAATTCCAAATTAACACAAGTAAATAAAAATGGAGCACAACCAGTTAACAATTAAAATATCGCAACAAGATAAGATCAAAGAATTATGAGAAGATAGGATTTATCTATCGTCATTTTGCTACCCTAATCACTTTTGATGTAATTTTTATTGGTCCTAGAATTTTGAAGGGTTGATTCCTCTGTCTCAAGATCTAATCAATTACCCCTAATTGATAATATTTAATTGATTCCGAAATTCCAATTTTACAATCTCTCCATTAATAAAACTAGCCCACGTTTTAATTATTTCTTAAGCAATATAATAGACAATTGGGTCCTCACACAAGATCTCTCTTCTTATGATTATTGATTTGATAATTGTGTGATTTATTAGGTTGTTGACTCTCGTTACTTAACTTAATTAAATTACTGTTGACTCTCTCTCTCGATTTATTGTCGACAAATATGCAAACGCAAATATCAAAATACCCAAACAATTTCGTTATCATCACAAGCAAATAGGTCATAAAATGATTTAAGATTCAATCTGAAAATGAAATTAGAACATCATTAACATGATGTTCAACATTCTCAAACCTAATTCATACATCAAGATGAAGTAAATAAATAAAAGAAAGTAGAAAAGAACTTGAAATGGTTGGGTTGGAGTGGCTGGACAATAGCTACAGATGCTCCTCTTCCCTTCTCTCCTTCTTATCTCTTCCTTGTGTTCTTTCCCAAGGTGGCAAATGGAGGCCCCTAGATTAAATCATTCTTTTGTCTTTTATAGTCCGAGGGCTTTTTAGGGTAAAGACTAGGTTTGACCCAAGCCTAAATGTCTGAAATAACCCTTGAAAAGTTAAGTTCAAAAGCAGTCCCCATATCTATCACGATCGTGACGTGGCTAATGATTCGCGATTGTGATATTTAAAATTTGGCTTTTGTCACGATCGTGCCCAATGATTCATGATCGTAGCCTGTTTTGTTGACTTCTGTCACAATCTTGGCCTATGAGTCGTCACGATTGTGGCCTCTGCTTGGTTGTTTTTGTCATGATCATGATTGGTATATCACGATCTTGGCTTGACTCCTCCCCCGAACTTTCTCCAAATCTTCTCTGGTCTTCTTTATCTGATCTCAAACACTAACAAACTCATCAAAACACCTCAAACATAAAAGATTAAAGCCTAATATCATGCTCTAAACCATATACAATTAAAAACACAAACACATAATCATACTATCACAATTCTAAACCTAAAAAGACATAAATAATCTAATTGACAACTAAAAACATACTAAATTACCCATAAAAAATAATGCATAACTATCAGATACCATATTGGTATTGGCTGAAAATCAATGCAAAAGAATGGGGAAAGATAAAAAAATGTTTAAGCTTTAGACTCAATTGCTCTGTGTATATAATATGGAATGAAAAAACCAAAGAATATTCAAGAATACTAAAATAGAGAAGCATGGACTTGCATATAGGATCTAATGTTGGATCAGAGAAATCCTTGTTGCTCACAAAGTCACTGAAGACTTGAGCTTCTCATTCAGAAGAAGATGGAACTTGGAATAACTTGGCTATTAGTTTTCTAATAGTTTGAAAGATGACATATTATAAAGTTTATTTATTTTAAAACATTTTTATTAGCACAGCCTTGTAATATTACTTTATTACTTCCTTTCAGGGCTTATCAATGAATTCTTTTAACTTTCAAAAATATATTTAATTAGATATTGTTTATATATATGTGTACATATATAAGAAATAATATCATGATTGATCATAATGCATTTAAACTTCTTAATTTTATCTTCCATATTTATGTAACACATATTAATTTACTAATATCACAAAGTGTAGAAGCATTAGGAGTAATATAATTTTTTATGATAAAAATATATTAGAACCTCACTCGGTTTAACAATCTTTTCTTTTTATTATGATGACAAAATATTTAGTAATATTGAGAAAAATAAATGACATTTAGTATGTTTTTTCCTATGTTAAAGTAATATATGCTGCATGCTCCCCCTTAATTAATATATCATGAAATGATCACGTTTTAATATCAACATTCTCTTCTATTTTTTTCACATTAGAAAAGGCATATAATATATAAATCTATAAGAATTAAAATGAAAAATACATAAATTCTCTCTTCCCCTTTTTTCAAAAACTATGTCATAAGGGCTAAAAGTATATGTACATCATTTAAAAAAATCAAAGAGCAATTCTTATAATTATTAAGCACTAATTTTAAAAATCAATCTAGATTTCTCCCCTTAAGTATATACAATAATGCTATCTCCTCCTAAAAATGCATGCAATGTAAATGTTCTTCGATACTGCCAATATGGAAGTAAATGGTTATCTCCTTTTATATGTCTCAAAGGTTGCATCTTTTCTTCCTTCTTTGGTTTAAAAATTGGTATTTTGATATTAATTTGCTTACTTAGAACATGTGAGGACTTTTGGAAATTTCTCTTGAAAATAGTTATTAGACATATAGTTGATCTATCTCATTTGTCATATGTAGAGGTGATATCTATTTTTTATATTCATTTTATACAACTTGATATCAACCGATAAGGTAAAGCAATCAATATGTTATAGGCATCTACACAAGCTTAAGTCATAGATATTATTTGTTAAGCCTTTTTTTAACTCATATCTTTTTAAATTTACTTAAGAAACATTTTTAAAAAGTAATTTTTGTAGATAAGTTCACAATCACCACGAAAATAGCATCTTCTATGATGAGAATTAAAAGTGTCAGTGTCATTTAAAAAAGACCTATAAGAGTATGTCTTATATGCCATTTTAGGTCTTGCTGGATAATGTGGGTGATGTGATGCTTTATTTTGGATATATAGGAGACTAAAAGCTCTCTTTGTGTACGAAAAAGGCCTTGCATATCAATTAAAATGGCATGTTTCTCTGATAGAAATATGAACTATGTTGAATGGGAGTATGTATTATACCTTTATACTTATAATGGGAAAGATAATTATTATGAGCTTGTTTTATGTTATTTCGATGATAAAGATTCCTATATGAACGAGTAGGATGTTTTATGTTCTTTTAAGATGACTTTGCATAAAAATTAGGATGTTTTATGTTCTTTTAAGATGACTTTGCATAAAAATTATGTCTATTTTTACCTTAAATGTTATACCCTTTAGGTTTACTACATGACTCATACATGAATGCATGAAAATGTTCTTTTGCTTACGACATAGAGGATGATGGATGAGTATGTGACCTTTTACACATTGAGAAGATGTAAGATACTTATGGGATAATTTAGTCATATTCTCATCACATAAATGTTTTCTCCCTATAAAGATGTCTTAGAATTGGATGGTATACTCCCATACATGAAACAAATTCCATTCATATTATTAGATTTGTTTCACGCTTCAAGCATACTATTCAAATTTTAAATTGTCAAAGTGAACTCAGAAAATGATTCTTTAAGCACATTGTCTCTTTCTTCAATATCTCATCATTTTTATGCATTAAATCATTTATTTTATCTTTATCAATAACTGCACTCTTAGATTTTATCCTTTCAATCACATCAAATTTCAATTTCTCATTCTCAATTGTAAATGCATTTAAGAGTTCTTGGATCTTTTTATACATGAAAGAAAATTTATTCCTTTTTAAGATCATCATTTCTAGGAATTTAATAATTTTTTCATAAACAAATTATCATCATCATTATTATCACAACAATAATTATTAAGAGAATTATAATTAAGGATAACTTATTATTATTATATATAAAGCATAAATGAGAAATATTATTATTTGAATCTCTACTTTCATAATCACTTGTATTATCATATGTGATCTTTATTGTTCTCGTCTTCCTTTGATCTTTCTCCTTGTTTTGACTCCATTTTTAATTTGTGTCTAGATTCTCATCAAGCTCATTATAAGTAATATTAACATCATTAAAACCAATATCGTTATGATAATAATTAACATATGTAAGACCAAGTATGTACCAAATATCACGAGCATTTTAATATATTGAAAATTCAAAAAACACAATTCTATCTAATATAAAAATAAATTGTGTGTTGTCATAGTGGTTAACAAAATGAGTCCATTTTTATTCCTATTCTATTAACTCTTTTATAAAATATCCCATAAATCAAAATATTATATTATAAGAAATAATTTCATCCTAATTCCCTTAGATAACTAATCATTTTTTTACCTCTTTTGATAAAAAGTGAGTTAAATTGTGTCATAGTGAACTTTGCTCAAGTTTTGATAGAAACAAGAATGGCATACGAGAGAGAGGTGAATTGTGTGTTTTTTTTCCTATTTGTAAACCAATAAATGAATTTTCTATATTATAAATAATTATGGTAAATTTATATATAGTAACCATAAAGTAATCATAATAATAATTAAAAGAGAGTAGAGAAAGAGAAAAAAACTAGTTTATAATAGTTCGGTCAAATAACCCTTCCTCTAGTCCACTTTCCAAGTTCTATATAGAATTTTACTATCTTCTTACTTTAATGGTTGAAGAGTAGTGTCATCTATATATTATATTTTTTATGATATGTGAAGAGAAACTTTTACAATCATTTTACATTTTCACAATTAAATAGTAACCCTTATAAATCTTATTCAAGGTTAAGAGGAACTTACAAAAAGTATATCCCAAGAAATTTCCTAAATTGTAATAAGTATACCACTCAATAACTCCTTTTACTCACTCCAATGAACAAAGGCTTGACATATATTATATGATGAAAACATATATTCTCTAGTATCTAAAGGTTCTTAACAATTCTTTTGTATGTCTAATCTATTTCTTATAATTTATATATGGTTTTTTTTGCATTAAAAATTAAAATAGTTGTTAGAAATATTATAATGACTAGTAACAGCCGCATTAGTAAACTATTATGCACATTGATTGACTAATGTACTAAAATGGTCAACTAATACGCATAATGGTCAACTATTATAGTACATTTTGGTACATAAGTTGATCAATGTGATTACAAACTTATGGGACATCTTTTTAAAAGACTAGTGAGTTATACTGATATACTTGTCAACCAATCTATTCAAAACTCTAACATTAGTCACCTAAATCACCAAATTGGTTAAAAAAAATTCCATAAATAAAATTCCAAACCTTCTTAAGTTATTTAAAATATCAAAACACATTTTTTTTATTAAAGACGATTAAAAACTATTGTAAAGTTTCCCAAAAGTTTGTTTAAAGATTAAAATATTTTCTTTAAAGATCAAAATAAAATTCCTCTTGACTATAAAAGAATTTATGGATTATACCATGTATAAAAATGATCAATGCAATTATTGAATCCATAATTAAATGAAATAACCAAAATAAGATTAGAAGAAGGATTACAATAATTTTTTTAAGACTTGTTATGCTTGATTCCTCCTTGTTCTTTAATCTTCATTTGAATTGCTTATATACTACACTTTGCTCATTTTCTTCATCATTTGATTGCTCAATTCATTCAATTGGCTCCTTCAATTCATTTATGTCAATAATCTTATTTACGAATATCATAATCGGTCGGTGAGTTCACGACTAACTTTACCTACAGATATTGACTAGCCATCAGTAAATTTAGAGCATTTTAGCAACGGAGCTTGGTTATCCGTCGGTAAATTCATTGCATTTTACCGACGGATTTTGTTTTCCTTCAGCAAATTTACTGATATTTTTTTTTAATTTCCCTACATTTAATGTTATGATTGATGTATAATTTATACAGTTATCAGCTATCTGTTGATAATATTTTGATTTGTTTCTATATTTAATTTGTAAAACAAAAATTGATTGATAATATAAAGTAAAAATGATCTTAATTGATAATAAAAATTATTATCTACAACAATAAGTATTTAATTCATACAAAATGACTACAACTACGCTATTCATTTAGTGAATGCGGATGCTTTGAATGTTGCGATGAGGTGGTGCCCTTCCCCTTCAACTCATCCATCTCATTACGCAGTTAGACTATGTACTCCATCGACTATTGCAACTGAGTTGTCATTGCCTGTACTATGCTCCGAAGCTCATGGATTTCATTGGATGTGGAAAACCTACTAGATGTTACTGTATAGATGTGGAGGATTGCAAATAACGTGTGTTTGCAAATGAACCTAAGCTGAAGATCCTTCCACGACGATCCCTACCATCCACTGCATGAAGATAGGTTAAACTCTCATCAACATTTTCGGATTGTTGAGATTATCATTGAATGCTTTCTTGTATTTGGTCATATCAAAAGCCAATGTTTATGTTAATAAGTGATAATTATTAATCATTAATATTAAAGCATAAATTTCACATATATTTAGTTCTCTACATCTATTGTTGAAGAAGGTCACACCGTCATGCTTCTTAGTGTGAGTGTGTAAAAAGAGCTGACAGGATGTAGGCTTCCTGCCCATAGACTTTTCCTGCATCAGAATAAAAATTTTGAACAAAAAAAGTATTTACCCTTTGTTGATATTCACCCCTTGTTGAATAAAGAAAGTAATTACAATTTACAAAAATTTTAGCAGAATTTTCTCTATTTTTATGATATTTACTCCTTGTTGAACAAAGAAAGTAACTCAACAACACAATCATGTATGGTACCAGACATTTATAACATTTTCATTATCCATATTACATATAATTTCGTTCCAAAATTCTTACATCAAATTAAATTGAAAAACATCAAAGTAAAAAAATCAGAATATAAGTGTAAAGTGTAGATACTTACAAGTCTCTCTGCATGCTTGTGGTAGGTAATAGATCCTCCAGTGTGTACGGGAAGATTCTCTCCCCCCGGTCCTCCACGTTTGTTGGTAGAATTACGCTTTGAAATGGACATTGCCCGGGTGATGTCCAATAGTACTGCCAACGACTCCATATTTCTTTAGAAATATAAGGAGGGCATATACACCAGTCTTGTATATAATACCAACAAAGTCTCTATAACGTGCACGAGCTTGTCTCTCCCATACTTTATAAATAATCACGTCTAATTTAGAATCCCAAAAAATTCTTTCTGAAAAAACGAAAAAACATACGATATGTACTTATAACCTACAATATTTATCTAATTAATGTATAAAAATTAATAAAAAAATACAAAAAATATATTTTTTGTACCTCAAACTCCTGATGTTAAAAATCCTTTGTCACATTCTAATTCTGTTACAGTTGTAGAATATGATGCTTCAAATGAAAAGTAACTGGCTCCAAATCATCCATAAGATCTCAAACTCATTCCACAGACAGTAAATACTTATGTAATCATAAATCTACTCATTAATGATTCAAACATAACCCAAACATAAATACTTAGACTATTAAAGAAGAACATAAAAACTCATCAATGATTATAAGAATATTCTAAACAACAACACAAAATCAAGACCTCTTTTTTATTCACTCAAAACTCAAACACATCTAATTAATGTATTATTAAAGCAACACATATGGTAAAGATTAGTTAGACAACCTACCTAGATGGATAAACAACTACAAACAACAAAAAAGAAGGATGAACGATGCTCTAACATAAAATAGGGCTTGTGAAAAAGAATATTTCATATTTAATATAATAAACTTGTTCAATAGTTTTGTTATATTTTTAATATATTAAAGCAAGCAAATCAGAAAATAAGGCAATATGAGTTTTGATATATAATGCAATATAGAGAAATCTATTATTTAAGCTAAAAGACAAACATGTGACGCTAATTAGTTAACCGGTGGGAATGCACCACTATTTGAAAAGGACTCCAACCGGCATAAAATTTTGTTTCATCTTCAAAAGTATTCAAGATAAAACGAAGATATCTTGAACATCAATTTAAGAATTTCGAACTTCAAATCCATCAAGCTCTTTTTTGCGCAAGGCTGAAAGAGAAATAAAGTTAATTTCCCAGAGGGAAAAGGAAAACTAGGGGCAATTGCCGGCATTTCATATGGGCTGTTCCAAATACTAGCTTTTGCTTTTTCTAATGTTATGAAGTCCTTTTCCTATTTTTGCCCCCCATTTTCACAATCATCTCCCTCTTATCAATTCAGGTTGTACCCACTAATCTTCTTTTATTAAAATATCTCTTCCCCCACTTGTTTTGACAATTAAATTAGAAAAAGTCTAAATGTATATCTCATAAGCTAATAGTCCAAGCTAACACAATTTTATCACGTAATATTTTCTTTTAAACTATACAACAACATCATAATATGTTTACCATTTAAAAAAATTGGACTTAAAGGGATTAATATATTAAAAGTGTAAGATCATATTACAACACCTATGGGATGAGAGAGAACAACCAATTAACCCCTCTTCCATCACTAAGTATGCATATATCTATGGTCAAACTAGATTTAAATATAATTTTTGGTAGTTCTAGTACAATAACTCACATTTAACTTTTAAGAAGATGACTATTACCACATATGTAGGAATTTAAACATAAAGCTTTTGCAGCCACCTTTAATTATCATAGAACTTCCATTTTCCTTAATCCATCAAATAGTTGAATTTTGTACTCACTTTCCAAACTTTTGGTTCATGATCATGCTTTGCCCAAAAATGGACTATTGAAGCACTTCAAAATTTTATGAGCAATTGTTTAGAAAATGATGTAAAAAATATCTTGAAAATCTTCAAAACCCAATAAACAAACAAAATATAATCTTCGTTAAGAAAGAAGGAAAAGAAATCCTAAGGTAAACTTTAAACTATGCTTATTAATTAAACACTTCTATAAATAAAAGACTTCAATTATCCATAACTCAAATACAATGCCTCTACTTATTTGAATACTCCTACATAAGTAGAACACTCCCATCATTTAACATTAATATAACAGGCAATTGATCAAACACCTAACATGCATCGAAATTCATCCCAATATCACAACCAAAATCACGTCTTATCCCTTCCATCACTAACATTTATACATTTAAATTGTTTTCCAATCATAGAATACCCAAATAAATGAATAAAACTAAATATATTATGTAGAAATACATCCAACATCACACGACCAACACAGGTTATACAAAAAATCACAGAGAACAACTTACCTCTGTTGAAGGACATAATGAAAATGGCAGGAGAAGACAAACGTTGACGAGCAAAAGAGGAATCCATGATAGGGAAATGATAGAGAGGAAAAATGAAGGAGAAAATACAGGGGAGAGAGAAAAAACGAAGAAGAAAAAGCAGGGGGTCTTTCGGGTGGGCTAATGCGTAGGAAAACAACGTTAACGTTTTCGTTTTATTTAAAACGTTGAAGACAAAGGAAACAATGACGTTTTCCTCTAAAATTTACCGATGGAAAATTCAAAAAAATTTTATGTCGCCAAAGAATTCCCGCCTTCCTTACCGACATAAATTTTCTACTGTCGAAAAATTTGTCGAGATAATTTTCTTCCATATTTACTGACGAATATTATTACTGTCACTAAATACAAATTTTCCCGACACTGTTACTGACAGAAAATGATTTTCCATCGGTAATTTGCAACGATTTGGTTTCCGTCAGTAATTTTCTATCGCTAATTACTAATTTTCTTCTAGTGTTAACAGTTTTCAACATCTCGTTAATTGTATGTTTAATCTATGCACATATATAGGATATACTTAATAATCTTAGTATCGGGATTGATAATAATGCATTTAGTTCTTAGTTTTATCTTCCATATCTATGCAAAATGTGGATAAAACAATACTAAACATACATATATTTGTTCATATAAAATTTAAAATAATTATATATATTTAAAATTACATTTTTCATTAATCCTATTATATCAGTATTTAGAAGCACATAAACTGATTCTTATTGTAAAAATAAATCATGATGAAAATAACTATTATTTATTAAAAATCAAAATAGACTATACAAATTAAAGTTAAACATAAACATAATTTTTAGTTTATAAGCAAGTTATTATAATTATTAAAAAATATACCTATGATATAGTTATTACAAGTATTATATCCACATGTATGTATTATGAAAAAGTAAATATTTTTAACCTGAAAATATTAAATTTTTGTAACAATTAAAACATAAATAAAAGAAAAAAAACTTGACAATCTGTTTATAAGAAGTGCACTTCACTTTAAATACTATCATATTTCTAATACTTATATTTACTTAAATAAAATTTGAAAACAGGGTAGAATTTAATTCTAATTTGTTTAATGAATAGTTCAATTACATCAAGAAATTGCCAATTTTTTTATAAACATAATCAATTTTTCTTGGCAAAATTATGGTGGAATTTAAGTTTAGGACCAACTTCTTCCTTTTATTAATTAATTTTTGGGCTTGTAAAAGTTTGATTTATTTCAAATTTGTTTTGTTCTCTATTTTTTTTCCTTTCATAAATCAGACAAGATAGCTCCCGATCATCTTCCGCTTTCCCTACTGAGTTTGTAGAAATGCAAGATTTGACTTTTTAATCTCCTCTAACTCTTATTCCTGCAGGAGAAGCGCTCTAGTATCTGATTAATTAGTTTAACCATGTGTGAATTGTGATGATATTGAAGAAGAAAAAAAAGAGAGAGAAGAAAATTCTAGTCATCCTCCACCAAAATTGGACCTCAGTTAAAATTTCTTAGAACTGGCTTTCCGGGAACTGTCAAATTGAATTAATACATGTCATAAAAATCTTTATAAATATAACTTGAATGGTAATGGCGTTACTGAGCCTATACTTGTTGGGAAGAACAGCGGGAGAAAACAAAGATGGAAGATGCAAGACAAATGTCTTCACGTGCGCAGAGGGATGATGACGCATCAGAACTTCCTCTTGCTACGAAAGCAGGAGGATGGCGAGCCATAAAATACATTCTTGGTACTTACTTCGCACTCTAGTATGGAAGTGCATGCTTGGCCTTCGGTTTTTCTATTTCTATATGATACTAAGGTTATACGTTCATTTCTTTGCGTGGGGGGCTTTGTCTTATGAAGGGAACGAGTCATTTGAGAAGGTGGCTTCAATGAGCTTGATAGGGAATATGAGTGTTTATCTACGAAGTAAATATAACATGGAAGGCGTCAGCATTGTCACAGTTACCTCTGTTTGGGGTGGCTCTTCCAACTTTACAGGGCTAGCAGGTGCATTTCTTTCTGATGCGTATTTGGGCAAGTTTCTTACCCTTCTCTATGGCAGCATATCAACTCTTCTGGTAAAATTCCCTTTTTCCGATAACCTTACGAGGAAACATATTAGTTCATTAAGTTTAAATAAGTTGCATTCATTTTGGAACTTCTGCAGGGAATGGCAGTATTGACTATGACGGCGAGCATACCTCAGCTAAGACCCCCTGCATGCACTGCAGAATCCATCTGTCCACAACCACAGAAATGGCAGCTTGGTTTTCTTTTTAGCAGTCTAGTACTATTGGCAATAGGAGCTGGTGGCATCAGACCCTGCAACATTGCTTTTGGAGCTGATCAGTTTGATAGCACAACAGAAAAGGGAAGAGCACAACTGGAAAGCTTCTTCAATTGGTGGTACTTCTTATTCACGGTTGCTCTATTGGTGGCTCTAACTTCTATTGTCTACATTCAGACAGAAGTAAGTTGGATTGTAGGCTTTGCTTTACCAACGGCTTGCCTAGTTGTCTCCATATCCCTTTTCCTGATTGGTCGCCATACCTATATCTACAAGAAGCCTCAGGGAAGCGTATTTGTGGACGTTGCCAAAGTGATCATAGCTGCAAGTAGAAAGCACCGAATCACTGTTGGGCAATATTCTGCGGATTCCTTTTATGATCCTCCAAGCTTTGGATCAGACTCGCAGACTATACGGCTTGCTCATACTGGAAGATTCAAGTTCCTTGATAAGGCCGCTATAATTGCAGATCCAAATGAATTAGACATGGAAGGCAAGCCCAAGAATTCTTGGAGACTATGCAGTTTGCAACAAGTGGAGCAACTGAAATGCTTATTAGGCATATTACCCGTTTGGTTGTCTGGGATTGGTTGCTTCTTGTGTATGGATCAACAGACTCAATTTGGGGCACTCCAAGCAATTCAAACAAACAGAAAGATTGGACCACATTTTAAAGTCCCACCTGGATGGATTAATCTTACATCAATGATTGCACTTTCAATATGGATCTTCATTTACGAACGCATTTATGTCACTTGGATGAAGAAGTTAACTGGGAAGGGGAAAAGATTGACAATAAAGCAAAGGATCAATATTGGGATATTGATCTCAATTCTGTGCATGGTGGTTGCTGCAATTGTTGAGAAGCAACGTCGAGACTCGGCATTAAAACAGCAGACATTTCCCTCCCCTTTAACCATTGCTGTACTCCTTCCACAGTTCGTGTTGTCAGGATTAGTTGAAGCTTTTGCTGCAATTGCTATCATGGAATTCCTCACCACACAAATGCCAGAAAGCATGAGAACAATTGGGGGAGCATTGTTCTTTTTAAGCTCATCGATTGCGAGTTACATAAATTCAATCCTTGTCAACGTCATAGACAAAGTAACCAGGGACAAAAGTGGCAAATCCTCATGGTTGGGTGGTCATGACCTCAATCATAGTCGGCTTGATTACTACTATTATGTCATTGCTGGTCTCGGAGTCCTTAACTTTATTTACTTCACTTTGTTCGCCAGTGGTTATGCATCAAAAAGCAATACTGTTAACGATAGTACCAGAGAGATCAGATTAGAGAACTCTCCCAGAAATCTTTCCAGGAATCATCAAGTGGACGAAGAAAGAGGACGGGAAACGACAAACTTTCCTTTTTAGAATACTATAATCCATTCTTCTGCTTCACTCAACAGTTCAGACTTTCATGTTTCGACACTCATCAACTGATATCAATACTTGACACTTTTGGCTCCTGTGTACAATAGTTCAAAGTTCATACCTTTATCTTTTTCTTTTAGTATCTTTTTGTCTACATCTATCAAGCAAAATAACTAGTTTTGAAGATGATATGCAATGTTCTCCTGAACCTTTACAGAGTTGAGCCCCCTGAAAGTGGACCAAACAGTCTAAGTAGAAACACTGGCAAATAGAAAGAAGCCTTTCTTCAAAACAGGCTTTCTCAGACAAATCCTCGTGAGTCATTCCAGTCAGTCATTGCTTAGTCTATTTTGTAAGTTTAAAGGATAATCGAAGGGGATACTTAGAAGCTAATTGAGAAGGTTTTGAAAGTTGGGAGATTTAAAGAGTAATTATGTCTTTTGTATAATTTGGAGGAGGATATAACATTAGGTTGACGTGAATTTTCATGATAAAAGGAGAATGGAATAGTATTAGGAGGACTAAAAGACAATAAAACAAAGCAATTGAATTAGTTATTGTTTTCCATTACTTCTTTATGAATAAATTCTATATATTTATAGTGATGGTATACCAACTTCCTCTCTCATTATCATACAATTTTAGTCACATTGTTCTTTATCCTGATTTCATTTCTAAACATTTTTTCTTATCATACAATTTTAGTTACACATTTTCTACCCTTATCTAATTTCTTTTCAACAAAAGAGACATTTGAATGTTTTAAAATTCGTCGCTAGAAGTAAACTTTTAGGGATAATTTTAAAAATCATCACTAAATAATAACTCTTTTGCGACAATTTCAAATATCGTCACCAAAAAATAAGCTTTTGGTGATGCTTGTGTAAAATCATCACAAAAGAATAAGTTTTGTAAAATTAAAAATGGCCACTTTTAAATACGCTTTTCAAATATCGTAATTAAGCCTAAAAGTTGACCTTTGATGACACGCCAATAGTGTGCCTTTTAGTGACCATCTTACAAATCGTCGCCAAATAATAGTCATAGGAGGGAAATTATGTAACATCCCCTCACTTAGGGGAAGGGTATATTGGTAATTTAGAACGGGTTAGAAGTGTTAAATAGTGCATTGACATATTCATGCATTCATATATGCACATAAGTAGTAAATAGTGAATTTTTGCACATGTAAATGCTTGTACATGCATTCATGACATTTCCCGGTTTAAGTGTGAATAAT
>JANQBM010000001.1:5908517-5933141 GCA_025594535.1 Erythroxylum domingense | reverse complement strand
GTATAAAACATGGATTAGGATTATCAAAAAAGAAATCAATATATATATATATATATATAATATTTTCATTTATATTTTCAAGTTTAATAAAAATCTGTGTATTTAATCTTTTTAGTTTTGATTCCTTCAAGATTTCAATATTTAGGAGAACTCACAAAATGTAGTTATTATTCTTTCATTATCTGAATTATTATCAACTAACTATATTATTTAATTATTTAATATATTAATTATTAATAAGAAATATGAATAATTTAATATTATATTATATATTTAATTGATCAAATTAATTATTAGTAAAAAGTATGAATAATTTATTTAATTATTAAATAAATTAAATTAATAATCATTAATCAATATGATTAAATTTAAAACATCTTCAAAAAATATATATTTCAAATGAAAATTGATTTAACAATTAAAATAAATTTTAAATTTTAAATTTAATTTAATTTTTAAATTATTTATTTTAATATAATGAAATATTTTATTAACAATTTATTAATAATTATTAATAAAAATATAATTATATTAACATCAACAACTAAGCATGTTTTTGTTTTTATTTGAAAGAAAAACATAAACTAAAAAACTAAAAGTCTTAATAGAAAAACAAAATTGAAACTAGATGACCCCTTAATTAGTTAAATAATAAAATTTATTTACAAATAAGATTCTAAATGAACTATAAATTACTATCAGTAAAATTGACTAGTTCAATTACAATAATTAGAAATTAGTTTCCAGTTGAATTAAAATTATTAATATGATATGTTTAATAATAATTAAAAATGAGTTTAGATGAATCAAAATTTATAATTATTAATTTGACTAATTCAATAATAATTAAAAGTACAGTCTTTAGTTGAAATGGAATAATTATAAACATTAATTTGATTCGTTCAATTAGAAATGAGTCTCTAATTAAAATGAAATAGCTATAATATATTAATTTGATTACTTCAATAATAGTTAAAAATGAGATTTTGAGTAAACTACAATAATCATAATATAAGATTTCCAGTTTAGAGGCTGATCGGTTTTCGTAGATGTTGAATTGAAGTACACGACTTCACCTCAACATTGCCATAAGTAGAAATTAAATTATTAAGCACGCTTTGAAATTTAGATTTTCCTTATTCGAAAACATATAGTTGATTGGTCATAATGTACGTGAGAGAAATTTGAAGAATAGGATTGATCAGGACTTCATATCATATCAACTTCCTAACCAAAATAATTAGAACTATTGCATACCAAGCTTTGGAGGCTTTGTCACATGAGCTAGATGACTCTATTCTATATAAGATTCATTGTATTTAGGCAATATTGATGTTAAATAATCAATTTGTATTGAGCCAATTATGATGTACTGAACTATATATATTATGTTCATATATATATGTCCATCTTAATGTTTTCAATTTCGCATTACTTATTTTATATGATTTTTTACATAGCAGTTCCATCTGAGTATGAAAATCGATATTTAATTGTCATACAGATGATGATTGAGAACATATACGATCTTTCAACTTCATAAGAAATTGAAATCTGATTATTCACTGTATGTATGTTTGATATGAAATTAACATACATGTCTACTATTTCTTTCTTATTTTAAAAACCTAGTGTTTCAATTATGGATACTGCATCAAAGAATATTGTTATTACTAAATTTAACAAGGGTGACAAATTATATGGTGAAAATTATGAAATAAAGAGCATGAAAATATGATTTGTATTAGAGTGATAGGAGGCTTTAGAACCATTAAATATAACCATGGGCATTCTTAACAAAGACAATACGACCCAATATGAAAGGGACTATAATGCTTATGAAATATGGATGAAAAACTTATTCTGCTTGCATTTTGTTATTGAGAAGCGTGGATAATGATATAATTCACGAGTTTGAAAAATATGAAATTACGAAAGACATGTAGTCCAATTTAACTGTACATTTTAAAGGTTCCTTAATGACCAAAGTAAGCTCATTCATTGTCAGGTTTCAAATATATAAAGTATTTATTGGATAACACAATGCAAAATCATTTAAGGCACATACCAACCATGATAAGTGAGATGCAAGACATTAGTTATGAGTTATCATATGAATAGTAAGTGCAAGTTGTGATTCATTTGCTACCTCAAATCATATAAAGATGCATTTAACTCATAATGAGAGCATCAAGACATTGAAAGATGCTACAAGGCATCTTATACTAAAAGAAGAATGTCTTGAAGCCTCCAAGATATTCTTTGATTTATATACAGTTGGTCTTAACTTGTATAAAGCTATGAATAGGAAGTGCAAGTATTATAATGGGCCCAAATGAAAAAAGGGTAAGAAATATCCATTATACTAAGGATTCTAAAAAGGCAAACTGGAACCAAAATGGAAAAGGAAAACATCCTTTCAAAAAGCAGAATATAAAAATATTTAAGTGATTTAATTATGGCAATGAGGGTCACTGGACTCATAATTATAGTGAGCCTAAAAAGATGCAACTTTGTTATATAAACATTTGTTCTATAAATGTATTTTGTTCTATTTTTCTAACTAAATCACATCATTTGTGGGTTGTAGACTCATAAGCATTCAACCATATAACAAAGGATGGGGATGTTTTTGGATAATTATGAAAAATCCTATATGGTACATGATAGATTCCTATAGGAGATAATTCAAGAGTGGCTATATAAGGGATTGAAACATCCAAATTAGACGTGTGTGATGGTCAATCCATAATCCTATATAAAGTGTGGTTTGCTCCAAAGATTCGACGAGATCTTATTTATATGTTAATGTTGATTAACTTTGATTTTGATGTAAATTTCTACAATAGTGGGATAGATTTATATCTTAGAACCGTTTACTATAGTCATGGATTTATGTTGGATAGTTTTAATGTTTTAGATATTGTTTATTGAAAACAATAATATAGGTTATTCCTTTTTTACATTATTTATCAATTCCAATAACGATGCAATTATATGGTATGTTAGAATATGTCATATTGGTCAAAATTAAATATTCGATTAGCTAAAGAAGGTCTCTTAAGTGATTTATATCAAGTAGAATTACTAATTTTTGAACTTTGTCTAGTTAGTAAAATGGAAAGAAAGCCATTTAAAAAGGGAACATGAGCTTCCTATCCATTCCAGTTGATTCATTCTAACATTTATGGCCCAACAACTATAAGTACAATTTGGGGCTATATATTTCATCACTTCTATTTATGACTATACTTGATATGGTCACATCTATTTGATTTCTCACAAATTATCAGCATTAAATAGTTTCATAAATTTTGAAATAAGGGAGATTCTAATCAATATTTTGATGATAATAATATATTTATTACTAAAGAGTTTATTGTTTTAATAAGAAGCACTATAAGAATAAGATGTAACTATAATCTTAAGAAAATAGTTCTTGAAGTTGATAAAGAAAGTTAAAGTTTGTAATCGTCAAAGACAAGATCAAGTTAAGAACAAAATAAGATCTAGGTTTATCAAGGTCTTTTGATATTTTGTAATATTAATTGTAATCTTTTATGGCCACTTTGATGATCTTAAAGGCTCACAATGTATAAACATTTCATATTACTTTATTATATTATTCTTTTCATTTATCAAGGGCTACTAAAGCCTCCCCCCTCCCCCTTTTTTTCTCTCAAAAAAACCTCTCAATCTTTTAAACATTCTTTGAGGGACATTTTGAATGTTATTTAATTATAATTCTATTAAACAAATCAAATTTGAGGAAGTTATTAAATTAATTTTTTGGGAGATTGGTCAATCGTTATAAGTTAAAAGTCAACCAATGTAAGTTAATTATATAATAAGTGAATTTATTGACATATCAGCTAACCAATATGGTAATGTGGTCAATCAATGTCCCTCTAAGGGACATATTAGTTGACCAATATGTCCCAATATAGTGGAGTGGTCAACCAATATATAACAACTAGAAAATTTTATGCATTGAATGCACATTGATTGATATAATATGACTTAGTAATTGACCAATATAGGTTAAACTTGTAATATGACTTTTTCTTGATACATTGGTCAACCAATGTGGTAATGAGGTCAACCAATGTCCCTTTAGGGACACATTAATCAATCAAAATGCCTTAGTGGTTAACTAATAACTCAACGATTATTGAACCTATATATTTAATGCATACTAGTTGGCTAATGTGCTACACTAACTAACTAGTGCTTCGTGACAAGTTGTTGTAATGACTAATTTTGGCTCCAATGTCTGATAAAGGTCATAAAATCTTATAAATACATAATTTCTCATTAGTTCTTGTATGAAAAGCATTTGAGTGTCTTGTACATACATTTCTAAGTGTTTATTAAGCATTTGAACGCCATTGTCTCATATTTGTTTGAGTGAACCTTATTATTATTAGAGAAACTAAGATATGTTTGATTAGTAAGCCTTTATTGAGGTTTTATATATTGTATTTAGGGGCATTCCAAGTGGCATCGAAATTCCTTTTCACCGTGAAGGAAGATTATAAATGGATTCCTCTTTTCTATGAAAAGATTATACAAAGGTTATTGTTCACTTCAAAAGAATAGTTATATTAGAATTCCAATAAAAGTATTGGGAGTGGATATAGAAAAAGGTTTTTTTCAAACCATTATAAATCAGTTTGCATTTCCCTTTCCTTAACGTTGTACATTATAAATTAAATATGTTGTTGAAATTTATTATTTTATCTCATATTTCATCATTTATAAATTATGCTTATTAATACACTAAGTTAGTAAATATTTTTAAAAAAATTTGTTCAATGCCCAATTCAGTCTCCCTCGTAAGTGTCATTATGGACTAACAAGTGTTATTAGAGCAAGTCTATTAGGTTAGCATTCAAATAACATCCTATAAAAAAGCTCTTAATGGCATATTTATAAGAAGAATCATCATCATCATTCAACCAAGAAAGACAAAACATTAGTAGAGCCCTATTCTTTGATGGAAATGACTATCTTTATTAGAAAACAAGTAATTTTTTAATGACAAAAAGTGTAGGCCTATAGGAAACAGTTTCAAAGGGCCCTTTTTATTTATGAAAATTATAGATAACAAAAAAGTTTCCAAACTAAAGGAAGAATAGAAACCCTGATATAAGAAATTAATTTCTTTAAATAGTAAGGCCAAATCTTATTTTTTGCATTAGAAAGAAATGAATTCAATAGACTTTCTATGTGTAAGATGATTTATGAAATATAAAAATTTCACATAAAGGCACAAATCAAGTTAAGAAAAGGAAAGTGAGCATATTAACCCATCAATATGAATTATTTCAAATGAAGCATGATGAAAGTATCTTTAGCATGTACTTTAGATTTATTGATATTATTAATACTCTCAATGGTTTTGGAAAGATCTATACTAATGTTTAAATAGTAAAAAAGTTGTTTAGGTCAATTCTGAAGACATGAAAAGCTAAAGTGACATCTACACAAAAGTCAAGGATTTAACAATACTATCATTGAACGACTTATTGGATCTTGCCTCACATATGAAATAAGACTCCAAAAGATGTAATAGGAAACAACCCTTTCAAAGAAAAAGGACTTAACATTCAAAGTCTTAAAAGAGGATTCAAGTGAAGAAGAGACATCTACAAGTGGAAGAAATGGTGATGACCTCACCTTTTATCAGTAGGAAATTTAAAATTTTTAAAGAGAAATAATTTCTCCAAAATAAAGGACTTCAAGAAAACAAAAGGTGTTTTATAATGTAAATCCTCTAAAATTATTTGTTTTGAATGTAAGAAATATGAAAAAAAGAAATCAAAATTTCCTATACTCAAATATAATAACAAGTATGAAAGAAACTATAATAAGGAAAAGAAGGACAAAAACAAGAAGAAAGCACTTAAAGTCTCAACTTAGGATGACTTAACGGAATCTGAATATGTGCATTTAAAAGGAGAGATAACTCGAATGTACTTTAAGGCTAAGGATGATGATAAGGTAACATCAAACTCTAATCCTTGTGATAGTGATAGTGATTCAACATATAATGAACTAGTCAAAAATTTAGATATCATAAGTAAGAAAGGAAGAAATTGTCTTTCAAGCTCAACGAAGTTAAAAAAAGTTGGATTCATACATAAATGAAAATCAAAAGATGAAAAGTGAATTGCATAGCAGTAAAGAATCTAAAAATGTGATCATTGATGACAAGTATACATTAGATGGATTAAATCATAAAAAGATATTAAAAACAGAGATTAATGTTCTCAAGGATTCATTATCCAAATTCACTAAAGGGAGTAAAAAAATAGAAAACATGCAATATGATCAAAATAATTCTAATAATAGGCACGTGATTGGATAAAACATGCATAGCACTATTTCTTAATTTGGAGTTATCTTTTGATGCTTTTATAGTCAATTTGAAAAAGGATTCAAAGTTGTTTCCCTTTCAGTTATATAAATAAATCTTTGATTTTGTTCATCTTTGGCATTTAGGGTATTTTGTCATTTTTTTTGTAAATTTTGGGACTTAATTTTATGAAATTGATGGTTGAATATTACAATTATGCTTATATCTTTTTAATACAAAAATTTAGGATTTTTTTTAAATTAGACACAATTAGGGATTTTTAATCAAAATTGACCTTTCAAATATTTGTTTTGATACTTTATATATTCAATAACACTCTTTCTTAAGCAAGTTTATCAATCTCGATCAAATTCATTTGAGCTTTTGATCAAGTTAGTATAATGGATGACACTTTACATATTGCATCTATTGAATAATTGTTTCTTTTTTACGATTCTTAAAAGGGGGAACAAGATTACTAACATTAGACTTAGAGGGAATCATTTTTGTACCCCTTATACTTTATGTGGTATTTTATACTTAATTAAATCAGTGTTATGTTTAAGTTAATGTGTGGATGTTCCCTTACATTTAATATTGAATATCTCTTTTGTTCTTAATATTTAATTATAATTTATGTATGAATTGAGGGGGAGCTAATCATTATCTTGATATGGATAGTTGTTTATGTGCTTAATCCTATTATTCCTCTATACTATTATAAATACTTTTTCATCTTCAAAAAGGGAGAAAATGTTGAGCCAATGGAGGTTCCAATCTATATTTTGACGATAATAAAATATAATTACTAGTAATGAGTTTATTATTTTGATGAGAAGCAACATAAGAACAAGATGTATCCATAAATTTAAAAATACAGTTTATAAAGTTGATAAAGAAAAGTTAAAGTTTGCAACCATTGAAATGAAGATCAAGTTAATGACAAAAGAAGATTGAGTCACATCAAGGTCATTATATATTTTTTAATGTTAATTGCAATCTCATTTTGTTGCCTTGATAATCTTAAAGGCTTACTGTACATAAACATTTTATATCACTTTATTGCATAAATCTTTTTATTCATCAGGATGTATTAAAGTCTCCATTTTTAAAAGAAAAGCCTCTATTCTTTGGCAGAAATTTTAAATATTTTTCAAATTATAATTGCATTAAAAAATGATAAAGTTATTACAATCATGTTTTGGGGGATTAATTGACCAATATAGTTAATGATCATCCAATGTAAGTTAAATGTGTAACATGTGAGTTTATTGATGTATTAGTTAGCTAATATGGTGGTGTGGTCGACCAATATCCATTAAATGGACACATTGGTTGACTAATATGGTTGAGTGGTCGACCAATGTGCAATGGCTAGAAGATTCAGTGCATTAAATGTATATTGGTTCATTAACATAACTTAGGAGTCGACTAATGTAAGTTAAATTTGTAATAGGATTGTTTCTTAACACATTGATCGACTAATATAGTGGTGTGGTTAGTTAAAGTACCTCTCAGGGACCCATTGGTTGACCAATATGCTTTAGTGGTTGACCAATACCTAACGACCTATGAATCTATGCATTCAGTGCACACTAATGGACTATTATGCTACACTATCAATCAATGCTCCGTAACTAGTTGTTTTAACAAATATTTTTGGCTCTAATAGTTAATAGGAATCCTAAAATCCTATAAATACATGTTTTTCCATTATTTCTTGCATGAAAAAGGTATTTTGGTGTCTTATACACACAATTTTAATTGTTTACCAATATTTGAACATCATTATCTCGTATTTGTATTAGTAAGCCATTTTGGTATTATGAAAAATATAAATGGAGATACTTTTGAATTATGAACAGTTGTTGGGTTTTTTATATGGTATTTAATGATGTTCTGAGTGGCACTAAAGTTCTTATTCATCGTGAAAGGAGATTGTCAAAGGGTTCTTCTTTTTCAAGAAAAGATTGTATAAAAATTATTTTTATACTTGAAAAAGAGTGAAAATGAAATTCAAATAAGATTTTTAAAAGTGGACATGTGCAAAGGTTATTTATTGAACCAGTAAATAGATTTGGTGCTTCCCTTCCCATAACCTTTTAAATTATTACTTAATTTTGTTATTGAAATTTATTATTTTATATCATATTTTCATCTTTTATAAATTATGCTAATTAACACACTTAGTTAGTAATATTTTGTTTAAAATTTGTCAACACCTAATTCACCCCCTGCTAGTTGTCACTAGGGATTAACAATAAATTATATATATTTAGTTGAGAATTAACTAGATAAGAAAATAAGAACTAATCAATGGTACTTTTCTAACAAGTTAAAGATACTATGATATACAAAAGAAAAAGAAAGGAAATTAATTATTCCTCAAACCCTAAAACAAAATGACATTATGGAAAGACGGAATAGAACCCTATTAGAAATGGTTAGGTCCAAAACCACATAAGCAAATTTATCAATCACCTATTAGGGTGATGCATTGTTTATAGTCACTTATATACTTCATTAAGTACCCACAAAATCAACTATAACACTCCGTAAGAGTTATGGATAAGTAAAATAGTTGATATGAAAAGTATAAGACCATTAGATTATGTTACCTGCGTTCATGATTTCTCTCACAAATATAAGAAACTAGGCTAAAAAGGGAAGAGAAGTATCTTTATTATTTAATGTGAACAATAAAAAGGATATGCATTTATAGGTGAATGTTGTAATTATGAAGTTACTTGAATTTAAATCACAAGAAGTCACTTTTTTCGAAAATGAATTTCCAAAAAAGGGTTAAATAAGAAAATACTTTATGTGAGACTCTTAATTAGAATGATTTTATTATAAGAAATTATGACGAGGGACTTTATTCGAGTGAGAGTAATCTAAAACTTGAAGAATTAACTCAAGATCAATTAAGGTTAAAATCTATTAAAATTTTACCTACTATATTTGACTCGAGTGAGAGTAATCAAGACATTCATAAATCTACCTTCTTTACAGAAAAGTAATTATGGAATAATTCCTTTGTTTCATTTGAAATAAAAGGGGAAATTCACATGTTTATCCTATACGTAGAGGATGAGGTAAGGAATGTATATAAGGTTCTTACTAGTCTTACTAAAGAAAAATGGACGAAACCAATGAAAAAAAGGGCTTCTTTAAGCTTAAATTAAGTATGACTTGGATGAACTCTCTAATGGGCACAAAGCTATTGGGAACAAATGAGTTTGTAAAATAAAACAAAGGTTGATAAAAGTATCGAAAGATACAAAATACAAGTTGTGGCTAAAAGATATATACAATAGAAGGGAGTTGATATAACAAGACATTTTTACCTATTATGAGGTTACTTCAATTCGTCTAATTTTAGCTATAATAGCGAGTTTGGATCTTGAATTAAAACAAATAGATGTAAAGATAATTTTTCCTGAATAGAGAATTAGAAGAAGAATCTATATAAAACAACTTATAAGTTTTATTAAAACAGGGCAAGAACATAAAGTATTTATAGGATAAAGTAGTCTTCAAGGCAGTGGTATATTTATTTCGATAATGTAATTATTTTGTATTATTTCATATGATTGATGAAGATCATTATGGATATATTAAGAGATCCAAAGATAAATTTGTGTTTTTATTTTTATACGTGGATGACATTTTGATTGTTTATAATGACTGTAAGTTTGTTAAGTAAATCAAAGACAGGTTATCATATAAATTTGAGATAAAAGACAAGGGTGAAGCTGCATATATTCTTAGATTTAAGATTTAAGAGATTATTCAAAGAGATTATTATCATTTTCTTAAATGACTTACGTTCAAAAGAATTTAAAATGATTATATATGTAAGAATATAAACCAAGTGATAATCTTACTACTAAAGGAGGAGTCAATAAGAAATATTGCCTGTCAACACCACAAGAAAGGGAACAAATGAAAAATTTTCTTATTTCAGTGCAATTGGAAGTCTAATGTATAATATGATGTGTATAAAGCTTGAGATTTATCACATTATGCTAATGGTGAGCAAATATCAACTAAATCTAGGACAAGCACATTGGAAAGTAGTAAAGATGATATTGAGGTATCTAAAGGTATTATTGATTATGCATTATGTTATTAAGGCAATGACTTATGTATACCAGACTTTAAGGATGGATACAGAATGGGGAGGACATTTAGATAAGAGAAAATCTACCTTTGAATTTGTTTCTTGCTCAATAATATTGCATATCATGTAAAAATGAGAAATGATCATGTGGTGTTATCATGACCTAAAACGGACGCCTGACTGGCACATGGGACCCAAGGTTTAAAACCCTAGATCACACATAAGCCTACCACTAGAAACAAAAAGTTTTACAACTCGTGAAATCATGTCACTACGGATGCTACAATACAATATAAATGAAAATAAAGAAAAAACATACACAAACGTAGGTAGGCCGCAGCGGACAAGTCAGGGGAGTCACTACTACGAAGTTAGTAGTAGCTAACCTAAAAAATAAAGTTGAGGGGAGTCAGACCTCGCTAACTAAGCTCACATCGTCTTAGGATACCCAATGTTATGCGCATAATCATGCGTAAATATCAAAACACATCCAATCACATCAACAACATAAATAAATTGAGGGGAAGAATATTTGTAGGACCCTAATCTCCAAGGGTAAGCCCTCACAACTCTAAACCTCGAATGATTATATGGAGCTATACATCACCAACGGGCTAGTCATGCTCCTATACTCATGTAGTCGTAAGGCTCTCTTAATCCAAAGGGACTGCGAGAAGCCAAGCATCACCAACAGACTAGCCCTCGCTCAAAACATTCAAAGTCATAAGCATCACAAATAAAGGTCCGATCAGGAACCAAAAATTATCCAGGATCGGTCCATAACATCTCAATATCATAAACAAAAAAACTCTCATGGTTATAATCAGTGCACATTTAGTCCTGATGCATACCCATCAGGTGCACGTCCTACATATCTTTTATTCCCCACAATTGAACATAGCAATACATATCAAATTATTAAGCATGCAATTTATCAATTAAACATTCAATTATGCAATGACCAATGCATGTATACAGTACCCAACCTAACGTATCCACTCAGTTAATTCGATATAAAGGCTTATACTAAAGCGGGTACGCATTATTGTATATACACATTCGCTATACACACACACACACACACAGACATATATATGAATGTGGTTATGCATTGCTACATGCTGTCATCTATATCAAGATCTTCAATCACTCTTAACCTTAGCTTCCCAATATCATACGTTCATCATCATTCCAAAGGTGGTAGGGTTAGGTATTTTTAGTAACAAATGAAGAAGACAACAAAATGATAGTAGAAAATGAAGGGTGCGAGTAAGCTTTAACGTCAATAGGGTGAGAGTGAGTGTCGTGGATGAAGACAAAAATGGAGAATATGAAGAAAAGAGATTAATAAGAGATGAGAGAAAATAATAAGGTGAAAGACAAGTTAAAAATGAAGATGGTCTTTCACTTGGGTTAAAAGAATCATAGGTGAAGACATGGTATGGCAAGTTCCGCCTGTCACTTGCCACATGTCCACTTTTTATAGGTATTACTTGGTTCTTTTATTTAACTAGTCTATTTATCTCCAATTTCTACTCCAATTGTCTCCCATTTTTTCATGACATTTGTCATTAATTCCTAAAGCCATATGTCAATTATTTTTGTTATCATTTGACACTTATTTTTACTACCATAAATCAATTGTCCTACCATTTGGCATTTTTCTTAGTCCAAAAATACTCAAAATCTCGTAACTTTCTAAATTTCAACTAAGAATTCTTAATCAACCTTTATACTTTCCAAATCAATTTTCAAGACAAATAATCTACAATTCACATCATAATCACCTTTATAAATCAATTATACTTGGTAATTGTCAAATGAGTGCATGAACAATCTTTATAATGTGTGCAATAATCAAATTCACGTGTATGTGTGCAATATGATGCATGAGCATGAAATGCATTCCTAATTTCTCATTGTTATCTCTCATATACAATATTCTAGGGTCTAATCCTTAGCATGAGGAAACAAGATGTTACACTGCTAACCCGGGAAAACTCCGTACCTCTATCACGGTTCTTGGTTATTCCCAATTCATCGCAGATTCTACCTTCTTCGGGTCCACTTGTATTCCACCTTAAGATACCACATATCCTAAGAATGCAACAATCTCAAGCCAGAATTCACATTTTGAGAACTTGGCATATAGTTGATGTTCTCGAAGTGTCTGCAATACCAATCTTAAGTGTTTGGCATGCTCCCTATCTATTCGCGAATACACCAAAATGTCATCAATAAAAAAAATCACAAGCCTATACAAGAACGGCTTGAATACTCTATTCATCAGATCCATAAAACTACTGGAGCATTTGTAAGGCCAAAGGACATTACTAAAAACTCATAATGGTCGTACTGAGTCCTAAAGGTAGACTTAGATACATCATCTCCTCTGATCCTTAGCTAATGGTATCCTGATCTTATATCAATCTTAGAAAAGTACTTAGCACCTTGAAGTTGGTCAAACAAATCGTCAATTCGAGGTAGTAGATACTTATTGCAGATAGTCATCTTATTTAACTGTCGATAGTTAACACACAATCGGAGAACTATCCTTTTTCTTCATAACCAGTATCGGTGCACCCCATGGTGAAGCGCTAGGTCTGATAAAACCCTTATTTAATAGATCTTACAACTTTGCTTTAATTCATTTAATTCTGCAGGTGCTATTTTGTATGGCGGTATAGAAATCGGAGTCATACTTGGTACTATATCAATACAAAATTTAGTTCTTCGCTATGGGGGTAACTCTGGAAACTCCTCATGAAACACATTTGGAAACTTCCGAGATATGAGAACACTTTATAGACTGATGCCCTCTACAGTTAAATCCCTGACTGAGGCCAGAAATCGTTGGCACCATTGTCTGAGCATCTTGTTGACCACTACTGTTGAAACTATATTGGAAGGGGTAGTTTTTCTATCTTCCTTAAAGATAAACTCTACTTCCTTCTCTCTATAATCCAAGGTAACATAATGATGGGATAATCAGTCTATTCCTAATATTACATCAAAATCCATAACCAACAATACCATAAGATTCGCTACCAATCTCTAACCATTAATCTTCACGAGATATAAGTAGTTGATCAAATTTACCTCTATGACATCAATTAGAGGTGTAGATACTAACAAAGATTCATCCATGATATCTAGTGTTATTTCTATCCTTATAGCAAGGTTGGGGAACATAAAAGAATGAGTCACTCTTGAATCTATCAAAACCATAGCTTCTAATCCACATACAAGAATGATACCTAATACTACTGTATTAGAAGTTTGTGCTCTTGAAGGGTGAGAGTGAACGTCGTAGCCTGACCACGGCCTACCTACTAAGAGCTAGAGGATTGTCCCAGACTGCAGCCTCTAGATCTACCTCCCAACTGTCTCCCTCCGAATCCTCTCCCCTACTAACCACTAAATTGTGATCCCTCTGGTTGCTTTTGAAATAGAGGTTATGCTACACTAGAAGAGGAATGCTGATATCCCATCACAGGGCAATCTCTGATCAAATGCCTATACTGACCACATTTGTAGCAAGCTCTTGGTGGTATTTGACATGGACCTTAATGCACTTTACCACACTACAGACAAATGGGAGAAGCTGAGTCTGAACTATTGTGTCCTGAGCTTTGCTCACTACTGTTACTATCTGCACCAGGCGTGAATTTGAATCCTATCATATGTCTATGGCTAGATCTCAACTTGCCATAAGCTTGAACTGCCCTCTATCGAGAACTCCCACTCTAGCTGAACCCTAGAGAAAATTTTGATTGCTATTATTGTCGTTGCTAAAAAATAGAGGATCCTGCGGAGTGCTTCCTACTCTGCTCTCCTATAAATAAGTTACCCTGCTCCACTAGAATCCTCTCTAACTGTTTGGCCATATCCACTAAGGTATAGAACTTCTCTCGACATCTCATAGTCATGTTGACGAAAAGAGGTCCCAGCCCTAACACATACTGGTTGTTCTTCCTCAGCTCATTTGAACAATCTCTAGGGCATAATGACTCAAGCAAATAAAGTTCGTGGTGTAATTATCCACTGTCCTATCTCCACGGCCTAGGTTTAAAAACTCTTATCTGAGTGTCTCACGAGTTGCAAAGGATAGGAAGTAGTCCATAAATCTCTCTCTAAACTGCGACCAAGTCACTGTACCCAAGTATGGAAGGATATGATCTCGATACCAATCCTTGGCCATCCTTTACAGAGACATCTCTACCAAACCCACCAGTTGTGTATCAGAACAATGTAGCCTTCTGCCTTGCATCTCCACCTCATCGAGAAAATCAATAACCTCTCGAGACTTAGTTTCGTCAAACTCTATCAGACGAAACCTTGCATATGCCATAGATAATTGTATATCCGTTCTCTCTTGTTCTGGGACTGCCATTGGAGGAGCTGGCTACTACTACTACTGCATCATCATCATCGAGTCTCAAAACATAGCATTGTTAGCCTTTATCCCTACTAGGAATGCCTGTATATCGAATGCAGGTGTCCCAGGAACTCTTTGTGACACCTCTGGTGCCTCGACAGGAACCTCTCGTGTCTCGACCGTTCTATGCCTACCGCGCCTTCTAGCTGAAGAAGCGAGGGAAGATGTCTCATCCTGAGCCGAGGCTTCATCGTGACCCTCTTAGTCAAGTCGAGCGAGAAATCGAGCACGTCTATTCATGCTAAAATTGGAAGCAAAAGAATGATCATTACCACCAGTAAGAATATGAATGTATTCTGTAAGAAGTTACTTTTAAAAGAGATGGATTTTTATATGTCCATAGTAAAAACAAAAGAACATCCTAGGCCATAAATTTGTAACCTAAGCTCTGATACTAACTTTGTCACGACCCGAAACGAGTGTGTGACCTACACGTGGGTCTCGAGGTTCAAAACCCTAGATCACATGTAAGCCTACCACTAGCAACAAAATAAATTCAAACTCCAAGAACGTAACAAGTCTATACAATACAATAACAATAGTGTGCGTTAGAAAGAAGTTTTACAACTCGTGAAATCTTGTCATTATGGACACTACAATACAAGATAAATGAAAATAAAGAAAGAATATACACAAACAAAGGTAGCTGCAACGGACACGTCACTGGAGTCACTGTTGCGAAGTCTGTGGTAACTGATCTGAAAAATAAAGTTGAGGGGAGTCAGATCTCGCTGAGTAAGCTCACACTGTCTTACGATACCCAATGCTATGCACATAGTCATACATGAATATCAAAATACATCCAATCACATCAACAACACAAATAAATTATGGGGAAGAATATCTGTAGGACCCTAATCTCCAAGGGTAAACCCTTACAACTTTAAACCTCGAATGGTTGAGGGAGTTATACATCACCAACAGCCCAGCCATGCTTCTATACTAAATAGTCGTAAGGCTCTCTTAATCCAAAGGAGTTGCAAGGAGCCAAGCATCACCAATAGACCAACCTTGGCTTAAAATATCCAAAATCATAAGCATCATAAATAAGGATTCGATCGGGAGCCAAATATCAACCAGGATCAACTCATAACATATCTCAATATCATAAACAAAACAACTCTCATAGTCATAACCAGTGCGCATCTAGTTTTGATACATACCCATCAGGTGGCACATCTTACAGATCTTTTAGTTCACATAATCGAACATAGCAATACATATCAAATTATTAAGCATTCAATTTATAAAGTAAACATTCAGTTATACAATGACCAATGCATGTATGCAATACCTAACCCAGCATATCCACTCAGTTAATTCAATATAAAGGCTTATACTAAAGCGAGTAAGCATTACCGTATATATGCGTTCGTTATATAAGTATCGATCTATATATATATATAGATACTATTGCATATGAATGTGGTTATCCATTGCTACATGTTATCATCTATACCACTATTGAACAATATTTATTTGCTGGTACAACTACAGTGATAGTAAGTCAGTATGAACTTACCTGGTAACTGAATTCGTCCGTCTGAACCTTCTAATGGGGGTCTCGCTCTTGCTATACTTAGTAAATTGAAAAAATATTTCAATCAGTGCTAATTAGGAGTTATTGGGCTCAAATAACAATTTAGGTATCACCCAAATTGCCTAAGCAGTCCATTTATGAAATTCGGAAATTTCTCATACTCTTGCCTAAATGTTCTGTGATTTTTAATTCGCAAACCGTTGAAAATCTCACTATGGTTCTTCAGAGAAATATGATTAGTATAATATTTAGAAAGTTTTCACAAAAGTGACCAAAATGGTCGCCGAAACAGTACCTCTCGATTACTGAAAAATCTTCAGTCTCATAATTCAACAATTTTTATACCAAATGAAAGCTCTTGATAAGTATAACAACTTTCTCCAAGCAACATACTCAGATTCTCAACAAATATGAACAAATTGAAGAAAAATAAGCTAAAACTCTAACCTCTTTTTTCGTCAATTGGTGGCGATCTAGCCAACGACTGGCGACAAGACTATGGGGCTTTTGTTCTGATGTTGAGACAAGTCGAATGGTAGTGGTGGCCCACAACAATCATCGGAAGTGACATATCGAAGATTGATATTTTTCGTTGATTTTTCTCCTCCGTTTTTACATCGATTTCGGCGACGATTGCGACTGAAATGAGTATGGTTGTGGCGGGCTCGTCGAGAGAAAGAGATTGGTATATAACACTGACTGATTTGAGTCACCGGTGGTGAAGAATAGTTAGAGAGAAGGAATTTGTGAATAGTAGCTTTTGGGAGGGGTTAAAATGAAATATGAGAAAATTGGGAAAAGAAAACGTTATCTCATATATATATATATATATATATTATATATATATATATATATATAGCATATGGGATGTTATAGGTGTGTTATCCACAATAAAAGTTGATTTTATAGCATTTTTAGTAACAGTACGAGAAGTCATGTGACTTAGACAATTCTTAGTTAATTTAAGAGTCATTAAAAGCAATATTAATCCACTAATAATCAACTATAATAGTCAAGCAACAATTGCTTATATTAAAAGTCATAAATTTCATTGTAAAATTAAACATATAGATACCAATAATAATTTTATGTAAGCTCATTCACTATATTGTCATGTCTAAATGTAAATATATGACAATTAGCTCTCGGTGTATACCAGCAGCTCATGCTATTAAACAGGTATAAGCAACGGTTGACTTCTAACTATTAAGTAGCAATTGAAAATTTGAAATTACCTATATAGGAGAATAATTCTAATTCAATATATAGGTTATCATTTGATCGATTATATTTCTACAAAAGAGAAAAGAAATTTCTTTCAAGTATTCTTTAACTGTAGAAATCAATCATTATCCAAATAAGTGATATGAACGTATGAAACTCGATACTATCATCTATATTTAAATTCCCTACAACAGTAAATGATGTGTGTAAAAGGGGGCAATCAAACTGAATTTTTCTAGAACCAATTGTATTTGTCTACTTTATAGATTCAGGATTATTTTTGTTCTATGCAAAGATGCAACTAAGAAAATATTTCCTCTCACTTGTGCCTATAAAAAGAGAGCACTCTTGAAAGAAAGCACATTTATACTCTACATCTGCCTTTTTCAATCAAAGACCATATAAACCTTGGCACTATATATCATATGTGACGTGGTAAAAAGTTATCTGGAGAATGTGCTTACAATCATGTTCCATTTCAAACGAGGAATAAACTTCTTGACAATAGTATAAAATATATTTTGTGGATTATGGATTATACTATGAAAACAAGGGTAATTTTTATATTTTGAAAAAGATGCTTGTAAGTTGTTATCTTGTGTTTAATGAGAATGATACATAAAGTTGGAATGAGAAGCAGACAAGTGTAGGTTTGGTCATATATAATGATTGATGAACCATTACCTTGAAGAAGATATCCATCATGATCATGGAATAATATCTTCAAAGTTATTCTCACGAGCTCATCTTCGAGCTCGCTGCCCCAAAAGTGTAGATCAGTAAGAGAGATTTCGTACAAAACAGAAGCTGTCAATAGAACAAACTAAATAACCACGTATTACTGAAGAAGCGGTACAAAACACTGCTAGGAGTGATGCTATAGACGAAGAAATCAAATCATCAGAGACAATTCAGACATGGGAACTCTGTTGAATTGTACACTGAAATGGTTGTCGGGCTAAAATAGGTGTACAAATTCGAGAGAAGTTCAATGTTTTGTTTTAGATTGTTAATAAAATCTCTTCATATGTGGTCTCAGATCCCCCCACGACAGCAATGAGGAATCTTCGTTTTGAAGAATGGGTGGAGAGCCTTCTTAATCCCAGAGGCCAACGGTCACTTTCACTATTATTTAATTTTATCTGCGTTAATGTCCGAATAAGGCCAATTCGTATCTCTATTACATGTCCAATTAATTCACTAGGCAAGAACCCTTGATGATTCTCAATGGTCCCCAAGTGTTTTCTATCTATATTTCGCCATCACGTCTCTGGAGTAGTGTGATGACAATCAAGTCCAGCCACTCTCACCAGTTCTCTGCACGTACACAACCCTCTTAGGAGGATTAGGAGTACATCTGATAAAAAAAAGGAAAATCACTCTCACCGGTTAGCCATGGCCCATGAATCTCATCATAGAAGATAATACTAACAGAAAGGGGGACAAAACAAAAGATATAGAGTTTTAGTAATAAATGAGGAAGACAAAAACATTGGAGCAAATATCGTGTTTCGTCCTTCCTGCTTGATGCGTGCATATCACTAAGCCTTCCTGGAAAATCGACGCTATCATGTCTTAACAAAGAGTACATCCAAATCCACAAATAAATTGTTAAAAACACTAAACTGTACGCCATTATTACCCCAATAGGTACTCAAGGACGTTATACACCAACATGTACCTCTAGATTTAGAAGTCATTCTATAGTTTATGGCTGGATACCAAGTACAACTTCCTCATCTTGATCCTAAACTACTCACTGATACTTCAAACCTGTAGTTTGCAACTATTGTTTACATGGAACGGTTATCATCACTTCTAAGGCGTTTACTCTTAAAATTAGGTAATTGTAAAATTAGACTACTTTTATAACACTTTAATGTACATTTTATGGAAAGGAATAAAGAAAAAAGAAATGGAAAGAGAACATACGAAGAACTTCTTACTTCAATCCAAATATACCTCTTTAGATATCAACAGTTACTTCCCCAGCATCTCCAAGTAAGACTAATTGATTCCTTATTCAACCTGCAACAGAAAATTCATGGTATAATGTCAAAAGAAAACAAATTAAACAAAAGCAGAGAACTGAGATTTAAAATGGCTTAGACATATCCACGCGATAACAGATGAACCAAGAATGTTATAGACAAGTTAACCAATCTCCTAAAATTGGAAAAAGGAAAGAAAGGAGAAGAAAAGGGTTAAGTACAATGGAAGAAACAGGGGAAAAGAATATCTACAAATGAATATATCATCTATGTATAAAAGACTGGCATATCGCGAAGCGTCGAGGAAATTTAAAGGTCTACGAAGAAAACGTTGTTCGCAAACAAATAGGAAGCTGGCAGAATATAGCAGAGGCATCCAATCCACAAACGGGCAATGCAAAACGGCTATAAAAACAATCCTAGAACAGGATTCCACAACGCACAATCAAGAAATATTCTTTGGTTTGAAATTCAAATGGAAATTGGACTGAAATATCATTAATTTTCCCACAGACGAAAAAGCAAACCTTCTTACAGTCCCCAACAACATATCAGATAGCTTCTAACTCAAATCTGTTTTGCCTTAGTATATATGCTGTTTTCTTAGAACCCCTTTTTATATTTTATAGTAACTTCTTTGTTCTCGGTTCTCGGTTCAGTTCAGGCACTGTTTTCGCCAGTGATTCCCATTGTGAACAAGGTAGATATAAGTGGGATTGCCGTGAAAATGGTAACCATAGTGAGGAACCATCTTTACTGGATAAACCACCGGAGTGCTGGAAAATTGATATTGAGACCTCAAAGTAGAGTTTGATGCGACATAAACACACTGATCATTAGACGACGTCGACGATGAGGATGATGATGATGATGATTTGGACAAGCCGATCGGAAATGACGGAGGATGAGGATGAGGATGAGGATAATTTTTTTTGGGCAAAGATAGAAAAGCTCTGATCTTTAAAGACCCTTTTGGCTTCATCGCTGCATCGTACTCTTCGATGAGATTAGCTAGATCCTCATCGGAGGTGATCGACACCAGAGCATCCAGGTCCTCAGCTGGCAACTGGCAACGTAGCGTCACCGATGCCCCACACAGCTCTCCTAGCTTCAACAACAATTCTGCAAACACACAACAGACCAGAAAAATCCCAAATCCAAATTAATAAAGAAGTTCCCGTCTTTACATCAAATAACACGTAAAACAGAAAGAAGTTTCTATTTTTTACTGGCTACCATACAAGGAACAAAAATCTAGAAAGGAAAAGAACAGACAAAAGGAAAGGAGCTAACTGGAGAAGGAAATGGAGCGATCAACGACGAGAAAACGAGTTACCCCGCCGTGGTAACGGAGGTTGCAGTCAGGATAACGTGGGGCAATCTTGCCACCATAACTACATAGGAATTTGATGGTGGTGGCGAGTTTAGGGTGGAGCTCAGAGGTGTCAAAAGAAGGTCCAAACATGCTCTTTCGGGTTTTGAATTGAATCGAAATGGCGTCTACTTTTTGAACTGAGAAGGACATAAAACTCGGGACAGAGGACTGAACATAGTTTTGAAGAAATTTAGCGCTGGACTTGCATCTTCAAGCCTACCTATAGAACTCTTGTCTTCCTATTTATAGAAAAATTTTCTCTTTTTTTCATTTTTTTGAGATAAGTGAAAACGAGGGAAGAGGTTATAGTCAGCTGACGTAAGTCAAGATTCCGGGCGAAAATGTACAAATTGGACGATTATGACCCCACTTAATAAATAGAAGAAAATTTTAACCGCTTCTTTTCCATTTTTAAAAATAATGTATTATAAAAAGAAGTTAATAACTCTTCTTATTCTTAATTTATATATTTTTCTCCTTTTTTCTTTATTTAAAAATATTTAGAGATGATAATTTTAATCGAATTTGATTTTTTATTTCTCTTTCCCTATTTTTTATTTCTTTTTTTCTCTGCCTATTTTTTTAATCTCCCACCTCTTTACTTCCATCTTTCTCATTTATATGCTTCCATTTTCAAGTAAATTGTTTCCCTCTACTGTTGCAATCGTCTCTTTTTGAATATACGATTTTCTTTTATGTAGAACAGTCGCATCACTGTTATACTTTTTTATTCTAAGTTGTTTCACTTTTAAAAAAATTTGTTTCATTTCAAAAGTATAATTGCATCACTTTTAAACATTTTATTTTAATTAAATTATCTCACTTTATTAAGACAATTGTCTTATTCAAAGGTACACTTACCTAATATAACCAGACCATTTGAACTATTATTATACATCTATATTTCAGGTGATTTGCATTAGGGTTAACTATAAAAAAATCTCAAACTTTTCTCAATTTTATAATTATAATCTAAACTTTAAAAAGTGGCAATAAAATACTCAAACTTTTAATTTTTTTAATGCTAGCTCGGCATTAGAAATCCTAAATATTAATACGCGCTAGCCTAAATTAACACAACAAATAAAGATTAATGAAACAATGTCCTTGTTAAAAATAGAATCCTTAAATTAGTTTAAGTAGCCTTAGCCCTTCGTTATCTATTTGTTCTCCCAACACCTCAACCATTTGTTATCTGTTTGTTCTTTCGATGTCTCAAACTACTCTCACATTGCAGCATATTGCACCAATAAACTCTTCATTTTAGTTCGTTCTCTTGATGCCCTCAGCGTGAGGGCGTTGAGGTTACTTAATCTAAAAATTGAAGAATGAGGGCATCGAAATAATAAATTGAAAATGAAAGAAAAATTGAAATCAAAGCGTGAGGTTGTTGGGGCTGTGTAATTTGATTTAAAATTGAAAAAATTTGAAAGTTTGAACATTTTATTGTTATTTTTTAAAGTTTGGCTTATAATTACAAAATTGAGCAAAGTTTGATATTTTTTTATAATTAACCCCTTTTCTTATTATATTAGGATATTTGTTTTACTTTGAAAATATAATTGTCATACTTAGATCAGTTACATCACTTGACATTTAATAGCATAAAGAAAAAGAAAGAAGAGATGAATTATGTATAAGAAAGGGGGAGAGAGAGAGAGAGAGAAGAGAAGGAAAAAATAAGAAAGAGAGGAATGGTGATTTTTATAAATTAAAAAAGAGATAAAAGACAAAAATTAAAAAGAATTATGATAATAAAAAAGATAAGAAAATAAAAAACGAGTTGAGACTAATAAAATGATAACATTAAAAATAATTTTATTTTTTTATGTGTTTCTTCAATCATTATAAAAGAATAGGACAATAGAATGTACAAGGTCAATTTTACGGATCCTTTTTTAATTTCAGTATCAAACCTTTCAAACTTTTCAACAAAGTAAAAAACCTTTTAAAATTCTTATAACTCTGGTCAAAACATTAGTACTATTAACTTTTTTTACTAATATAGCTATCCAAGCCACTTTCATGCTAACATATGGCTATCTGAAAATTTTATGGATGTGTGGTCACTCATATAGATTCAGCCATGGCCTTTAGACTTTACCCGTAACTTGTAATTCATACTTATGACCCAGTCATTATATTCCAAAATAACCCACACCTTTGAACCATAATTTTCCCCTTCTTTACCTCTCTTTATGCCAAACCATTCTTGGTTAACTTTTGATTTACCTAATATCTTATGGTAGGTTTGGATTCAAATGGACATAAATATTTACAATTTCTTGCTATAATATCTCGTCCACAAGTGAAAGTGTATGGAATCTCTTTTTAGTTTGCATTGGTTATACATAGTAATGATTCATCAATCTATTTATTCTTGCTCTAACTTACAACATACTACTCTTTATATTTCTTTTGTTATGTTTATTAATTCTTACTCATATTCCTCTATTCCTATCGTTTCATTTCTATTCTTCTAATAAATTCTTGTTATAATTTAAAGACGTGTTATTTTGGAATAAAATAGATAGGTCATAGGTATAGGTTATGAGTTATAGGAGTCTATGTGTCATGGGTTAGTCCTTATAGGTATTCACATGGATGCCCATATGTCAGGTTAAAAGTGGGTCTATAAGCCACATCAATAAAAAAAATAACAGAACCAATTATTTGACTTAAGTCATAAGAGTTTTGAAAGGTTTTTCATTTAATTGAAAAGTTTAAAAGGTTTGATACTAAAATGAAAATTCCCAAAAATGTTTGGCACTACTGTAAGATTTGTTATCCCTAAAAGAACACAGGAACTGACTTAAATTAACAAAATTAATTATAATTATCTATAAAAAACTTGGAAAAGGAGACCTAAAAACTAAAAACTAAAAACTTTATTAAGTAATTTTTATTAATCTACTGATCAATGTTTATTTTAATGTTTTGATTCTTTGTAAGGAATCATTATAGTGAAATCATATGTCGTAAAATAAGATTGTTAATGTTGGTTTATACCCTACAGCCAATCACTTTGGTTGTAGTTTAGTGATAAATTATTTAAAGTCATTCTTTATCTTATACATGTTTAGATGTATATGATAAGGTCCATGGAATAATTGTATATTGCAAATAAAATTATAATTATAAGATTCATATTGCATTTATGTATTATTCCTCGCTTTGGTTGTAGTTTAGTGATAAATTATTTTAAGTCGTTCTTTCTCTTATACATGTTTAGATGTATATGATAAGGTCCATGGAATAATTGTACATTGCAAATGAAATTATAATTATAAGATTCATATTGCATTTATGTATTATTCCTAAATATTCCTAGTTCCATTAAGATTGGACATTAATAGAATGTAAAAAGACTAGCATAGTTTTGTTTTTCCTTATGAAGGAAGTAGTCGATCTCATAGGTTAAAGTATAGAAATACTTAAACAAATGTGTGGGTGCTTGTTAAAGAACAAGTTTATTGAACAGACTCGATATGAGAAATCCATTTGAAACATTACTTGTATGTCTATCTTATTGTGATGATCGTATAAGTGATCCTTTGACTTGAGGTTATCAAAGT
>JANQBM010000001.1:5799400-5811412 GCA_025594535.1 Erythroxylum domingense | reverse complement strand
TGTACGTAACTTCCATGACAACTTCCTCATACGGTTACTCTTGCATAGGACACTTGTCTTTTTCACCATATGCCTCATATCTTGAATAGTATAACCATCCACGTGTCCCTGTGATATAACAAGGTATCAGACAGTATTAGTCTTTTTTATTAGATACTAGTGAAATATTGGGATTAAAATGTAAAATTTTTAAAATTGAGGAGTTAAATAAAAAAATCTATAAATTTGTTACACCTCGCTCCTCTCCCTCCGACCACGAGTTTGTTGTAATTGTTGCTTACTTGCTATATACACGAGTATGGATCGGCGCATTCTCTAAGCCATGCTTCTCCTTTCCCTCTCTTTGTTTCATTGTCCAACTATGTCATGTTTAGTTGCTCATTCACTTGTCTCTCTCACACTCTCCCTCTTTAGTCTTCTCTACTCATTCTTAGCTCTCCTTTTTCTTTGCTCTACCCAGCTTTGCTTTCCTTATTGCACGCCCACCATCTCTATTTGCTCATCCCTGTCGACCTATTGTCTTGCATTAGCTCCATTCCAAGCTCCTTGATTGTTACAAATTAGCTCCTTTAGTTCTTGGTTCTTAATTTTATTATTGTCCATCATCCATGTCTCGTCTTGGATATCAGATATGCTCCTTTGGGCTGCTCACTTGCTCCTCCTCTATTGCACGAAGCTGCTTCATCCTTTTCTCCCATCATTGGCTAGTTCTTATATATGTTATGGATTCGTTTGTTGTTGAATTGTGTTAGTTAATTGGTTTATGAATTATGAGTTTGTGTTGGTTGATTATTGGTTGGCGGTCATGCGTGGTTGATTTTCTTAGAGGGTGACTAATTCTTGCCTGGTCAAATCTGGTGGGTGAATTCTGAATTTGTGAGATCGTGTTGGTAACTTAGTGTGTTGTCGATTACAAATTACAAAGTAACAGGGTGTTTGGTTAGCTTGCTACAATAAATAAGGAATAGAATAGTAATTCTTTAAGAATAGAATAGACGAAGAATGAAATAGAATGAGTATTATTTAGTTTGGTAAAATTTTTAATGATAATGTAATTTCAATGTATGGTTTGAAAATATAAATTTAGAATAACAAAAGAATAACTAACAAAAAGACTAAATAATTTTGTAGATTCTTCAAAGATATTTTGTCCAACATGTTCTCAATTTTATTCTTAACCATTTAGACTTGACTTGAAATAGATAAAAATATAGGAGTGATTGGTTTACTTATTCCTCAAACTCAAAGAATAAATAAACCTTTAGATTATATATTATGTATGTTTTCTTCAACTAAACAAGGAAATAACCTATTACCAAGAATAGATTAAGAATTGAATGATTATTCTAGTAATGGAATGGTTATTCCAGTAAACCAAAAACGCTATAAAGGTGATTTTGTAAACATAATTTGTTGAATTTATGTGTATTATTAAATATTAATGAGTATTTATAGGAATCATTTCGTGAAGATATGAAGATATGAACTAATGAACTCCTATTTATTTGATTTTTTAAATTATTTTTAATTAACAATCATAACATGAGATAAAATTTGAGTTTATCAAATTAATGTTTGCATTTTTATATTATTTTTATTAGAAATAACATTACAAATACATAAAATTTAACTTTAGAAATGAATATTTCTAATATGATAGTAAAATTACAAATTCACATTCATTATCTTATCTTATGGATTGTTAAATACATAATAGAATATAGTTCATGGCAATTGAAAAGAGATAATTTAGGCAATTTAATTTCTAACTGATTATATTTAAGTTAAGCTAAGATAATTAGATTTCTTTATGATTATATTAAAGGGATTTTTAAGATATGTCTTGATTTATAAGAGTATACTCATTACCTAATATAATGTGAAAATGTAATGTTTAAGAAATAATTTTTCCTTTTATTTCGTACAATAAAGTCATTTTTTATGTCTTATAAAAAAAAGATGTAACGATGTTATATAGTTATAGAATATTGAATTTGTTATCTAATGACGTCATACACAAAAAAAATTTAATATGATGTTATTGATTTAATTTTGACATATATTTTTCTTTATTTTTACAGATTGATAAAGGAAAGTTCAAGTACTTTTGATAATTCAATTGCTTCAAGTTTAAGAAGATTCAATGATTCAGCTTATGCTCATGCTAAATTAGTTCTTGGAATGACGAGTCATATTATTTGTTTGTATTGTAACAAACAAGTGAAAGGTGGGAGAATCATCAGATTAAAGAAGTATTTGGCTAAGATCAAATGTGATTTGAAGCCTTGTAAGAAAGTAAGCAATGTTGTTAAATGACAAATGAAAAAATTGCTCGAAAATTATCAACATAAGAAAAATAGAAGATAAAGACTAAAGTATGAAATTAGTAGTGGAAGTACTTTTTTTGATGGCTAGGAGAATAATAGGGATGTTGAAGGTGGTTTTCCTGCCCAACAAGTAGGAAATGTTTCACTTGATGTGAGGAAAAGAAGAAGATATGTGTCAAACTTTTTTACACCATGAAAAAATCCTAAAGCTCAAGCTTCAATTCGTAATGCCTTACAATATAAAGAAACGACTCATAATGTGGATATAACAATGACTAGATGATGGTATGATTAAGGTATATCATTCAATGTCGCGCAATCCTATTATTACCAACATATGGTGGATGATATTGTCTCTTACGGTCTAAGACATAAAGCTTCTTTAATTGATAAACTATAGAGATAAACTTTTGAACAACTTTGTTTATGAAATAAACAATTATTTGAATGAAAGAAGAATGCTTAACAACTTATAGTTGTTCAATCATGTATGATGGTTAGACAAATAGAAAAAAGAAGTCTATTCTTAATTTTTTGGTTTATTCTGTTAAAGAGAACAACATTTTTGAAGTCTATTGATGCATTTGACCTTATTAGGCCAGAAAACACTAATCAGTTCATTAGTAACTATGATTCCGTTTACAAAAAAACTGAAAAAAGATTGCAAAGCAAGTAAATTTTTTGGGTGGACTCTTTTTATTGCATATTACATTAACCTGATATTGAAAAATATATAGGATGCTAGATATTTTTCTATCATTGATGAAATTGTACATAAAGCTCGACGAAGTTCATTTATAATCACACATAGGTCCTAAATTTGATGACGAAGGATTTCACAAATAGCAGCAATTTATGTCGTCTTGCTATTATAAGATTTGTGACTAATTTATCACTTCAGTGTTTTGTTCTAATGAAGATGGAGTTGAAACAAATGTTTATAAATAATAAGTGAGTAGCATTTCAGTATGTCAGGTATAATACTGAAGTGAAGGTTTCTATAATTATAATTAAAGATCACGAATTTCGATCTCAATGTCAAGTTGTAATCCAAGCTTGTGAGCCCATGGTGAGATTACTTTGTTTGGTTGATAGTGACGAGAAAGCAATAATGTGTTATTTTTATGATATCATAGAGAAAACGAAGGAAGCAATTAAGACCAATTTGAAAAATAGGATTTATTTGTATACACCTTATCTTGCAGTCATAAATGAGAGACGAAAAGAAAACTTTATTCTCTGCTATTTACAGCTGAGACATTTTTTAATCCTAGTGTATATTTTAGATTAAGTTTTATAGAGCATATTGAAGTTAATAGGGGAATGTTATTGACTATTATAACAATTGTTGCCCATTAGATGATCCAAAATCTCTTAGGCTCACAAATAAAATTTTATAAAGATACTTATGATGATTTTAGGATGCCTATTGTCATTGGTCAAAGAAGCAAATTTAATTCACGTTTATATTTTTAACTTTTGTTACTTGTTGGAAATTAATCATCACTTTATTTTATTCATAAGGATTCTTTTGCATTCTTACAGTTGCTTGGTGGCACCAATTGGAAGTAATGTTTCATAATTGCAAATATTTGCAATCCAAATTTTGAGTCAATGTGTAAATGTAAAAGAGTGAAAGGAATTATAGCACATTTGAATTTATTTATTTCGAGAGAAGGAATAGATTGGAACACAAAAAATTGAACGTTTTGATCTTTGTTTGATATAATTTAAAGTTTTGAGAAAAAATGTTATTATCATTATTAAGTTTAAATAATTTTGAATAATTTATTAATAATTTAATTTTATTTGTTTACTAGAACTCTTAATAGAATAAGTTGTTATATAGATCTAATTTGCCTTAACCATATCGATCTTTTAGCCAATTGAGTTTCTAAGAAACCAAATTTGATATATGAGAGTAACTTGAAAAATAATCTTAGATAATAAAGTATTGATATGTCATTTATTACAATGAATTTGAATGATAGTAATGCTAAAGTTATGCTCAATGATGAAATTTTATACCAAATGAGAATTGAAGTCAATATAATTTGACTAAATATTTGATTGAATGAAGTTCCAAGTATTTATTTCTTCTCTTCTTTTAATTTCACTTGTATTTGATACATATATTAAATTTTATATATGAAATAAAATATAGAACTTTTAATTGTAAATATTTTTATTCCAACTTTTATTTCTACATAATTGTGTTTCATGACATGAACTCTTTTTGTAATACTTATAGAATTATATATCTTTATTATTCTTCCTATTTGATTTTTTGATATAATAATTCTTTATTATATGATAAAATTATAACATTTTAAGTACTTTGTATTATTCTTAATTGTATATTTGTATAATAACTTAATCATCTTTTTTATATTAATTATGATTATTATTTATATATGAAAAGTAATGTTAATAAAAATAAATAAATAGCTATTATTTCAAATTCCTATTATTATAAGTTTTAAAGACTTGATTGATGTAAAATTATAAATCATATCAAACAATATATTGAAAAACTATTTTATATTCTTAAAATTTTCAAGATTTATTTTATAATTTTCCAAAAATTATTTAAAATGATACTTCATATTGGTAGAATACTGTACCAAAGTCAAATCCAACATCGGTATCAGTCCAAAATTCATAACATTTATTTAAATATTTAAACATTGTTATTTTCATATTACGTACGAAGTAGAGATGATGGTTAGGCTTTGAAGAAAAAAGTCCGTAGCCCAAACAAGACGACGCACCATGATACGTTTTATTGAACCTGTTTTACGTGATCCTTACCTTCCTCCGGCTTATCACAAGCCTTCGGCCACTTACTCCAGTCCTGCACCAATTTGAGGAATTATAAAGAATATTTGACAAAGGCATACAGTCTACTGAATCAAGAACTTCGACCGAAATTTTATTTACTTATATAAAATTGGAATAAGCATCTCAGACTAATAAGTAGGAGAAAATGTACCAAAAATGTGTCGCAAGGTGATTTACTTACTATCTCTGTTCATAAATAAAAAGATTTTACAATTTACAACAGCTACAGCAGAATGTGTCGTTTGTGTGCTTTGTATGGAAAACCATAGAGGTACGAAAGCAAACAAGAACAAACAATATCAGAAGGAAAGTGAACAAATGATGAGCTGTAAAAGAAGAAACAACAATTTCCCTCGCATATATTCATTAATATATGCTGTTTGAAGATGTCAAGTATACAAAACCGGTGTTTGAGGATCTGATGCTAAAGGGAGCAAGCACCATTCACCTCACTTTGTGAGAGATCCTTATGTAGTTCAATAGTCTTCTAAGAGCCTCACCACTGTCAATGGCTTCTCTGGCTCTGTCCAGGGCCGATGCTATATCATCTGCACCATCACATCCAAGTAAATGATCCACCATTCCTGCGTTCAAGACAATTCGATCATATGCTGGTCCTTTCTCACCCCGAAGAGCTGCTAGACCCACCTCTATGTTCTTGGGAACCTGATGCAAGCAGAAGTTCGAAAGCAAAACAAAAGGATGACATAAATATTTGTTCAAATCAATGTTTACTTAAATAACGTTGCAATGACAAGTTTCTTAAGATGGCAATCTCATGCACGTCGAAAAAGAATTTGATACCAATCAAGCTGTAGTACTTCATATTGCCTACTTGGCATGTTGGGCATGAATAGATGAATCATTCCAAAATATGTGGTTGCCTTACAAGAGCTTGTTCTGCGTCATTGTTGCTCGACAGAGTAAGTAAACAATAAAAACTTACAGATCTATCAGTTCTTGGAGTATCACTAGGCTCGAAACCATAGTCCTTAGCATTAACCTCAATACTGAAATTTTCTCGTGCCACCCCTAAAAGATCAAAACTTCAGGATTCAGAACACAATGCTATAAGGTGATGACTGAAGTATAAAAGGATTTCCAAAATGTCAAATACAAATATAAAGGAGAGATAAAGGAGTTATGTCTAGAAGATGCAAACCATCAAGTTCAAATGCGTATTTCTTGCTCAATGACCGAAATCCTGAACAGTAGTTCACAGGAAGTCCTTTTGATGCATTTGGAGATCGCAATCTTGTTGTCATTGATAGAGCACCTTCCTCACCCTAAATTAAATGAACAGTAACTTCATTGATAATCTAAAAATGCTAGTTTAAAAATTGAAAGTTAAGAAAATGAAGTTTTATTATATAAGCTTCCTCTCCAGAAAAGCTCTTCCAATTCAATCTTGGAAAGCCCTATGATTCAAAGAAATGTGAATAATGCAAAAGCTCCAACCTTCACCACCAAGCCAGAATGAACACCTCTTCTTTTCATAAGCATCAAAAGAGATTCCTCATAACCTTCATGATAAAATCCAGAAACAATTGCTTCCCTCCCCTTTGCCTGTCGAGAAAAAAGGAGTTATTACACTCAGCACAGTCTAGCATCTACAGCTTCAACACTGAAGCAGACGTTGTTCATGAGGCTCTCTGCCTAATACTCTTCAGAGAACTAAAAATATCTCTATAACAATATAGGAAGAGGAACACAAGAAGCTCCTCTAAGAGAATTTTAACATCTTTACATTCTACTGCATTAGTTGTCATTCTACTTTTCCTTTGGCAGAGATCAACTGAAGAGAGAACAGTGACTTCTCAACATTAAAGAAAAGAAAGAAGTTGATATCCAATAATATTGCTCACCCTCACAAACTGTTGAATCTTTTCCGTTGTTGCAAGCGGAGGACGCTTCTTTATGTGCTCCCTCAACCCAATCAACGAATATCTGAAGAATAAGAAGTCATTTACAACTTCAATTTACTTTGATTTAATTGGTGTATGAGTATCAGTGGTGGGAAGTGCATAACTCCTAAAGCTTTTTCACTCAGTCAATCTTCATGCAAGTAAGCAGAACTGCAGCCCTTTGACAATCCAAAGAGAACTCAAAATCTGACTCAACAGAAGAAATCACTTTTCTGTTCAATTATTATCTTAGGATCTTCAATAAGTAACAAAGAACCTTAGAAAAACAAAAACTTGCTTATCAGAAGACATGGAAGAAAATAGAGGAACATAACATGGAAGCAACTGAAGTCTGAAAACTGAGAAGAAATATTACAGCCAAAATGATGGCAATTATTAGCCCCAAACAAAAAAGAGATTGAGTTGTATTTTGTTGTATCAACTTGTATATTTTTTTTCTCTATATATTAAGAAAAAGAAGGATGAAATTAATTTGAAAGAAGAAGTTGAAGGGAAATATGTATCTTGCAAACAAAACCAGAAAGAAAGGTTTTATTTATATTCAATTTCAGATGTTGATTACTTACAAAGATGGGCAAGCTTCACGTTGACTAATGTACGCAAAACCAACCTCCTTGTCCTGAGAAAAACAGTAATTGAATATTTAAAATGACAACTCTTGCAAACAGAAAAAAGACAGTGCAAATTAGTACTAGGACAAACCTCAAGAAGTTCCTTAGCCTGCAAAGGAGTCAAGCTTGAATTTGCTCCCATGAACTTCAGCATTTGTTCATCAGTTACACCCCCCTGGAAAAAGTAAGATTGGTCAGACAATTCCCACACGACATGTTATGTGGTAGATATTAGCACCATCTGCACTGCAGCAAATCATTGGAGATGATGATTCATGGGCTGGATTAATGTTGAACTGAAGAAACGTTTCAGGATTTAGCCACATTTTGGTAGGTACTTATCAATCAAAGTTTTTCAATTTCTCAGTGACAGTGGCATCATTTACCTTAGGTGGCATCCATTCCACACCATGAAGCAAGCAAGATTCACCATAACAGGATCTAACAGCAGCAACAAACAATGTGCTCTTAAAATAACGGGTATTTCCATCATAAGGTTCTCCGTAATAAGTCAATGATTTAACATCAGCAACCGGCGGAGGACCTATGACCAGCTGATAATTGAGTTACAACGAGAGGCGACTGATTTAACTATTGAATCAATCATTAGCATTATGAAAAAAACCCAAAGAACGATTAGAAATACCAAGTTCATCATCAAATGCAAGACAATATGCTTTCAACTCGCGGTCTGTTTCTCTGTTCATCCGTTGACCAATAAGAAATGCCGAAAGCAACGACTCACTAACCCCCGAACCTTCCCCTTCATCGATACTCAAGGGAAGAACGTCCCTCAAAACACCTTGGACTTCCTCGTACCCAAGATGGCCTCCAGCTAAAATCTCTCTAAGGGCACCAACAAGTCTCATTTCTCTAATATCATTACCAACATATTGAGGCCCAACAGAGCTCCCAGCTCCCATAATAGACCCTTCAGGGTCAGCAATGAAGATAACATCAGGAGGTAGCGTTCGAACTAGAATTGGCCAGTATCGATCCATCACTCGCTTTTCACCTTCACTCCACTGAGTTGCTTCAGGAAATGCATTCGCACGAATCGTCATGGCACTAAAAAAAGCCCCAAGTTGGGCTTTTGAAACTTGCTCTTCGTCTTTCAGTTCCCCTCTAGCTAAACAACACACGAAAAACTCAGGGTTTTAATAGGAGAAAGCAAAATCAACAACTTTCATTCACATACCTGATCTTAAAATCGTGTCCAAAACCTTGAAGGCCTGGTCTTCACTGAGCGGCTTCGTTTGTGTAGGTCCAGTACAAACCCTAGCTTGAGCTTCGAGTACTGTCTGATTGGGTTTCCGCAACTTGGAGCTCCGATAGGAAGAAGAAACCGCGGGATTCCGAATCTCTGATTCCGGGATTCCTAGTTGCTCGATAATAGCCGAGTCCAGAACGAACTTGACGCTCAAACAGTAATTTCTTCGCACCCGACGCTTGACGCAGAGTCGCAAAGACTGCTGAACATTTGGAGGACTAAGATAGCAAAGAGGCTTGGTGATTGAAATCCAGAGATTAGGCTCCGCGCTGAGAAGAGCTTCCATGGGCGGTGAGAATTAAAAGTTGGTGTCGCCGATTGCCGTTGGTAAAACCCCCGAGGTAGTGAGAATCTGAAGTACACAGGCACCAGTAAAGTTACAAAGCCAAATTGGTGAAACCGCCTGACGTAAATTGAAACTTTGATCGGTCGAGAAAAGATTTACAAGAGAATGAAATGTAATACCAAGAAAAGTTGTTTGTAAAGAAGTTAAAGTTTATAATGTACTGTAAATATTATTTGAAAGAATAATTAAAAATATAATGTAACGTATAATAAATAATTATTATATTTTAAATATTAAAATAGTTTATTACAAGAGGTTTAATACTATGATTTTAGAACAAAAATTATATCGAATTAAAAAATTATGCATAATTGTAACAAATATTTTTTTATATATTAATATTTTAAAATAATAAAATTTTTATTATTTTGTTATTAATTATCTACAATTTATTATTAATTATATAAAATATTATTATTAATTATTTAATAAATTTTATTCTATTATATGCTATTTATATTTAAAAATTATTTATTTATATTTTTAGTTATATAGAAATATATAAAATAATTAAAGAATAATTTTTTATTTATTTTCTATTTTCATTAAAAATTTTAATTAAATTTTTTATTTTATTATTAATTATATACAATTTTTATTAATAATATAAAAATATTATTATTATTGTAAGGAAAAATAATATAAAAATATTATTAATTATATAAAAAGGGTTAAGGTTAGAAGAAATAATTGATATTAAGAAAAATTATTGAAGATATATTAGGTAATATATATTTATTAGATTATGTTTCATCATAATCTTTCTGAATTGAAAGTTTCTTATTTTCATTATTTAATATAGAATGGAACGTTCCATCTCATTCCGTTATATTTTATTATGAAACCCTCAACTAAATGATAAAAGTATGTTATATTCAATTTCGTTCAATTATTAACCCTCCAACCAAACAAACCCTTAAGGATTAACTTCTCCTCCTCCAAATGGAATTTTAGATAAAATCAAGTTGCCAATTGCTACTGCAATGTTAGAATATTTTCATTTTCTTCCTAAAATTTTTACAATGCCTCAATGCGCGTCTAAAACACGTTTCAACATGGCAATGCAAATTAGCTGCCAAGTTCTATAGTTGTATTATATGATTAACCCTTAACACTTGATGTTGATCGAGCCGGCATGTGGCTTGGGCTGCTTGACTCGGCCATTATTGATAAAGATTTAGGTGTCCATATTAGTTGCTTATCTAAATTACTTTGAACAAAAAATTTAAGGTTTAATGAAATAAAAGTAAGTATGACAAGAAAGACAGATAAGTGATAGTAGATAGATATTTTTTTAATTACTACTGTACAATTCTTCCCAACTTATTAATTTGCATTCTCCTTCTGTTTTGTGAGAATAATTCACAGTTTAATTATTCAACGACCATTTTGTGAGATTTATTCAAAGAAAATGCCTAACAACTAAATCCACCGCCTTGACATGATCCTTGTCCTCAAGATTCAAGTGAGGAATTTGTGTTTGCATTTTCTTAAGAGGCATCGTCCTTTTTAGTTGATATTCTTTTTATATCAATATTTAAATATTTTATGGTAAGTGTAATTGTAGCTAACATAGGCAAGCATGGGTCAATCTCACAAAGATTATAAATACTAGTAATTCCACTTTTTTTTTATTATCTAACCTATGAATCATATTTTAGATTTTTAACTAAAAATTAAAATAAAAAATAAACTAAGATTAAATAATAATGAACACACAAGACAAAGGAAAATACTCAAAAAAATCAATATCAAATAATAGTATCTAGTTAATGAATTCCCGTGAGAACCTTAATTATTAACCCTTTATTATGCAGTTATATGATTATTGTACCGTAGAAATTCCTATTTTATGTTAATATACTTCTCAAGGCTATTAACAACTAATCCATTTGTTGATTAACAAAAATCTTTCTAGTTAAAACCCCTAGGTTTCCTTTATAAATTTGTGAATTCCACTATTAAATTTGATCATAATCTAGAGGATTTATATCAATCTATTTCTAGGTTTGCATGCAACTCCTTCTAATTATAGTAGATATATTCATATAAGAGGGTTTCTAAATCTCAATCATATGATATCAAATCATTCATTAATATTCCGGATATATTATAACAAGAATAAAACATATAATTGAATCAAAATAAATAACCAATCAATATAATTACATTTAATAAATCATTACAAGAAAATAGTGAATTAGAGACAAAAATTAACAACGGAATCGACAAATATTCTGTCGGTATACCAAATTACTGACGGAATATACCGACGGTCAAAAACGTCGGAGATTCGACCGTAGCTAAATTCATCGACGAAAAGTTTGCCTACCATTGGTAAAATTACTGACCGAAAAGGTAAACCGTCGGTAACATCAACGGAAAAGTTACCGACCGTTCGATTTATTCCGTCACTAAATTTACCGACCGGTGGCTTACCCGTATGTAAATTTAGCATCGGAATGTTTCTAATACAATTGGTAAACTTACCGACGGTAAGATTGTCTGTCGGTAAATTAGCAAATATTACCGACGGAAAATACTTTCCATCAGTATTGTATTTAGACAATTACCGGCGGAAATCTTGCATATTTTCGTCGATAAAATTTTTATTAAATTTTTTTAAAAATATATATTTCCATTATATTTAAATTATAATCGTCTTACAATTTTATTAATAATATATATTTAA
>JANQBM010000001.1:5760342-5774367 GCA_025594535.1 Erythroxylum domingense | reverse complement strand
TTGTCAAATCTTGAATTCCAAGTTTCTGCAATTTTGCGTTATCATTTGTTCATTGTTAGTTGTTTAATTAGTTTAAAATTTCAATTTATATTCATTAAAATTGGTCATAAAAAAAAAAGCAACTTGAATTAAGTGGTGCCTAAGCACAATCTTTGTAGGATCGATATTCGCTTGTTGCTACAAATTGTGACCTGTATACTTGCAATTTTGAGCATAAAACTAGTAGTCTGTTTTTCAATCAACAAGTTTTTAGCACCATTATCAGAGATTGTTTATTTAGCTTCTTTTTTAGTTTCGGTTACTTTTATTTAAGAGTTTTTTATACTTTTCCTTGTGTATTTACAGGTGCATGAACACAAGGAGCATGCGAAGATTTCTAAGTTTAGTGACGAAGAGTTATCTGATATTACAAGGCACGAATGAGATTTGAGATGAGTGAAGTGCAAGACATTATACAAAGAAATATGGCAGAAGAAGGAGAGCAAGGAGGAGATAAGAGGACATTGATGGACTTTATGAGGGCAGGTTTTAGTCCCCAAGGAGTTGCAAAGTTAACGATTCAAGCTAATAATTTCGAGATCAAGTCGGCACTCCCCAACATACTTTAGAGTAGTGTACAATTTTATGGGCTATCTAATGAAGATCCCAACGCCCATCTTGCAAATTTTTTGGAGATCTCTAACACCTTCAGGTTTAATAGGATGTCTAAAGATGTCGTGAAGTTGCGGTTGTTTTCTTTCATTTTGAGAGATCAGGCAAAGGCATGGCATAACTTGCTCAGTTTAGGGTAGATCACTACTTGGAAACAGCTAGCCCAATCATTCCTTGCTAAATACTTTCCATTGACCAAAACAAATCATAAAGGAAATCACAAACTTTCAACAGAGTGACGGGGAGTCTTTATATGAAGCTTAAGAAAGCTTTAAAGAATTACAGAGTTATCCCTTCCACAACCTTTTGAGGAAGTTACTTTCGTAGACATTCTACAATGGCGTAAATTAGAGCACAAGAGGAACCTTAGATGTAGCTGCTAGAGGTTCTTTGATGAGAAAAACTATTGAAGCAACTCATGCCATTTTGTAAGAGTTGGCGAGCAATAGTTACATATAGTTTAAGTGACAGGAGTAAAAAGGGGCAAAAGGAGTAAAAATTTATGATCCCATTGACTTCGTTACAACTTTATAGGCACAGATCACAGCCCTCACCAAAAATTTGAGCAACATGCAAGGAGCATCTTCATCTACAGCCAAGCTATGTAATTATAGTGTGAGTTATGTAGGCAAAACAACTATGGCATAACTGATTGTTTATTGTTAAGAGCCAATGGTACAGAATAGGTAAATTACTTGGGCCAACCACAAAGAGGTAATAATCCTTAGTTTAGTACTTACAATACAGGTGGAAAAATCACCTAAATTTCTTTTTCAGTACTAACAATACAGGTGGCCAAGCAAGACCATAAGGACTTCCTGGATTTTAACAAGATTGACTGGGATCTATGCAGAGCAAATTGGACAAGCTAATGGATGTCTTGGGCTCCAAACTGGCAAGTCAATAAGAGAACCAAAAAAGGATGTTTTTGAACTAGGAGGAAAGTCAAAAGAGGATGGAGAAAAAGTTTGATCAGATTGTGAAGAACCATGCCTCATCCATCCACAACTTGGAGATATAAGTAGGTCAACTTGCTAATGCTTTGTCTTTTAGAAGTGTAGGTAGTCAACTGAGCAATACTAAGGCCAACCTAAGGGAATAACTCAAGGCTATTACCCTTCAAAGTGGCAAGAAGGTGGAGGAACCAAGTGTGTAAAAGAATAGCCAAGAAAAGGGAAATACAAAGAGATAAAAGAGGAGAAAGAAGTAGATACTCCTTATGTACCACCACCACGCTACAAGCCTAAACTTCCATATCCACACAGGGTGAGACAACATCAGGTGGACACTAAGTTCTCTAAGTTTTTGGAGAAACTGAAGAAACTTTAGATTAACTTGTCATTGGTGGAAGCTTTGGAGTGTATGCCCAAGTATGCAAAGTTTCTTAAGGACATACTCACACATAAATGCACTTGAGAGGATAATTAAATGGTAACTTTGATAGAAGATTGTAGTTCGATCATATCAAGTAAATTTCCTTCAAAACTACAGGAACCAGGGAGTTTTACTATTTCATATGTTATTGGTGACTTTGAATTTTCTAAATGCTTATATGATTTAGGTACAAGTATTAACTTGATGCCTTTGTATTTTTTTTAGGAAATTGGGACTAGAAGAGGTCAAGCCAAGATCTATGCTAATTCAAATTAAAGATCAATCCATTAAGAGGTGATTTGGATTTGTAGAAGATGTGTTAGTAAAAGTGTACAAATTTATTACTTCGGTTGATTTTGTTGTGTTACATTTTGAAACTGATAGAAATTGGCAATTAATATTGGGTAGGCCATTTATAAATACTGGTATGGCATTAGTTGATGTGCATGAAGGAAAACTTGTGTTAAGAATTGGTAATGAATAGGTTGAATTTAATATTTCAAAATCTGTGAAGAAACCAATAGATGTTAATGTATGTATGAAAATAGATATTATAGATGAGTGTGTGAAGGAGGTTGAAGATGAAGTTGATGAAGTTATTAAAGTGCATAGGGATAAGAGTGTGAAAGAAGAGGAATTATGTGAGGAAGTTGATCTAAAAAAGTTGGAGAGAACATAAACATCCACACCACCTTCCGTTGTTAAGCCCCCCACTTTAGAGCTTAAATCCTTACCTTCCCACTTGAGATACACCTTCTTAGGTAAGAACCATACCCTACCCATCATTATCTCCAATCAATTGGAATGTGAGCAAGAAGAAAAAGTGGTGGAGACCATTAAGAAGAGGATGAGAGCCATGAGGTGGAAAATTTCTAATATTAGGGGGATTAGCCCCTATGTGGTGATGCATAAGATTAACCTAGAGGAAGGGTGTAAAACTATGAATGAGCAACAGAGATGATTAAATACAAACATATAAGAGGTTGTGAAGAAGGAGGTAGTGAAGCTTTTAGATGCGGGCATTATTTACCCCATTTCAGAAAGAGAGTGGATGAGTCCAGTGCAGTGTGTACTTAAGAAGGGTGGCATGACAGTGATAAAGAATGAACATGGTGAAAAGATTTCTACTAGGACCATCATAAGTTAGTGAGTATGTATTGCTTATAAGAAGCTCAATTTGGCCACCAAGAAATACCATTTCCTTTTACCTTTTGTGGACCAAATGATTGAGAGAATGGCTAGTCATTCTTTTTATTATTTTCTTAAAGGATATTCAGCGTATAATCAAGTGTTTATATACTCGAAAGACCAAGAGAAGTTTATTTTCACTTGTCCTTATGGGACTTTCGCTTATCGGAGGATGCCTTTTGGTTTATGTAATGCACCTGCCACATTCCAAAGGTGCACGATGGCCATATTTGCAGACATGAATGAGAACTTTATGGAGGTATTTATGGATGACTTCTCTTTCTTTGGAGATTCTTTTGATTATTGCTTACTTAATTTAGACAAAGTGCTTCAAAGATGTGAGGAGCCTCATCTAGTTTTAAACTAGATAAGTTTCATTCCATGGTCCAAGAAGGAATTGTATTAGGTTATAAGATCTTATGCAAGGGGATTGAAGTGGATCTAGTTAGAACTGAAGTGATTGAAAAGCTACCACCTCCTAACAACATCAAGGGAATTCGAGCCTTCCTTAGTCATACAGAATTCTACAGATGATTCATCAAGGATTTTTCTCTTATTGCTAGACCCTTGACTCATTTGTTAGTTAAAGATGTGCCTTTTGTGTTTGATGATGATTGTTTGGATTCTTTTAATAGTTTGAAGAAGGAACTTATAACAACGCCCATTTTGACAATACCAAATTGGTCTCTTCCCTTTGAGGTTATGTGTGATGTAAGTGACCATGCTATTGGTTTTGTACTTATCCACAGAAGGAGAAAAAGTTAGATGCCATCTACTACACAAGCAAGACTTTGATGGGAGCACAACTAAACTACACCACTACTGAGAAGGAATTGCTTGCAATGGTATTTACATGTGAGAAATTTTGTTCTTATCTTTTGGGCTCACAAATTATTTTTTTCATAAACCATGTAGCATTACGTTATCTTTTTGCCAAGAAGGATGCCAAGGCTAGGCTGATCCAGTGGGTGCTCCTACTCTAACAATTCAACATTGAGATTAAAGATAAGAAGGGAGTAGAAAATGTTGTAGCAGACCATCTATCATGACTTGAAGGGGGCCATCATAAAGAAGAAGCAGAAATCGAGGAGAGCTTTCTTGATGCGGTTTTAATGATGGTAGATAATCCTTTTTGTCCTTAGTTTGCAGATATTGCAAACTACCTTTCAAGTGGTATTCTTCCTTCTGATCTCTCATATCAAAAAAGGAAACGCTTCTTATTTCAATGTTCTCACTATATTTGGGATGAACCTGTACTTTATAAGATATGTGCTGACAGTGTGATTCATAGGTGTGTCCCTGAAGATGAAATGCCTGAAATTTTGATGCAATGTCATAACTCACTTTATACAGGGCATTATGGAGCTAACAAGACTGTTGCTTAGATCTTGGAGTGTGGATTCTATTGGCTAACCTTGTTCAAGGATGCTTCATATTTTGTGCTAAAGTGTGATAGGTGTCAAAGAGTGGGTAACATATCGAAGAGGGGTGAGATGCTATTTCAAACATCTTACAGGTATTCAATGTGTGAGACGTGGATTTCATGGGACCATTCTCATCCTCCTCAGGTAACACTTACATATTGGTTGGGGTTGATTAGGTTTCTAGGTGGGCTGAGGTTATAGCTACTCCAACCCCATTCTCATCATAGAGTGCCTACCCCTTACCAACCCCAAACCAGTGGCCATGTGGAGATGGTGAACAGAGAGTTGAAAAAGATTTTGGAGAAAGTAGTGAGCACTTCAAGAAAGGATTAGGCTTTGAAGCTAGATGACACCTTATGGGCTTATAGGACAGCTTTTAAAACACCCACAGGTACCACACCATATCAACTTATATATGACAAGGCTTGCCATTTACCATTTGAATTGGAGCATCGGGCCTATTAAGCCGTTAGGAAGTTGAACATAGAATGGAAGCTAGCAAGTGAGAAGAGATTGTTATAACTTAATGAATTGGAAGAGTTGAGATTTGAAGCTTATGAAAAAGCTAAGTTTTACAAAGAAAGAGCAAAAAAGTGGCATGATGCTCACAATAAAAAGAAGGAGTTTAGGAGTGGGGACTTGATGCTTTTATTCAATTCAAGACCTGGTTATTTCCCAAAAAGCTCAAGTCAAGATGGAGTGGACCCTTCAAGATCCTTCAAGTGCTTTCATATAGAGCTTTGGAGTTGGAAAATGATAAGGGTGAAGCATTCAAGGTTAATGGGCATAGATGCAAGCCATACTATGGAGGGACATAATCACAAGAAAGGGAAGTCATCTCTTTCCTTTCTTACACTCTTTCATGAATGCATGTGGAATGGTCAATCTAATGACCTTAACTTAGCATGTTTACTTGTTTGTTTGATTTATTTGGTTGTGATTATGTTTGGGTTGAGTTTGCTTAGTGTTTATGTGGATTGTGTTTGAGTTTTAACTTGTTTTCTCTTCAAATTTCTTGTTGTTTAGGTGATTTTGATGTGTTTTTAGGTTGCTTGAATGTTGAGAATGAATGCCAAACTTGGAAGAGAGCTAAGAAGTTGGAAAAGTTGGAGTACCCACGATCGTGGGAATGGGTTTGTTTTCTACGACCATGGGAAGGCTCTCCATAAGCTTTCTAGAGCCTTAACCCATGATCGTGGGGAAGGATTCTGGTGAGCCTTCCCATGATCGTGGGAAACAGGAGCCTTAACCCACGATCGTGGGAATGACAGGGATTCCCACAATCGTGGGATGCCCATCTGAAATTTTTTTAACTCTCCCCTTCTTTCTTCTTTCTTCTGTCTTCACTTCTTCACAATATCTCACCTTAAAAACACGACACTCACTCTCCAAACCTCTCAAATCCCTCATCTTTCCCCCAAATCTTGATATTTTCTCCACTTCTTCCATCATTTTCCCCTTCTTTACACTTATTTCACATTAATCACTCAAGAATCCAAGGATTCGGTAAGTTTTCTCTCTCTTTCTCTAACAAAAACGTGCTCACCTCTCTCTTGAAAATTTTTGCAGATTTTTTTATCCTTTGATGGCTCCAAAGAAGCTTGTAGCTCAAAAACCAACCAACCAACTACACCTTCACATCTCCAGAGAAGGTAAACCAGATATGGTGGCCACTTTTCATGCCCCATTCTTTATTTGTTCAGAAGAAGAAGGTATGAGATTTTGGGACTTTAAGGATAGAGAATTAATGCCTCCTAGGTAGTTTGATTTCGAATTGTTAGAAACTCCAGGATTAAGGCGTGATATTTAAAGATTAGCTGAAAATATTGGTTGGGGTCGTTTGATTCATTGTGATGTTATGATATACCCCATGATGGCTATAAATTTTTTTACCACTGTGTCTTATAATCCTAAAATGGATACATTCTGGTTTAGGATAGGTGGTCATGCTTATAAACTTGATTATAATATCATTTGTGCACTTTTTGACTTATTGAACACCAAAGTTTTGGATGATCATGACAACTTTTATGTGGATCATTATTGGAAAATTCTTATGAGTGAAAACAATTTTGACTCTAGGAATGCACCTAACACTTTGATGCGTAGGACCGAGCTCTTACTTCTTTATAAGTTTATGTGCCTAATGGTTTTCAATAAAACTGAAAGCAACAAATGCTTGACTAAGGAACTTTTCTTCCTTTGGTACATAGATCGAAAAATCAAAATAAACACCCTTATTAGATTTTTCAATCTATTTTGAGTTGCGTTACTAAGAAAAGCTAATATTTTGGCATGTCATTCATTGTTACTGCTTTGGCTTTATATCACAATCTTGATGTGGAAAGTGTGCGTATCGCTAGATATGATGTGTTTTATGTCCTTTATTTGAGACGCTCTGAAATTTTGGAGCCCCATTTTATGGAACTCTAAAATCCTCAGATGCACAACGCTGTTAAAAATAGGAAGGGAAAAGATATGGCCGCTTCTCAACTGTCCACATCTCAGGCACCCCTAGAGCCCCAAGAATAAGTAGTTGAAGAGGAACCAACCAACGTAGCAGAGGTCGACAAATTCCAGCAAATCCTTAACCAAATGGCCTCTAACCATCAACAAATGACACTACAAATTAATGAACTCAGCACCCAAATGAGACAAGTGCATAAGGAGTAACAGTACATCAAAAAGAAATTCCTCAAGTTTAACCAAATGAAGAACATTGAAGTCCCTTCTCCTACACCTTCGCCACCATAATCTCTATGAGCCTTCTTACCCTTTGCTTTTTATGTTGTTTTATTTACCTTGTTATTTGTTTTGTCTATTTGTTTGGTTTGATGTTATTTTACCTTATTTTGTGGTTGACCTGTCACATTAAGGACAATGTGTTGTCTAAGTATGGGGAGGTGAATTTTCATTTGTCAATTACATTGTTTTAGTTTGGTTTAGTCACTATTTGCATTTTGTTAATTAGGACGCATGTTTTAGGCATATTATTTTTTTTTATGTTGTTTTGTGTTAAGCAATGGAACCACACTTGAATCACAAAAACGCCAGGACGTAGGCTCCCGAAGGGGGAAGTCCAATGAATGTCAGATGCAAAGTCCCACACCTCATTAAGATCATATTGGCATACTCTCCCAAAAAAAAAGAATAGACCCTATTGAAGACGAGAGTGAGGTACAACAAGGTAGCTTGGAATGAAATTAAATGCATGCTTGAACTTGGATTAGGCTATTTGAGTAGAGAGTGAACCATGTTGAGTGATGAAAAGTAGTTGGTTGTGATTGCAAGGTTACGTACGCTAAGTTTTAATATTTATAACCTTGGTAATTTATGCAAGCATATGGGTCGTTCGCGTAGTACCTAAGGTATCAATCCCACAAGGAGGGAAGTCTAGTCCTAAAATCTAAGGTTGTACTAACTACAATAATTCAAAATAAATAAACAAATGTAGGAAGTAAATCAATCAAATAATTAATTTCAAGAATTAAATTACAGAAATCTGAACAAGTAACAAATCACACAACCCGATCCAAAAATCAACCTAGAAATTACTAAGTGAAAGAAAGGAGATTTTTAATCCGAAATCAACGAAAATCTAATTGATTATGCAATTAGAGAATTAATGGGTCTAGACAGTCCTAAGGTAGATTACTCTTTATCGAGTTATAATCCTTAACCAAAATTGATAATCCCTAATTTAAATTATGAAATTGTAATCTCTCGATTCACAATTGACCAAAAGCCTAAATTAGTTATAAAATTGTTTAATAACCTATCGGGAACCTATGCTCGATCTCTCGTTATACGATTTTACTAGTTTGATTCAGTTCTCTACCTATCAAATTACTTAACTCTCGTTAGCCTAATTTAATTATCTTCACTCGGCTCAACCTCTTAGTTTATTTTCGAATTATTATGACTAGATATTGAATCACAATTAAATCAATAAAAACACAATCAATCTACTTTATTAATCTCAAGGAACAAAAACCCCAAAGGTGAGTTTAGACATAAATCAACACTCGATAATAGTTAATTCCAATAATCATCCTAAATTCATACATTCATAAATTGAAATAAAAATAGAAATACTGTCAGAACGGATTTGTAGAGGCAACGACTATAGGAAACCACCTGTTTTGGGAAGTACATCACGTCAAGCTTCATCTCCATGACTCTTTTCCTTCATCTCCTTCCTCAATCTATCGATAACTCTCTAGGTTTTTTTTGGAATGTGGCTAACGTGAATGCTTTCTTTCAGACTCTCCAACCCCTTCTGGTTATCTCCCTTATGAAGTATTTATACTTTAGACGCCCTAAGTTAAGTTGGGGTCGAAACGGACCAAAAAATCTTGCCAAACTCTAGTTTTTGCTTCAACCTGACGCAAGCCACGATCGCTGGCCCTGCCTGCCACGATTGTGGCAAACTTTCTGTCACGATCATTGCCTAAATCCGATCATGGCAAACTTTCTGTCACGATCGTTGCCTGGATCCAAACTCTCTGTCACGACCGTGCCCAAAGTACATGATCGTGGCCTGACTGCCCTGGCTCGTCCCTCTCTGTCGTAATTATGACCTATTGTGCCACGATTATGGGCTATGTTTTTGGTCCGAAACTCTTTGTAACGTCTCTATTCTTCGCCATTTACCCTAAAACACTAAAAAACACATCAAGGTACCTCAAAAATATAACAATTAAGCTCAAAGACTCATACTAACCTATAAAAATATTTAAACACATAAATTAACACAATTAAACCATAAAAACACACTCAACACTCAAATTCACACTAAATCCTAACAAATTACACCTTAAAACAGAATGCAAATCACAACTATCAACATCCCCACACTTAAACGCTTGCTTGTCCTCAAGCAAACAACACAAAAAAACACACAACACATAATATACATAATGTAAAAACGAGGCAATGGCTTTGACTTCATGAATAAATTTAATCTTGAACACAATCTAACAAGTTATATCTAATCATTAACAAACAAAATCTATGTCTAAAGACTTTGAACTAAATATACAAGTTAATCGAGATCTAAATGTCAATTTATTTACCGTTTTAAATTGTACACAAACATTAATAATTCTTTGGTCCTTTAAACTCTGTAACTATTCCTAAGCACATTTTCATGAAAATTTAAGCTTATTACAAGTCCGGTAGGTTTTTATTACAAACACATTTTTTATTTTTAAACACGGACTTAGTCTTTTACTCGGAGGCAAACATTGGTGATGAATGTTGATCCAGTTACTCGACTAAGTCCTTTTATTAGACAACTTGGTTGAAATGTCATTATATCCTTTTGACTTGAAGGCACACATTTGTGATGCGTGTCAATCTGGTTACTCAGCTATTATCACATTTTCAACTGCTACTAGTTCTATTTATAACCCGAAGGTCAGCGAAATAGTGATTTATTAACAAAATATACATTTTTTTTTACCTACTTTGTTATTTTTAGCTATTCATTTTCATGAAAAATACTAGTTAAGCTACTTAAGTTAAAGGGCCTCAAATTATGAATGAATGTGACAACCTAGAGGGTGCTAAATTTACACTAAGTCCTAATTAAGATGTATATTTATCCAAAGACTCCTAATTCACTAATTTTGTGAGCTAATGATTATTTACAACGTAATAGACTATGTTACAAAATTAAATAAATTTCACTCCATCTAAGTCATTGACACATTCAAACATTTCATAAAATGCAACCTAACAATATCATACCATATGCAAAATCACATACAAAACAAAACACATAACCCTCCCCACACTTGAACAACACATTGTCCTCAATGTGAGAAGGGTACACAAACACACCAAGGGGAAATAAAACACAATATACAAAAAAAATAAGAATAAAATATTAATAAAAATGAAAGAAAAGGGTTAGAACATGAAACCATTTATGGTGATAGAAGTGGTGATGGCAATAGTGTTGAGATCAAATCTGCTTGACATCGAGAGTGTTTCCCTATCTTATAAGTGATTCAAGAGAGCAAAAGAATTAACAATCCAAACTGTTCCAAATCATTCAAAGCTTATTTAAGAATTAAAACAAACCTAGCTACATAACAACTTAAATCTAACCACAAAACGTGCTAATTTATGGTCATTAGTTTAACCTTTATCCTTTAAAACTCAACTAGGATCAATTATGAGCATCTTGCTTCCACCGCTTTCGTTCAACATCAATTTGTAGCCTATGAGTAAGCTACAAATTGCAAAATGATCAGAATAATAATATTGATAAAGTTGAGAAAACCAACTAATTTTATCAATGTCCTTCTCATTAACAAAACTGTCAATAAAATAGGAAATAACGAAAATCCCTAAATCTTCTATTGAATCCAACAGTTTGTCCTATACGAAGGTGAGTTGCTCTCTTTCTTCCTTAATCACCTTTATCTCCTCTGCTTCTTTCGCTTCATGAATAGAGACCTTTATCACTTCTTCAAACTCTATGTCTGTTGTAGTTTGTTCTTCATCCTCTTGTTCTTCAAAAGATTTGAACACATCAATTATCCTAAATGAGCTACTAACCTTCGGATTCTTAATTATATCATTCATGTTGAATGTCATTTGATCATCATCAATCCAAAAGATAGAGTTCTTTTCTTGAATATCTCCCCAAGATTTTTCGATATTCACATATGGTATATCAAAAACTGGTGAATAAAAGGGAGGGATGGCATCATTTTCTTCATCCTCTTCTTTGATTTCTTGGTCTTCTATAAGGTTAATTTTAGCTTGATTTTTCACTGGTTCTTCTAGCTCTACCCCATTCCTAAGTGTGATAGCCTGACGTAGCTCTATTGCATTTACTTTCATATTGCGCAGACAATTTTCCACACTTTGCTTATAAAATTCCCTAGAAAGTTGGCCTATTCGAACCTCTAGATTGCGAATAGAAGATGCATGATCTTCTGTTACTTGTTCAAACTTCTTTTCCAATCTTTTTTGGTTCTCTTCCATATCTGTGAGCTTACCTATGATTTTGTCCAGCTTGGAATGCCATGAACTAGATTCATCATCTTGAATTCAACTAGGTCTTGATGTCCTAAATGATTCCTTACATTATTAGACCAATAGAATTTGGGGTAGTTCTGCAACCCCGAAGTGTACGTATTTCAATAAGGATCATTATTTCCCCAACTATATTGTGCTTCATTGTAACTCTCAAAAGTTCCTTGCTCCCTATAATATCTATCTTCCATCATTTTTCTTTCCATTTCTTCTTGCAATCTAGTTCTTCAGATGTCTTATTTCTCATTCTAAGATGTCTTGCTATGTCTCTACTTTACGCCCCAATTTTTTTAATTTAAAAATAAAAGATAGTGAAACAGCCCTAGACTAAAGAACTAAAGTAATCGCCTCCCCGACAACGGTGCCAAAAACTTGATCACAAGATTACGTACAGTAAGTTTTAATATTTATAACCTTAATAATTTTTGCAAACACACGGGTCGTTCGCGTAATACCTAAAATATCGATCCCACGAGGAGGGAAGTCTAGTCCTAAAATCTAAGGTTGTACTAACTATAATAATTCAAAATAAATAAACGAATGCAGGAAGTAAATCAATCAAATAATTAATTTCAAGAATTAAATTGCAGAAATTTAAATAAGTGACAAATCACACAACCTAATCCAAAAATCAACCTAAAAATTACCAAGTGATAGAAACGAGATTTTTAATTCAAAATCAATGAAAATCTAATTGATTATGCAATTATCGAATTAATGGGTCTAGACGGTCCTAGGGTAGATTACTCTCTGTCGAGTTAGAATCCTTAACCCTAATTGATAATCCTTAATTTAAATTATGAAATTGTTATCTCTCGATTCATAATTGACATAAAACCTAAATTAGTTCTAAAATTGTTGACTAACCTATCGGAAACTTATGCTCAATCTCTCGTTACACAATTGTACCAGTTTAATTCAATTCTCTACCTATCAAATTACTTAACTCTTATTAGCCTAATTTGATTATTTTCACTCAGCTCACCCTCTCAATTTATTGCCGAATTATTACGAATAGATATTGAATCACAATTAAATCAATAAAAACACAATCAATCAACTTTATTAATCTCAAGGAACAAAAAACCCAAAGGTGAGTTTAGACATAAATCAACACTCGACAACAATTAATTTCAATAATCATCTCAATTTCATATATTTATAAAATTGAAATAAAAATAGAAGTACTATCGGAACGGATTCATAAAGGCAACGACTGCGAGAAACTATCTGTTCTGGGAAGTACGTCGTGTCAAGCTTCATCTTTGTGACTCTCTTCCTTTGTCTCCTTCCTCAATCTAACGATAACTCTCTAGGTTTTTTTTCGGAATGTGGCTGATGTGAATGCTCTCCTTTCAGACTCTCCAACCTCTTCTGGTTCTGTTCGTTATGACTTATTTATACTTCGGACACCTTAGGTTCTGTTCCTTATGACATATTTATACTTTGAACACCCTAGGTTTAAGTTAGGGTCGAAATGGACCAAAAATCTTGCAAAACTTGAGTTTTTGCTTCAGCCCCACACAGGCCACGATTGTGGCCAGTGCCTAAATCTTTCTATCACAATCGTGACCCAAAGTGCATGATCGTGGTCTGGATCCAAACTCTTTTTCACAACCGTGCCCAAAGTGCACAATTGTGTCCTGACTGCCCTGGCTCGTCCCTCTTTGTGCCCCGATCGTGGGCTATATTTTTGGCCCGAAACTTTTTGCAACTTCTCCGTTTATCCTGAAACACTAACAAACACATCAAGGTACCTAAAAAATATAACAATTAAGCTCAAAGACTCATCCTAACTCATAAAAACATTTAAACACGTAAACTAACACAATTAAACCATAAATACACACTCAACACTCAAATTCACACTAAATTCCTAACAAATTACACCCTAAAATACAATGTAAATCACAACTATCAGCTTGCATAAGGTTACTCATAATTTGACGCTTGAGCAAGGAGGTAGTGTAAAGATGCATAATAAATTTTCATTTGAGCCAATGTGAGGATTGAGCCTATATGAATCCATTTATAGTCATTTTATTTCTTTGTTTGTGTGATGCTTCCTTAGGTTATTACCTTTTCAAACTTACTTTGAATCGGTTTGAATCTACTGGATGCATGCTTAATAGAGATTATTAAGGCTCTTTTTTGTTAACCTTTGACTTAAATGACCTACCTTTTATTATCCCTTGCTACCCCCGTTGAGTCTTAACCATTTTGTTTCTTAAAAGCACTCGACATTTTAAAACCCGAAACTCCATTAACCTACCCATTCACAAGCTTAGTAGAGTATTAAGTGATGCATTAGTTTGGGATTTTTGCTACAATTTTTTTC
>JANQBM010000001.1:5743938-5754043 GCA_025594535.1 Erythroxylum domingense | reverse complement strand
ATTTCATACGTTACTAATTTGTAATTTATTTTAATGCAGTAGAAGAAGTTGATGCAAATACTTTGGATGAAAGCGTAATTTACCAATCTTTAAATAGTGTTGGAGAATTTGGAGCTTTTGACGATGATAAGACGCAACCTCTTTTAGAAATACAATTTTGATTTTTATTGTTATTTTAAGTTTTATATTGGACTCATATTTATTTATTTATGGTTCATTATATAATAATTGACATTGGTGTATTTTTTATTTCAATAAAATATATTATTTTTATTTATTCTTATAGAATTTACATCTTATTTATTATATTTTAGTTTTATAGCGATTCATTACTGGTTGAACCTATAAACCTTAAATCTTTCCTTCGACCGATTCAATATCCAGTCCGGTTTTTAAAACATTGCGATGAATATATGTATCTCTCACTCCACATTGGACTCTTCAAGTGTCAGAGGACAACAGACTCCGTCAAAGTTGGAAGCCAGATATAATTATTCTGAGTAGAAGACGGCGTAACATTTCGTAATACATGCTTTGTGGCAGCTACAACTTCAACAAAGATATTTGATTATAAATTGAACATTTACTTCCCTGTGGTTTACAATGAATTTTGTAGTCACTTATAAGGCATTAATCGAGCATCAGATGGATATGGATGGACGGACGTATACGACTAATCATCATCACCCTCCGGGTTTCATTTCCAGTCCTCTTAATTACTAGAAACATAACCACATTTTCCTTTTAAGGCTGTGAAGTAGTCCCTACGATTCCTATAATTATTGATTGTTTTTTAGTACCAGTGATTTATTCCAGAGAAGGTAGTCTTGCCAAGAAAAGGTTGAAAACGTCTTCTGGACTAAGCATGCTAATCCTGACGTGGTTTGCATCAACTCCAAAGCGCTCTCCTCCTCTAGTTATTATCTTTTGCGATCTTAATAGGTCCTGTAAGTCTACAATCTCCTTATACTTTAACCATGCAAAGCCTGAGATTGACCAAAAAGGGGGGAAAAAAACATCAATTAGCCAACTCTTTTTTGGTGAAAGCAGGACACACCCTGCCTTCTGTCTAAGATCAAGTGAAAAGTCGTATACTGTGATAGTGCATTACCAGGATGTGGTTCTGTGTACTTCCCAGTGAAATTGCAAAAGTCCTGAGGGTACTTGGGGAGGCTCAAACTTGGATTATTCTTCACAACATCTCGCAACTTTTCCCATCTCTCAGACATTAGCCTTTGAGCATATTCGAAGAAGTTCTCTGAACCAACAGCCCTGAAGTTTTGGCAGTCCTCGCTTATGACTCCTAGAATCTTTGCAGCTCGAAGCTGGGATTCTTTTGATACACCAATTGAATTGATCTCCATGAATTTGATCATCTTCTGGGCCACCTCTTTATCCTTGACAAGTGCCCAGCTGTAACATAAGAAGCATGTATATACGTATGTTATAATTTAATTACTAAGAAATAGTTTGACTTAAAAGAGAGTCCATCTCACCCTATCCTTGAACCAGCATGGCCGGTGCATTTGGAAAAGGTAAACAGCGTGATATCGTAGTCGGTTCGACTAGTGATGGGCGTGTATTGAGGCCAATAGTAGGCGAGGTCATGGATAAGTTTACCGTCACCTCGGTTCACCACTGCTTCTCTGATAGTACCGTCAGGATTATTCGGTGAGGTTATAAGCTCAATGTAAGCTCCTTCCTTGTCAAAGGTGTATGCATCACCCTCCCATTTGTACAGTCCTGAAGACAAGTACTCCGTTGCCTCTTTGTAAGTCTGCAAGCAAAGCAACCAACATAACATAATACAATTGAAATTAAAAAATAATAATATCAACTCCAATTTGTACAGAAAAAATGTGGGTAACATGCAAGATGTCTGCTTGCTATGAGAAAAGCGACCTTTCTCAATAAATATTATAAAACCTCATATATGCAAACAGAAAGATGGCATTTTGACTGTCTGCTCTTAAATATATCAATCATCTTAGTTCCTGTAACCCGCCGATCAATGCGGGATTCGAGTGCATCAAACACGAGTTGGGCAGGTTTCATGGTTTCCTCATCAGCCATGTCTAAATCCATGTCTAAACATGGATTTAGACATGGTCACAATGTATGTTGTTAAGAAACATGTTTGTCTCTTTGTCCCTTTAATAAACACCCTCCTTATTTCCAACAATTTTACGTATCGTATGACTAACCACAAGATCAGAAGAAGAGAAAAGGACCAATCAAATGTAGCAATTAATTTCTTGATTAGTACATGCCATATAATGCTATTCACATGCATTTCTACAGCTACACCACACCCAAGAAACACGCTGTTTTATTAGTTTGCAAAAACTGATCTATCAAGTATGGCTGTGTAATCCATTATTCTCATGCACCGACTTGAGTTCTTTATCCATCGAGTCCACAGCTAAGTCAAACCTCAGATACCTTAAGACCTTTTCCATTGATATCTGAAACGTTCATTGTTTTCTTTCAAATTTTACAATAGATAAAGTAAATAAGTCTTAGTTATTGTTAATTTCAAGAACCAAAAGAAATTTTTATGCATAATTCATCAAGGAGATAGCTTAAGCTTGCCATCTCTCTCGTACATTTTGCAATGTGTACGCATATATAATTGGGTGAACTTAAATACTTGTTAATTAAATAGAGCGAGGGTTAGTGTCTCACGGAGTAGTAAGGTGCAGCACAAACAACATTGACTGGCTCCGGCCCACCGGGTGAAGTTAGGGCGTAGAGAGCCGCTTGATAGAGCTGAGACGATCCTGTGCCCACCACTATATAACGATCTTCCACAGCTGCGTTTCCAACCATGCGATGCAAGCTTTTGATGGCATCTGACAGTCTCGGTTCCAAGAACCAGCAAAAGCTCGACGGGTCCGCGAAGTAGCTCATTGATTCATTGCCCGTTATCACCACCGTACACTTGTCCCCTAGCTTCCTCCAGTATGGCTCGAACAGCGTAGGATCGCCACTGTTTAATAAAATGAGATGCTAGAATGCTTTATTATCCAGTAAAACCGAAACTCCTATATAAACGGTAAGGATATTAACAGAAAACGACATAAGATAAACCCAAAGTGTCATGAAGGGTGCTTTCTCCTAAGTTGACAGTGATGAGTAGTCACCGAATATGTTAGACCCTAGAAGAGACTATCATGAACAAGGTATGAGGAGTTAACTTACAATGGGATGTTTATCAGAACATAAAGAAGAGGAACTTACTGGTCGAGATTGATAAGATAATCCGGTGAGAGGGTGTTTTTAGTGGCGGTGGACTGGTCTTTGACACCGACGTCCGACTTCCCAAAACCTACCATTTCTTTAACTCCGATGACGGTGGAATGTCCTTGGTTGGTGGTGTTCTTCTTCCTGCTTTCTAGTTGTGTGATGGTTGTCCCATGAAATGATATAGTTGTGGCTACTTCAAGATGTGTGTATATATATATAGAACAGGGAGTACATGCCGATGTTTGTGCGACTGGTATTACATCTTGAGTAATTTAATTCTCCTTTGCTTACATTTCCAGATAAAGAATACTTTTTATTTTACGGTTTGTTATGGGATTTTGACTTGGATTCTCTGTTTAAATTGTTCACTCTAAAAATGGAAATTACCTTATATCTGTTATCTTTGCGAATAACAGATATTAGCATTTTTTAATAATTAAGTAATTATATTTTTTATATCACTAATTAATATTATTTAGCAATACCACACAAAAATAAAGTTTGATTACTAGAAAAATATGTATAAAAATATTTAACTATTAAATTGCGAGAACTTCCGTAACTAAATTCAAACAATCTAGGAGGTTATTTGTCACAGTGAAACGAAATATATATTCTGTCAATAACTGCGGCCGGTACCTACCAAAGTTAAAGTCAAATATGATAGGCACTGCTTTCGGTATCTACCCACTTCTCATGCCTATAATTAGACAGGAGATGAATAAAGAGAGATATATGGGTAGAGTATAACAGAGAGACGTGAGGTGAGAAAGAAAGAAATAAAAATATTTTGTGTATTTTAATGAGTGTAGCTTTCTCCTTATAATTTTCCAATTTTTTTAATAGTAAAATTCTTCTATCTTTGCCCATGATTTTTACCCTAATTTAGGGATTTTTCACGTAAATTCTGAGTGTTCATTACTATTCTTTCAGTCTTATTTAGCTGCGAACTTGCTCTAATCTAGTCAATTTTCACAGCAAGTGGTATCAAAAAAAGGTAAGAAAATTACAACGAATTTTTTGGCGTAATTCGTTCGGAGTTCGGGTAAGCACAGTAAAAGTTGGTGAACAGTAACCTCAAAGGTGACAACTGTTTACGCATTTATTTCTATATTAAACTGTGCAGTTACTATAATTCAAGTATAAAGTACTATTCACGTGTATGGTACTATTCATACATACGCATATGGTACTATACAGTACTGTTCATACATATAAGTACTATTCATGTGAAATAGTGGGAGCTAAATTTTATTCGTGACAGAAGCAATGGCGGTAAAATTTGAGATTGAAAAGTTAAATGAGAATAATTTCTCATTGTAGAAATTGAAGATGAAGGCTATATTGAGAAAAGATAATTGTCTAGCGGCCATTAGTGAACGGCCAGCTAGAGTCACAGATGAAAAGTGAAATGAGATGGATGGGAATGCTATTACAAATCTTCATCTGGCACTAGCAGATGGAGTGTTGTCAAGCATAGAGGAGAAGAAGACAGTAAAAGAAATTTGAGATCATCTCACAAAATTATATGAGACCAAAATACTCCACAACAAAATTTTTCCAAAAAGGAAACTATACACTTTACGTATGGAGGAATCCACTTCAGGGATGGAGCACTTAAATACTTTAAATACTCTATTTTCCCAACTCACATCATTGGGCCACACAATAGAGATAAGTGAACGTACAGAACTTCTACTTTAAAGTCTACTAGATTCGTATGATCAACTTGTCATCAATTTAACAAACAATATAGACACACTAGACTTCGATAATATTGTAACTGCTATTCTAGAAGAAGAGAGTCGATGCAAAAGTAAGGAAGATAGACTGGCAAATTCGCAACAAGTGGAGGCCTTGGTGGTGACGTGAGGAAGATCAATAGAATGTGGCCCAAGTGGGAGTCATAATCATATTAAATCAAAATAGAAGAATTTCAAGTGCTACAATTATGGCAAGAAATGGCACCTGAAGAAGGATTGTTAGAATCTGAATAAGAAAGATTTTAGTCCTTAAGGAAATGCGGCAACTACTTCAGATGATGGAGGTGCAATGGTCTGTGAAGCGGTAACAACTATTGGAGGTGAGAGAAGATTTGTTGATGTATGGCTTCTCGATTCAGCAGCTACTTTTCATATGACCTCTCGAAGAGACTGGTTCCATCAGTATGAATTTGTCTCTGGGGATCTATGTATAGCTGTAATGATTAAGCTCTGAAGATCGTTAGTATCAGCACGATCAAGCTAGAGATGTATGATGGAACAACTCAGACTATTGAAAAAGTAGGACATGTGAAGGGCCTAAAGAAGAATTTGTTATCTGTAGGACAACTAAATGATCTCAGTTTCAGATTTGAGATTCAAAACAAGATCATGAAAGTGATTGAAGGAGGGCTAGTATTTATGAAAGCAGAGAAGATTGTTGTAAATCTGTACATACTGAAGGGAGTAACTTTGCAAGAAGGAGAGGCATCCGCTGCTGTGACTAGTCCAGATGACAAATCAGCAACGACGTGGCATAAAAAGCTTGGAGATATGTTAAAACAAGGAATGAAGATACTTGCAGAGAAGAATCTACTTCCAGGTCTCACAAAGGTATCACTACCCTTTTGTGAGCATTGCATTGTAAGTAAGCAGCATTAATTGAAGTTCAACACATCAGAGTTCAAAAGCAAAGAAATTCTAGAATTGATTCACTCTTATGTATGGCAAGCACCAGTTACGTCCCTAGGAGGAGCAAATTTCTTTATATCATTCATTGATGATTATTCGACGAGATGTTGGGTGTTTCCTATCAAGAGGAAGGCAGATGTGTTTTCAACTTTTAAATTTTACAAAGCGCGGGTGGAACTCAAATCTGGTAAGAAAATCAAGTGTTTACGGTCAGATAATAGAGGATAATATACTGGTAAAGAATTTGATGAATTTTACAAGCAAGAAGGTATCAAAAGGCAGTTCAAGGCAGCATACACTCCTCAACAAAATTGAGTAGCGGAGCGAATGAATAGAGCTCTGTTAAAAAGAACAAGAGCAATGTTAAGAACTGCAAGCTTAGATCAGAAATTGCAGGCAAAAGCAGTCAATATCTCCTATTATGTGGTGAATCGAGCTCCATCAACTACAATTGAGTTGAAGACACTGATGGAGATGTGGACTGGTAAACCAGTGGATTATTCCAATCTCCATATATTTGGAAGTTCTGCCTATGTGATGTTCAATGCCCAAGAAACTACGAAGTTGGATCCAAAATCTAAAAGATGTATTTTCTTGGGATATGCTGAAGGAGTAAGGGGTATTGTCTGTGGAATCCCACTGTCCACAAGATTACTATTAGTAGGGTTGTTATCTTCAATGAAGATAAGGATCAAGAGCAAGTAAAAAATGTTGGCACAGTACAAGAGAATTTAGAGATTACAACAGTACAGGTTGAAAAGGAATTTGATCAAAATGTTTCTTCTGAAGTTGCACCAAAGCACGAAGAGCAAGAACTAGTCGAATCTGATGCTTTAGATACTCAAAAAATAACTAGCACAAGAAGAGCATCGAGCTGGCACTCAGATTATATTATAGAGGACAATATTGTATACTATCTTTTAACTGAGGACAGAGAGCTGTCAACTCTTCAAGAAGCAATGAATAGTTCAGATGCATTTCAGTGGATGACAGCAATGTAGAAAGAAATTGAAACACTTCATAAGAATAAGACATAGGAGTTGGTATCACTACCACAAGGAAGAAAGCCCATTGACAATAAATGGGTTTATAAGATCAAGCGGCGTGGGGATGATCAAGTGGAGCTATATCGTGCTAGATTGGTAGTAAAAGGATATGCTCAGAAAGAAGATATTGATTTTAACAAAATTTTTTCTCTTATGGTTCGACTTACTATAGTTCGAGTAGCTCTAGCGATGTATGCTACATTTGACTTGCATCTTGAGCAGTTAGATATGAAAACTGTATTTTTTCATGGAGATCTTGAAGAGAAAATTTATATGCTCCAGCCATAAGGTTTTGAAGAAAAAGGGAAAAAGAGCTTAGTTTGCAGGTTGAACAAATCTTTATATGGTTTAAAGCAGGCGCTGAGGTGTTGGTATAAGAGATTTGATTCCTTCATTATGAGCCTTGGATACAGCAGACTGAATGCAAACCCTTGTGCATATTTCAAGAGGTTTGAGAAAGATGATTTTATAGTTTTGTTGTTGTATATAAACGACATGTTGGTAGTAGGCCCCAACAATGAACGTATCAAAGAATTGAAGACATAGCTGGCTAGAAAATTTGAAATGAAGGACTTAGGACCAGCAAACAAGATTCTAGGGATGCAAATTTACTGAGACAGAAATAATATGAAGATTTGACTTTCTTAGAAGAATTATTTAAATAAGATCTTGTGGCGATTTAACATGCAAGATTGTAAGCCAATTTATACCTCTTCCTGTTAATTTCAAGTTACCCTCAAGTATGAGTTCTAGCAATGAAGAAGAGAGGATAGAGATGTCTCGAGTATCATATGCATTATCAGTGGGAAGCTTAATATTTGCTATGATTTGTACAAGACCAGAAATTACATATGCAGTGAGAGTGGTTAGTCGATACATAGCGAATCCTGGTCGAGAGCATTGGAATACAGTTAAGAGGATTCTCAGATATATCAAGGCAAGCTCAAATGTTGCATTATATTATGGAGGATCAAATTTTATTGTCAGAGGATATGTTGATGCTGATTATGCAGGTGATCTTGATAAAAGTAAATACACTAAAGGATATGTGTTTACACTAGCTAGAGGAGCTGTGAGCTGGATTTCAAAACTACAGTCACTTGTAACTAAGTCAACAACAAAAGCAGAATATGTAGCAGCTACACAAGCCAGTAAAGAAACAATGTGGTTGAAGATGTTGTTGGAAGAACTTAGGTATAAACAAGAGAATATTACTCTATTTTGTGATAACCAAAGTGTTTTGCATCTTGAAGGAATCCAGCATTTCATTCAAAGACAAAGCACATTCGAGTTCAATACCATTTCGTTCGTGAGAAAGTGTAAACGGTGGATATTAAGAAAATTCATACCATGGATGACCTCGCAGATTTTATGACAAAAGCAATCAATACTGACAAGTTTATATGGTGTCGATCCTCGTGTGGCCCGACAGAGACGTAAGCAATATGAAGCGATAAGGTAGAAAGAATGGTGTGAAGACATGTTTGATTATCAATCAAATCTTCAAGTGGGAGAATTGTCAATAACTATAACTGGTAGGTACCGAATTCGATGCCTACCAAAGTTGAGGTCAAATATGGTAGGCACTATTTTCGGTTCCTACCCACTTCTCTTGCCCATAAATAGGTGGGAGATGAACAAATAGAGATATATGGGCAGAACATAACAGAGATGTGAGGTGAGAAAGAAATAAGAGAGAGAGAGATAAAAATATTCTGTGTATTTTTATGAGCATAGTTTTCTCCTTGTAATTTTCTAATTTTCTCAATAGTAAAGTTTTTCTATCCTGACCTATAATTTTTAGCCTAATTAAGGGTTTTCCATGTAAAATATGTGTGTTCATTATTATTCCTTCAGTCCTATTTAGCTGTGAATATGCTCTAATCCGGTAGATTTTCACAACATATTCCAATTCAATTTATGTAAAAAAAAATATTTATTTCCTGAATCTTAAAGAATGTTAAAATAATTTATAAATATGTAATAAACCTTCGTTATAAATTATAAATAGGGATATAATTAAACCCAAATTTATCATGAAGTTTAAACCATCTCGTAGAAATGAAACAAATTTAGAACTTTTAATTGTCTCTCTTCAATTAATGCCTCATGTACATATGAGGTAAGTACTTTCGTTTCAATCCTTGGCAAACAGTATTCATTAAACACTAAGGTTTTTCTATATATATATATAAAACAAAGTTCAATGTATCTAGTAATATTAATTTGTTGGTGAAACTGAATTGAGTAAAAGTAGAAGTGACGGTATTATTTCTCATTTTTAATACTGTCTCCTTTCCTTCTTTAAGAGAGCTAAAATATGTTTTGGCAATTTACATGTTTAACTTTTCTCTATTACAATATTTCTCCATTAAAAGACTCGAAATAACAACAAAATTTAATTATAATCACAAAATAAGTATCTTTTTGATGAGCATTGTTTCTTCTAGTAATATCAAGCAGATCTCCTTATTAAGTGACCATTAAAGCTAGTGTCTCTCGATACCACTGGAAAGACCCGCCAATTATGGCTTTAGTCTGGTAGTAGTGGCCCATAGATTTGTCCTTACGAAGAATATTTGTAACTTTTTTCTTATTACTATGTAATATATACAGCATAAAGTTCTCAAATTAGCCATTCCTATTAAAGTAGGATTTTAAACACCTTTTCATAGTGGATATGTTGCAGTGCATCTTTAACGGTACATTCATTTATGCAGGGGCAGATTTAGAAGTGTAATTTATACTTTAAAATATGAAAATTTATCTAATTTTGTAATATTTGTTATAAATGAAAATATTAGTTAAATGTACAATAATTTGATTTATTATAAATATAATTCACTATTAATTATGGTATTATTTTGGTGGATGTAGAGCATCACATAAATTGGGATCATTCCACGTCAATGTAAATGTTCACTTTTAGTTATTAAATTATCATGTATTAAAAATAAATAATTAAAATATAAAATTCAGAAAACTCTATTTATTCTACTAATTAGAGATTAAAAACCTAAAATGATGAGAGATGAATTCATATGGAGTTTAAAACTAAAAGCTTAACTACTACTACTATTCCAATTCCAGTCTATGAAAGTGTGTCCTGATCATCATTATTTCATTTATCCAATTGAAGAC
>JANQBM010000001.1:5715326-5730089 GCA_025594535.1 Erythroxylum domingense | reverse complement strand
AAATTAAATGAGTTTGTTCGTTTTAAGTATCACTGGTGGGGAATCCCTCCCTCGTGGGAAGCGCGTCCAGATGTCACGTAGGACGTCGGGCCTGTGATTGCCCGGGGAGGGGTTCCAGTATAATGATTTTTCCAAACCTCGTTTACTCTATCGTGCACTACCTTAGGCCTTGATAAATGGAAATGTAGGACGTTTGCTCCAGAAGGACCCTACCAATGTATTCGACCATGCTCTTTCCTCTGATTGTAGGAGTTCAAGGGAAGGACAAACAATGTCATTCTTCATTACATCAGGGTAATGCTTCATTTGGATCTTATATTGCTAGAATTGAAGTTATTTGCTCCATGCACCAACAGTTGGGGAAGATCCATGGGTCTTAGAGACATCAACTTCAATGTCATCTCCAAGTTTCGCTCTCTGTACGACTTCATGCGAGAAAGCAGGGAACTCCTCCACAACTTCAGTATACAGCCCACCATCATCGGTAGTAGCAGAACCCAGTACCATGGATGCTGCTAAGGAGCTCTCATGAGTCTTAGGGTTGCTTTCTTCTATTGTTAGATCTGAAGTTGGGCCTCCGTTGGATTGGGTCGCCTTTGTTAGATCTGGATCTGGGTTGAAGGAGAGGACGCCTCCCCTATTCCCTCTTACACCGTAGTCACATGCTATCATCAGATTCGTTGTCACCAGTTAGTCCACCTTGTGCCGCTTTGCCTCCTATCGTCAGATTCGCTATGCCTCCTGGGTCTCCACTAGTCTGGGTCTACTCTCTAGATGGGTCTTGGCTTGCCTCGCTTCAGATCGGTCTCTGCTCCCCCTAATTATGTCACTCCTGATGGGTCTGTTATTTAGTTCGCTTTGTGTTATGATATAATGTTCAAACCTAACGTAAAAAGGCCACTAATAGCGAGGTGGTTGTTAAGAGTAAGACATCATAGTTTGGTTTGTGCAAACTTAAGTGAAAAATTATAAACATTATAATGTTTTCAATCAATGTAATCAAATTCATTGTTAAGATTGGCAGTTGAAAATTTGTTGCCCCGTGAAAAACATGTCATAATAATGTTTAATCATTTGATTCCCTTAAGGAATAGAATTAATATGACCCAAACAGTTTTCATACTCCTGCTTATTGAATATCCCACCAAAGTCTATAAATTAACACAAATCGCATGTTCTTAACCCCGTACAATTATCTAGAGCTTATACCATCTCCTCGTGGAGCACCAACTTCAATTTCTTATTGCGTGCTTTCTGTTCACTACATTGCTTATCCTATTAAGAGCTTTTAAGAAATCAAAATCCAGTCTAAATCTGCCTCCAGGACCACGAAAGCTTCTAATAATCGTAAACCTTCACCTATTTGCTGGTTGTTTACCATATGGTCCGTATCGCCCTTTCCTAGAATTAGCCAAAAGATATGGACCCATTATGCACTTTTAACTCGGCGAAGTGTCAACTGTTGTGATTTCTACAAAGGAAGCAGCAGAAAAAGTGTTGAAAACACATGACATCAAATTTACTGACAGGCTTTATGTGTTTGCAGCAGATATCTTATTGTACAATTGTTCTGACATTGCATATGCCCCATATGGAGAATATTGGAGACAGATGCGCAGAATTTTTATACTAGAGCTTCTAAGTGCAAAACGTATTAAATCTTTCAAGTCCATAAGGAGGGAAGAGTTTTGGAGTATGATGACAACCATTGGTGCTAGTGAAGGATCATCAGTCACACTCATTTCTCTGTTGTTGGCTAAAAATTTTACTATCATTTCAAGGTAGGCATTTTCTTATTTAGGCAAAAAGGAGCTTGCACATATACCATTAATTAAGCAAATAGGAAAGGAATTAGGAGGGTTTAGCCTTGGTGATGTATTTCCTTCCCTAAAATTTTTGCACGTAATTACTAGGTTAAAGCATAAGCATGTGAGCTTGCATCAAAAAGTCGACAGGACACTGGGTGAGATCATTAAAGAGCACAGAGAAATGAAAGCAAGAGGATAAACCTGCGAAACCGATGACATGGTTGATGTTCTTTTGAATCTCCAAGAAAGCGGCGACTTGGAACTCCCATTCACCGATATTAATATCAAAGCCCAAGTTCTGGTACCTAAATATGTCCATTCCTTCTGAACTATATTTTTTACGCTTAAATCTCCTTTTCCTCACTCTTGTTCTAGTAGCTAAATTACATTGACTTTTTTTTATATTGGTGATTTTAAGAAAAACCGTTTACATTTCAATTAAAAATATGAGAAAAACATTTATTTGTAAAAATATCATTTTCATAATCACGCGAAATGATTGAGTGTGAAAGTATATATTTTAGAGAAGAAAGAAAAATGAAAATGTGGAACATGCATGCATGTTCTTAATTTGATTTTTTATTGGTTTCTGTTCATTAGGAAGTCTTTATGGCTGGGATTGAGTCAACAAGTTCAGTTATGGAATGGGCAATGGCGGAGTTGATTAAAAATTCAGGTGAGATGAAAAGGGCACGAGCAGAGGTGAGGGAAGTTTTCGATCAGAAAGGAAGTGTAGATGAAGAAGACATGTAGAAGTTGAAGTGCTTGCCATTAATAATCAAAGAAACACTTCGACTGCACGTTACTGATCCTCTGCTAATTCCAAGGCAAAATAGAGAGAAAGTGGTAATTGATGGATATGATATACCACCCAACATGGGAGTATAAGCTTCATTTAAAGTTATATAAAGAGATATATGCTTAAGTTTTTAAATATCCAAAATCTCTTTCCCATAATCTTGTGTATTAATTCTTGGTGTAGATTGTGAGATCTTCCTCTTATAATCTTTGTTTTCTATAGTGGAAAGTTTTTCTTCTCTTGTCCATCGTATTTTCCTATATTCGTTAAGGGGTTTTTCACGTTAAATCTTATGTGTCTCTTTTTATCTCAATTTCTTTTATTGGTGTGTTTGCTCTATCTAGGTGGACTCCATCTCCTATCAGTAGTATCAGAACCCTAGGGTTGCTCAAGTATGCTATTTGATTGCAGTATAGTTTGATCTTTCACATCAAAAACGAGTTTTTCTTTAGTGTTCTTGCAGGTTAAGGGTGGTTCTATTTTTGGGTTCTTGTTGGCATTTTTTAGGCATTTTTCACTAGTATTTGAGGTGATTGAGTGCATGTCTAGGAAAAGTTCTGTCTAAAGAGACTGGGTTTTAAGTGGGATCATTTGTGACCCCTCCAAGCTTTCCTGGGAACTTTCCTGATGTACTACAGTCTTGTTACATACTAAGTGGAGGTAACTCGAGGCAGTTTCCCTTTTAACGTGAGAGAGTGGAAGTCAATTATTGTGATAGAAGCAATGTCGACCAAATTTGTTATTATAAAGTTTGACGAGGCAAAGTTCTCGTTACAAAAATTGAAGATGAAGGCAATATTAGTAAAAGGTAACTGTTTGGAGGTCATCAATTCTAGGCTGGCAGATTTCACAAATGATGTTAAATGGAAACAAAAAGATGCCTTGGCCATGTCAGATTTGCATCTTGGTCTATTGGATGATATCTTGCAAGGGGTAGAGGAAAAGAAAATAACCAAAGAGATATGAGATCATCTCACGAAGTTATATGACGCTAAGTCTCTTTACATCAAAATTTTTCTAAAAAGGAGACTCTACATACTCCGAATGTCTGAATCTACTTCAGTAATACAGCATATCAATACTTTGACCTCTCTAAGCTCTCAACTTTCAAAGTTAGGACATAATGTAAATCCAGTTGAGCATGTGAAGATTCTACTTCAAAGTCTTCTAGATTTATATGACCAACTCATCAATGATTTATCCAATAATATCCTTATGGATACTTTGTTATTTGATGATTTGCTACTTCAGTTTTCCAAGAAGAAAGCAGACGCATCAAAAAGGAAGAAAGACTGACAAGTTCACATTAAGCAGAAGCCTTATCGATGACGAGAGGACGATTAATGGAGTGTGATTCCACTGGGAGTCACAAACATGGAAGGTCGAAATCTAAAAGTAAGAAAAATCTCAAGTGTTAAAATTGTGGTAAGAGATGACACTTTCAAAGCGAATGTTGATTTAGGAAGGATGGAGACAAGGCCTATGAGGCATCAACTTCTCACGGATGTGTTGCCAATGGAGAAATTGTATACAGTGAAGTAGCAACGGTGCTCAAGGGTAGAGTAAAGCCCACTGATGCTTGGATAATAGATTCAGGAGCAACTTGGCATATAACTCCTTATAAAGATTGGTTTCACACTTATAAACCTATATATGAAAGATTTATATACATAGGAAATGACCATGCCTTGGTGATTAATGGGATTGACACCATCATGGTGAAGAGGTATGATGGTACAGTTCACACTATTCAGAATGTGCAATACTTGAAGGGCTTGAAGAAGAATTTATTGTCTTTAAGACAATTGGATGAAATTGGATGTAAGACCTCCATTCAAAATGGAGTTATGAAGGCTATTAAAGGAGAAATTGTAGTAATGAAGGCAGAAAGGATAGATGGAAACTTATACAAGCTTACGGGAGAGATGTATATGGAAGAAAATGCATCGATTAATTTTGGAAAAAATGCAACAAAATTATGACACTGTAAATTTGGCCACATGTCATAATAAGGATTGAAGATTCTTGCTAAGCAAAAAGTACTCCCTGGTCTCACGAAGGTATTATTATCCTTCTATAGGCACTGTGTTACAAGTAAGCAGCATAGACTAAAATTTAATGCATCAAATTCTAAAAGTAAAGATATTCTAGGACTGATTCACTCTGATATATGGCAAGCACCGATTATGTATCTGGGTGGAGCAAGGTACTTTGTGACCTCTATTGATGATTACTGTAGAAGATGTTAGATGTATCCTGTGACATCTCGTTTTCCCATACTAAGAGCTAGGACCCTAGATTATTGCAAATGAGAAATAACATTAAGAAATTTGAAAATTCAATTCATGCTCATGCATAATATTGGCATATACACACACGTGAATTTGATTTTTTTGTACACATTACAAAGATTATACATGCACTCATTTGACATATTCCAGGGTATAAATGATTGTTTTTAAAGTGAATATGACGTGAATAATGAGTTTTAAGTCTTGATATTTGATTTGGTGATCATATTTATTGATTTAGAATTTACGATGAAAATTTTGGAAATTTATGAAATTTTGGGTATTTTTAGACTAGGAAAAATGCCAAGTGGCAAGACCAATTAACTTATGGTAGTAGAAATAAGTGAAAATCAATAGCAAAAATAATTGGAAAATGGTATTAAGATTTAATGATAAGTGTTATACAAAATTAGGAGACAAATATATTAGAAATTGGAGATAAATGGAGTAGTTATTAAAGAGGACTAAGAGGAACCATGAGGAAGTGACAAGTGGCAAGTGACAAGTTGTCACTTCCTCATTATTGCGTTGTGTGTGTGTGTTTGTATGTGTTTGTTGTTTTGTTTGCCTAAGGACAAGCAAACGTTTAAGTGTGGGGATGTTGATAGTTGTGATTTGGATAAGGTTTTAGGGTTCAATTTGTTAAGTATTTAATGTTAATTTGAGTGTATAATGTGTATTTATGTTTTAATTGTATTATTTTATATTTTTAAGTGTTTTTACGGGTTAGTATGAGTCATTAAGCTTAAATGTTATATCAAGATGAAATGTTACCATATGTATATGATGTATGACACTTGTTGTTAAACTGATTATCTTATGTATGCATGATGTAAAGTTTGACTAGTGTTAGAAGTAATATAACAAGTATAGTACACATGTGATGTGCTAGCTAATTCTTATTTATTAATAAATAATTCCTAAGAATTAGGCTCTGGAATTTTTTATTACAAACATTTAGAATGTGTATAAGACTCTGGAATTTGTCCAAAATCAATTAATTTTGATTCAATTATTAAATCAAGTCAAAATCAAAATTGATCAATTTTTTTAAAGTTGATTGAGTTAACTTACTTAATGACTAATAGTTTATATATTTCGATTATAAGATCTCAATAAAGTTCTTATGTGATAAGAAATGTATTATTTTGATGGTAATATCATGCTTAATATATGTGTTTGAAATTAGGATTCTAGAAATTTTTCGAACATCGAATCGATCCGTTTAGTGTCTAGTAGGTTAACTTATTTATCTTAAAGATTTTGGCCATCAAGATAATTTTGGTTTGTGTCGAAATTGTTTATATAATTTTGAGATGAACTAGGAATATAATAAATGACTAATTGATGTACGAAAATTTTGGAAACCCTAGGGATTAATTTAGATTTAATCCAAGTAGAGCATAGCATTTCTAGTGTGACTAGAGAAAAGGGCATATATACATGGATTGAAGAGTTTAATTTGGAAAAATAATTGAATTTTATGGTTCCTAATCGAATAACATTCATAATTTGAATTAGCCTAGAACAAATCTAGTACCCGATTATTCAATTCAAGAGTTGAATTAAATTATGAACTTTAGATGCATAGTCAATTTACAACCTAAATTAAACCTCCTTTGTCTAATACATGCATTAGATGCATTTTAAAGGTTGTTATGGACATAGGCTCAATTTAATTGAGTTGTCCATAATCTGAATATATATATGTCATATATATACAAGATCATCCAAGCATTGATGAGACCAAAGAACAAATCCCTAAACCAAATATTAGGACTTACGTCTTCCATTGATATGGCAAGAACCAGAGTTCTTTTAGAGTTGGGTTGTTAGGCAAACCCAAGCCCGCTCTACACTAATATGTTCAAACTATGGAAATTAGATTTTTGGATTAATTGGTTGGTCCTAACTAGAAGCATTGATTTGTATGGCAAACCTAAGGTCAACGTGGATAGAGGCAAAGTTAGGTAATATACATAGGATGTATATAAATAAAGAGTTGATAACCCAATGAGTGTGGTAAATCAACAGTTGGTGGCACAAGTTGATAGCTATATAACTGAATACAATTGGTATGAATGATACCTACCGATTGACCTAAAGTAGCTTGTTGGGCAAACCCAAGGTCATTCTTAGTGATATCGGATATCGACTCATTAAGAAAACTGTAAGTTTTCTCGAATTCATAGTCAGGGCTAATGGATTTGAATAAGAATAGTGGGACCTATAATGCATGTGATTAAAGTCCTTATCGCTATGCATTAGTGTACATTCTAACACTTTCTCTCATTCTTTTAGGTTATTGAATCTCCACAATGTCTTCATCTAGTGTGAAACTACGCTCTCTATTAAATTCTAACAAACTCACGGAACTAAACTTCTTGGATTGGCTATAAAATTTGAGAATTGTTCTCAAATTTGAGAAACTAAGATATGTCCTAGATGAACCACTTCCCGATCCCCCTACTGCCGACCCATCTGATGAGGATCAGAAAGCTTACAAAAAGTTACTAGATGATAGTGAGCTGGCTAGTTGTATAATGTTGGCCTTTATGTCATTAAAACTACAAAAGCAGTATGAGACTATGGATGCTCATACCATAGTTTATCATCTAAGGGAGTTGTTTAATGAGTAAGCTCGGTCTGAAAGGTTTGAGATATCAAGGTTTCTTTTCGTCTCTAAAATGGCTGAGGAATCATCTCCAGTGCAGTATACGTTAAAGATGTATGGATATATTGAGAGGTTAGGCAGTTTGGATTTTCGTAATGGATCATGAGTTAAGTATAGACCTAATTCTGACTAGTTTGACCAATAGTTATTCACAGTTTGTGCTTAACTATCGGATGAACCAAATATCCACATTGATACTTGAGTTGATTAATATGATCAAAAAATCTGAGTAAACTGTCAAGAAAGATGGTAAGACTGTGATACTGGTGGGCTCTTCTTTTGGTTCTCATAAGAAGAGCCAAAAGAAGAAGAAGAAGTCCAATAAGCTAGTGGGAGGTGTGGCTAAGAAGAAAGTGAAGGAGACAATTTTAAAGGGGATATGCTTCCTTTGCAACAAGGAAGGACATTGGCAGAGAAACTGTAAAGCTTATCTGGAGTCGCTGATGCAGAAGAAGGCATTAGATGCCCCACTGTCTACTTCAGGCATGTTGTTTGTCAATGAGGTTAATACTATTTCTGATCATAAAATTTGGTTATTAGATATCAAATTTGGCTCACATATATGTGTTGATATGCAAGGCCTCAGGGATAGTAGACCGCTCAAGAAGGTAGAGATGGATCTACGTATGGAAAATGGAGCAAGAGTTGCTGCATTAGCCGTAGGGACATATGTTTTGTATCTTCCTAGTGGGCTAGAGTTAATTTTGGATAATTGCTTTATGTACTCGTTGTGACAAAGAACATTGTACCTATTTCATGTCTTAATAAAGCAGGATTTCATTTAACTTTTTCAAGTAATGGTTGTTTAATTAAGTTGAATGAAATATTCTATAGTACTGCTACATTGTGTAATGGAATTTACATATTAGATACGCGTAATCCAATTTTAAATATCAATGACAATAAAAGACAAAAACTAGATAACTTAAAATCATCTTACTTATGGCATTTTCGACTTGGCCATATAAGTGAGAAATGCATGATTAAACCACACAAGTGTGGTAGCTTAGGGTCATTTGATTATGAATCATATGACACATATGAATCTTATTTATTAGGGAAGATGACTAAATTACCTTTTAAAGCAAAGGGTGAACGAGTGAATAGGTTGTTAGACCTAATACATTCTGATATACGTAGTCTAATGTCCATTCTTTCCAGACATGGTTTTATGTACATCATTACCTTTATTGATAATAATTCACGATATGGGTGTGTCTATCTAATAAGATACAAGTCTGAAGCATTTGAAATGTTCAAACAATTTAGACATGAATTAGAGAAATAACTCGATAGAAGTATTAAGACACTTCAATTAGATCAAGGTGGTGAATACTTAAATAAGGATTTTCTAACTTATCTCGAAGATAATGGGATAATATCCCAGTGGACTCCACCTTACACACTACAACATAATAGTGTGGCTGAAAGGAGAAACTGAATCTTATTGGACATGGTAAGATCAATGATGGGCTTAGAAAATCTACCAAAATCCATTTGGTCAAGACTGTTGTTTATGTGACAAAGAGAGTCCATTCAAAGACAGCTGAAGTTACTTCATATGAGATATGGAGTAACAAAAGGCCCCTATCTTTCTTATATGAAAGTTTAGGGTTGTCCAGGTTATATGAAATGGATTCAATCAGAAAAGCTTGAAGCAAAATCTGATAAATATTTGTTTATGGGATATCCTAAAGAAACAATTGGATATCAATTCTATAATGCTTTGGAGCAAAAGCTGATTGTCTCAAAGCATGCTATCTTTTTAGAGAAAGAATTTCTTCTAAGAGAAGAAAGTGGGAGAAAAGTTAAACTTGATGAAGTTCATAATGCTCAAATAGACGCAGATCAATTGCCTGAATTTGAAATTGTTGTTCACAGAGATGAGACAACAATTGAACCTTCTGACACACAAAATATTAGTAGGTCAAGTAGAATACGTAATGTTCGAAAGAAATATGGATTTCTCGTAAGTGAACACAATGACTTATTGCTTATAGAGGACGATGAGTGTCAGACCCTGTTTCCGGAGTCTAACCCTTTCATGCTTGCTCTGATATCACATCTATCGGACCCCGAATTTGGATTCCAACTCGCATGCAGAAATACCTTAATACGTCAGTTATCTCCCAAAGAGAACACCTTGACCACTATCGGATTATCTTCTCAAACTCCCCTTTTCTATTCTCAGTTTAGCTCTTAGAATAGTCGACTAGTCCATTCCTACCTTTCAACCTGAATCCTTCAATGATCAGCGTGGGTGAGTCCTCACTTTACACATATACTTGCTTCGGGGCTATTAGTATAACTTCTCCGATAAGCATGAAAACTAGGGTTTCCTTGGATAGATAGAAAGAGTACTTCAAAAACTACAAGTTTTATGGAGACCTTGAAGACCAACTTTATCTTTTGAAGGGTCGAAAATGGGACAGAAGATACGCTGTGAACAGTGACACAGACGATAGTCTGTGAACAGTAACACAGATGATATCTTACAAACTTCATAACTTTCTCTAGGGGAATTAGTTCAGGGTATTCTTTATACGGTTTGAAAAAGAATTTCAAGACCTACAACTTCTATGAAGACCTCAAAGTTCAATTATATCTTTTAGGGGGTCAACAATGGGACAGAAGATACACGGTGAACAGTAATACAGAAGATGCACTTCAACCCAAGTAACTTATTAACTCCTTCTTATAATCCTTGGCCCATAATCTATCTTCTGTGTTCTATCCTTTGTGGTTGACTTTTATCTTCTGGGTTGACCCTCTATCGAATGTGAATTATCATCTGAAATTTGTGAACAATAACACAGACGAAGTCTATGAACAGTGACACAAACGATGTCAAACAGACGATACTCTGTGAACAGTAACATAGAGGATAGTCTGTGAATAGTAACACAGACGATACTCTGTGAATAGTAACACGGATGATACCTGTCCTTTGTGTTCTGATTCATTTGTAAACAGTAACACAGATGATACGTGTCCTCTGTGTTCTGATTCATCACAGACGATGCTTTTATACTCTACCCATCCTTTCATCTATGTTGTATCGTCTTTGTGATGATATGTCCTCTGTGTTATAACATCATCACACACGATGCTTATACTCTTAAATCCTCCTTGCCACTGTGTTATGACGTCATCACAGAGGATACTTATACTCTTAAATCCTCCTTGTCTCTGTGTTATGACGTCATCACAGAGGATACTTATACTCTTAAATCCTCCTTGCCTCTGTGTTATGATGTCATCACAGAGGATACTTTTCCTATGAATCTTCCTTTGCATATACCTTATTTATTGCATTCTTTCAACCTTCTCACCTGCTTTCATTTATTCGAGACTTAAGTCAAAATCACCTAGACATGATCATTAATCTTCCTCACTTCTCAATTAATTGGATCATCACATGCAACGTAAAACTCAACCAGGAATCATAATCATGCACAAAAATATATGTATCCATAATTTATACATCCCCAAATGTATATTTGTTTTACAAGGCTTTAATAACCTTGCAAGCCACAATACATCAGTACATTTAGACTAATAAAACTTGAAAGGTGGCTAAAGCTTTAGTTCTTAAAATCAATCCTAAGGATTACAACAAAACATTTGCAGATTGGGAGCTTCCTTGTACCCTGAATCTACTCACTTTCTTGTGCTTCACCTGAATTGGACAGAAGTTGGAGGGGGTGAGCTTAAAGCTCGTAGGAAACAAGTTTATAACTGAGTAACAAGCAGAAAACCTTTTACACAAACAAAACATATTTAGTTACAAATCATGCATGCATTCATCTTGGAAAATGAATCATGAGCACATCAGAATGGTTCGGGTGGATCCAAAGCAGAACGTACTACACATTTCCCTTAAGGGTCCTGTGTAACTGTGAACAGAACGTACTAGCACAATTCTATTTTATGGTCTTGCGTAGTCGTGAACTTATGGGAGTCCTTAAAGGAGTTCCATGCCACTAGCGGGCAGGCGGGAGAAGCCTTTAGACAAGTGCACTGTCTTAACTTAGGGGACTACCACAAACCCACATAACACATATATTTCATGATCTTGAAAACTTATTGCCCAAAATGGCAACTTCTTGGAAACTTTCTTTTCATATCCGAAACATGGTTTCATAAAATATGCAACTTTTGAAGAAAACATTTTTGTGTGAAAACATGCAGCAACTTATGACACTTTATGCTACACCAAAACAGAACAAACAATTTACACATTTATGCAGAAATTGAAGTCATTGAAAGAAGGACACTGATGGCTTATTGCTCTATCATAAAACTGAAACCCACCTTAAAATCCTTGCTTGCTTAGGTATCGGACTTAAGGATGGCTTTCCTCTTGATTTCCTTGCCTCTTTTGAACTCCTCCTTGATTTCCTTCACAAAGATACAACTCTCATTTTAACAAAATAATCCGGATTCAACTAACCCATAAGGTACATTCACTAAGATAAATTCTAGGATATTTAACTCATATATTTCTTAAGCTCTTGAACCAAAACCTTTCAAAACTCCCAGAGATGAAAGCAACTTACAGTGAATCCTTACCAATTAATGAGATTTTTGACTCTAAATGAAGCTCTTTCCTTCCTCTTTCTTTTTTCCTTCTTGAATAAACTCAAATGCTCTCTTTAAGACTTAGAAAAATTGTAACCTAGTTCAAAGCTCTATTCTTTTCACTCTTCACTGAAACCTCTCTTCTCCTTTTATTTCTGTTCTTTTCTCTGCAATTTACGTTTGTCACTCTTCTAAGATAACAAGACCACAATTCTTTTTTCCAATGTACCCTTAATGAGTCCCAAAAGTCCACTTTACCCTTCCTTATAAGCTTAGGCTCTTTTAGTACTTAAGTTACATGCCAAAAATACCCTCAATTTATTCCTATGCATTTATTCTATAAACTGTTATGCTTAATTTAACGAAAAAAATTTTCAGGGGCCAACAATGAGCCTAAAACCTATGAAGAGGCTCTAAATAGTTCAGAATATGAAAATTAGCTTTAAGCTATGAAGTCCGAAATGGATTCCATGTATGAAAACCAAGTATAGGCTTTGGTTGACCCATACGGGGCAAGTGGATTTTCGAGAAGAAAATTGACATGGAAGGTAATATGATTATCTATAAAGCGAGGCTAGTCGCTAAAGATTATCGTCAATGACAAGGAGTTGACTATGATGAGACTTTCAATCCCATAGCCATGCTTAAATCCATTAGAGTACTCCTAGCCATTGATGCTCATTATGATTATGAAATATGACAGATGGATATGAAGACAACTTTCCTAAATGGAAACTTAGTTGAGGATGTGTATATGATACAACTTGAGGGCTTCGTAACTAAAGATGAAAGAAAGGCATGCAAACTTTAGAAATCTATTTATGGATTGAAACAAGCATATAGGAGTTGGAACATCCGATTTGATAAGAAAATCAAAGAGTTTGGTTTCTCACAAAATTTTGATGAACCTTGTGTGTACACGAAGGTTAGTGGGAGTGCTATCATATTCTGTGTGTTATATGTGGATGACATATTACTAATGTGAAATGATGTCTTAAATTTTCAATTAGTCAAATTTTGGTTGTTCTAGAATTTTTCCGTGAAAGACCTTGGAGAAGCAACTTATATAATGGGAATAAGGATCTATAGAGATAGATCAAGAAAGTTGCTAGGTCTTTCATAGTCAATACATATGGATAAAGTGCTAAATAGGTTTAGCATAGAGCATCCTAAGAGAGGGTTTCTTCCCATAACTCATGGAATAAAACTCTCGAAATCTATGTGTCCCAAGACGCAAGTTGAGGGGACTCGCATGAGTATGATCCCGTATGCTTCAACAATAGGATCAATCATGTAAGCTATGTTATATACAAGACCTAATAAATCGAATGCTCAAAGTGTTACGAGCAGATATCAATCAGATTCTAGTGAATGTCACTGGGTGGCCGTTAAGAATATCCTAAAGAACTTAAGAAGAACTAAGGATGTATTCTTGATGTATGGAAATGGAGATCTTATAGTGAGCGGATAGACGGATGCCAATTTTCAATCTGACTAGGATGACTCCAAATCCCAGTCAAGTTATGTTTTCACACTGAATGGTGGAGAATTCAGTTGGAAGAGTTCCAAACAAGAGACGACTGTAGATTCGACGACCAAGTCAGGGTACAATGTAGCTGCGAAAGTGGCGAAAGAAGATGTTTGGATTAAGAAGTTCATTATGGAATTTGGAGTGGTTCCGAGCATAGTAGACCCAATACTTTTCTATTGTGACAATAATGGGGCTATTGCTTAAGCCCAATAACCAAGGTCTCATCAGAGGTCTAAGAACGTACTCAGGAGATATCACCTAATCAGGGAGATAATTGATAGAGGTGATGTGAAGATTAAGAGAGTACCCATAGATCATAACATAGCTGATCTTTTAACTAAGCCATTTTCTAAAATAAAATTTGATTCTTGTGCACTCGCTTACGGTATTAGAAACAAAGGTGATTGACTTTAGTGTAAGTAGGAGGTTGTTAGAGTAGTGCTCTAAAGGCAATCACCTTTATCACTTTTGTACTAACTTTATTTTGATTAATAAAACGAAACACATTTTTCATTAATTTAATATTCGTTTATATATGAATTGATATTGATCTTAAATCAAATTAATGAAGTCTATGATACAAAACATAATATGAAGGAAATCATAATGAGATCATAATAATGAGATTCCTATCATGTGCAATTATGTTAGTATCTAAAAATCCCTAGTCATAGGATTAATAAGACAGGACATTATTAATCCAGACAGACTAGCACATATTTTACTCCATGATTCCAACACTAACGCTGCATTCTCATACATGTGACGCATGCATCCATGGCAAACCCCAACAATATATTTAGTTGATATGCATATATGATGGAGGACCGTCAAACAAAGACTTGGAAGATATGTCCAACATGGGTTTTGGAGCCCAAGAAGAAGAACCAGCCAAGGAGGATGAAGAGTTAGAGAAGTTGGCCTCAACATTCTCCTACAATACCAAGCTTTATGGAAACCTTTTGGGGACTCTAAAGCCTTGGTTCAAGTTGATGATCTTGAAACCCAAATGGAGCCTATAGGGAAGAAGGCACTAGGTCAAAATCAAGTCACATGTTGTCCTATAACTTGACTTGGCC
>JANQBM010000001.1:5601870-5625674 GCA_025594535.1 Erythroxylum domingense | reverse complement strand
CCTTCAAGAGATAGAGCCCAAGTTGTTGAGTCAGATTGCATTTCATAAAGGTCCAAAAGGCATTATCTTTCTCCTCAAAGCCCAACATAAATTGTCCAAAGGCTCACATCGGTCCAATTAGAGGAACTCACGTAAAATACCATATGACAACCATTTTCCATTTAAAAGTAAGGAGAAGGACGTGCTCCATAAGGTCCAATATGTTTAGATCATGTTTTAATTAGTTTCCTTTTTGTTTTCCTTAAAATAAGGTCATCTAGTCAAAACCTTTTTAAATTTATTTTGTTTCCTTTTATTTAGTTTATGACTTAGGATATTAATTTAGAAAGTTTTTGCTATAAATAGGCACCCTTTATGTATTTTGAAGGTATGGACTCAGAAATAATATTGAGTATTATTCAGAGCATTTTTGTGTTCTTTGTATTCTTTGAGAATACTTGACTTATCAAAGGCATGGTCTTCCTTTGTGGTGTGCTAAAGCTAGGGTTTTAAGAGACAAGTTCTCTTAGGGTTCTTTCCATTGAAACATTCCTCTAACCCCTTTTCTCTTTGTGTTCTGTTTCTATCTTTTCAATTTTTTTCTTTTGATTCCGTGCGTTTGTTTGATTCTAGCCAATGCCGAGCATAGCTCTATCTTGTTGAAGGTTCTCTAGGACAAGTTCCTATTGGGTCTCGTATCAATATAATCCCCAATCCAAACCGCTATAGTCTTCCTTCTCCTCCTACTCATAATGGCTCAAAAGTCATGCACTAAGAAAACTCAAACTGCTCAAGTGCTAGTTTACTCAAGAAAAACTGAATGTGTTTTTCTTTTTTAAAATTTAAATTAATCAAATTTTATTATAGGAGTTGAACAAAAGAGAAAACAGATGGAAAATAAATTGAGTTTAACCCTTCTTAAGCTACAACACCAATGAAATTAACTCAAGAGTTGTTCCTGACCCCACAAGGCAAGAAACAAAAACACACAAAGAGTTGGTTATGAGAAAACTCTTAACCTAAATTTTATTTCACAAAATCTACTTTATTCATTATAATGTTTATCGTGGTCTTGAGCTTCCTTGTTTTTTTTTTATAGGAGAAGGAAACTAAAATCCTACTAAATATCAAAGGCACATCTTAAATTCATCTTCATTGGATCAATTCCATTCCTCATCACCGTAATCATTTCTCTCTTGACAACTTTCAACTTCTGAGTTAATTGATATGTATGGGAACCTAAAACATTAGTGCTCATACCTCAAATAACAATCATAGAAAACTCAGGGTGTTTAAGTAGAGAGTCAAAAATTTGAAAGGAGATTTTCTCTTTGAAAGTAATTCTCCTAGATCAGTCTAAATAGGTAAGTGGTCAGAGAACAAACATTTGGTAAAAGAAGGTGAGCTATTAGGAAGGAACTAATCCAATTAGAAACAAGGCATCAATCTAATATCTTCTAGATGAATTGTATACCTGCTTGTTTGTTGGACCAAGTGAAATGGAAACCAGCGCATCTCAAATCTATAATTCCTAGGGATCTACATAGCTGACTCAGCTTTCGGTACTTGGTACTTAAGAATCTTCTATTTCCTTGTGCGTCATTTGACTTAAGAACGTACTTATAGTCTCTCACAAGGATCCAAGGTTTATGAGAGTTAATTCTTGTTGCTTCTAGTCCTCTACATGGCTCTTCTATCAAATTCCCAATTAGTAGCATAGATAACTTATACATATAACAAGATTTAATAGCTTTTAAGGATCAAGTGATATGAACAAGTCCAACCCTCTAGTTTCCATATCTTAGGACTTATTAAGCAATGATTTTACGCTTAGGATGATCCTTATGGTTGCTTAGAGTAGTCCACAGTTTGTTTAAAAACCATTACCCTTTTTGGAAGATCTCTAGCTTTATTCTATATAAAACTTGATCTCTTTGAATTTAGGAAATCATTGAGATCCATTTACTTATTGGGGGAATTTGATCCAAGTATATTCTATATAAAAAGTTTCATTTGATGGTGAAAGAATTGTCCCTCTCCTTTCTCATTTTGTAAGTGGACTTAGTCTTGCTAGAACTTGATTTATTTTGTTGTGTGGTTTAATTTTGATTAGCTTTTGACATTTTAGGGCCATATGAGCTTGAAGAGATATCCTTTTACTAGCAATTTGAGTGTAAGGTCCTCGAGTTTCTATTATTGGTACTTGAACTCTATCTTTAGTCTCCTCGCTATTCACTTTAGTGCCATTGGTTTCATTAGTCTGTTCTAGTATTGGTGTTTGTTTGTATTGGGGTTGTTTCTCACTTCTCTCTTCATTAGACCTAGTCTTCTTTGGAGGTTCAGGTTGTTTCCCTGTTTCACTACAATGATGATTCTCCATAGTTTTGTGTTTCTAGACCCTAATTATTTCTCTCTTAAGCGGTTTCTAAGTTTAAGTAATCCTGAAAGCATCCTCCAATAAATTTCCTTCCTCACTTAATCTCATTCGCTTCAAGGAGTCAGGCAGCTCCATTTCAAGTAAGACATCTATATAAACACGTGTAAAGTCTATCTTGTTAACCATGGCAATATTTTTTCGAGGCTCAAAGGCTTCCCCAGGGAGTTTGCTAAATATCTTAAGCCCTTGAATAATGATATTTGAAGTAGTGATTGGCCTTCAAGTAAAGAAAATAAGAAACAGTTCAGGCCAATTGAATTGAGTTAGGTAAACAAACATAGAAAAGGGTTTTAACAAGAAATGAGAGGAAGTTCTCATTCATCATGTAGCTTCAGTCCTTCTATGTCAAGTCTAATTTTTTTAGTGTAATAACATGCCTATTTATTGGCTCTCCTACTATTCCTAAAGAAGTTGATGCAGTCTATGACATATGAAGGGGGATAAAAGCATTTCTTTATACTTGACACACATCAATTAAAGTTACTACAATTCATTTATACTACTAGAGACTTAGGTTACAGAGTAGTGAAAGAATTTATGTAAAAGTTCATCAAACTTGCAAGGATTTAATAATTTTTTTGGTGAAGTAATACCATATAAATAACTTATACAGGTTAATATTGAAGAACAATTATGACTCATTAGAGGTATACATTGATAGGGTTGAGTGCTGCATATTGAAGAAAAGAAATGATATTAATAAAATTATTGAAATTTTGGATGTTGATATTAAATCAAGTGAAGATACTAATCATTTTAAAGTTATTGAATAATACTAGAGGAGAAGAAAAATCAAATGTAGTTTTCAGTTATTTGTGTGATGCAGCATTCAATGACAATTTATAAGAAAATTTACATGAAAAGGTACTTTATTTGAAACATCCAATTATGATATATAAGAATTATCATATGATTTTCACATGTTTTAATTTCTTTTGTTATAGAAAGGGTTGAAAAGAGTATTGAAGCTATTAATGCAACACAGAAAATGAAGGTGTTTGGGAAACAAATGTACATAATAGTTAATGTATGTGATCCATTTGTTATGATATAATATAAAAATAGTACTAGTAAATTAAAATTTTCAATTTGCTAGTTGAGATAATGTATATAACAAACTACTGTAAATGATGATTCATACTTCGATTTTGTAGCTTTTAGCATGTTTGATAAGGTGTGTTTCTATTTGTCTCAAAATCTTAACATTACAACTTAGTTGAGGGAAACATTGAAAGTTTTACTTGACGTGGGATGATAAGTTGGCCATAAGTGATAACTATATTTATTAGTATTGAATCTTAAATGGGTGTGAGTACCTATCTCTCTACCAACTTAACCAATTAATTTTAACTTCTTATTTATTAAAAAATTATTGCTACAGTGAATGATGGAGTTGGATATTTTGAGTATGTAATAACTTCAGAAGGAGAATCGAATGTAAAAGCTAGTGGAGCAGGAGTTGGGACTCCATAACCTAGTGGATATATAACTATTTTCCTATACCCATCTTTGTTTTATAGTTATCATAGACACTAATTTTGTTTTATTTTTTATCTCATGCTCTTTATTCAATTTCTACCAAAAACTCCAATAAACAAATTAGTTGTTTAAATCTCTAAGTTGTGGTGTTTAATGCCTTGTTGAAGTTGATACATAAGATGGATGAGATAATATTCAACAACCTACTTATAAGTTGATGGACAACACATTCTTCATATGATATGATAAAATTTCACATTGGGATCTGGTTTAAACATCACCCAAATATCTTTCTCTAAAATTGAAGTTTGAAATCTCTTACCTTTGGCCTTATTACTTATAACAACTAGAACATAAGATTAATATGCTAACAATAGTAAGGAAATGCATAATTTTAATGTTAAGGTAAGTAGTGTAGCTAGGCAACGTTATCATAAGGATAAGGTTAAGGAACCAACATATTAGGAGTAAAGTTCTTAAAACATCAAGTTATGAAGATAATGATGAAATATTTTATGAAGTCCAAATATTTTTATGATAGCTCTACTATAATAAAAAAGAAATAAGTGGAGAACTAATGAAGGAAAAATGTAGTGGAGTAGTATTTAGATATTAATATATATGAGCTTGAAAGGGATTATAATGGCTTAGATAATGAAAAGAGGAAAAAGCTTATATGTTTAATAGGGAGAAGAAATTTTAAGTTGACATAAAATTCTGAGATGGGATGCACTTTGATTTAATTGAAATTTTTAGAAATACTCCTGTGCAATATAAATGGAGATGTATGGATTGGTACTAATTTATTTAGTGCAATGTGTCATCCTTCTTCAAGGCTATGGTCCTCGGGCAAATATAAGAGTTTAATTTTCCAAAAAAAAGTTAAGTTCTATCAAGAAAAGATTGTTCTACATGAGGAGGATCCAAACAGTACTAAGAAATTTGGAGTCCAACTACATTTCTTAAAATATTGCCAATAAAAGGAGGACATCTAGAAGCAAGTACCTATAACCACTATCATTAAGCTCAAATAGAGATTTATCAACATACTTAGCACTTCTTAGCTTTCACTGCTACATTGGAACACCTCTCACCTTTGAGTAGTTATTTTCAAGTTGTACCCTTAAGACCAAATGAAAAGACATCCAAAATTTAGTTTTCATCATTCAACACCATTTTTGGAAATCGTATGAAATCTTTTATTAATTCAACTTGAGAAAAAATTCAAATTATTTGAGTTATCAAATCACACTAAAAATTAATTATAGACACCCTTGAAGCCCCTCAAACAAATTAGTAGTATAACAATTAAGTTTTGAGGTGTGAGAACTTACCAAATAATTACTACAAGGGGGGTGACAAACAAATGAGAGGCTATATATTCCCATCCCATGACCATCATCAAATATATCCTAGCTGAGTGTTGTGCATGTGTGAATCAATGCTACTAAATTTTTTCCTTTTATAAATATTTCAATGATGAGAACCAAGTTGGCTTAAGCAAAGCTCTAAAGGAGCCATTGAGCATTCAAGGAGGCCCAATTACAAGAGCTAGAGCCAAGAAGATAAAGAAAGTTATAAATGGGCTAATTGAATATATATGGACTAAACATGTCTAATTAGCTTGGAAAGTATTCAAGGCCTAATAAAAATGATCCAAGCTGAGTTAAGAAGCCCAATGAGTGTCTAAATTATTCCAATTTGTTCCAAGCATTCCAAGATTCGTGGGAGACATTCAAGAACCTGTGCAAGCTGTCCCAACAAATTGGGAATGATTTCTTACCTTAATTAGCTCAATCAAATAATGATTCTAGTCAAATTATTCAATTAGGATGATTTCTTACCTTAATTTTCTCTTACCTTAATGCCTATGTAAAGGCATTGTATTGTTCAAGGGGAGAAAATTCATAATTGATGGAGTGAAGTTAATCTCTCTTTTGGTTACTTTGGGAACTTGTGAACTTATCGAGATTATTATCTTGTGGTGTTCAAAACCTATCCTATACCTTTGGTTCCTGTCTTTCATAGACATTGGGTCAAGGTTTTTTCTCCTAAACCTATTTTTTGCTTTCTTGGGTTCCTTTCCTCCAATTGTATGATTGTTGGGTTTCAAGGTTCATCCTTGAGGTTCACATCATTTAATATCATAGCTTGGGTCTAAATCAGGTTTAATTATCCTTAATTTAGTGTTTTCTTCCTTCTATTTTTTAATTTTGATTCACTTGTTTTTCATTTTGCTTCTTTGTTCCCATTTTCTTTGAGCTTTCTCCTTTTGTTTGTTCAAGCTTTGTTCCTAGTTTTTTTTCAATTCTTGTGTTAAAATTTTTCTAGGTCTGATATATGTAAAAAAATTCAAAAAAAGACATTAGTCGATTGAAAAGAAAAAGAAGATTGAGGATAGTCGGTTTAGCTATTATAAGAGCTATACCTCTTTAATAAGGATTTCTTAGTCAAAAATTTGTTGTTAATCTTTATTCTACTAGAAATCATATTTGCAAGTTGTTTCTTTAAGCCCTCTATTTTCCTTGTCATTGTGATTTAATTTCTTTGTTCCTATCCTTAATTTATTGTGTACTTATTCCTTTGCATTGGTTTCTATTTGTTCACATCATTCAATTAGTCACAAGGCAAGTGCACATATTAATGATAATTAGTATAATGGTATTTAAGGGTCCAATCCCATGAATAAGTGATATGAACTAAAAACACAACATTATTAACTACCCCAAGGACAATTAATAAAGACACTTTTATGGGTTTAAATAATAAAATACAAAATAGAAATAAAATCAAGATAATAGTAAGGAATCAATGATAATTATTCAAAACAGAATTGAATCAAATATCTATGATTAGAACAATTTCTTCCTTAATACTACTTTTGACTTCATGACTTGATTAACCTATATTAGATTTATTCCTTAGAAACCTATTCAAGTTTTACTATCTTGTGCTATAGCCATCTATTCTTTAGTTGGTTAACTAATATCCCTACCATTGCTAACACCTGTTTGAATACATTAAGACATGAAATCCCATGAATGGTTTCACCCTAACAACTAATGGATCATGTAGGTCTCTCTTGAGCCCCATTCAACCCCATCATTAGTCTGTCACCCTAACACCAAAAATAACATGTAGCCCCCATTCGACCCCATTTACCTAAGTATTAGTCCACTCATATGCAAGCTTTTTCAAGTAGTCTTTAGGTGAAATTAAATAAAATTTAGATACTTATATGAATTAATTAGAATTATGTTCATTTAAAGGTAGTTTAAAAAAAGATTGTTACAGATTAAAGGAAGAAGACGATTGATTTGGGATGCAACATAAAGAAGACAGAAACGACAATGCAGTATAGATATAATACGCAATGTATCAATAAGATGTAGAGATGTAATAGTGCACTAGCATATATGCTATCTCTCATAACGGCTAGTTGGAAGGACATAACCAAATATAGTCATTTTTTGAATTCCATTCTCTCTCTCTAAGATTCTTTTCTTCTTCGCTCTCTGTTCTATTATGTTAGTTCTCTGCTTCCTTAATGCATTCAACCTCACATTACATTCATTTCTTAATATCATCAAAATTTACGTAATAATTTGGTATCAGAGCATCGATTTGGGAAGACACAAAGGCTAAAGGAATAAGAGCTGCAGAGAAGCGAAGACTAGAAGAATGTGTAAGAAACCTGGTCGAGACACAAACAAAAAGGGAGAAAATGCTTTTAGAAATTCAAAAAAAGGTAGAATGGATGGAGAAGGAAATGTCAGAGTTATGAGCTATGTTTTTGCAAATTTGCAAAAGCAAGGAAAAGCACCAAAGGATACATCTTTCAATTTATCAGCACCTCACTCTCATAGTACGCAACGGAATGTAGAGAAGGATGAAAACTCAACACCAACAAGATTGAGTTCCCTGTATTTGATAACGAAAATGTTAAATTGTGGTTGTATCGCTGTGAACAATTTTTTCAATTAGATTGCACTCCCGATAAAACAAAGGTGCAGATAGCAATACTACACATGGATGAAAGGGCACAAGAGTGGTGTCGTTTATATGTAAAAAATCGCAATAGAGTATATGTGGTCGACTGGGAGGAGTTCACCAAAGCACTTAAACAGAGATTCGATGCTGAGATCTTTGATGATCCGATAGGGTACTTCACAGAGTTAAAAGAAGAGAGGACTATGCTGGAGTATTATGCTCAATTTAACCACTATTCCAGTCGATTAACACTGCCAGAATAGTATTTGATTGACTTCTTTATTAATGGACTTAAGCTGGAGATTGGGGTGGTTATGAAACTACACAAAACCAGTTCACTACACCAAGCTTACTTCTTAGCCCGCAAACAGGAAGTTGTATTACTATCTAATGGGAGCACTACATTAAGCCTAGGTAATATTGTGTAGAATTTGGGCAATGAAGGAATTCTTAATGCACCACTAAGACCACAATAGACAACTAATGCACATAGAAGTCCGACACCTGATGGCATATTACCAACTCCTACTTCAACATGGCGTCAATCATCAATAAGAGTTTTTAAGCCTTCTAGACAAATTAGCAGTAAAGATTTTGATGATAAGAGAGCCCGAGGGCTCTGTTTCTGGTATGATGAGAAAATATACCATTGGACACAAGTGTAAGAATCGAAAAATGAAATTTTATGTGGTTATGGATTATGAAGATAGTGAGAAGTCAAATTTTGAAGGAGGGGAGGAAGAATTGGAAGAAATGATGAGCAAGGAAACATGTCCAGTGTTCTCAATGCAAGCTATGTTGGGTTTTCTCAAAACACATGGAGTTTAAGTAGATGAGATTGGTGGGATTACATAGGAGAAAACTCATCCATATTTTACTCGATAATGGAAATACGTATAACTTTGTGGAATCATCAGTAATTAGGAAAGAAAGCTGTGTTGTTTGGGAAATTAAACCGATACCAATAACAGTTGGATGAGGATTGCAATTGGTGTGTCATCAGTGTTGTGATAATTTTGAATGGACCACGCAGGGAATACAATTTACTATAAGTGCACTAGTCTTATCGTTGGGAGGGTGTGATGTTATTCTGGGTGTGCAATGGCTAGTAGGTTTAGATGATGTATTGTGCAATTTTAGGGAACGAACTATGGCTTTCAACTAGAATGGACAGTTGGTAACGCTGAATGGGAAAATAGGGGGTAATTTGCGAGTGGTTTCGTATGAAGATTTCTAAAGAACTCTGCAACGTTCCAAAAGTGGGAAAATGTTGATGATGTAGATAACTATTTCCATCGAGTTTCAGCTGCAGCAAATGAAGTTGAATGAGGGACAATGGAGTGCATTCGATGAAAACAATGCAATGTTGGCCAAATATGCTTTGGTGTTTCAAGAGCCAAATTGTCTTCCTCCTGATCACCAATTCAACCATCAAATTCTCTTAAAGGAAGGAGTTGACATAATTAACATACGACCATATCATTACTCTGGAGGGCAGAAAGATTTGATTGAACAATCAATGAAGGAACTCATGAAGAAGGTTTTATTTGTCACAACTATGGTCCTTATGCATCACCGGTCATGCTTGTGAAGAAAAAAAACAACTCCTAACGCATTTGTGTACACTATCAGGAGTTAAACAAGCATACAGTCAAGAACAAGTTTCCCATTCCATTAATTGAAGAGTTATTCGATCAGTTAAATGGAGCTAGCTAGTTCACAAAATTGGATTTAAGATCGGGAGTATCATCAGATCATGATGCAATCGAAGGACATATCAAAAATGACATTTCAAACACACGACGGGCATTATGAGTTCTTGGTTATGCTGTTTGGTCTAACAAACACCCCATCTACATTTCAATGTCTTATAAATAAGTTATTTAAATCTTACCTGAGATATTTCATTTTGGTGTTTTTTGATGACATATTAATCTACAGTCAATCTTTATAAACTCATGTGGAGCACATTACAACAACCATGCAGGTTCTACCGAACAACCATCCGTATAAGGAAGTAAATGTTTCTTTGGAGCCAGACAATTTGAATACTTGGGATATTTGATTTCGGAGAAAGGAGTATCGATAGATCTCTAAAAAGTGAATACAGTTTTGTAATGGCCAGAAGCCATAAATTTTAAAGAGCTGCGAGGCTTTCTGGGAATTATAGGTTACTATCGAAGATTTATTAAAGGGTATGAGTTGATTGCCAAACCATTAATAGAGATGCTGAAAAAGGATAAGTTGGCTCATTGGGAGTGGTAACAGGAGGAGAGGGAGGCATTTGGGTTATTGAAGAGGGCGATTTCATCAGCTCTAGTGTTGGCTCTTCCTTGTTTTTCAAGACCATTCGTGGTGGAAGCTGACTTGAGTGGAACAAGAATTGGAGCGGTCCTACAACAGGAAGGTCACCCAATTAACTTTTTCAGTAAATCTTTGGCTAGAAGACATCAAGGGTTTATCGACATATGAGAAAGAGTTTTTAGTCGTGATCAAAGCAATCAAATATTGGCATCATTATTTGGGCTATAAACATTTCATGGTTAAGGTAGATCACTGCAGCCTTAAGTATTTACTGGAGCAACACCTAACAACCCCTTTACAATAGTCATGGCTTCCAAAGCTGCTCAAATATGATTTTATATTTCAATATATGTGTGGAAAAGAAAAAGAGGTTGTAGACACTCTGTCGTGAATCTCAAGTGCAGAGCTACTGATGCTATATGTATCTCAATTACAGGGAGAATTGTTAGAAGATATTAAGCAAAGTTGGGAAACAGATTCTTCAAGTCGAAACATCATTCAAAAATTAGAGTTAGGGACACTAAAATCATCTGCGTATGAATAGAAGGGGGGATTATTGCATTGGAAGGGTTGTCTTGTGTGGGAGCAACCAAAGCATTCAAAGAACGGATCATTAGCATTAATCACAATGATTCAATGGGCGGTCATGCTGGTGTAATGGCTACCACTAAAAAGTTGCATAACATGTTTCATTGGAAGGGATTAATGAGGGATGTCCAAACACATGTACATAAATGCATGGAGTGTCAGAAAAACAAATATGATAATGTGCCATATCTGGGACTGTTGCAACCCATCAACAATTTAGAAGGTAGCTAGAGGGATATCATGGTTGAATTTATCAAAGGATTACCGACATCAAGAGGGAAATCAATTATTTTGATAGTAGTTGATAAATTTATGAAGTACTCTCACTTTATTTTAGTAAAGCGTCCTTACTCTGACAGTGACATTACTGAGTTATTCTTCCTTCATGTGTTCAAGCTGCATGGGACACCATAAGCAATAATCAGTGATAGGAATCTAGTCTTCTTAAGTAAATTCTGGCAAAAATTGCTGCGATTGCAAGGAGTGCAGCTAAAGCATTCAACTGCCTACCATCCACAACCGGATGGCCAGACAGAAGTAGTTAAGGTCCGAGAAACTTATTTGCATTGTTTTTGCAGTGAAACTCCACAAAAGTGGAATGATTGGCTTCCCCTAGCTGAATGGTGGTACAATACCACTTATCATGCTGCCATCAATGCTACACCATTTGAGGTATTGTATAGGTATCCACCACCTATTTACATACCATACATTGCGGGAGACTCTAACTTATGGGAAGTGGACCAAGCCTTTAAGAGTAGAGAAGCCATGACGAATGTGATGAGATTCTATCTAAAGAGAGCATAGAATTGTATGAAGCAATACACAGATGCAAGGAGATCAGAAAGGGAGTTTGAAGTAAATGAGATGGACCAAGCCCTTAAGAGTAGAGAAGCCATGACAAATGTGATGAGATTCTATCTAAAGAGAGCATAGAATTGTATGAAGCAATACACAGATGCAAGGAGATCAAAAAGGGAGTTTGAAGTAAATGAGATGGTGTTATTGCAGTTGTAGCCTTACGAACAGCATTCGCTCCATAGGAGGGGCAACCAGAAACTTTCACCACTATACTAAGGTCCAGTTAAAATCATACAATGCGTAAGGAAGGTGGCATACAAATTGGAGCTTCCTCAAAGCTCGTCAATACATTTGGTGTTTCATGTGTCATAGTTAAAAAAGGTTTATGGAGTTCAAGATAGAATTGTTGGGGCATTGAAATACTTCCTCACTCCTTTTGAAAGCTTTCCCATGGCTATTTTGGGAAGATGCCTAGCCAAGAGGAACAATCGCGGTGTCACTCAAGTGTTAGTTCAATGGTTGATAGTGGTGCATTAGTGTGTGATTTTCTAAGTATTTGGCATGTGTTTCTTACATAATAGTTTATTACTGTTTGTATTTTAAGATTCATTTTGTATGTTTTCATTTAGTTTGATCTTCATTGTTTTTTTCTATGTTTGATGTTAATTTAGGATAAGAATTGATTATTTTGATGTGGGAATGGAGGTTGGCAACTTTGAGATTGAGCTAGAGACCAAAAGAGGAGAAGAGAAGAGGAAGCATTCTAATGCAAGAACCACAATCTTGGGAATCATGCCAATTCCCACGATCGTGGGATATTTAAATATATGTGGGGTTCACTTAATTTTTAGGTTTTCTAGACTATATAAGATAATAAACTCCTATGGAAGAGAGGGTGACGTGAGACCTACATGTAGAATAGCCTCCTTAAGTGAAAAAATCAGGTTCAGTGTCTTGAGAATGTGGAGATCTAAGGATGATCAACCATAATTGGGAAAAGAGCTTACCAACATTGAAATTTCCAGATTCTGGAAAAGAAGAGGAGGAGTTCTTTTTATTTAATTTCTAGTTGTTTATCTCTTCTAGTCATTGTATGATGGATTATTCAATTGTTGGGGATGTTATGGACACCATAAGTGGCTGATTTAATTTTAGGGATTACTTTTGAACTATCTTGTTAAAACTCTTATTTTACTGATTTGAACGAAAGATGTCTTTGATGAATGTTGAATCCATTTATACTTTGCAATAGATCGAGAGATTGAGTAAAGTAATCTGTATAGGATCGTACAATGAGAGTTGGCATTCTAATTGATCAGTCAAAAGAGAGATCTTGGCTAATTTAATTGATCACTCATAGGATAACTTAATAACTAGCTAAATTGGTGGAGTGATTTGGTAGATTGAGAGATTGCTTAATCATCTTCATTTAATTTGATTAGGGAGAATTAATTAGACCTTGAGAGAGGGTGTTAATATGTTTGGACATCTTAGGTGAGACACAATTCAATTAACAAAATAGGAGGGAGACTAGATAAGGAAAAAGTGATCTCTAGTTGTTAAAATCTTAAACAATTTTTTGCATTTTGGTATTATCAATTGTTCATTGTTAGTCATTTAATTTCAATTTAATTTTCCAGTTTATTTCTATAAAATAATTTCAGATCTTAAACAAAGATTGATCTAAATTAAGTGGTGCCTAAACACAATCCTTGTGGGATCAATATCTGCTTTTTAACTACAAGTCACGACTCGTATACTTGTGATTTTTTAGCGTAAAACTAGTAGAATGTTTTACAATCAACAAGTTTTTGGCGTCGTTTCTAAGGATTGCTTATTTAGCATCTTGTTTAGTTTAGATTACTTTGATTTAAGAGTTTTTGATACTTTTCCTTGTGTATTTGCAAGTGTATGAACACAAGGAGCATGTGAAGAATGACAAAATTTAGTAAAGACAAATTTCCTGATATCACAAAACACGAACGAGAGTTAAGAAGATTGAAGCATCGTGATAGTATACAAAGAGATAAGGCTGAAGAAGGAGAGCAAGGAGGAGCTGAGAGGACACTGATGGACTTTATGAGGCCAAAATTCATTCCTCAAGGAGTTGCGAGGCCATTGGTTCAAGCTAACAATTTCAAGATCAAGTTAGCACTCCTCAACATATTGCAAAATAGTGTGTAATTCTATGGGCTATCCAATGAAGACCCAAATGCCAATGTTGCTAATTTTTTAGGGATTTGACACTTTCTGAATCAATGGAATATCTGATGATGCAGTAAAATTGAGATTATTTTCTTTCACTTTGAAAAATCAGGCAAAGGCATAGTACAATTTGCTTAGTTTAGGGCAAATCACTACTTATGAGCAGTTAGCCCAAGCATCCCTTGCGAAATATTTTTTGTTGACCAAGACGACAAGGATCATAAAGGAGATCATGAATTTTCAGCAGAGTGAAGGGGAATCATCTTTATGAAGCCTGGGAGAGATTTAAAGAATTACAGAGAAGTTGTCCCCACCACAACCGTCCGAGGGAGTTCCTGTTGCAGACTTTTTACAATGATATGAATCCAAGCACTAGAGGAACCATAGATGCAGCTGCTGGAAGTTCTTTAATGAGGAAGAGTATTAAAGCAGCTCATGACCTTTTGGAGGAGTTGGTGAGCAACAATTGCATGTGGTCAAGTGAAAGGAGTAAACAAGGGCAAAAGGAGAAAAAAGGTATGATCCCTATTGACTTTGTTACTACTGTGTAGACACATATCACGACCCTTACAAAGTAATTTAGCAATATGTAAGGAACATTGTCTGCAAGTACAGTGTGAGCTATGTGGGCAAAGCAATCATGGTTCAGCTGGATGTTTCTTGTTGGGAGCCAGTGATACAGAATAGGTGAAATACCTGGGCCAGCCACAAAGAGGTAATAACGCTTACTCGAACACTTATAATCTAGGGTGAAAAAATCATTCAAATTTTTCTTAGAGCACTAACAATACAGGTGGCCAAGCAAGATTGCAATGACCTCCTAGATTTTAGCAAGATCATATTAGGCCGATGGAGAGCAAAATGGACAAGCTGATGGATGTTTTAAGGTCCAAACTGGCAACTCAAGAAGAGAACCAGAAGAGGATGTTTGCCAGTTAGGAGGAAAGTCAGAAGAGGATAGAAGCAAAGTTTGACCAGATTGTAAGGAATCATACCTCATCCATCCACAACTTGGAGGTTTAGGTAGGACAATTTGCTAATGCTTTGTATTCTAGAAGTGCAAGTAGTCTACCGAGCAATATTGAGGTCAACCCAAAGGAACAGATTATGACCATCACTCGGACCCAAGAATTTACAAGACTAAAGAACTAGGCCTACTAAACGGAAAATTCCTGGATAGAAACAAGTCTTGAAAATCCACATCCTTATCACATATGTTCTCCCCTTGATCTCGCTCAAGGAGAACTTCCAAAGAGAAGCCCTCCGAGAGGGTAACGATCCAAAGAGAAGCCTTCCTGAGGAGGGTCTGAGAGGTAGCGATCCAAAGAAAAGCCCTCCTGAGGAGGTTTTGGAAGGGTAACGAACCAAATAAAAGCCCTCCTAATGTGGGTTTGGGAGGCTAATGTTCCTTATTTATCTAGCATCTTATTTTAAATTGTTTTTATTACACTTTCAATGTACATATGAACATGTGAAGGAAGATAGAAACAAAAGAGAAAGATAAACAGTTTTGGGAGTCCTTCCAAGTGAGTTTGTACTTGAGTCGATCAACAAGCCTCAACTTGGAATTCCATATCTTATTTTTGCTTAGCGGAAGTCAAGTTCAAGTAGAGCAACTAGGAATTTTAAGGAGGTTGAGTCAAACAAGATGGAGGATATAATGAATAAACTACAAACAAAGCTCACATTAAAGGAACCAGTTAAGAAAAAGGTGAAGGAGCACATAGTAGAAGGAAATCCTACCATAGCACAGAAAAAAGAAGACTTAGGAGATTTTTTTATCAATGAAGTCAACATAGCCAGAGCATTAACAGATTTGCGAGCAAGTAGCAACATAATGCCCTACACTTTTAGTCAAAAGTTGAGGTTAGAAGAGCTAGAGCTCACAAAGATATTAGTGAAAATGACCGATAGAACAATGCACCAACCAAAGGGGATTATTAAGAACATGTAAGTACAAATTGATAGATTCATCTTCCCGACAGATTTCTACAAACTCGATATTAGAGAAGATGTGAAAATCGCTATGGTCCTTGGATGACCTTTTCTGACTACTTCTTGCTCGATAATTGACATTGATAGGGATGAACTAACCTGAGGCTATAAAAGCAACAGAAAACCTTCAAAGTGTCGAAGAAAGACAACAGTCCCTCTCTACTTCCAACTAATATCAAAGAAACCAAACCTCAAAGACAAAGGGAAGAGATTGAGGATTATGGGAATGCAGTTAGAATGAAACGATTGTGTAGGAGAAGGTGAAGAAAGGAAAACCACAAGGAAGGTGGAATCCATACCAGGTAGCTCATGTACAGATTTTGAGATCAGTGACTGTACTACCACTATAACGTTCATTCAAACCAACTTAAGCATAAGGAGAATGTCGAGCTATTGAAGTTAAAAGAAAGTGTTGCATGGGAGGCAACCCATGGAATTTTATTTTCTTTCATTTGTCTTTGTCTACTTATTTGTTTGATTCATTTAGTATGACTATGTTTGATTTGAGTTTGCTTGATGTTTATTTGGATCTGGTTTAAATTTTAACTTGTTTTTTCTCTTCGAATTTCTTATTGGTTAGATGATTTTGGAGGGTTTGTAGGTTATGGGATCATTGAGAATGCATGCTAGGCTTGGAAGAAGGTTTAGAAGTGGAAAAATTGCATTAACCCATGATTATGGGAATTGGTAAGTTTCCCACGACCATGGGAAGACTCTCCAAAAAGTTTCTGGAGAGAAAACCCACGATCGTGGGAATGAGGGGTATTCCCACAATTGTCTTCACCCATCCAAAGGAAAATTTAAATTTCCCTCTTCTCTTTTTCTTTCTTCATACTTCAACTTTTAACACACTCTATCTCTCTACAAACACAAAAACCTACTCTCCCACTCTCTCAATTCCTTCATCTTACACTAAACTCTTAGTATTTTCTTCATCTCTTCCATAAATCTTACAATCTTTTTCTCTTATTATACATTAATCATTCAAGAATCAAAGGATTTGGTGAGAATTTTTCTCTCTCTAAAAAAATGAACTCATCTCTTTTTCCTTATTTTTGTAGATTTCTCTTTCGCAATGGCTCTGAAGAAGATGGCAGCTTGGAAACCAACCAACGAATTGCACCTTCAAGTCTCCGGTGAAGGTAAACTCGATATGGAGGCCACTTTTTTTGCCCCATTCCCCATTTATTATAAAGACGAAGGTATGCATTTTCGGGACTTTAGAGATAGAGAATTAGTTACTCCTAGACATTTTGACTTTGAACTATTAGAAACTATAGGAGTGAGGAGTATGTTGAGCAATTAGTTGCGAACATTGATTGGGGTAGGTTATATGTTGTGATGTGTCGATTTACCCTATGATGACTGTCAAAATTTTCACCACTGTGCGCTGTAATCCTAAAATGGATGTATTATGGTTTAGGATAGCTAGCGATATTTATCAAATTGATTATATTGTCATTTGTGCACTTTTTGATTTATCAAACACAAATTTTAGATGATCATGATGACTTTGATATGGATAATTACTGGAAAATTCTAACGGGTGAAGCTAATTTTGACTCTAGAAATGCACTAAATACTTTAATTCGTAGCGCCAAGCATTTACTTCTGCATAAATTTATGTGCTTAATGGTTTTCAATAAACTAAAAGTAATAAGTGCTCGACCAAGGAATTTTTCTTCCTTTGGTGCATGGATCAAAAAATCAAAATAAATACATCTTATTGAATTTTTCGATCTATTGTCAGTTGTGTTAATAAGAAGAGCTGTTATTTTGGCATGTATTACATTGTTACTGCTTTGGCTTTGTTTTACAACCTTGATGTGGATAGTGTATGTACAATACAATATGATATGTTTGACATATCTTAGTTGAGGCACTTTGAAATTTTGGAGCCTTATTCTATGGAGCTCCGAAATTCTCAGACGTGCACTGTAGTTAAAAACAGAAAGGGCAAGGATACAACCATTTCCTAACCATCCACATCCCAAGCGGCCCTAGAGCCACAAGAAGAAGTAGTAGAAGAGGAACCAACTGCACCAGAAAAGGTCGACATATTTCAACAAATCCTCGACTAGATAACCTCTAATCATCAGTGAATGACATTGTAAATTAATAAGCTTGACACCCAGATAAGACAAGTCCACAAGGAGTAGCGGTACATGAAGAAGAAATTCCTCAAGTTCATTCAGAGGAATAATTTTAAAGCCCCTTCGTCAACATCATCGCAACCACAATCTCCATAAGCCCTTCTTACCCTAAACTTTTAAATTGTGTCAATTAATTTGTTAGTTATTTAATCTTTTGTTTGGTTTTATGTCTTTTTCTTGGTTTGATTTCTTTTGTTTGGTTTTATGTCTTTTGTTGGTTTGATTTCATTTTTCCTTATTTTATAGTTGTCTTGTCATATTGAGGACAACATGTTCTTTAAGTGTGGGGAGGTGACACTCACTTTGTCAATTGCATTTTTTTCATTATTTGCATTTTGTTAAATATGATGCATGTTTAGGCATATCATGTTGTTCTGTATTAAGCAATGAAACCACGCTTGAATCATTTTGATTTGTTTTGCCATCAAATTCTGTCATGCTAGTTGGAATGAGATTGAATGCATGCTTGAACTTGAATTAGGCTACTTGAGTAGAAAGTGAACCATGTTGAGTGATGAAAAGTAGTTGGTTACATAAGTTTACTCACAATTTGACATTTGAGAGGTAGTGTAGAGATGCATAATGGATTTTCATTTGAGCCATTGTGAGGATTGAGCCTATATGGCTCCATCTATAGTCATTCTATTTCTTTGTTGTGTGATGCTTCCTTAGGTTGTTACCTTCAAAACTTGCTTTGAATCGGTTTGAGAAGTCTGGATGAATGCTTAATAAAGATGATTAAGGTCTTCTTTTGTATTAACCCTTAGCTTAAATGACCTACCTTTCCTTGCTACCCCTGTTAAGCCTTAACCATTTTGTTTCTTGAAAATACCCAAAAATTTTAAAACTTGAAACTCCATTAGCCTACCTATTCACAAGCTTAGTAGAGTATTAAGTAATGCATTAGTTGGGATTGTTGCAAAAAAAAAAATTTGAGATGAGTTGAGGATACTTCGACTTTTGAATCACATTGTATTTGGTTGCTATTTTATTCATAGTTTCTTCCATGTAAAAGAAAAGAAAAGAAAAAGGAAGACAACTTGAGTAGCATTAATAAGTGCAGAGTATTAGCATATTTACACTTGTGTATCTTGGAATTATGTTTTGTTATCCCTTTTACCTGCTTTTTACTTTACGAATGCTTGTGTTAAACCCTTTACCTGTTTTCCCACCTTAACCTTTACCACATTACAACCTGAAACAAGTCCTTTTGATCTATTTATGCATGCAATCATTGTAGAGGGGAATTAATGTAATAGCAATCCTGTGATAGTATAGTTTCCTATAGGAAGTTTGAGTGAAACACTAACCATCAAACACTTGAGAGAAATAAGTGAAATAGTGAGGAAGATTCATTTTGCATCTATAATTATCTTAGAGTGATGGTGCCATATGTTGAGTTTGCTTATGTACACTAATCAAAAGTAGTCATGATATGTGTAGTAACTTGATATTTAAGTTAGCTAAAATTTGAGGGATTGTATGCTTTGATTTTTGTGAAAATGAAGTGATGAAATTAGTTGGTTGTATTTATTTTGCATGAGGACAAGCAAAGATTTAAGTGTGGGGAAGTTTATAATAGTGCATTAATGTGTATATTTCTAAGTATTTAGCATGTGTTTCTTGCATAATAGTTTATTATTTTTGTATTTTAGGAATCATTTTATATGTTTTCGTTTAGTTTGATCTTCATTATCATTCTTTTATGTTTGATGTTAATTTAGGGTAAGAATTGATTATTTTGACGTAGGAATGGAGGTTGGCAACTTTGAGATTGAGCTAGAGACCAAAAGAGAAGAGAAGAGGAAGCATTCTAATGCAAGAACCCACAATCGTGGGAATCATGCCAATTCCCACAATCGTGGGATGTCTAAATATATGTGAGGTTCACTTAATTTTAGGCTTTCTGGACTATATAAGATAATAAACTCCTAAAGAAGAGAGGGGGACGTGAGACCTACATGTAGAATAGCCTCCTTGAGTCAAAAACCCAAGTTTGGAGTCTTGAGAAGGTGGAGATTCAAGGATCATCAATCACAATTAGGAAAAGAGCTTACTGACACCGAAATTTTCAAATTCTAGCAAAGAAGAGAAGGAGTACTTTTTTATTTAATTTTCAGTTGTTTTATCTCTTCTAGTCATTTTATGATGGATTATTCAATTGTTGGGGATGTTATAGACACCATGAGTGGCTGATTTATTTTTAGGGATTATTTTGAACTATCTTGTTAAAACTCTTATTTTATTGATTTGAATGAAAGATGTCTTTGATGAATGTTGAATCCATTTATACTTTGCAATAGATCGAGAGATTGAGTAAGGTAATCTATGTAGGTTGTTCAACAAGAGTTGGCATTCTATAGACCTACATTCATCAAGTTAATTGATTAGTTAAAAGAGATATCTTGGCTAATTTAATTGATCACCCATAGGATAACTTAATAGCCAGCTAAATTGGTGGAGTGATTTGGTAGATTAAGAGATTGCTTAATCATCTTTATTTAGTTTGATTAGGCACATTTAATTATACCTTGAGAGAGGGTAGTTAATATGTTTGGACATCTTAGGTAAGACATAATTCAATTGATAAAATAGGAGGAAAACAAGATAGGAAAAAAGTGATCTCTAGTTGTTGAAATCTTAAATTCCAATTTTCTGCATTTTGGTATTATCAATTGTTCATTGTTATTTATTTAATTTAAATTTAAATTTTTAGTTTATTTCCATAAAACAACATGGTATATCTGAATTAAGTGGTGCTTAAGCACAATCCTTGTGGGATCGATATCCACTTTTTAACTACAAGTCACAACCTGTATACTTGTAATTTTTTAGTGTAAAACTAGTAGACTACTTTGCAGCCAACAATGGTCAGATGGGGAGATTTCAAATGCAACATGAGAGTACCTGTTCAATCTACAAAAATGTTTCCCATAAATTAATCTAGTAGACAAAGACATTAAGGGGAAGGGGATTGTTACATATAAAGGAAGAAGATGACTAATGTGAGATGCAACATAAAAAAGACAGAAACGACAACACAGCATAGATATAATACGCAACGTATCAATAAGACGTAGAGATGTAATAGTGCACTAGCATATACGCTATCTCTCACTATCTTTGTATATAACCAATCAATGGCTCGTTGGAAGGACATAATAGAATACAGTCATTTTTTAATTCTATTAGCTCTCTCTAAGATTCTTTTCTTCTTCTCTGATGGGAGACCCAATAGGAACTTGTCCTAGAGAACCTTTAACAAGATGAAACTATGCCCAGGAACGGCTAGAGTCAAACACACACAAAAGCACAAGAAACAAAATTGAAAAGATAGAAAAGAAAACAAAGAGAAAAGGGTTAGAAGAATGTTGGTCGATGGAAAGAACCCTAAGAGAACTTGTCTCTTAGAACCTTAACAAGAATGTTGGTTGATGGAAAGAACCGTAAGAGAACTTGTCTCTTAGAACTCTAACCATGGGATGCCACAAAGGAAGACCATTCCTTCGATAAGTCCACTATTCTCAAAGAATACAAAGAAAGCAAGAATACTCTCAATAATACTCAATATTATTTTTGAATGAAAACCCCTTCAATGTACATAGAGGGTGCCTATTTATAGGAAAAACTTCCTAGCTTAATGTCCCAAAGAAGAAACTAAATAAAAGGAAACAAATCAATCCCTAAAAGGCAACAAAATAAACTTAGAAATGTGTTGACTAGATGACCTTATTTCAAGCAAAACAAAAAAGGAAACTAATTAAAACATGATCTAAACATATTGGACCTTATAGATCACGTCCTTCTCCTTATTTTAAGTGGCACATGGTATTTTAAGTGAGTTCTCCCAATTGGACTCCATTTGGGCCTTTAGACACTTCATGTTGGGCTTCAAAGAGTAAGAAAATGCCTCTTGGACCTTTATGAGATGAAATTTGAGTCAATAACATAGGCTCTATCTCTTAAAGTTCTTAGATTAAACAATTCAATGCTTGCTTCATTGCTTTGGCCCTAGCTCTTGTCATTGGGCCTCCAACATCTTGTAATGGATCTTTAGGAACATTAGACTTGAAGGTTGGCCCTTTGATATGGGAATTTCGTTTAGCCCCTTGCCTTGCACATTCAAACTTCAAATCTGATCCAATTTCAGCTCCTAAGCCTCCTTTTGCAAGCTCATGTCCATGCAAGCCATGTCCTAGACTTCCTTGAGGCGAATCGCACTATGTATGCTTCTCTTTTTATCTTTCACATGCACATGGTTCTCCATCATTCCCTCCCTCCTCGAAAGGATTTGTCCTTGAATCTGCAGTATCAAAGGGGGATAAATCAGCTGCATTGAATGCAGCACTAACATTACCATAGGAGTTAGGCAAATCAATTTTATAAGCATTATCATTAATCCTTTCTGAAACTTGAAAGGGGTCATCTCCTCTTGGTTTTAGCTTAGATTTCCTTTATTCTGGAAACCTCTCATTTCTCAAATGCACCCAAACCCAATCACCGGGTTCAAATACAACATGCCTTTGACCTTTATTGGCTTTCTTTGCATATTGTTCATTTCTCCTCTCAATGTTGGCTCTAACTTTAGCATGCAACTCCTGCACAAATTTAGCCTTTCTCATACTGTGGAGGCTAGTAAACTCATTAGAAGGCAATGGAAGAATTTCCAAAGGAGTCAAAAGATTAAACCACCCATAAACAATCTCAAAAGGAAAAAATTGAGTAAAAGAATGAATAGCATGATTAGAAGCAAACTCAATGTGTGGGAGACACTTTTCCCAATTCTTCAAGCTCTTTTGGATGATCGCACGCAACAATATAGTCAAAGTTATATTTACCACTTCAGTTTGACCATCCGTTTGAGGATGTGCAATAGTAGAAAATAAGAGTTTAGTGTCAAGTTTATTCCATAAAGTTCTCCAAAAGTGACACAATGGTCTTTGGCAACCCATGCAATCTTACATCCTCTTTAAAGAATAAATTAGCAACATGAATAACATCATTGGTTTTAAAACAAGCAATAAAGTGAGCCATCTTGCTAAATCGATCAACCACCACAAAGGTGTTATCCTTTCTACTAGATGGTCTAGGCAATCCAAGCAAAAAGTCCATAGATATATCGACCCAAGGATGAGAGGAAAGGGTAAGGGAGAATATAAACTATGTGATTGAACCTTAGATTTTGCATGCCTGCAAGTAATACATTTAGCACAGTCAGAAACAACATCTTTTCTCATGTTAGGCTAACAAAAATGTTCATGCAAAAGAGCTAAAGTTTATCTTTTTCTCTTCATTATATGTATGATACTTAAATACATGTTCTATTTTCCTCTCTCACTCTAAATACAATTCAGGATCATTTTTCCCTTGACATTTTCAATTTTATGTTGTCAAGTTCATTACGAGAAGGAGCTTGTCTACCCCTTCTAGTGTTAGGACCTTCATCCTCTGATTGCACATCTTCATTTCTTTATGGAATGTCCTTCTAGGATCTTTTGAGTTTGACGTGGATTGGATGTCATTCAACCTAGCATTCAACCTCTGGAGTTGATCTTACACAGCCTTCATAAAGACTTTGAGATCTTGCTCATGTGATTCATCTTCTGAAGACGTGTTTATGAACTGTAAAATGTTAGTGAACAACAAAAAACAACATGGACCTCACCACTCAATGTCACGTTTATACACTCAACAGATGCCAAACAACTCGTGTATCACACAAAATTTGGTTTTTTTCATGAACTTCAGATGAGACGTGAATAAACATTGGGAAGTCTTCTTCAAGAGAGAATTCAAATTCTTGCTTGTTTTACCTTAAGGATTGATTCAACTTATCAAGTAAGTTCTAACTTGTGGCGTTAATTCAATTCTTG
>JANQBM010000001.1:5573352-5588186 GCA_025594535.1 Erythroxylum domingense | reverse complement strand
AGGAATGAAGCATTATTAAAAACTCTAGAATTATGTAATGTCCAAGTAGGAAGGTCAAGCTTAGAGGATTTAGGCTTGTAGCTAGGCAGATTAGCTACGAGCAGTGACAAACCTCTATGTTGGTAATGTCAGGTGTTGTTGTTAATTATGCTTGAGACTCTGGAATTGAGTGGAAGTCTGTTCCTAAGGGAGGATAGCCCATGCCTTTGATAAAATGGACTTATTGGAGATCGATTATCATACCAAAACTAAATCTAAAGTCCATTTCCATTCTGCTTTTTAATGTAAAGATTTTTTTTATTATCCTTATCATTTCAGTGAGAGCTTAGAGAGTTCATCTTTTTCCTTGATATTCTAGAAGTTGTTGTTATTGAGGAAATGTGCATGAACACATCTGACCCAGTAGTTTCCTTATCTGATATTAACCTCCATATCCATTTAGCTAGGATCATTATATTCTTGTTTTTTAATGAGATTAGCCACAGTCTTTCTTCTATTTTGGTGAACATACTTTAGTCCAATTTAGTTTTACTCCATAAGGCTTATTAATGTCTCCTGTCCATAAGAACTTCTTCATAATTCTCTCTAGTTCCGTAATAACACCTTTAGGTAGCTTCATATGGGAACCCCTAGTGTGTATGGAGGTTAGCTAGTACATTCCTAGTGAGATGAATATAGATTGCCAAAGATAGAAATTTCTTTTTCCAAGTAGACACTCTCTTTTTAGTGAGTTTAAATAGCTGGCTGCAATTAAACAATCTTTTTATTTGTGAAGATTGGTAAGCCAGGTGACTCCAACAGAAAGCATTAGCTTGCTCTATAAAAACTTATCCTTCAGATAAGATAAGGTGGAGAATTAATTTTATAAGTTGATGATGATCTTAAGAGACTAAGGATCTTAGCTACAAAATTAGTAGATCATCAACATATCCAAAGCACAAGATCCCTATATCTTTGCACTTATAATAATATTTGAACTTGCTTGAATTCGTGATGTTTTCCTTAGTGATCTTGTAAAGTACCTCCATTGTAATGGTGAATAAGTATGGGAAAAAGGGGTCCCCCTGCCAGATTCCCTTAGCTCCTAATTATTGTTTTTCTTGAATTTTTCATAACAAAGAAGACTATTATTTTTTAAAAGTAAATATATGTATAAATTCTAAAAAAGAATTTGGCTTATAAGAGCCTTACATCAGACTATCTATAAGTAAACACTAGTATAGGCAATATAACAAGAGCATTTGACAGACTATCTACTTGCAGTTGTTTAAACATGCATAATACTAATTAATTGTCCTCAAATATCCCATCACTTTTTCTCAAGGTCAGTAAGATGCAAAACAAATTGATTTGCCATAATTATTTCCCTAATCTATATGATGAGCTTGTGAATTAAAGGATAATTGAGAGTTTCAGCTTGATTGTGAATATGATGGTTCCTCTCTCCAAATGATGTAGACACAACAAGCATAAAAAGTTTTAAATAATGTAGATTTTGTGCTCATATAACCCTTGTAATAATAAGTCGCCATTCTTACTTGTCATAGAATGGAACTGGTATAAGGACACTTAAAAAAACAAGTGTGGATTTGATTATGTTTATATATTACAAAGGAAACCTATTGAGCTGATGGTTGCATTTAATCTGTCCTTGATAGGTAGCCTCCACAGTATTGTAAGCCAACACACTGTTGAAACCTTGGCCCCACTAAATTAAGCCAAACAATTTTGTCTCAATCAATTCTAATAGAGTGTTCTCTTATGGTGTTTAGGAATGAAGCATTATTAAAAACTCCAAAATTGTACGATGTCCAGGTAGGAAGGTCAGGCTTAAAGGAGTTAGGTTTATAGCTAGGCAGATTAGCTACAAGCAGTGACATATGTCAAGTGTTGTTGTTAATTATGCTTGAGACTCTAGATTGAGTGGAAGTCTATTCCTAAAAGGAAGATAGCTCATACATTTGATAAAGTGGACTTATTAGACATCAATTTTCATACCGAAACTAAGCTTAAAGTTCATTTTCATTCTGCATTTTAATGTAGAGATATATTTTTTCTCTCATGCTTATCCTTTCAGTAAGAGGCCAAGAGAGTTCGCCTTTTTCCTTGATATTCTAGAATTTATTGTTATTAAGGTAATGTACATGAACCCATCTGACCCATGCATTTTTGTTATATGATATCAACCTCCATATCCATTTAGCTAGGAGCATTGTGTTCTTGTTTCTTAATGAGACTAGCCGCAGTCCTCCTTCTGTTTTAGTGAATATACTTTAGTCCAGTTCAAATTTACTCGATATGGCTTATTAATGTCTCTTGTCTATAAGAACTTCTTCATAATTCTCTCAAATTCCTTAATAACACCTGTAGGTAGCATCATACAGGAACCCCAATATGTATGGAGGTTAGCTATTACATTCCTAGTGAGCTGAATGCAACTTACCAAAGATAGAAATTTCTTTTGCTAGGTAGAGACTCTCTTTTTAGTGGTTTAAATAGTTGGCTACAATCAAACAATTTTTTTTGTTTTATGAAGATTGGTAAGCCAAGTGGCTCCAACAAAAACCATTGGCTTGCTTTTTGAAAAAATATCCTTTAGCTAGATAAGGTGGATAATTTAATAAGTTGATGATGATCTTAAGAGACTAATGATCTTGACCACAAAAGTATAGTAGATCATCAAAATATCCCTATATCTTTGCACTTATAATGATATTTAAAGTTGCCTAAATTCATGATATCTATCTCAATAATCCTGTAAAGTGCCTCTATTGTAATGGTGAAAAGTATAGGAAAAGGGGGTCCCCCTGTCAAATTCCCTTAACTTCCTAAATAAGATAAGTCGGTTCACCATTAATTATAACACTGTAAGAGGTAGTAGAGATGTAAACTTTTATCTATAAAGTAAAGATGTCGGAGGCTATCTAGTATGAACTTTCATTTAATTATATCAAATGTTTAATAAAGATCAACCTTTAAAGGGCAACTCTTAATCGATGTGTTTGAGTGGTAATCTTTAAACATTTCTTATTCAAAGAGCGTATTGTCTCCCATTTTTCTGCCATTAAAGAAGGAACCTTAGTATTGATTGACTGTGGAAGGAAGAACATATTTAAATCTTTTTGAAAGGATTTTGGAAATAATCTTGTACATCAAATTGCAGTAGGTGATAGGTCTGAATTCTTACATTGAATTTTCATTGTCCATGTAGGTATCAATCACAGATATGTTTTATTTAGTTCTTTCAGCATTTTTTGGCTTCTGAAAAATTTCATTACATATTTAGTAATAACACTACAAAAAAATAATATAATCCGCGACGTTTTATTAATAAAATGTCGCAGATTGTAAAGACTTTTTGCGACGTTTAAAAAAGGTCACAAAAAATTTAGATTTTTCACGACGTTTTATAAAAACGTTATCAGCAATAAAACGTCGCTTATACCCAACCCTAAATAATAACCCAATCCATCGTCTCCTAAACTAATAACCTTTCTTCTTTTCGTTTATGCAAAATCCCTAAAACCACGATTAGATACATATCTCGCACCAGCTCGAGTTGTGGGTCAGCGAGACGATCTACAGTAGAGACGACGACGACAACAACAGTGCCAATATATCCCGCAAACTCATGTACCCACCACCACCACCATCGCTCTGTACGGTGGTCATCTCTACTTCGACAAACGAGGAATGGTGGTTGAAGTCGTTGTGTTCGAGGAAGGTCGAGTCAGGATTTGGATTGGGTGATGATTTTAAAGATATAACAGTTGTTGAAGGTTCCATGTAAGTTTTTTTTGGCTTACTGGCATGAGGATGGTGTTGATTTGGAGAGGAGATGGAAGATATACACACCTCACATTTCCATTGTCTCTTGAGTAGGTCTTTTTAAAGTATTTTGTTAAATGTCTGGGAATTGTAATTTAGATGGCTCTAATTGCGCGAATTCAACACCCTTACATTGTTGAATTTAAAGAAGCTTGGGTTGAGAAAGCCATTTCTTATTCTCTCTGCCTTCCCACATTGGCTCTCTCTGTTTTGCAAAGGTAACATTTTTTCTTGTAATACTCTCCTGGTTATGCATAAAGCTCGCTTCTTTATTTCATTATCCCTTTCTTTTTTCTTGTTTTGTTTAAGATTTGTGTGAATGTGAGCTGGATGTGTATCATGATGTGGGATTTTAGCTAATTGGTGAAATATTTGCCTTTCTTTTCCTTGTGGCAACTTAAAATTTTTTGTGAAAGATTGAAACTTTATTAATCAACACTGGAGACTGGACTATTAAATTCAGTTGCTCCTTTTGGTGGAAGCGTCCTAGGCGTTTCTTCTTTACATCCAGTGTTGTTGAGCATTCTCTCATGGAGAGTTACTTTAAAACCTCATTGAAAAATGTTTGACATCAGATTACTTATTTTATAAAATGATGTTTTTGGTTCTGTTCAATGACATGTACATTCAGCTTCGACTTGCAGAGGAGAGACGTGAGGAAGCAGAGGTAAAAGCACAACAACTTGAGAAACAGGCACCCTACTTACTGTTCATGGAGCTAATATCTCTGTAACTTTAAGTAGCGTATACTCCCTCTGTAGCTATGCAGTCTTACAAATCTAGTTCAAACTTATGAAAAATTGAGAGTGGGACCTCTCCTATAATTTCTCTTCTTACAAAATTTCCTGTTATAGAAAAACTCAATTTAAAGTTCTCCCCTTACATTTTGAACTGAGGATGGAACTATTTTCTCATGAACAATCATAAATGACAAACTCCATGGTTGGAATCTGCTATTTTCTTTAATTTACACCTCATGACCTGCTTTCCTAAGGTTGTTGCTTTTGGAGAAGTTGTAACTTTAGATGCCCGTCTTTTAAGCAAGTGAGTATTTATATTAAAATCTCTTGATCTTACATTAAGATGATATCTCCATACAATAACATGTCCGTTCACTTTTTAGAAAGGAGGTAGCTCTGCAGTAGAGGGAGGTTGGTACAATTAGTACGATTTAAATCGATTGTATGAACAATGCAGGGAATATAGATCCATTATTTTGTGTTCTCTGCCCTCTATTTCATCTTCGAATGTGTGTGTGTGTGTAAACATATGGATATAAACCTTACCATTTGATTTCCTTATCTTTTATCCATCTACTGTTTATTAGTTCCTACAGTTCCTAGGAGATTTTAAACATCATGTAGTATATCTTGTAAATATAAAATCTAAGAGTAAATCTTTGGGCCTCACTTGTAATTTTAGCTTTCTATCAAATTTGTTGATGTGTTGGACAACACTGCCTCTATTACCTTTGACAACTTGAAAGAACTAATTTTGACAAATGAAAAATCTGACTGCGTTAGTAGATTTAGTGTTTGAACAGAAAGTAAGGAATAATGTATTAAAACTACTCGATTAGGCAGTAGACATGTTTTGGTTAATTTCTAACTGACACCTAAGGCAATTTCAACGAAAGTATCATATTAAGCTGCACCTCTTTAGTAGGTTGTAAAGGGCCCTTTGAACAAATCAAAGTGAGAGGAAATTACGTTTTTTCATAATCAGTGGAGATATTGATATCAATATAGGACATAACTTTGTAGCAGGACCAATGATCAATTGTCTAACCTTCCAATAGATTGATTAATTGTATCTGCCAAGTGCTGTATTCCAATAATATATTACGGTTTGTGTCCATATCTGTTGGTACAGGTCATGTGTACTGAATTTGTTGAAGAGAATAGAGAATCGATCCATGCCATTCTTCAAAATCAGAAGTTTTTTGATCTACCAAAGGTCACACAGGTACCTTCACCTTCTTGCCTATTTTATCATGACGGTAAATGATTGAGCATATATGAAACTGTGTCCTGTTTGACAAGTTGTGCCTGAACAATTTATATAGATCCCAACTACATGCCCTTGTAGCTTCTAACACACACAAATAAGGAGCAGTACATCTAAATAGCTTCACATTCAAATCAAAGAAATAGGAGTTTTACTTTTTTCGGATCACATAAAATTACATTCTTTTTGGACTCAAGTTTAACATCAAAGATTTCAAATATATTTCTTCTATCAAATATTCTCATATTCTGATGATTAAATACCTTTTTTTTCACCAAATTGATGGAGAACGTTGTAAGAATTATAAACACCAAAGCTACAGTTTCAATTCTATTACATTCTAATGGTATTTTCCATTATCGTGATACTCTATTATAATGATTTTATTATGCTTTAAAATTACTAAAAAGGATATGAATGCCTATAAAAGAGAACATTTAAAACTTACCAAAGCCTTTAAAAAATTTTCAACATATAAGCTACAGTTTCAAACTTCTTGCAATCAATAACTGTTTAAGTGAATATATCTTTTATACTAGTCTCATGACTAATCACATTTGAATATGCATTATTAAATAATGTGATTAGTCTCATGACTAATCACATTTGAATATGAAGATCAAATAAACATTCGACATGCTGCATTAAAACATAAAACAATCTTTGTAAACTTTTTTACATCGAACTTACAATGAATATCATAATTGTGTTTCTTATCATGTTCTTTTTTTATTTGTTGAGTTGCTAAACCTTCTTACCTTGGTGTCTGCTATAGGTAGATGTATATGGCTACAGGCGCTTAACATACGTGTTTGAGTGGATGGGAGTGCATATAATTCCTTCGAAGCAAATGGTGTATATGAAAACAATTTGATGGAAGGAAAGAAATCAAGATGGAGAAGAAAGCTTAGATTTTGTTGCTTTAGTCCTGGGAATGAAAGGGACTAGAGATGGCTTATGAGACTATTATTCTTAGGCACACTCCATGTAGGCATTCGTATGCAGTTTGAGAGTACATCTGCGTCTGCCAATTTCCACACATTGGCAGGCTACTCTAAATGAGTATAGCATACTGTTAAATCATTTTCGTTTGGTTTATCACTACCTTAGCAAGAATTAGTGATTTACCATTTTTTTCTCTTTTTCTTTTGTAAAATGGCATCAATAATACAGAACAATTCTCAGTTTTTGTATACATGCTCAATTTACTTCGAGAAATAATAAACCAGGTTCTTATAGATTTTTATATTAATTAGTGTATTATGACATGTTTGCAAATTGCAATTAAATAATAAATTGTTTGCACGTATAAAATTCATGATATATGAATAATTATTAAAATTAATGATATACTAAAAATTTAAAGAATTAAATAAATAAAGTATATAAATAATATTGAATAGTTATTAAACAAATAAGATTTATAAAAATTTATTTAAAAAATAATTTTTAAATTAAAAATTTTTAAAAATTAAAAAAATAATAATTAAAAAAGCGTCGCGGAATGTGACTTTCCGCGATGTTTCTAAAAACATCACGGAAAGTCCAATCTTTCAGTGATGTTTTTAAAAACGTCGCGGAATGTCAGTATTTTCTGTGACGTTTTTCTGAAAACGTCGCAGAAATCTTTTACCTACACCACATTTTGCGACGTTTTTTGTGACATTTTTCCACCTTCTTCAATGTTTTTAAAACGTAGCAGAAAGGGTTCTTTTCTTGTAGTGTAAGTTCTCCAGTAGATTCCTAAGTCTTCTAAAAAATGTAGGCATTGAAGCCATTAGGATAAGGTGCCTAATTTGGTTCAAAATTGAAGACCACTCTTATGATTTCATATGCTATGAATAAAGTGGTACGTACAACTCGAGCTTCTTCTTTGATGCCTGTAGGAATAAAGTTTTTTATATAGTACACAAAAGAGGTATAGATGGAAGAGGATCCTAGCAGATCTTTGGAATAGTCAAAGGTCATTTTTTAAGTGATTCTTGCTCTCTGTGTAAGATGCCATCATCATCTTAAAGGGCATAGATTTTGTTTCTATTTCTATGAGCTGGTAGTGTATTGAAGAACTTTTTACACTTGTCACCTTCCTTAAGCCATTGAACTTTAGCCTTCTGCTTGAGATAAGAGTTATGCATAGATGGAGCAGTTGAGTAATCCTTTATAGCTTAATCTTATGAGATCTTGAGGGCTACATCATTTAGGGAATTGTAAGTCTTTGCTTTTATAAATTTGAGTTGGAGATTGGCATTTTTTAGTTGAATATCAATGCATGGAAAATTTACTTTCTTCAACAATTTTAGATCTTCCCTAATCTTCCCAAGTTTATAAACTAGTCGATCGATATGTTTTACATCTAACTATATTTGTGTTTAAGTTTTTCAACATAACTTCTTAAAATTCATTCACCTATGTCTTAAGGTTATAGAATCTGAATGGAGATTTAAGAGAAGTGTTGCCTGACATATCTCTAATCTCAATTGTGGAATGGTCTAAGGATAAAGGAGGTCAAAAGTGTGCCCAATTGGTAGGAAATTGATTTATCCAGAGGTTGTTTATAAGTACTCTTTCAAGCTTCTTTCTCATAAAGGTGAAACCTTTTTGTTTATTGGACCACGTATAGTATTGTCCAGTAAAGTTGAGGTCTATAAGTCTCAGTTTACTAATCGACGCAGTGAGCTCATTACCATTTGTAAATTTACTAATTTTGAGCCCTTCAGCTTCATTTATATTCATAATACAATTAAAATCACTAACTAATGCCAAAGACAAATTAAAAGATAACAATAAACTTTCATGATCATTCCAAAGTACAGTTCTTTGATAAATGGAGTTTGCAGTATATATAAATGAGACAAGGAAGGGTGATGCACAAACATTAAAACTACAAACCAAATGTATGACTTGATTAGAACCATTTAGTTATAAAACATTGATAATAGTAGGGTTAAAATCAATGTTCATTATGCCATTATAATGGTGGACATGATTTGAAATAAAACCAAGTTGCTCTCTTATATTAGTATCCTTTATTTTAGTTTCTAGTAAAAATAAACATGGTTTATTTTCGAATATGACATCCCGAAGACTTTGTTTTTTGAGAGAGCTATTGAGGCCTCCGACATTCTAAACCAATATATTCATAGAAAGAAGTTGAGGGATGATCCCTCTCCTTTCTTGTCCTATTAGATTTTCTACTTCTTTTGGCCTTTAATTAGATTGGACCTTTGATTGGTCCATTTTAGTTCCTTCATCTGAATGAGTTAAAGAAGTTCCATTGATGTCCAGGAACTCTACAACATCTTCCTTACATTGTACTATCAGGTTGGGAGATTTAACTTCTACAGGGCTATAATTGTTCACTGTATTATTAGGGGCTAAAACTTCTTAAACTTAGTTTAGGGCCTTACTGGATTTATCCTCCCTTGGCATAGGGGGAATGAGTTCATTTGGTTTGTTATTATTACCAAAGTCTGTTTCCATACTTATCTCCTTGGCACCTTCCTGATTTAGTTCCTCCGTTTACATATCAATAACATTCTTAGCTATTAACTCCTCTTGAAACCTGATTTAAATACTTTCCTTATAACTTTCCAAATTTTGGCAACTAGTGGCTTCCAAAAGCTATTAAGGTAAATAGTGTGATCCTGTAGTTCACCTTTATCAATGAGCCTCTTAATCATTAGGGAATTTGGTATTTGAAGATCCATATAAACTTTAAAATAAACTCTAACATAACCAATGCATTCTAGCTTGGTGGTTTATGAATCCATGTATAGAGGTTTTCTAAGCATATTGGCTTGCCAAGTAACTCAAACTTTCCCTTGTCTAGCATTCAAGAGGAAGGTTATGGAAATTTATCCATACAAGTATATACATAATCTTATCCCTGTTCAACTTAATTATAAGGTGTCATTTAAGGAGAAACAATGGTTTACTTATTGCAATAAGATAAAGACTTTGTTCCAGAATATGACAGAGATTAGCATCTTTGGAGAATTTAAAAATTTAGCAATTGTCTTCAACTAGGGGTGTGTGCTTAGGTCTTGCTTTATTCCATTTCACCTTAGCCTAGGTACTGAATAGAGGAAAATATGCTCTCTTATTTGAAAAGAAACCAACAAGTAGGGAAGACCAGCTTTGATCCCCTACCTTAAGCAAGTAAACTGTAAGGCATAACACTTCATTTTCTAGTGATGCTTTAGGAAAATGATTAAGCTTCAAAAATGATTCATTATTAGTAGGAGAGACAAGTAAGGAATTCCAAGTTTTGGTGTTAAGGGGATCCACTGAATTTCAAGAAGGACCAACAGAAGAAATATTAGAAAGGGAAGGATTTCCTAAGTAGATATGATTAACAGTGTCTTGATGTGGAAGGGAAGCTAGCTTAGAGGGCAATGGGGTAAATTTAGCTTTTGTAGATTTGTCAAAAACTACAGGGGTAGACATTATAAGAGAATGGAAAATTGGTACCTATTTTGCATAAAATATCAAAAGACAGTTATGTAAAAATGGTAACTAGACTTTGAGAAAGTCAATATTACCCTTAGGTTCTACTGAAGCAGTGTCGACGAGAAGTGAAGAAAGGGAAGCTATGAAATAAGTCTTTAAACTATAGAGAAGATTGAAGATTCAGATAGAACGGAAAGCAATGTGTGCAAGAAAAAACTAGTAGAAATAAGGTTAAAAGACTTCAGGAAGATTATGAGGGAGCAATCGGAACAAGCATCAAGCAAGAAAAAGTTGAGTGAGAAGCTCTCTCTCATCAAGGTGTTAGCAATTCCTATCATGACAAAGAAGATTATTGGTAAATTAATTCAATCAATAGGTCTCCATATTCTATTACTTATTCAAATGACTTAATTGTTTTTACAGAACGTTATTAATTTGGACGTTGCTCCTTGCTAATATTGAAAATTTCATGTTGTCCATTTTATAATGTATCTTGCTTAGATTGTGAGTTGTGTTAGTTAGCAAAATATCATCTCTTGTCATTAATCCCTCAAGTCATTTCAAAAGTTAGTTTTCCTTTTAAGTTAGCTCATTTAGATGTTTAGGGTCTATGTCATCGTGTCTAAAACTAAATTTTAATATTTTGTAACCTTTACTGATAATTTTTCTTATATGATTTGACATTTATTTAGTCAAAATTGTTCAGGATTACTTTTTTATTTTAATGCCTTTTATGCTAAAATTGAAACATGGTATAATATTTTTATACATACTTTGAGAAGTTATAATGTTAAAGAATATTTTTCTACATTTTCTCAAACTTACATGATTTATAATAGAATTCTTCATCGGTCTTCTTACATTGACACACCATCATAAAATGATACACCTAAAAGAAAATTTGACATCTCCTTAAAAAGCTAAGCTCTCTTATTTCAAATGCATATTCTTAAACAATTTCAAGCTTATGTAGTTTCTGTAACCTATTTTCTGATTAATCACATATCTTTATTCTATTCTTTATAATGAGATTTCTTATAATGTCTTTTTTCTACTAAACCCTTGCTCCTTATTATACCCTAAATATTTGGTAATGTTGTTTTGGTCATGATGTTCATCCTAGGTGACTAAACTAGTTCCTAAATCTTTTTAAAAAAATTATTAAGTTACTCTTATCTCTAAAAGGGATACTAGTATTATTGTTTTAATCTTAATAAGTATCTTATGTCAGTTAACATTACCCTTATAAAACACTTCTCTTTTTGTCCTACTTTTTTTACTTCTTCTGGTAAGGAGGAGAATGATGATATATTGGTTTATATGGTCACATATCGGTCAACTAGTGTTGCTTCTACGCCTAATAATCCTTCACAACCACCAACACCACTTATTCATCAGGTCTATGTTAGACGACAAAACCCTCCTAATACATGTTGGACACTTGTCTCTTCTTCGACATCAAACCTAACAACTAATGATTCTTATCTACCAATTGCACTTTGCAAAGGTAAATGTGAGTGCATTTATCCTATCTTTTCCTTTGTTTCTTATAATCATTTATCTTCTTCTTCTTTCTCCTTTGTTTCCTCTTCTAATTTTATGACTCTTTTAAAAAATGCTCATGAAGCCTTATCTCATACTAGCTAGCATGATGCTATAATAGAGGAGATACATGCTTTAGATGTTAATGGTACTTAAGATTTAGTTATTAAAATTCAATTATAATGGATCAATAGCTCAACTTAAAGCCTGGCTTGTGATAAAATGCCATGATCAAACTTAAAATATAGTAACCTTCAAAAGCAAGTTTAAATGGAGTAAGCACCTAGGTTTATCTCTTAGGAGAAGTATGGAAAGTTTGTCATTTTGGAAAGTCTCTATATGGTTTAACACAAATTTCCCATGTTCATAAAGGAACATTTAGTTAAATAGTGGAAAATTTTGGGATAACTAATAGTAGGTCTAAACATTTGAGTTTTTATAAATATTTTGCATCTAAAATCATTCTCTTTGTTGTCTATTATGGAATTGATATTATGGAAATTTTATAACTGAATTCCTTTATTCACATTCAATTTCACACGAAATATTTAGGAGTTTTGAAGTAATTTTTAGGAGTTGAGTGACAAGAAAGAAGAAAGGCATTTTCTTATCTTAAAGAAAATATATCCTTGAATTCTTAACAAAGCCTAGAAATTTGGGGACTAATCTGTGAAGTTCTCTAATGCTTCATAATTGATAACTTGCAAAAGATGAAGACTTATTTAAAGATCTTAATAAATATAGAAGACTGGTTGGGAAATTAAACTATCTTATATGCCAATTCATGTCTTCTCTAATAGTTCACCATTAAGCTACTTTAGAATATATCTAATTACTTAAAGGGAGCTTTTAGATTAAGGACACTGTTTAAAAATCATGGATATACTCACATCGCTAGTTTCTCAGGTGTAGATTGGGTAAGTTTCAAGATTAATCGAAAATCTACTACCAGCTATTATATTTTTGTTAGAGGAAAATTGATTTCATAGAAAATTAAGAAGCAAATATTGTGTCTTAATCTAACGTAGAAAATGAATGTAAAGCTATGACATAGTTTTTGTGCAAGATAATACAGATATGTAAAATCTTAATTGAAGTTAGTCTTAAAATCTCAATACCAATAATATTTTGCTATAAAAAGTAAGTTGCTCTTCATATTACTTCTAATCATGTGTTTCATGGATAAACTAAACATATTAAAAGGTTACTTCCTCACTTGTTTTTAAGTTTCAAGTTCTGTACAAGACATGAATTGGGATTTGAGAGGTTAGGTCTATTAGAAATAAACTTTAATTTCGAATTTATACAAACTTTTTGAAAAAGTAGTTAAATAGACAAATCTTAATCAATTCAGGTGATTTAATAGTTATTTTAAAATTGTATGTGTGTAGCTAACCTTAATTCATTTAGAATAACCTAGAGAGCCTTATGGTGAAATAGAGAAAAACTAATAAATCTTTATGTTATGGAGATTTATTACGTCACTGAAAGTATTTTCCTCTTTTTATTTTATCACTAAGTGGCATTAGTTTGGTTAGTCCAGAATTCTCCATTAGTTCTATAAATAGCCATATAATGTTGCATTTATGCCAGAGAGTCAAGAATAAAAGTTCTATTATAAGAATACACTTTTCTCATTATTTATGTGAGTGTGTAAGTGTCTGTGAGATTATCATGTTTCCAAGTTGTTGATAGGAACCGTAGATTTATCTATCAAATTAGGCAAAGATGAATAAAAAATAAAAGTTAAAAGACAGGGATCTAATTAATTTAAAGGGATCAACCTCCAAATAGGCTAAAGGCTTTGAATCGTATTCTGATTGTTTAAGAAAAATAACCAAAGGCATTATATATATATAGTCCTCAATTCGTGGTCAAGTAAGACTGGGATTTCTAAAAAACGAAATTAGAAAAAAGAAAAAAAAAGTAATATTATAATTAGAAAAAATACCAATTTCCTACAATAATTAGGATTAACAAATATTCTTATTTAAAGTAATTATAATCCTTAATATTTAAGTATTCTAAACTCTTATTATGCCTCTATAGGAATAATACCAATTTCCTACTATTTTTACTAGTAGAAGGAGCAATTTTATGAAAAAAAATATTAAACAATATGTCATTGCTTCATCCAATATAAAAGAAAGATTTGTAGCTTGTTTTTAGGCTACAATTCATGTCTTATAGTTGCGGAACTTTATTTCATAAATTTGGGTTAACGACACCATTACTTAGTTATTGAAAATTTATTATGATAATTCTAGAATATTTTTCTTCTCCAAGAATGACAAGTACATTAGAGGTGTTAAACATATGAAATTGAAATATTTTGTTGTAAATGAGGAAGTTCAAAAATAAATAGTTTTTATTTAACATATTAAGACAGATCTTATGATTGTAAATCCCTAGAGATCTATCTATCGCTAAAGATATTTAAGGAATATGTTCAAAGAATAGGTCTTGGTTATATTAACAATTTTTTTTTAATGTTTTGACATTCTTGAGCTCAATAAAATTTTTTATTAGCAATTTTCTTAGTTATTGTGATTAGTACATGTAACTATTATTAAATAAGAAATAACATTGCCTATGAGACATTAATTTGGACCTCGAATATATTTATATATCATTTATGTTAACTGACTGATAAATTACCAATGTTGTAGTATATAAAAGGAAGTATGTTTTGATGAAATGTATGACCGTCATAATTTTCATTATTTGATTTATTGTATTAAAATAAATTATCACGATATTAAGAAACTTATTTATGGGAGCTCAGCTTAGTGTTTACGCTATTAAAGTAAAGTTTGAAATATTAAGTTAAGTGAAATGTTAAAGTGTAGTTGGATTAATAATATTATTAATATAATTAAAAAATCATACATGGTTCATATTTCTTATTTAATAGAAAAATAAATTTCAACTGTTTTAACGGACATATTATATTAAAAATTATAAATACGTAAATTAGTCCTCTCTCTATTAATAAAGAAATCAATTTT
>JANQBM010000001.1:5470585-5485211 GCA_025594535.1 Erythroxylum domingense | reverse complement strand
AGATTTTTCTGCTTGCATTTTTGGGTCATCTTCTTCACTTGACAAAATTGCATGCTACTACATTAAGGAAGCTAGATGCTGCCATTGTAGTGTATTAACTTAATATTCGAGTTGGCTTAAATTTGAGGGATTGTATGTTTTGAGCTTTGTGAAAGTGAAGTGATAGAATTGAGTGGTTATATTTATTTTGTTTGAGGACAAGCAAAGATTTAAGTGTGGGGACGTTAATAGTTGTGCATTATTATATGTTTTTCTAGGTAATTGGCATGTATTTTCTTACATAATTCTTGATTATTGTTGTAGTTTATGATTGATTTTGTATGTTTTCATTTAGTTTGATTTCTATTGTTTTTCTTTTATATTTGATATTAATTTAGGGTAAGAATTGACTATTTTTTATGTAGGAAGAAAGATGAAGCAACTTGGAGATTGAACTAGAGATCAAAGAGGAGAATAAAAGAGGATTCGATCTACTGCCAATTCCCAGGATCGTGGGAATCAAGCCAATTCCCATGATCGTAGGAATTATAATCCGAAAGATTATATGGGACTTCATCAAATTTAGGTTTTTTGGACTATAAAAGGATAATTAAGCCTCCATCATCAAGGGGAGACGAAACCCTTCTATAGAAACACCATCCTTGAGTGAAGAACATATGTTTGTAGCCTTTAGGAAGGATTGAAGTCAAGGATCATCATCAAGATAGGAGAAAATAACATATCAACACCAAAATTTTTCAGATTTTGGCAAAGAAGAGAAGGAGTTTCCTTATTCAATTTTCTGTCAATTTTACTTCTTCTATTCTTTATAAAATGGTTTATTTGAATGTTGATGATGTTATGGAGACCATGAGTAGCTGATTTAGTTTTACGGATTGCTTTTGAACTATTTTGTTAGAACTCCTATTTTATTGAATTGAATGAAGTTGTCTTTAATGATTAGTGAATTTATTTTTTATCTTGCAATAAATCGAGAGAGTGAGTAAGAATAATTGTGTAGGATTGTACAACAGGAGTTGGTAGCCTATAGACACCATCACGTTAATTGATTAGTTAGAAGAGAGATCTCAACGAATTCAATTGATCACCTATAAGATAGTTTAATAACTAGTTGAATTGGTAGAGTCATTGGGTAGGTTGAGAGATCGTCTAATTGATTTCCTTTAATTCAATTAGGGACAATTAATTACACCTTGAGAGAGGGTAATTAATACATTCGAAAATCTAGGATCAGACGTAATTAAATTAATAAAATAGGAGGGAGGCAAAATAGGAAAAAAAGTTATCTCTAATGTTTAGATTCTTGAATTCCGATTTTTTTGTACTTTGGTATTGTCTATTGCTTTGTTTTAATCATTTAATTTTAATTTAATTTTCCATATTGTTTGCGTTAAATATTTTCGTTTCTTAAGCAAAGTTTCATCTGAATTAAGTGGTGTCTAGGCATCAATCCCTATGGGATCGATATCTGCTTTCTAACTACAAGTCACAACCCGTACACTTGCGGTCTTTGAGCGTAAAACGAGTAGATTGTTTTTACCATCAACATTATCTAACCAAAAATTGAGGTATCATATTTGATTTATTTTATATTGCTTCTTATTTAAAATTATTAGGTTCTTTATTATTTGTAACATTTCTTTACATAGGGGTTGGAAAATTTCTATTCCATACCTTAGGATAATCCGAAATTGTTATAATGGAAGGTAATAATACATTATCTTTAATCAGGTTTCGTCTTTTTTAGGTTGTTACTTGACACTATCTGGTCATTAAGGAGTGTTGTTAGACGCCAACCTTGATTAGTAATTAATTGGATTAATTACTACTGACTTAGTGATGAACCTATGTGGTCACACACTTACGAGTGTAATACTTCCTGTTTATTATTATTTTATTATGAGATAATTTGTTAAATTATTTAGATTGCATATTATTATATTTTTTGATAACACAAAAATATAATTAATATTGAAAACTCTCTTGTATGAAATAAATAATAAACAAAAATAGTTTTGTTTTATTTCCTTTTATGAAAAAAAGAAGGAAAAAGAAAAAGAAGAAATAAAATAAAAAATTTGTTATTGTACTTTTTTTCAATAGGGCTCGCATGTTTTCAATTTCTTAACCCAAAAGTTTGTTTTTGTTTATTTCTTTGGTTTTGCACTTTAAAAATAAAAATGAGAAGAAAGTAAGTTTGGTTTTTTAAAACCTCTCCATTTGTTGGAAACAAGAGAGAAAGAGAGAAAAACATGTTTCACCATTCTTTAAGAAAAGGTTCTTCAAATTCCTCAATAGCCGTATCAAATGTTGAAAAAGATATGTATTTTTGTGTGTGGAGTGTATAGAAAATTCGTATTTTTGAAGTGTACTACCGTTCAATCTTTATAAATCCCAAGTTTTTTTTACCTATTTTTATTATTACTATGAATTTAAACGTAATAGATCAATTTAGGATTATAACCTTGTTTCCGCTGCGAATGCAATCCTTCATTCTATGTTGTCTTTACCAGGAACTCTCTTAGTTAATAATATTTGTAGTTTTACCGATATCTATGGGTTCTTTAAAATTTTTCCCTCATTGAGGAAATAAGGTAATTAGGCAGAATACTATATATATTTCTATATTATAACTTCTTTTAAAGACCTATGGATTTTCTTATTATTTCTAACTAGACAATCCATTAATTCAATTAATAGAGGATTATATAAAATTTTAAAGGTTTTAAGTGGAGACTAGAAATAGATGGACTTTCTGTATAACCTGTTTTATTGACAGGATTTATCACCACTTTAGTTACTTTAGCGTCTTCGTTTGTTACCTAGGATTTTTTATTATTCTCTTTTTTAATGTTAGCAATGTATTGTGGCCAAATAACAATGAAAATAAATAATGTAAACAACAATTTTCTTAACATTCCTTACCATTTTACTGAAGCAAAGCAAAACAAACAATACTAGACAATGGACAACAAATTTCCCATCTAATAGTAAAAGATATGAACGATCATTTCAGCAAACACAACCTAAGAATTGGAAAGTCATAATACTCTATGAACAAGTTATTATTTACATATTTAGCCAAAATCAACAAGCACTTCAATTAAAAGAACCATCAAACAAGTGTGATAGATACTCACTCAACTCTTCATCCTCTCAAGCATTTAAAGGTAGGATATGTATTTACTCATCGTTCATTTCATGTAAGGCATCTACCATAAGCTTGCTTACCAATCTAATCTGCACCACTCATATCAAACACAAGCATCAATTCAAAGGTCTTTATTTAAGTTGTAATGGAGCTGAGATAAGGGTAGGAAAAAGGAAAAATGTAGGTTAAAACCATAATGCAAATTGATCATTTAAATATAGACAAAAGAATGATCATAAAACACTCATTTCTTTCCTCTCACTTAACAAATTGAACACTTCTTCTCTCTCCTCTTCTTTTCATTTTCTGTTCATCCTCTCTTCCTTCCTTTTCTTTTTTTTTTCTTTTTCCTTTTTTTCATTATTATTTTTCACTATATTTGTCATTTTTTTGTATTTATGATTATAAAACAAGGAAATCAAGAGAAGAGAAATATAAAGGAGAAGTGAAAATCTTCATAACCATAGCCATCCCTAATACAATAGCAAACTATACGTTATGATTCCCCACTCTTATTCCATAAACCCAATTATACTCATTCAAATGCTCAATTTACTTTACGGTAGGTACAATGAAGGCAATAAATAATCAAGGTCAAAGATGATATTTGGGTTTAAAGAAAGAAAAGGTGTCATGTTAAGCTCAAAGGGGACTTACTAGAGGTAAGATCATGGTGGCCTTTTAAGCAAAAGGCCTAAATCCTAATTACCTTCATCATTTCAATATTGGCATAAGATTGTGTGATATGAACTAGTTTCTGCAAGCAAGTTCTGGAGTTCCTTAATCATGAAAGAACACTCTCGATAAAGAATTACATAATTTGGAATTTAATATTTGAAAAAGGCTCAAAATCTTACCAAATGAAAGGTGTCATTCATCTATCACAATAGGCCAATGTCCTTTTAACTGAAATCCAAGTCAATTAGCCTATGCATGCAAGTATACTTATTCACTCATATTATGCATTTCTAATCCAAATTAAGTTAATTTAATAATCATCCATATCTAACTACTAAATAGGAAAACAAACACACAACACACAAATAATCATTTTTTTTCTTTTCTTCTAAACTATTACTCACACAACCCTTGATGTGATCAAAAAATGAAAGGATGATCTAAGACGCAAAAGAACGAAAAGAAAGACAAAGATAAAAACAAAAAGAAATTAAAACAACAACCAATAAAAAGGAAAAGGTTAGAAACACGATGCTAAAATAGGGGTGGAGGCTGTCCAAAGAGCATTCAAATTGGCCATGAAGGTTCGAATCTCTGCCAGGCTAGCTTTAATGTTCTGGAGCTTTTCATTTGTTCATTGTTCAAATGCTATCAATTGATTTGTCAGTGATTGATACTCCACGGAACCATATGAAGATGTCTGTTGCATATGTTGGGGTTGGGGTTGGGGTTCGAGAGATAGAACATCATCTTCTTCTGAAGTTTCCATTTCTACAACTCGAGTTCACTTGCTGCTCAATCCTTCCCTCTTCTCATCATGGATAAGAACATAGCGATCACCTTGCCACCTAATAACCTTCATCATGACCAAAGATTTCAAGTCCAAAGTCGAGTTTCCTGAAACTAGTTACATCGATATGGGTGTCCTCTCGGCTAGTAAGCAGAGATGTTCTACAATTTGAGTCACAAATACCCCAACAACTATTTTTCCTCCATTAGATTTAGCCACTTCATGTAAATGCTGACTCAACCAACTACTTGCATTAAAGGGCCTTACATGTACCATGCACCATGAAACAAATAAGTCACTTTTAGAAACTATTTCATTGCTATCTCCTTTACCAAATAGTGTAAAATTTATAAACTGATGGAGATAACGAAGGTTAGGGTCTACGATCGCAAATGCTTTAGACCAACTAGTGGCAAACACTTTATTAGAATTGGTCAATTGTGACCAAAACTCGGTAGGCACAAATTTGTTAGGATATTCATAGAAAGAAGTATTTGGAACCCAAAAATATCATTAACTATGGTTAAATGTATGTGATAATATGCATTCATTAATCGAAATTTATGACTTAACCCAATTTCCTCTACTAATTTTCAAGTGTTCAAAAATTTTAATGTTAATTCTACATATGAATTTTTTCTAAATTTAGAAAATTTTCCCAACCTAGATTTTGGAGTACTCGTGCGCTCGATCAAATATTCCTAATTTAATAAGTGCTTGAGAATCTATAAATCTATTTGGAATAATTTTACGATTCTTAAGAATAGCGTACCTTTATTGATGCTCTCCATTTTCAAATATGAGGCACAGAATACCTGAAGTGGGCTCTTGTGGAAAAGAAGAGGGAACTCTCAGTTGTTTCATTATTGGAGGCATAATTGGTTGGTAGAGGCCGCGTTTATGCTCCTAGTAACTTGGTATGGTGGACGCAGCGGCAAAGTTTTGTCGTGGCCCTTGTGTAGTGGCAACAAAGAGTTTATTATGGGAGGGAGGTTGTGTGCGTTAGATTGAGTTAAAAATTAGTATTTATAGGGGAGGTGGAGTGCACGGGCGTGTACTCCTGTCATGGGTAGTGCACTCCCATGCACTCCTGTTGGGTGTGACTGGTGCCAATCACACCCGTGACTAGCACCAGTGCACCCCCGTGCACTATGGCTCAGTCACACTAATGCCAGTTACAACAATGGAACCAGTCACGGGTCGTGCACTGGTGCCAGTCACGGGTCACGACTGGTTCCATTGTTCTAGTTTTATTTCTAAGTTGCACATTGTCAATTTTTGATTTTGATTTATAACATTGGAAGTTATATACGTTGTTAGTAAGGAGAGATGCATTGTAAGGGAAGCTTTAATTAATGATAAGAGCGTTGTCGAGGAACAAGATGAATAACCACAAATGTGAATTGCCTATATAGACGGATCATCATTAGAGGAAGGCATTGGTGCATGTTTATTCATTAAGGGATCTTTTGATATGGAAACCAAATATTTATTATCTTTGAAGTTTTCAGATGCTTTAAACAGAAAGGGGATCAAGTACTCGATAAAAATATTCAATGAAGTTGTTACTCCACTTTACTAAAGAAAGGTATAGGAAAATATAAGGGAACTGTATGAAAAAGTCCTATTAAGAAAAAAGAAATTAGTTCAAGGTTCAATTATAAATACATATATAACTTGCTTTGCAAGTCCAAAATATGTAACATTTTATAATTATAGCTTTACAAAATATGTACATAAACTCAAGTTAAACTTGATATTGGACTTATTAAAAATTCAATTATAAAATTTTAGATTTAGTGAAATAGACTTGATATTGGACTTATTAAGAAAAAAGAAATTATTTCCTTAAAAAATTTTAGATTTAGTGAAATAAATGTTGCTTAGAATTTGACTTAGTTTTTAATTACAACTTTGCATTTCCTTGTATCCTTTATTAAATGCAGGGTATCTTAAGAAGGTAATATGGATATAACTATAAAGATGCTGATTTCTAATGATTAACCATTTATAATGAGTTAGAAAATAAAAGAGCTTTTAAGTGTTAGGACAAATAATTAATACATAAAATTTTTAAATATGAATATTAATACATTATATAATATTAATTAGTTATATTTTTAGTTGGCATACACAGCAAAGATTAGTTATATGCAGTAAAAAAACAAAGAAAATGTCTCTCTTTACAAAGAGCTTTAAAGTAATTCAAGTCAAAAACAAAAAAGAATGAAGTCATTCCATATATAATAAAATTGTAATATTTCTTATAACCCTATTTTGATTATTTAAAAGAATTAGAGACTAAACCATTACATAACTTAATAATGTTATCTTACTTAACCTGAATAACTTAAATAAAATAAAATAATGTTATTTTAGTTAATAGCTTAACATTATTTTCATTCCAATATGGTCAAGCTTTAACTGCCTGTTTTGTTCTGTTTTATGTGTATCTTTAGTGACCAGTGAACTTTATTACTCATTTCTTCAATTTTGTCTTCGGTAGGTGAAGAAATTTTAAATTTTTGTGCTCATTAGTTTTGAAAATTAATGATATTAGGAACATATTATTCGAATGAATTTATATTAAGTTTTCTTTTTGGTGGTAGTTTCACCTTCATTTTGGTGCATACAAGGACAAAGTACAAAATATTGTCATGAATGCAAATGTTTTGACTTTTTCTATGCTTTTTCTAGCATTCTATATATTTGATTCGGATTAGAGCAAGAAAGACCTCTATTAACTGGAAATATTTTGTTGGAATTTCCAAGTTTATAAAGCCAACCCTCGTTTTTTTGTTTTGGTGTAAAGAGTCGACTAAATTGTGGTAAAGTTTCAATCTTTCATTTTCAACTATTTCACAGAGAAAGGAAAGAAAGGGGAATAACAATTCTAATAGAAAAAGAATTGTCAATGACGGATGTCCTCTTTTCATAATAAAAGAAATCACTTTGTTTAACTCAATAAACTAATTCTTGAACAAAAGATATATTAGCGCAGGATAACTTCGTTTGTTTCTTCTTCCTCCTGAAAGACCTAGTCGAGTTAGAGGTATAGCTTCTCCAAGTAATCAGTTCTCACTTTTTGAGTTCTATGATTCTTCCTCCTCAGCAATCAGTGTACTCTTGCATGCCTCATAGCACATGAAAGAAATTCCAGTAGCAAGGATCAACTTCATGCAGCTTGGACCCAATCCTCTGTACAGACCTGGTAGTCCTTCATTCTCAAGAATGCTCATAAGAGTATGAACCATATTCTGGTACTGCCTCCCATTGAGTGCCCAGCTTACATGTGCTTTCTACCAAACTCAAGTGGGAAAGATGTAGTGCTACAGATTGCACCAGCTGCTGATCCAATAAGAAGAGTCATGGCAATCCCAACTTTCTCTTTTTTGAATGCCTTTTTGTATGCTTTTCCTAGAGTATCGTAAGCAAAGTAATTGGCTACTGCATAAGGAATAACAGCATGAAATCCTTTAAGGTATTCTTATCCCATTAACTTGGATATCAATTTAGTAAGCATAGAAACAAAGTCAATATAAAGAAGCCTCAAATAACCAGAAAGGGAAAACTTATCAGAAATGTTAAGTTCAGTAGTATGAAAACCTCAATAGCTTTGCTAAAAGTAACTCGGAAATTCTCTTAACGGGTAAAATTAGTTCAGGCACTGATGTGCAGGATCAGCCTAGCGCACAGCTGTACATTAGCATGCACGGCCATACTAGAGGCTGCACAGCCATGCATGCTCTTCATAAATGCTTCATTCATCATAGTTCATTAATTTCTGAAGAGAGGAGAGAGGAGAGAGGACATCGGCTGGTTCACGACTTGGCTAATAAGACAGAAGAGTTTGAGTTAGACAGAAAAGTAATAATGTCTTTAAAATTTAACAATAACAACGTCATTTTTATCTTAGACAGAATAAGACAGGGTTAAATTGGACAGAGGATCTAGACTCCTATAAAAGTCCTATGTATTAGTATCGGGAAGAAAGACATGAAATGACATACTTAACTCTAACTTTCTTTAATCATTTTTATTTCCTCAAATAAGAATGAACTGGAGGCCTTTTAATTTTGACAAAATAATGCATATCATAGGTTTGAATACCGTAAAAAATCAAAATGAAGGAGAGCTTAATATCCTATTAAAAAAGAAAGAAAGAGAGTTTACTCCCTTATGTTCCTTCTTTCAATACAAACCATTTACTTTTATTGGTTTAAAATTTTATTATCTTACCATTAAATATTAATATAAGTTAAACCTATTTATCCACTTTAAAACTTTTGAAAATTTTAATAGATTAAATTTTAATTTAAATATTCCTTCATATAACAATCTTTATTTAAATAAAATTTTACTAATCAAGTTACTACATATGACTTTTTATATTATAAGGATATTTATACTACAAAAGTAATATAAAAAATATTTTTAAATTTCATATAAATAAATGATGTTCAACTAATAGATACTAATGTTTAAATAAATGTTATTTGGTTAACAGATCATATACTTCAAAAAATTGACATTTGGCTACGAAAAAAATCGTAGCTAAATGTGTAAAAAACATTGTCTATAGTTTTCAGCTACGTTTTTTGTTTCGTCACTTAAAATGTCATCAAATCTCCGTAGATGAAAACTATAGGCGACATTTTCAGAAATTATTGTCAATAATTTTTGGCTACACTTATTTTTCGTAGTTAAATACTATTAGCTAAGTTTCTAGATTGTAGCTAAGATTTTTTTGCTACATTTTTAAAAGTATAACTAAATGTTTTTAACTACATTTTCAAAAACGCAGCCAAAACTTTTTAGCTACATTTCCATAAATGTAGCCAAATATTTTTATTTACATTTCTAAAAGCGTAGCCAAATATTTTTAACTACGTTTTATAAAATGTAGTCAAATATTTTTAGCTACATTTTAACCAAATATCATATAATGTTACGACAAATTATTTTTTACATTTTTAATCCTTATTATTACGGCAACAATAACGTTTGTATGAATTCTGCTGATATGCAGAGTCTGGGGAGATTCAATAGTACACTAGTAGAGAGACTATTTCTAAATGACCCATATGAATTTTTAATCCTTATTATTGAACAATATATTTTGTATTTAATGTTTCAATATATTTTTATTGTAAATTTATTTTATAAATAAATTGTATTAAAATATTATTAATTCAAAATATCGAGCGTTGTCTATAAAGAGTAAAATTATATCAATATCATTAAATTATACAAAAGTATATATATTCTTCATGTACAAGATATTAATGATAACTTTAACAATTCTTATAGACAAAACAATAAATAAAAGAAAAAAGATAATGAATTCCATGTCTATTCCATTAAAGAGAAAAGTATATAATTATTTTTCTAGACAATTCACAAAAGACTCCAAGTGACATGAGACTTTGTAGTTAAGATCAAGAAATTCCTTATGTCTGGATTCTCAAGAAGGCTCCTTACACATTCAAAGGCTTTAATTGAAATAGACAAAGATCCCATCCCCCCCAGTAGTTGGTTCATTGACGGCCTCTTTTTGGCTCTAACTAAACTATCAAATGATATATTAATCGATTTTCCAGATGCAGTATGGAACAGTAAATTAGATGAACCTCATGTGTCATACATTTCACCTAAAGAATAAACAGCATAAAACAATCACCTTAATTTCTTCACAATCCTTAAAAAAATTAAACTAAAAAAACTAAATCAAACTGTATAAGGGACCCAAATTTGAACACATGCATACCTGATTGAATGACTCCATCACTGTCACAACAAACAAACGTAGTTTTTGCAATCGACGACTGTTTCAAAAGTATCGATTTGCCTAATCCCATATGAACCATCGGAACATCACCACTACCTCCATTTTCATCTTCTTTTTTTAGAAGATTCGATCAAACTTTACACAACACATAGTTTATACAATCACACGTTCATCTAATAGCCTCTTAAACAAAAAATGAGATATAGAGAATAAAGAAAGAGAGTTAAGTCAAATGATGCTAAAAACCTTGAAGAAGAAGATCGATCATTGAAGGAAAGTGGCGATTAGACTTTAGTGAATAGATTTGTTGTGCACCAATTTATTCTTCAATAGGGAGGATTCTGCTAGATACCTTACACCGGAGCTCATTTTTAGCATTGAAAAATTTCTGTCTCTACTACATTTCACGATAAATTTATGTTAGTGGTTTTATTCTAAAAACACAATAAAAAAAACATGTCATAGATATAATTATTTTCTTGGATAATCTAGAAACAACACACCTCATAGATGATCCTAGGATCATTTGACAACTTGAATTTAAAAGTAGTATCGTCAATAAATTTTGGAAGTACACAATTATACTCGAATTTTGAATCTAGTAATAAGAAATTCTTAAATGAAATTATCAATATAAAATCAATGTTCCCTTAAAACAATTCCAACGACAGTTATTAATTAACAATCATGATATGTGAGTAGGAAGAGAGAGAGAGAGAGGAAGGAGCATGTAGTAAATGTTTAATTCATGTCAAAAAGTTGTTGGCCGATTCCACCAACTTGGCATGTTAACATTATTATTAAAAGATAAACCCCTTCAAACGAAGAACACCTCTTAAGAGAGGTTAACACTACATTTTGGCTTGCTTTCTTCATCGTTGAATGTCCAACCAACAAATTTGATTAAGGGAACAAAGAGGTGGGAGTTGTCTTGTAAAATGCTAGTGGGAACTATTTCACCCTTCTTCTTTTCTGCAACATAATCAACCAAAAGATAACTATTGTTCTTTAAAAGTTTATTAGCAAAAACAAACAACAATTTTGATATGATTTCTACTTAAACTTTTAACAAAAAATGAATAAAGATTATTTGAAACACTCTAAACCCGAACATCTTGATTTATTTTAGTCAAGAGGGTTGTTAGCGAAAATAGCAATAATAATTAAATTGAAATAGTTTATCTGAAAACAAGGATTCATGAAAATCACTGCCCTAAGTCAAAAATTCCCCCTTTACAGTTCAGTAGGACAAGAAAATCCGACTCTAGGGTTAACGCCTTTTCCACCAACTTCGGTGCACTCTAAAGGGTAGAGTATGAACTGTCTTCGAAATTAAAGAAAGCCAGATAAATGTTGAATTTTATGTATAAGACAACAGACGTGTGTAAGGTGTTTATATGTAGAGGAAAATGCTTAAGTTGGATGGAGCAAATAAAGATGTGTGAACAAAGAGAATGATGAGCAGTCTTTTGCAGTAGTCCTTTCTTAAGAAAATGCATAACTCTTACATATAAGAGAAACAAAAGGAATGTTGGCTATGGTAGAAAGAAATGTTAGAGCATAATAATGACTAAATATTATAGCTGTTGAAGAATAATAATGGTTGACAATGATAGGGTCCAAGTTATGGATCAATACCAATAATCCCCCACTTGGTCCAAAACTTGAGAAACAAACGATAACAATTTAGGATAAATATAGGTGAATAACCAGGTGAACTAAGTCTTGAACCTATTGTCCTAAGAAATTCGGAAACATAACCTACTAGAGAGTTAACAGTCTCAAAATGCCCTAGTCTTATGATCGCTCTAGAGAGATAGCCCAAATACTCTCATAGGAGGATGGTCACTTCCCCACAATCACGAAGGTGAGTCCATCAAGTGTGTACTGCTCACACCACCCAAACTTAGGCTATGGAACTCATTAAGGATTATACAATCCAACCTTATCAAACACAGCAAAGTCATACTAGGGATGCAATTTAATAACTGAATATATCTCAGTATTATACTAGAAACAAAGTGCAAGTAAGTAGTCACCACATAACTTCATTTGACCCATTGAACTTGGTTTCCCAAGATGAGTGTCTTTCACGAGATCACTACACAATTAGGCTTAACCCCATCCCTTTAGCATGCTCTGAACCTAATTTCCTACTCAAAGCTTTTGTAAACAGATCTGCTAAGTTTCTCTCTAACTTGACATAGACTAAAGAAATTACACCATGTCTAATTAAAGTATAGATAATTTTATATCTCAATTTAATATGTCTACTTTTTCCATTATATGCCTTGTTCTTAGCAACATGAATGGCAACCTGCGAGTCACAATAAAGAAACACAAAAGGAATTGGCTTTTTCCAATGTGGGATATCTGCTAAGAGATTCCTTAGCCACTCAACTTCCCATCCTTCTAACTCCAAAGCCATAAACTCAGCCTCCATTGTCGATCTCGCAATACATGTTTGCTTGGATGATTTCCAAGACACTGTAGCTCCTTTCAAGGTAAAAACATAACCACTAGTAGAGTGTATATCATCACTCTCCGTAACCCAGTTAGCATCAGAATACCCCTCCAATACAGGAGGATGACCACTAAAAGATAATCCATAATGCATATTACCTTTCAAATACCTCAACGAACTAATCAATGCATTCCAATGCTCTTGACTAGGATTACGAGTATACCTACTAAGTCAACTCACACAGTATGCAATATCAGGATGAGAATAGTTCATCAAGAACATCACACTACCAAGAATTTTAGCATACTCAACTTAGTTTACATTGTCACCAAGATTTTTCTTTAAAGCAACACTAGCATCATAGGGAGTCTTGACTGGATCAACATCATAGTAACCAAACTTCTTCAAAATTTTCTCAACATAATCAGTTTTATTCAACATAAATCCAAACTCAGTCCTATCAACTTTGATTCCTAAAATAAAGTCCACAGGTCCAACATCTTTCATATCAAAATAAGACTTTAGCAAAATCTTGGTAGTATCAATGATAGATAAACTAGTACTAAAAAGAAGCATATCATCCACATAAAGAGTTATGATTACACAGCCATTGATATCAGATTTCATATAAATGCAAGAATCAGTATCACAAGAGGTGAAACTATATTTGAAAATCTCACTTTCAAATTTCCCATGCTATTGTTTAGGAGCTTGTTTAAGTCCATACAAAGACGTAACCAACTTACACACCTTTTGTTCTTAACCAAGCACTTTAAATCCCTTCGACTGAACCTTATAAATTTTCTCATCTAGATCACCATTTAAGAAAGCTATTTTAACATCCATTTGGTGCAAGTCAAGTTTAAATACTGCGGCAATAGGAAATAACATCCTTATAGGTGCAATTTTAGTAACAGGAGAGTAAGTGTCAAAAAAGTCTAATCCTTCTTTTTTTTTTAATCCTTTAATCATAAGTCTTGCCTTGAATCTCTCAATGGCTCCTTCATATCTCAATTTCTTTTTAAAAATCCACTTGCACTCCAAAGTCTTACACCCTCGAGGTAGATAAACTAAAACCCAAGTTATATTAGACATAATTGACTCTAACTCACTATTTATGGCTACCTTCTAAAATATAGCATCCACGGATCTCATTGCTTCCTCATACGTTTTAAGATCTTCCTCTTTAATATAAGTCACCACAAAAGCATCATCTATCTCCTTAGGTTTTGTCGCTATAAAGAAAGTAATAAAGTCAAAACCAAAACTAGTGGGTACTCTAACTCTTTTTCTCCTCCTTAATTCAACAACTTCCTCTTCTTCTATGTCATCTTTGGTACAAGAACTAGGGACAAATTCTCTAGGAACTTGCACACTTACTTTCATAGGAAATATATCCTCAAAGAACACTACATCTCTTGACTCTATAATTGGTCCATAAGTGTTGGATCCCTCTTTTTTAACCATAAATCTATATACAACACCATTATAAGCATATCCCACAAAAATTGAATCGTTGTTCTTAGGTTTAATTTTCTTCCTTTTATGTTCAGGTAGAGCAACCTTAGTAAGACACCCCTACACTTTCAAAAAATGCAAGTTAGGTGGATAACATTTCCAAATTTCATAAGGTGCTTGATCTAGTTTCTTATGAGAGACTCTGTGTAGAACATAATAAGTTGAAAGAATAGCTTCTTCACCCCCCCCCCACCCCCCCACATAAAATCAGGTAAACCAAAAGAAATCAACATTGCA
>JANQBM010000001.1:5370766-5382206 GCA_025594535.1 Erythroxylum domingense | reverse complement strand
AACTTTTAGCACAAATCATTACAAGTGTGATTAGTAAAATCTAATAATTTGATATTTACGTTAGAAAGACCTCAGTAGTTTAGAATGCTGCATCTGTTGACATGATTTGCTTTTATCATAGAAGACCAGGCAAAAAGTTACTACCAGCATTATAATATTGGTAAATTGGGAATTCAGCGATCTCTGCATCGTAAAAAGCTCCCTTAGATTCTTCTTCTGCCGTCCACTCTTGGTTTCTTTGATGCAGGCCCACCTTGGGGATGCTCAGTACTTGACTGGATCTGGGAAAACGAAAGTTTCGTTACTTTGTGAAGTTTTAACACCAAATAATCTAAAGGAAGGCCATCATGTGGTAAAGCTCATCACCTTATTGAGCTTCTCCCTCACCAATCTAACTGTTTGATTCATGGATTCAGACGGAAAATATTCCTGTGACATTAAAAAATGTGAACAAGCGCAATGAAGATAACAAGCCAAGCCCCCACAAAACCACAAAAATTTTCAATCCAAAATTTCGATGCCTCATTCCGAAAAATTCTCATGACTTGAGGAACTAAAAAGGAATCAAATGAGAATCTTCATCCCAACTTGATCAGCAACTCCAGCAGAGTAGTAAACGAGATTATTCTTATGCAGCTTAGTTAAACTTAGGTTTTAGCATAAATTTAACTTTTTTCTTATTCAACTCATGGAAATATATACACACTAAAAGCTAATGAATGTCTAATTGCAAATGAATTTAGACCATTCCTTACATCAAAGTTGAAGGCATAACAAAATGGTTTATAAAAATTTGTTATAAACAAAAATCTTTAGAAATGAGCTTATAGGAAGTAGGCACAAACCTGGTCAGAAGAAACTCTTGAGATAGGATGAACATTAACCTGAGTATTATGCTGGGATTTTCCAGAGTCCCTAAACAATAGATTATCATAGCTTTCAATGTCAAAGCAATACACATGCACCTCATTATGGTGGGATGAAGCAAAACTACATCCTACCAACATGGCTCATGGTTCATCTGCTGAGGACCGTCATGAGGTTGAGAGGTTGCTGCAACTAAACAACCCTCCCTTGAAGCTCCTGATCTATTCACTTGGGCGCCCTTCACTCTTCCAGCTGATAGTTACATAAATATTGTTAGATTCTAAGTAAAATGTGATAACAATTCACTCAACAGTGTCAAATCTTTAATTCTTTCAATCAAGATCTTAACTTTTTAGTGTAACTTAACCACGCAAAACATTTCTTCCGACAGAAAAAGAAGTGATAAAAGAAAAAAGAATCATTTTGACACATGATTCTCTTCTTGGCATTACACATCATCTTATTTAACGAAAGAAATATTTTGCACTGCTAAGCCAGATTTTCAGAAAAAATTACGAAATTGACTGAAAACAAAATAAAAAGTTTATTAATGTGAAAAATTTTAAAAATTTGATACTGAAATAACCGTTCACCCAAATAACAATTAGAACTTTGCTACAGATACTAATCAAGAATTTCTTGGCCCAAGCCACAGGAACTCACGGTTTAATCTTGCAAGTACTTCCCTTCTTCTTCCTTCCAATTTATCCTTCGTATCAGATAAGCTCTCAAACTGAGGGGCATACGAGACCTCCAATCTATTGCCTAAGAATACAAACTCATCCAATTTTCTCTTGGCAAACCTATAACAAAATGGGCAAAAAAACTCAAGGCCTAGTCCTCACTACTGGTCATTTCAATAGACTAAACAAATCAATGAATACGCAAAAATTGACCAACCCAGTAACCTGGCATTGTTGATCAAACAGAATTTGATCCAATAAACGTCAGTAAATTGTTCACATTCTTCAGCATCCATCGGTTTAAGACTGACCATTTAAAAACAAAACAATCAAATTGCCGGTGTCAATTACAGAATATAGAAAACAGACCAACAATTCAATTCTGCAGCAGAAATCCTCTTTAACTTACTGCAAGTCCAAAACTTTCACATAAAATAGGAGAAAAGGAGAGAAACAGTTTCCCAAAGAAACGAAGACAAAACAATGGGACTCACTTACTCTTCGACGTCTCCATAGGACGAGAAAAGCTTCAACAAATCATCCCCACATCCCAAGGCCGGAACATTTCTCACAATCAAATACCTGCTCATAAACGCCAAATGGGTCAACCATAGAAACTCAAGAATCAAACCTTGACACTAGACATACACACACCTTGATTCGTCGCAAACTGTGTAAACACGAACCGCGGGTGGCTCGTCTTTGTACCGAGGCATGACACACCCTCTCTCTGATTCTCTCTACTTAGGTTTTGTATCTGTCGCTTCAATAGGTACTTTATAGTTTATACATTGATATTTTATATTCCATAATTATTGAATTTTAGGATATAATTATTTATAAATGGTATAAATTTTGTATTCGATAAACAAATAATTCCTATTTGTAATAAAATTTATAATTAAAAATTGATAATGCAGATCTAATTAATATTTTGATAAATTAACAAATATTATTTTTAACTTTATATATACAATATGATTATTTTAAATATTATATTATAACGTTTTTCTTAAATTTTGAATATAATATTATTTTTAAAGATTTTATTACATATAAAATTTTAAATTGAATTTCTAAATAATACTAAGTAAATGGTTTATATCCAATTAATTGGATTAATAACATATAATCAATGTTTAAATAATTGTTTATTAAACGTATTAACTAATCAATATTAGTTTACAATAATTGAATTATAAATACAAATTTAATTTAATTAATATAAATTCAATTAAGCCCAACCCATGAACACCATCCAACGTAAGACTCACAGAAGACGACAATACAATTTCATCCAATGATATGGAGCCACATCATTCAAATAACTCTGCCCGCCAACATCACAAAGCAAACGTGGCGGTTATTTGGCGCAGCGGCTCACCGCTACAATGAGAATGAGGAACACTAGATCACGATCATTGCATTGGATGGAATGGCAATTTTCGTGATTAAGTAGAAGAACCGATGGCCTTTAGTTAAAAGGAATTGAATAGCAACCAATGGGAAGGCAAACGGTGTTCCTACTCCTACTAAGTACAGTTGTACGGGTTGGTTCGGTCTCACTCTTCCACCTAAAACCGACGGCAAACTTTTGATCACTTCTCGAAACGCGCAGAAGGCTAGACGGCGATTTCTGATCATTTTGAAGGTGACTATGTTTCCATCTTCTTGTTTTTCTGTTCTCTTTTGTGTTCCGTTTCGTAACGGTTTCTTCTTTTGGATTTGATTTCAAGGTATCTGTTTGTTGAAAATTCCCTTTTTGGTCTGCAAAGGTCGGCCTTTCCTAGTTGGTTCTGTGGATTTTCGCTTCTTATGTCGTTTGAACTAGATCGTGATATTGTCTTCTCTTTCTTTTTTCATTTTTGATGTTTTTAGAAGCTTATAATTGGTTACATGATCAATTTGTTTAGAAGCTTATAATTGGGTTGATATCTTTTAGTGCTTTCTTTTCTCTTCTGCCTGTTTATTTTGATTAGTTAACCTTTTGTGGTTGGTAGATTTAGTTGATTAATTCTTAAAACTTGTGGGATGCTATTACTTACTCTGCAGACCGCAGTATTTAATCGCTTGAACATTGCTTCAACGTTTTAGAGATGTAATGATATCCGATTTAGGGAGTGATGCACTGGTGGGACTAATCTAATTGCGCATGTGGTTGGGAAGTTGGATATTTTTCATTTCTTTAACTGATTGTGATGATAAAACTTGATACGAGTTCTTAAATAACTCACCGCTTATTCAGTTGGTAAATTCCTTATATGACGGGAAAAATCTCTTCCGTCTGTTTAGGTCATTGAGCTAGCTTTGTGAATTCATAGGCTTCAGCAGAACACTTCAATCAAAAAAATTGGGAATTGCATCCGTGTTCAGAACGAGGGGATGGGATCGGAAGGGCCAAAGGGTGTGGTCATTCATGTCACTGGATTCAAGAAATTTCATGGAGTTGCTGAAAATCCCACGGAGATAATAGTTCAGAATTTGAAAGACTTCATGCAAAAGAGAGGGTTGCCAGCTGGTGTCACTCTGGCGAGTTGCACAATCCTGGAGACTGCTGGAATTGATGCTCTTCCAATGCTTTACAATGTCTTAGAGTCTGGCATTGCATCAACAAATGTTGGCGAGAAAGAAAAAGTTGTATGGGTATGTTTTTGTGATAATTCTCATTTTAGAAATAGAAGATGCATCAGTAACTTTTACTTTTGCTTCTATTATGACCTTTTCTTCCTTGTTTGTTTTCTATGCATTGGTTTGGAATACCTGCTGCCTTATCTTTGCTTCTATGGTGCATGAGATTCAGCATCCAAGAGATTAAATTGCATTATGAACTGATACATATACCAGCTTTACACACCTCACAAATCAATGCTACAGTAATCATTGATTATAGCTACTTGTATTATTTGCTCTCACTAGCTAGAAAACGTATTCAAGGTTTATGGAGGCCACTCATTTTGCAGAAGCATATGCAGTTGGTTGTTCTGTATTTTCAACTTTGGTCGTTTAAAATTTTTTACCGTATGTTACTTATTCAGCTTCACTTAGGGGTGAATAGTGGAGCTCAGAAAATTGCCATTGAGCGGCAGGCAGTAAATGAAGCCACCTTTCGATGTCCAGATGAGCTTGGATGGCAACCTCAGGTAAATTTACTTTATCCCTCTAACTCGATGGCTCTTCTCTATTTTGGGTTCTGAGTTAGACATGGTTATGATGATGTTATCCTGTCAATGTTAGTTGGATTGTTTTGAACTTTGGGCAAATGGTTAGCAATTTCAATTTGTCCTATTTGCTTTATGTGGCATCATACCTTTTTTGCTTTGTAGAAATACCCAATTGTCCCCGCGGATGGAGCAACTTCCTGGATTAGAGAGGTATGCAACTATGCTTGGAACTATTCCTCATTTACATAGCAACTGTATTGCCAAGTTCTTGACCAAGAAGCTTAAATGGTTTAAGTTGGCTCTCATGAAAAGAGTTTGTTCATTGTGAAAACAATTTGGCAATCCAACTTAACCCTGCATAGTCCAGAAAAAAGAAATACAAAAAGAGAATGAGAAAAACAACATTTCCTACTCCTAATTCTTTCTGTACACAGTTGGGCCCTGCACCACACCCAAAAAGAAGCAAAAATGGAAACAACATTTCTCACTCCTCATTCTTTCTGTGCACGTGTGAATACTAACGTCTCTTTCTCTCAATTTTATATTTTGGTCAAGACTTGTTGCCCTGCAGAGGAGATACTAAAGTTCTTGAAGAAGAAGGGCTATGATGTGACTCTATCAGATGATGCGGGCCGCTTTGTTTGTAACTTTGTTTACTATCACTCTCTTCATTTTGCAGAACAGAAGGGCCACAAATCTCTATTTGTTCACGTCCCTCTATTTTCTAGAATTGATGAAGAAACCCAGATGAATATTGTAGCTTCTATTTTGGAGGCTATAGCAGCAACATGTTAATAACATTGCTGTCCAGGTTCCTATAAATTATTGGTGTTTGTGTCCATACTCCTGTAAACCGACTTTGTCGACTTAATAAGGAAAAAGTAAACCTTGATCATTGAAGCAAACCCCTATGCTTATGTTTTGAGGGTAATTGTGTATGTATATATAGAGCACTTGCCTGCTCGCGTACAGGACTGGTTGGTAATGTTTGCCAATATCGAAGTTATTTTTAGTGCTCTGGGATTGTTCAGATATAATTGCCAGCGTCATTTTGCTTTATTCTTAGGAGTTCTCTTTTTTGGCTATTTCCCAACCAAAATTTGCTTCGAAACATTTGTAGGTTCCAAATAATGTTCAGGAGATTTGGAAGCATTTGAAATGTATGCTTTTGAGGTGTCTTTGGCCCGAAGAGCTTTTCTGCAAGCCAGGAGGACGATCGTTGACAAATTGAAAGCCACTTTCTTGACAAAAAATAGACACCAACTGGGTTGATCTTGGAGTTGCCTTAAAGCATCGTGTCATCTTTCTCAACGAATCACAACCGTAGTACACGGTACAGGAAGATTAAAAGTACTTGCGGCAATTCATGTTTAACGTTTAAACCAGGAATGTCGGTTCTTACCTTCTGTGGAGACAGGCTGGAAGAAATTTAACTTTGGTTTTCTGGGTCCTTCCTTGTTCGGTGAAAAGCTCTCATGTTTAACAAATCCAGTGGATTTGGATCATTAATGCAAAGTTCAATATATTGCCCCATGTATCGTAAAATAGCAACTTTTTTAACACCATTGCAATACTGCCTTAATCATCCTCAACCTCTTCGTTGCTGTTGAAGATGCCGTCAAATCTTCAGCTAACTGTCGTGTGATTAAGGTTGGATCTGTAAACGCGAGCTTTCGGACTTCTACTCTGCTTGTAATGGTTTATCTCGTGCAAGGAAATCATTAGAAGCCATTTAGTTGGGATATGCAACCTCGTGGAGTGCAATAGTTTTCTTCTATGCAGACAATGACTTATTAGTGTCTTCTTTTAAGAGTTATTTCGCTTGATGCAGATCTTTAGGAGGAAGCCAACAAATCGTTAATTTATTGGGTTCTTGAATTTGTCAGGTAGAACCAGGAATGTTAAAACTTGGATGTCAAATTCATTGTTCTGTAATGTGAAAGTACCCCATACAATCGGCGCTCATTGACGTGTATGGTAAATGCAAGGACATTACGGGTTCAGTGTCTGTGTACGAAAATGTTCCCGAGACAAATTTGGAGTAGTGAAACTCATTATCGACATCTTTGTTGCACCATGGCATTGTGGAGTCTGTATTTAGATCTTTGGTTTGATGGCTGGTGAAGATACTTGGCTGAATGAGGTCATACTTTTCAATGACCAGTTGCAGCTTGTTTCACTGTTGTTCAATAGAATCAAGCTTTAAAGCTGACATTTCATGTTCCTTGATTGATGAATATTTGAGGTCTGGTGATGTTAAGCTTTCACTAAGGTTCTTGTCAACTTCCCTCACCAAATATAATCTGGTTCACATTAATCATCACTGGCTTCACATGTAATGTAATGGGAACTGAATGTCTCAAGTTGCTTACAGCAATGATTCAAAATGATTTGAAACCTGAAACTGACACTAGGAGAGGATGATTTTGTGATGTGGAACTCATTTGTTGCGAGGCTGCAGAATCCACAGGAATGAATGATAGGAAGAAGAGCTCCAGAAGTACTGATGGAGATAAGACAAGAAATTCTGGAATATATTTGCAGTTGTCAAATGTTTTTGCTGAGATTGGTCAATTGGAAGTCTGAATGCAGATTAGAGAGATTGGCATATCAAGGAAGATAACAGCAGATATTGGTTGCGGTTTAATCGAGGTGAAGAACTGACATTGAGCTAGACATCCTTTTCAAAGTGGAGGTTGGAATTAAGCATCAAACATGGAGCTAAAGATGGCTAACAAAAATTCTGCATTTGATATGATGAAGATTTAGGCCATTTATTTGAAGTGTTAAATCCAATGAGATTGCTTTTGTTTGAAGAAATCGGTTTGCATGTGACAGATGACGGCTGGGGCCGTAGTTTTAGTTGCCCTGTTAGGTTCAACGAAGCAATTGATGTCTTTCTCTCTTGTAGGATTTTGCATTGCTCCTTCAGTTCTGTGTATGTATGTAATAATGTATTGTATGACTTAAGGAATTGAATTTGGTTGGAACGCATTTTCGTCTGAATAATAATTTTATCCGTTTTGTATTGGGGAGAGAGCAGAAGGTAAAAGCAGAATCTTTGTAACTCTTTTTAGTGGCGAACTTCCTTCTACTGGTTGAAGAGTAAAGCAAAGAACTTAAAAATTTTCCCGTGTACTTTAAGTGTGGGCATGTAGAAAATGGAGGTCTTTATGTCCTTATAAGCCAAGCCAAACAGTCAATAAAACCCTTCATTTTCCTACTTTAATCTGCAGATATAAATTAAAATCTGGTGTTTGCTAGGAGTTATACGAAGTTAACAAGTTTTGCAAAGCAGACAGAAGAGACAAAAAACATGGACAAATTGTTCATCATTTCCTTTCTTTGTATGTTGGCAATGGCTTATGGAGTTGCAGAAAACATGGCATACTACAATATTGGCATGCTTGAGGAGCTAGAAAGGTTTGAGATAGAAGAAGAAAACGAGGTGGACCTTTTTGATATGCCTTTATGGACAAGTGAACGTGGCAACAAAGTTCTTGTGAATGTGGATAGCTTTGGCGCAGTTGGAGATGGAGTTTCAGACGATACCCAGGTGCACATTCGATATACCATTTGCTGGAACTATATTGTTCTTGTTTTCATGTTCTGTTACTTTGTTTCAGGCCTTTGTAAATGCTTGGGGGAGAGCTTGTTCTACTCCAAGATCAGTGTTATTGGTTCCTCCAGGACGCAGCTATTTAGTTAGCGCAACAAAATTTATAGGTCCTTGCCAGGATAAGCTCATCATTCAGGTGATCTGTTCATGCAGTTCTTCAACTTTCTGTTCATGCAATGCCTTTTAGTTTCTGTTCATGCAATGCTACTATCTATTGCCATCGTAAAAAATTTGGTTATAATTTTTGGCATGCAGATTGATGGAACAATAAAAGCCCCAGATGAACCTGAGAACTGGGATCCAAAGCTTCCAAGAATCTGGCTTGATTTCTCCAAACTCACCGGAGTTGTGTTTCAAGGGAATGGAGTTATTGATGGCTCAGGAAGCAAATGGTGGGCTGCTTCTTGCAAAATGAACAAGGCCAATGTAATTTGCTTCCTTTCCTTTTTATCTACTCTATTATTGAGTGCTTCAATTTGCTTTTTCACTAACAAAACTTTCTTTTATTTCTCTCTTACAGCCTTGCAAAGGAGCACCAACTGTAAGGACCTTTTTCCACTTTGCATTACACTTCGAACCGAATCTTTAAAAGCTAAAATGAACACATTTCTTTTCTGCAGGCGTTGACTATTGATTCAAGCTCAGCTGTGAAGGTGAAAGGACTTACCATTCAAAACAGTCAACAGATGCACTTTGTGATTTCCCGATGCAATTCTGTCAGGGTATCTCAAGTGCTTGTTTCAGCTCCAGAAGATAGTCCTAATACAGATGGAATCCACATCACGGAATCGACCAATGTTGTTCTGCAGAACTGCAAAATTGGAACAGGTCCCTCCTCTATCTGTTTTCTCTTCTAAATTCTGTTCTGTTCACGAATTGAAGCGAAATAGAATGAACGGTAGAGCCAAGTATATTGCGTTCTTAAAGTAAATGTCTTCAATTTGACTTAAAAACAGACCATAATATAGGGAATGAGAACACTGATTCTGAAAACTAATGGCAAGCATTGAAGGCAAATCTCTTTCCATCAAAGTTGCAATATTATATGATCATGGAAAAAAATATTGACAGATACCTGTGATGATTCTCATGGTACATTCAGGCGATGATTGCATCTCCATCGTCAATGGTAGCTCAAGTATCAAGATGAAGGGAATATTCTGTGGACCAGGACATGGAATCAGGTACTTCTCAGTGTCTAACTTCAGATCCTACTCCATAAAAATTCCTGAGACAGAAATTGCAGATAGAAATTAGCCATCACTCAATCTATTGAATCTATTCTGCAATTCAGCATTGGAAGCCTCGGAAAGGGCAACTCTGTTGGAATAGTAACAAAAGTGGTAGTGGACACAGCATTCATTAGGGATGCAACTAATGGCCTGAGGATTAAGACCTGGCAGGTAAAGCCATCAGTTATATTGGGTAGTGAGGAGCTGTTCCTGGAAATTCATTTTTGATGCTAAAGTTACATTTACTTCATAACCTGGTACAGGGAGGTAGTGGCTATGTTCGTGGCGTGCGATATGAAAATGTGAGGATGGAAGATGTTGCAAACCCCATTATCATTGATCAGTTCTACTGTGATTCCCCAATAGCCTGCAAAAACCAGGTAGCATTTTGAAATTTCATTCCATCCTCTCTACACTTTTGGTATATAATGGACCTGCCATGAAGTTGCCAACTCTCAGGAGTTTGCATTTCAGGCAACTTGATCTCCCAACAAGAACCCTGTGCTGATTGTCGACATGGTCCTTGTGCTTTTTCTTGTTAGACTGCTGCTGTTGAAGTAAGTGAGATCATGTACCGTAACATCAGTGGGACAACAAAGAGTGCTAAGGCCATGAAATTTGCTTGTAGTGACACAGTTCCATGTAGCAAAATTATCCTCACGAACATCTACTTGGAGAAAAAGGATGGGACAGTTGAAACTTACTGCAACTCTGCAGAAGGTTTTGGATACGGAATTGTCCATCCATCAGCTGACTGCCTAACTTCCCATGACAAAGACAAAGCTGTTACTGATCAAGATGAAACTGTCAAAGAGTACAGCGTCATAGAGCAGACAGTAACAGCTGAGCTTGGAGAACCCAGAAATGAGGACGTTGTTCATACTGAGCTCTGAGTTGCCTGCAATCCGCATACATATGCTATCAGAAAAAAAAAGAGACATTTTATAGCGACAGATTAAAGTGGCATGTGAGTTGGGAGAGTACAAGAATTCCGAGAGGAGGTGTCATAAATTTTATGGGAGTATACAGATGTTAATTAGCTATGCAAAACAAAAACTATAGTTGAAACAATACTTTTAGAATTATGAGGATATACACAATTAATGAGAAGATTATGTTCCAGCTGTGAAGTACATATATATCCCAAACATATGCATGCCATTAGTCTGATTGAGCTCACAAACCTATTTATAAACTAAGATGAAACGTTCTCCCATTTTATGATCTGTGAAGAAACAAAGCATTTAAACATAAAAACTTCATATAGTATCTGGACATAACCAGAAAAAAAGTACATTTTAGTACACCAATTAAAGCTAAACTACAGCAAGAATACTAGTTGAAAATTTTAGTATAAACTTTGCTGGTCTTCAATGTATTGCCGGGCTTGCTTGGAACTTGTAGCCTTGTCAAACGGAATGAAGGTAAAATGGCATTCTATTAGCAAGAAGAAAGAGGGACTTGATATTACAAAGACGGAACAATATTACTCTGTCTTCTTTTGAAACCTGTACAATATGATGGACCGACATCTTAAGTTGGAGTTTGTGGACTGTCCAACAAACCCAGCTTGAAAACACAAATGGTGATGATTCCCGTGCGATTTTTCAGTTAACATGTCTGCGAGTTGTGCAGAAGAGGGAATACAAAGATAAACGAACCCTTTCTTGAGCTACTCTTTTAAGTAGATGTCACGGCCTATATTCAGACAGTTTTTCGGAAGGAAACTGGATTGGCTAAATTGTGAATAGCTGCTTTGTAATCACAATCCAGACGACTCGGTACTTTCATTGGAATGTGGAAGTCCTTGAGTAAGAGATCACAGTAGAGCAAACAAACATTTTCCCATACTATGATATTCTTCTTCAATGGAGGATC
>JANQBM010000001.1:5269260-5285535 GCA_025594535.1 Erythroxylum domingense | reverse complement strand
GTCTCTGCTTATCTTTACAAAAGTAGTGATAAAGGGTAAAGAGCAATTTAGAATCCCAGTATCAGCGGAAGACATGCAGTGGAAGGTACTTCGAGGAGTCCGCATTAAAAGACAAAAGTGAAAGTTGAAGGTATATATATAATAAGCTACCATACTTTTTCACTTCACGTGCAAACGGAGTTGGTTCTTTGCTTGCAGATCATATATTCAATACCATTATACAGTTGCCCAATTTCTCACTAATACTGTTTTTCTAATTGCAGAGAAGATGTTAATTTGGTGCAACATATTTCACTTTTCTCTTAAGACTATATTAGGTTTAAAGTAAGCACAAAAAAGGTAATCCAGACCAAGATATATAGAGAAGGCAAACCTTCATTTTCAACAAGTGGTCACTGCTGAAGCAGATGCTGCCTTATTTCCTTGTTTATATGTTCTTCCCACTGAAGAAAAAGACCTCTCACTTCGTTGGAGTATGATTTCGTCAACAGTAAGTAAAAGAGATAGTAATGCAACAAGTCATCCAATTCACTATGGCCTTAAAATATCCATTCTCTACCCCCATCTTAATGATAAGACATGTTAGCTGTACAAAAATAAGTGGCCATTCAATCAACTTTTAATTCGTAAAAAATTATGTACCACCCTTGACTTAGAAAAAACCATATTTTACAAGCGCTGAATAGGGCCTACATGCAAGTTGCATCTGGTTTCATTTAGACCTCATTTGGCATTAATTTTCTCTGCATGTTTAGCTCTATTTAAGGAGGTCAGTTGGTTGCATTTAAGAACCCAGGAAGGAAGGTCAGTAGGGTGGCATCCTCAGGGTTGCTGGTTTTACTTGCTCAACAATCCTCAACCAATCTTTCTGTGCCCTCTCAACAAATCTCCATACACCTTCAACATCAAGCCCAACTTGCATAAGCTATTAAACTCTATACCTATCTAAAGAATGGCTCCGGAAGTTCGTGGAGATGTATTTGCAGGGTCAGGCAAGGTGTCCACGCTGAGCGTAGGCTACTCTCGGCGAGCCTACATAACCTTCCTAGCCGGTAATGGAGACTATGTTAAAGGGGCTGTTGGATTGGCCAAGGGTCTGCGAAAGGTGAATAGTTCATACCCTCTTGTGGTTGCGGTACTGCCTGATGTCCCTGAGGAACACCGTCACATTTTAAGATCGCAGGGTTGTACAGTCCGCCAGATTGAACCTATTTATCCTCCTGAGAACAATGTTCAGTTTGCCATGGCTTACTACGTCATCAACTATTCCAAGCTTCGCATCTGGAATGTAAGTACTAAGTAGTAAACCTAAACATGACATTCTCACATCGTAAATCTGAAAAAAAAAGATTTGATAAAAAAAATAGTGTGGTTACTTACGTTATTGACGTGACTTTATTCCGTTGTCGTTGTAAGTTAAACTGTCATTATCAAAGCATTCAAAAGCATCAGACTCTTCTTCAGATTCAGCCAATTTGTGGATTAAATTTTTTCTTTTAAAAAGCCCTCTGTTGCTTGATTTTAAAATCTTTTTTTTTTTTTAATTGTATCCATGTAGATATGGAGCTTGTATACATAGAGTCACACAGATCCTACGCACATCACTTTTATATAATTAGTTATATATGCCAGAGGTGAATCAAACTTGTATCAAGTGAATCAGCATATGACAATATATAGAAGAATCATGATCTAATGTAGATGCAAAATCTTAGAGAATAAGAATTGAAGAGGATTGGTTACTGTGTTTTTGCAGATGGAGGAATATAGCAAGATGATTTATTTGGATGCGGATACACAAGTGTTCGAGAACATAGACCACCTTTTTGACAACCCAGATGGCTACTTCTATGCTGTCATGGACTGCTTTTGTGAGAAAACCTGGAGTCACTCTCGCCAGTACGCTATCGGATACTGCCAGCAGTGCCCTGATAAGGTGAAATGGCCGGCTGAGATGGGCTCTCCTCCGCCACTCTACTTCAACGCCGGCATGTTCGTTTTCGAGCCTAGCCGCTTGACTTATGAGAAGCTCCTTCATACCCTCCGGATTACCGCACCAACACCGTTCGCCGAGCAAGTAAGCTCAGAGGTTTTAACATCTTCTGTTAAGAATTCTTGTTTTTTAAATGATATTTACCATTAATGAGTACATAGCGGCTCAGGTTCAACTTCTGTCAGATTATATTTTTCCTGATTTACTTGTTGGCATGTAACAGGATTTCTTGAACATGTTTTTCCAAAAGATATACAAACCACTTCCATTGGAGTACAACCTGGTTTTAGCAATGTTATGGCGCCACCCCGAGAATTTTGAGTTTGAAAAGGTTAAGGTGGCTCACTATTGTGCTGCTGTAAGTAATCCTCTTCCTCAAATCTCAACTTTTGGTTTAAACTAGAGAAAAACCTGTCCTTCCTCTGAATTCGTTCATAAGACTTGACCACTCCCGGAGACTAGCTAAATTTACGTATCTGCTAAAAACAGGGTTCAAAACCATGGAGGTTCACAGGCAAAGAAGTTAATATGGATAGAGAAGACATCAAGATATTAGTTCAAAAATGGTGGAATATATACAACGACGAGTCGCTGGATTTGAAGGTTGAAAATAATAATCCTCCAGAAGAAGAAATAATCTCAAGGACAACTTTCATGGCTTCCATGCCTGAGCCAACTATCTCCTACATATCTGCACCCTCCGCTGCTTAATTTCCCAATAGAGAAAGATTGGTGTACAAGTTCGAACGTATAACCCCTTATCCTTTTCCGTCTTCTTCTTCTTTTTATAAATATTTTCCTAAAACTCAAATATATATGCTCTTTGTTTTTTCACTTCTTTTGATCTACTTGGCCTTTCGTTACTTCTTGTGTGAGAAAAGAAGAATACGTAATAGTCTGCTCGAGTAATTCACTCACATGAAGCTACGTGAGTAAGGAATGTGCAACTCTGGTCAGGAATATATTATGCAGCGTTTCAGCTGACTGTATAGGCTTTATACTTGTACTTGTGGAGTATTGCTCTTGTATTAGTATCCCTTACGTAAGGTTTACTTACTTTTATCTTCTTATCACTTTGGTGGCTGACCTCGACTTTTATCTTCTTATCACTTTGGTGGCTGACCTCGATATATATCTCTTTACTTCAATTGGCTAATAACTTATCATAATTTGAACATAAAATTAAGGCAAAAATCATCTATTACTAACCATACATTATATTGTTATTGATGACAATGTTTTGCCTTCATATGTTTAAACCTAGAACATTCATTTTATAGGACCACTAATCAAAAAAGACTCATGAGTTAATTGGTGATCCTTTTCACAATGAATAATGCCAAATGGGCACAAAGCAGCATTCCATAAATCATTCCCATCAATTTACGTCACAGAAATTGATGGAATTTCCAAACTAAAAATCTGCACGGTCAATACTTGTAATTCAAGGATAAAACATTATTCTACATTTTCCCTTTTCTAGTAATCTTAAGTTGTTGAATAATTAACCCATGCCACCTTCCAACTATACCAATCATAAACGTATTTGTATCCTAATCAACTTCTTCATCAAGAACTATGTATAACCTTTTGCCATATGTTCTAGTTCCACTCAATTTCCTTATTACACATTAATAGAAACAAAAATGTCAAAGTTTTATTTCTTTGTTCATTAAAACTAAATTGATCATTTTTTATATGATGGTGAATTTGAGAGTTAAATAGATGAAGGTTTGAAATCAATTTAACAAAAACAAAGTCACCTAAGCCCGACTAGGCTTAGAATCAAGCCAAGAGCCTCAAGTCTAATTAGAATTTACAAAGTTTTATAATAGGTTTGAGTTTGGGTCAACTTAAACCTGACCAATTGTCACCCTCATTCATACTACATCCTAGCAAAGGTATAACTTTGGTCAAGTTTTGATGTCATTTTTATTTTTAAAAATTAAAAACATTTAATCAAGTTTTGAGTCACCTAAGCCCGATTAGGCTTGGAATCAGGCCAAGAGTCTCGAGTCTAATTAGACTTTACAAAGTTTTAGGCTAAGTGCCAACTTAAACCTGACCTGACCCATTGTCCCCCCATCCGTACTACATCATAACGAAGGTATAACTTTGATCTTGTTACATACCAAATGACTAGAGGAAGAACATGAGCATCAGGGTAGCACAGGAATTATCCTTTTTTCCACTTAATAATGCCAAATGGGCACAATAAGTGTGCCCAAAACCATCCCTATCAATGTAGGTCACAAAATTTGATGGAATTTTCAAAATGAAAAATTGTCATCCTACCGTTTTTCTTTCCTACAAACCTTATTTAAATTGTTGAATACTTAGCCCTGCCACCTTCTAGATATATTATTGGAATTAGATTATACTAGTCATAAGCGTATTTTTTTCTTGTATACCTTTTGCACTATGTTCTAATTCCACTCAATTTTCTTAGTACACATTAATAGAAACAAAAATGTAAAGCTTTGACTTTAAATACATCCCAGTTAATTTTTTTTTTTGTTTAATTTACCTTACAATCTCACTTTTATGTCAACATCGATTAGAACTAAATTGTTCTCATTTCTTATACATTGATATGAATTTTAGATTTAAATAAATGAATGTTTGAAATCAATTTGACCAAAAAGGAGTTAAGAAACTAAAATGCTCTTAATACTAAAATTCGAGCTCAAATTTAAGTTTTTTTTTATAAAAGTGACAAAACTTCCTTGACTTGAGAATCGATGATATTTTTCATCAAAATTACGTACTATGTATAATCTAGACTTGTTTTGCATCTCAACAAAGGTATAGCTATAATCTTATTACGTGCCAAATGACCAAAGGAAGAAGATGAATATCGATGTAGCATAGGAATGTTAAAAAATGATGTTGCCAATTTTGCTATAATGAACCACTATTATGCTTTATTGTTATTGTACTATATTACTTTTTAATCTTCACATATAATCATTATTAACTAATATAAATACCCAATGTTTTAAAGAATGAACTAAAAGTTAAGCCAATAAGATAAGGTTTAAAAGATTAACTAGTATTAGGTCATTATAAAAATAGGTAAAGATTAAGTAAAATATAAGAATTTGAAATATAATTGAAGGAGATTATTCTTATCCATTAAATAATTTGAAGTTTAATTGAAAAAAAGACTATCAAATAAAAATTAATTGATTTATTTTGGTTTACAAAAATTGATTAATTTATAAAAATCAACTAATTACTTAATAGGCCAATAAATTTTTAATTATTATTATTATTAAAGTAAATCAAACTAAAAAGTTGACTAAACCTAAAAGTTAACCTTTTTAAGGTTTTTGAGAATGAATTGGCTAAATCGGTTCAATTTTGTAATCATTGTAAATACCTATCGTTCACTATCAAGAGATATAACTAAGGAATATTCCCAAATCATATATTTTCTCTCTTTTAGCATTCCTCAATCTTCTCTCTCTCCTTCTAATTGCATTACTTATTTTTATGATCATTTTCCTTTTTGCTTACAATTAGTATCAATTAGTATTAGAGTATGATTCTACTAACTATTCACTATTATTCTGCAACTACTTTTCTATTTTTATCATAGGTGAAGGCATCAGAGGACAAGGCATAAAGAGGATAGAAGAAACACTTTGCAACCAACTCAAAGAAAAGCATAAGGAAATGATAGAGGCACAACTTAATCTTTAAGATAAACTAGTAAAACAAAGTTTAAAAATAGTAAAGCTTCGAGAGATATTCCAATGGTATATTCTTTTATTTAAATCATAGGTACCCCACTACAATCATACAAACATAAGTGGATAAACAAAGGAGATATTTAACTATGGAATAATCACCTTATATTGCCCCCACAAGAGCCAGTCGGGTGGAGATTTCCCCAATGTAATAGGTGGAGCTTAACAATTTGTTATTTCAATGAAAGGAATTCTTTTTGCTAGATCATAATCCGACTAATATAAAGGTAAAATTTCTAAGTGTCCACATGGTGGGAGTAGTTGCAAAGTGGAACCAACTCTGCCCTAGGCATCCAATGACCTTAGAAGAGCCCTTCTAAAATGAATATAATATGGCCATTATACAATGGGAAGGCCCTGATAGGAGATTTTAAAGTACTAAACTAAATGGGTAGCGTGCAAGACTATTGCTCCATGTTCAACAGGTACTCCTTCTGCCTTTAAATTCCTGAAGTGTTTTTGGTTGGTTTCTTCTTATTGAATTATCATTAAAGTTATTGAATCTTAAAAAATCATCACACATTTATCAAAAAATAAGAGATCATAAATTCTGTCTATTATTCTAACTACAAAGGTGCCATCAATGTCATTTGTTGAACCTGAATACCTCATATTTTTCTCTTCTTATTTAATATGATCAACTAAATTTAAAGACAAACTCTTGCTAACCCTAAAAACATTTCGCAAAACTATATCTCACAAATTACCTTAGAAGCCAATCAAACAACTTAACAACAAGGAGTTTAAAGAGAAGAGAGGTTAGGGAATTTGTTTTTGGTGTGATGATAAATACTCACCTAGTCACCAATGTAAAAAGAAGTAGTGGAACATGTTCCTTATAAAAGATAAAGAAATCGACTAAATAAACAAAATAAAGTGGGATAATGAATTAGAAGAACCCCCCAATATTATCTTTACAAATGATGTAAGGAAATTTTATATAAAATTACCAACAAACTAGAGTATTGGGATGCATAAGGGAAGTTCTACACAAATACTGTTTGACAATAGGAATGCACATAACTTTATAAATTTCTCATCAATCAAAAAGGAATTTATGAGTATTTTGAAGTGAAGGACCTTAAGTTCGTAGTAGGGGGAGGCCTCCAATTGTTATGTGATGGGCTATGTAAGAATTGGGAATGGTAACTACAAGGTAACCTTTCCTCGGATATTAGCTTTGGGTAGTTTTGACCTAGTGTTGGAAATTCAATAGCTCTCCACCCATAATGATGTCCTGTGTAATTTTGGTAGGAGAACCATATGATTCAACTAGTATGAAAAGTGGATTTTACTCGAAGGGGGACAACTTAGTCATCCTAAGTCTACCCCCAAGAAATTAGCAAAATTATTATCCAACTTCCAACTTAATAGTTAATTTTATATTTTAAGACTATTTTGTTCAATAAAGAAGTATCTTTTAGAGCTCACTATAAGGGCTAACTTATTGAAGGAGGAATACAACGCGAATTCAGGTGTCATTTGGCTGAGTTTAGCTTATTTTTTATTGAACCTATTAAGTTACCACCTCCAAGATCACATGAATATAAAATTCCTATCAAAGATGGTGTAAAACTTAATAATAAACGTCCTTATAGAAATAGAAGCTTACAAAAAAGCATCATCAAGGAACTAATACAAGATCTTTTGAAGTTAGGCATTATTTAATATAGTAATAGCCAATTTTCTTCCCCAATGGTGTTAGTAAATAAAAAAGATTTAGCAAATAAAAAAGATAGTTCTTGAAAATTATGTGCGGACTATAGAGAGCTAAAGAAGAACACTATAAAAGATAAATTCCCTATCCAATCACTGAAGAACTTCTAGATGAGCTATAAGGAGCAACTTGGTTCTCCAAGCTTGATCTTAGTTCTATATATCATCAAATAAGGATGTATCCTTCTAATTTCCATAAAATAATTTGTAGGACTCATAAAGGTTATTACGAGTTCTTTGTAATGCCCTTTAGGCTTACCAATACCCCCTTTATATTTTAAAATTTAATGAATTATTTGTTAGAAGGGTACTTGAGATGGTATGTAATTTTTTTCTTCAATGACATTTTTATCTATATCCAAACTTTTAGGATTATATGGAATATCTTAAGATCACCTTAGAGGTTTTGGAGCATAATCATCTCATTCTCAAAGGCAACAAATGTAACTTTGATACCTCATAAATTGAATATCTTCGACACACAATTTCAATCTACAAAGTCTAAATCGACCTTGGGAAAATAGAAATCATTTTACATTGACCAGTCCCTACTAATATGACAAAACTTTGAGGATTATGGGCTTAACTGGATTCTATAGGTGATTAATTAAGCATGTCATATTCTAAGTAAGACTTTAAAGGAGTTACTCAAAAGGAACAAATTTGAATGGGGTAAGGAAGTAATAGGGGCACTCCACAACTTAGAGACAACTCTTATAAATGTTCATTTCTTGACATTCCCTAATTTCTCATAACCTTTTGTGGTTCAAGTTGATGCATGTGAATATGGCTTCAGGGTAGTGCTAAGTCAAGAAGGACATCCTATAGCTTTTATAAGTAAATCTTTAGCTTCTATATGTAAAGTTTTATCAACTTATGAGAAGGAGTTCCTTGCTATTATTATGACTGGTAAGCATTGCCATTAGTATTTAAATGGAAAACCTTTTGTCATTCTTACAGATTATAAGAGCTTAAAGTTACTTTTGTAATAAAGGATGCACACTCCCTTTTAACGAAAATGGCTTCTCAAATTATTGGGATATGATTTTGAGATTATGTATAAAAAAAAAAGGAAGGAAAGTCTTGTTATTGATGTTTTGTCTTGAGTTTCTTGTGTTAAACTTAGCACCCTAGCCTTATCACAAGTGCGTATCCAACTATTGGAAGAGACACAAAAAAATGGGAGAAGGATTCCACTATCCAAGATTTGATAAAGAAATTAGTGGAAGGTCAACTAATCTTAAGTTCTTACTAATAGATAAAAGGAATCTTAAGATGGAAAGGGAGAGTGGCAATAAGATACTATATTAATTTGGAGACTCAAATTGCATTTATAGGGCATCAGAGCCCCAAATGGGGACATTCTAGAGTGAAAGGGACTACCAACAAGTTGCAAGCTTTGTTCCACCAGAAAAGTATCTAAGAAGATATAAGGAATTACATTAGAGGTTATCAATTTTTCTAGCTTAACAAATATGAAACTACTTTTTAAGTAAGAATATTACGACCATTGCCCATTCCTAAAAGATGTTATGCAGATGTCTATATAGGCTTCCCACTTCTAATCAATGTTCAGCTAACTTGGTGGTTATTGATTAGTTTAGAAAATATGCCCATTTCTTAGCATTGAAACATTTTTAGACTATAGATGTGGTGGCCAATTTCTTCCTCTCCAATGTGTTTAAGCTACATGGTATGCTAGAGACTATCACCAGTGATACATTTCCCATATTTTTAGGTCAATTCTAGTAAGAATTCTACAAAATTCGAGTAAGGTTACATTTCTCTTTGAATTACCATCTCCAAACAAATGGCCAACCCAAAGTCTCCTAAACCATTCTTTAAAAACTTATCTAAGGTGTATAATAGGCTATTATCCCAGTAAATAGTTCATATGGCTCCAATAGCTGACTGGTGGTATAATATCACTCATTATTTAACCCTTAATACTTTCCTATTTGAGGTTTTATATGGTTACCCTTCTTTAACCTATGCTCCTTATTTTGCAAAGGATTTTACACTACTACTAGTCAATAACCTCTTATAATATAGGGAGTTAGCAATTCAGGTGATTAACTTTCATTTATGGAGAGCTCAAGAAAGAATGAAATAGTAATCAAACACTAAGAGGAAAGGATAAGGAATTCCTTATAAGAGATATGTGGTTTGTCAAACTTCAATTATATAGGCAAGGAACCTAGCTAAATGTTCTAACCAAAAACTATCTCCTAGATTTTTATAGGCTATTTAAGGTCATTGAAAGTGTTAAACCTTATTGCCTGTAAGTTATAATTCCCATCGGATGCTCTTATACATAAGATTTTCCACATGTCACAGCTAAAGAAACATATAGCTTCTACTAGTATGATCTTATAGATTCACGTCATTCTCAAGAATCAATGTTAGAGATTTCTTACATAAAATTAATAGGCCTATTGTCCATAAGTAATACATTGATAACCCTTTTCAAAATGTAGATCATATCTAGTTAAGGGATAACGTATCCTATTAGTTCATTTCAGACTATGTGTCTCTTGAACACTTGGTTATAAATCACATCTATCAATTTGAGGTTTTTATTCCATTTGGATATGCTTTTGTAGTTTTTGAACTTCTCTAAGTTCTACCTCTCTCCTTTTACTTTCCTTAAAAATGAATTCTCTTTTGAGGAATGTAACATATCTTAAGATAAGTACCTTTTGTTCAAGAATATGATAAATTTAATATTTGATACTCTCTTTTGGATACTACACAAATTTACATTTATCTAATATAGATTGAACATTTATCAAATATTGCACTTTTCATATAAGTATCACTTCCCGAATCTTAACTTGGATCTATTACCAGTTCATATCTCACATAGAGTCTTGTTAACTAATTGGGATATAAATTTATTTAAAAGGCAAGAAATAGTTTCAAGGTATATATATTCCCAAAAGGAAATAAGAAGATTTGCATGACTCATTATAGAACACACCATATCTAATAGAGTATGATTTGTCCTTTCAAACACTCTATTATATGGTAGTGTTCTAAGTGGGCTCCATTTTAGGAGAATCTTATTCTTTTTTAAGTAAGCCAAAAAAAAGAAAAAAAACTAATGGTCTAGGCACTCCCAACTCAATCAGTTCTAAGTAACTTAATAGTTTTATTAGTTTGTTTCTCAACTTCAAATCTAAATTAATTGAACCTTTCTAATGATTCAGAACTTTTTTTCTCTAAATTCATATAACCATATAGGGAATGATCATATGTGATGTAACAAAATTTGAGTACCCACCTTTAGTGTGATAGATATAGGGCCATATGCATTTGAATGTATAAGCTTTAATAACTCATCGACATATTCTACTTTTTCAATAAGGGTAGTTTGGTTATCTTATCCAACAAAAAAGCTTGATAAGTTTCATACAATTCATAATTAAAAGGATTCAAATATCATTCTTTGTGTAACCTTATGATTATAAGGTTGTTAATATTATCTAACCTATAATGTCATAAACAAGATGAATTTTGGTCACTAATTTGATTTTCCTACTATTTATCAATGATTAAAAAATTGAAGCGAACCGGTCGGTCCAACTGATTCAATTCATGTTTATAACCTCTACGAGAGAAAACTAGTCGGTTAAATAAAAAACTGACCTGTTTCTTATAAAAACTAGTTATCTTTTTTCAAAAACTCGGTTATAATCATCTAATATGTGGGGCCCAGTCCTTGAAACAAGAGAATGTGTTAGTTATTTAAATATATGGGGCTCAATAGATTGTCCTTGACACCCTTTGTTTTTGACACATGTTAACTTATCATTAATGCAAAAGTCTTATTATAAAAAGTTAGAAATGTTGACGGGTGTTTTTCAAAACCTTTGAAATTTTTATTGAAAGTTTTTTCTTTTTATTCTATCACATAATCTTAATAATAAAATACATTTTTTAAAATTATTTTTTATTTATATATTTACATTTTAATTAAAAAAATTTAATTATTATTGTTAAAAATGAATTACTATTTTTATCCTTAAAAAATGCTAAATTTATTTAATCTCATTAATAAATTATATTTGTCAAAATTTAGGTTCTCTATTTATCTCTTTATACTTTAATTTAAAAATTTTAAATTATTATTATTAAAAACTAATTATTTTTATCATAAATTTGATTAATAAATTGAATTATTAATTAATATATATAAGTAATCTTGCTTAAGATAATTTAAGAATGTGTTAAGAATATTTAAACTATAAAAAGGCATGTTTAAAGGACATTAAAAAAGAAGTTAAAATAAAATTAGAATTTTTTCTATTGACTTTCTTTAAATATATTTAAAATTTTATGAAATTTTAAATAAATGATAATAAAGAAATACAATTTATTTTTATTTTTATTTTTATTTTATATTAGATTTAAAATTAGTTTAAATGATTATATTTATTATTAGTTTATTATATATTAACAAGGATTATTAGTGTATTTTTATTTCAATAAAGCATTTTATTTTATACTTATTTTCATAATTTTTACTCCTTATTTATTATATTTCGGTTTTATAACTGTTTAATACCGATTGAACCTTTAAATCTTTAACCTTTTCTTTAACCGATTTGATATCCGGTCTGATTTTTAAAACATTGATATTTATGTTAAGAGTTCACCTTTTAAGATCTAATTAATACAAATGAAGAAGCATCACGTACCTTTATTTATCTATTTTATCATAAATTTACCTTTAATATCGATGCTCTTTTGTTAATACTATTAAAAATAATTGTTATCGAAAAAATGCCTTTAATTATGAAAAAAGCAATTTAAAATTTTTTTGGTTAATAATGTTAGTTTTAGTAGATTTGCAATGCTTTCTATAAGATAAATGACTAGAAGTTGTAGAAGTCTCCATAAATATTGATTGTTGATTTTAATAGTTTTGACAAGTTTGATTGGGTCTATAAACATTTGAATTTTCCATTTTGATTCATATACATAGTATTTATGGTTATTATAATTCCCTTGATAATACCCTTATCATTCCATTGAAGCTTGAATTCAATTATCTCATATACGCACTTTATTGCATATAAAGTTATAAATATTTCAAATCCTTACTAGAAGAGATAAGATCATAAATGTAATAGTAAGAGTTAGATTAAAGGTAATTAATATTAATGAAAAATTAAGAGAGACAAAGCTTAAGTGGTTTAGACATATTAAAAGGAGATACCTTGACGCTTCAGTGAGAAGATCATATTAAGAGGAGATACCTTAACGCTTCAGTAAGAAGATACGGAAAGATTCTACTTAAGGGTTGTAAAAGAAAAAATGAATGCTTAAGAAGAACTAGGAGGAAGTGATTAAGAATGATATGACTTTGCTGGGACTTACCGAAGACATGACACTGTAAGAGAAAAAATGAAGACCTAAGAAGAACTAGGAGGAGATGATCAAGAATTATATGACTTTGCTAAAACTTACTGAAGATATAACCCTTAATATAAACTAGGGATGGCAATGGGTCAGGTCTAGAATAAGGGTAAACTCGAGTTGGGCAGGCTGAGTCATATTTGTCATCCGTATATAAAACTTTGATGTACTAGAATAAGGGTAAAATATCTCACATAAAGAAATTCTTTTCCTTCTCATGAATCTTTTAAACATTTTCCTCAAGGCTTCAAGGCTTATGTCTTATATTTAGCTTTAACTTTTAACTTAAACATTTTCTTATTTAGCTTAAATATGTAGTTGTAATGACTTGTTTGATTTATTTATTTACATGTCTCCTTCTTTCTTTGTGTATTTATATACTTATTTTTTATTCTTATTTTTAATCTTGCTCTATATCTAATGTAATATTGATTTTATTATACTTATATATATATGCACATATTTATTTGTTTGCTTGTTAATTTTATTTATTTATTATTAGTATTATTATCTTTTATGTCATATTTTATTCTAATTATTATTACTTTATTACTTTATATATTTTATAAGGGTCTATAAAAAACCTTCTCTACTAATTAAAAATAAGGTTGCATAATTATGAACCTTCTCAGATCTCGCGATCAATAGGACTTTTACTGAATAATTGTAGTTGTTAATGTTTAGCATCATTATCATGACATTATGCTCCTATCATTAAAAAACAGAAATCATCTTACCATCCACGTGTGGAATCACTTGTTGGTAATATAGGTTCCCCTCCAAAATAATAATACCAATATAAGCAATTATTCCTATTACATTCATCAAATATAAAGTTTATTGATTATGATCGGGAGACTTATATTATCATTATCACATCTAGTCTAAATTCCGCATCATGTGAAGTCTGGAAAAATATGATAGTATGCAGCCTTACTCTTACAAAACAGAAAGACTGTTTCTAGTAAACTCACATGCAAATGTAACCTAAAGAAAACTATAGTATAGTAATAATACAAAAAAATTACAAATAAGTGATGCAGGTAAAAAAGACTAAATAAATAAATACAATACAATATAATCTTTACCAAAAATGTGTATCAAAGAACCACAACAATCTAGGTAGCAAAAATTAGAACTTTAACAAAAAGAAAAATTATCAAGAAGATACAAATGTGAAGAGTTTTTAAAATCACCAAATCATCGAGCATTCGTTTTATGCATCAATCTACCGTTAAAAAAAACTGAAATAGTTCATTGTAATAAGTAGAACAAAACTAAGTGCAATGAGAATAAACTAAGTAACCATTCATAAGAATGTACAAATCTAAGTCTTACCAGAGCCACGATGGCAGAGCAGAAAAAATGGATGTTTGAAGTGAAAGAACAAGAGAAGATCTCCCAAAATAAAACCATAAGATCATTAGGCATAAAAATTCAATCTTGACATAAACCCAACAATATCAAATACAAAGAGATCAATATAATAAAACCCAGGAAGCATTCAACCTTAACTCACACAAAGAAGCTAATATCAAAACCAAAAAATGCATAAAGAATAGAAATTTCAAAAAACACAAAATCTAGAAAACACCGCAGTAAAAAAGACTGCTTAATCAAGAAATATACCCGAAAAAAGTAGTGAATGTCGTTGTTTTTCCCGTGAATCAATGACCACTGGGCATTTGTAAAAACTAAGTAACTTAAGAGAGATAAGGTAAGGTACATATAAGGACATGGGAGTCTCTGGCGTTTCTCTTAGTGTCAATAGCAGAGAAGATGGTATACAACTAAGAGGGTGAAAGAAACCCTAAGAGCGCGAGAACTGAGAAGCATGGTTGAGAGAAACAAACCCACGATGTACCGTCCTGATAACTCTCCACATCCCGTGTTTTATATTGTACCTCACCACAACAGTAGCACGTCTTCTCAACAAATAATACGACGTTATGTTTTTGTTTTTGGAAATTAACATGTCGTTTGGAAACCTTCGAATTGAATTCATTAACGAATTGGATTCAATTACATTAATGAGATTGAATTGAATTCAATTTATACTATTTGAAACAAACCTAATAATATTGGAATTGAATTCAATTACACTATTTGGATCACAATTAAAATGAATTCAATTATTTCATATGACATTTTTACCGTTGACTAAAAAATAATCTTATTAAATAATAAGATTATTTTCTTTATTTCAATTAATTCTTGTTTTGGTGATTATAATAGATCTTAATTATATCAAATGTAAAGAAAGTATTTTTAAGTAGAAAGCTAGATAAAAATAATATATGAAATAATCAAATGTACTTTGTTCAGAAAGATCAAGAGTATAAAATGTGCAAATTGTTACAATTAATATATAGTTTAAAGTAGTACTCAAGGCAGTATTATATTAACTTTTACAATGTTATTATATCATATGATTTTCGATTGAATGATGAGGATTATTGTATATAAGTAAAAAGATTCATTGATAATTACAAATCAGTGATTAAAATTAATTAGCATTATATGTTAAAATTATTTATTTTAATAATTAATGAAATGTAGTAATAGTAACTCGATAAAATAAGAAGAATAATTGTATTTATTAATATAAAATCAATAACACGTATATTTTTATTAAATTTTAATAGAATTAAAAAGAGATATTTTATTTTATAAAATTAAAATTATAAAAATAGCTAATTTTAATATTGAAATTTTTTAAGTGAGTTAAATGTTTATAAAAAAATAGAAAATTTAATTTAATTTTTCATATTCATAAATTATAAAAATTAGAAAAATTATAAATAAAAATAAAATTTACAAATTTAATTAAGCATATTTTTATTAAAAGTTAAAACTCACAAGTCACAAACTAAAAATTATATTATTACATTATAAAGAATATAGCAGGTGGATAGAAAAAGTTTCCAACTAGTTTATAATCAAACATAAATTAAAAATTTATGTAGAGTTTACATATTGGTAAATAAAGAAGAGAAGAGAGGGGAGATAGGGACTGGAGCTTGGAGGAGTAAATTTAATTCCGATGCTTAAAGGAATGAATTCAATTTTAAAAAGGGAATGAATTTCAATTACACGCATAAATTAAACTCGTCTCTCTTTTGTGTTTCCAAATACCTGAATTGATTCAATATTAAGAACATTCCAAATTGCCCGTAAATAATTTGAAGATTGCAAGCTATCCTTATCAATGTTGCGAATATCGTACCGGACTCAGTATCGGATTGAGTTCTGGAACGGTACTGTATCGGTACCGGTCAATACCGGGTACCGTTTCGGGTAATTTTTTTTATTTATAAAATAGTCCCTGAAATTTTTAAAATTTGCAAAATAGTCTACTGATATATTGTATAGTTATATACTGTACAGTTTCCT
>JANQBM010000001.1:5164142-5176411 GCA_025594535.1 Erythroxylum domingense | reverse complement strand
TTAAATTTGAGAGAATGTATGCTTTGATCTTTGTGAAAATGAAATGATAGAATTGATTGGTTGTATTTATTTTGCTTGAGGACAAGCAAAGATTTAAATATGGGGATGTCGATAGTTGTGCATTAGTCTATGTTTTTCTAAGTAATTGCATGTGTTTCTTGGATATTGTTGTAGTTTAGGATTTATTTTGTATTTTTTCATTTAGTTTGATTTTCATTGTTTTTCTTTTATGTTTGATGTTAATTAGGGTAAGAATTGATTATTTTTATGTAGGAAGGAAGATTGAGCAGCTTGGAGATTGAGCTAGAAAACAAAGAGGAGAAGAGAAGAGGAGACTCTCTGTTGCAAATTTCATGATCGTGGGAATCATAGCAATTCCCACGATCATGGGAATTATAATTTGAGACATTATACAGGGCTTCAAAAAACTTAAGGTTTCTGGATTATTAAAAGATAATTAAGCCTCCTTGGAGAAAAGGGACGAATCCCTTAGTAGAAAAGAGCCTTCTTGAGTGAAGAATACATGTTTTAAGTCTTGAGGAAGGATTGAAGCTAAGGATTATCATCAAGATTGGGAAAATAACACATCAACATCAAAAATTCCAAATTTTGGCAAATAAGACAAAGAGAATTTTCTGTAAATTTTGTCTCTTATAATCTTTGTAGAATGGAATATTTGAGTGTTGATGATGTTATGGAGACCATGATTGGCTGATTTGTTTTTAGGGATTGTTTTTGAACTAATTTCATTAAACTTTTATTTTATTAAATTAAATGAAAGTTGTCTTTGATGATTGTTGATTTTATTTCTATCTTGTAATAAATTGAGAGAGTGAGCAAGGTTATTGTGTAGGATTGTACAACAAGAGTTGGCAACTTATAGATTTACAATCATCATGTTAATTGATTAGTTAGAAGAGAGATCTCAACTAATTTAATTGATCACCCATATGATAGTTTAATAACTGGTTAAATTGGTGGAGTGATTGGGTAGGTGAGAGTTCATTCAATTGAATTCATTTAATTTGATTAGGGATAATTAATTACACCTTGAGAGAGGGTAATTAATACATTCAGAAATTTTAGGTGAGACACAATTCGATTAATAAATAGGAGGGAGACAAAATAGGGACAAAGTGATCTCTAGTCTTTAGATTCTTGAATTCTAATTTTCTGCACTTTGACTGCCATAACTACTCTGCAGAGAAGAAAGTGAAACTTGCAGTTGTTGAATTCATAGATTATGCAATTATTTGGTGGGACCAATTAGTGATAAATGGAAGGAGGAACGATGAGAGACCAATTCAGTCATGGGAAGAAATGAAGATGGTAATGCACAAGATATTTATACCTAGCCATTATTACAGAGATTTGCATAGAAACTTGCAAGGTCTAGTTTAAGGGTCTAAGAGTGTAGAAGACTACTATAAAAAGATGGAGGTGGCCATGATTAGAGCAAACATGGAGGAGGATCGAGAGGTAACAATGGTGGGCTGGTTAATGATAGCAACAATTTGTTCAAACTTCTGGGCATATCAAACGTTATCTGCTGGAGAAGAGGTTCGGTTGTCTTTATGCAAAATGATGTCTCCATTGGTTCACCAGCCAACGTCATTTCCTCCCTTTGTTCACTAGATAACGCAGATTCCTCACTTCCTTGCCACCTTGAAGCCTTTTCCATTTGTTCACTATAGAATAACGATTTTTCACTTCCTTGTGACATGTTTCCTTCTTCAAGGATTATTCCAAACCCAACTTTGTCTTCCAAACTCCAATTCTCCTGCATCCATGTATCAATAAAATCCACATAAACAATATATTGTTCATCATCCGAAATTTTCATGGTATTATAAATATTTAACTTAATTAAGTCACCATCAAATTCCATAGTTAAAGATCCATCATGAACATTTATTTTAGTTCTAGTCGTTTCCAAAAACGGCCTTCTGAATATGATCGGAGTGGAAGAAGATGTATCATCGGTGCCCATCTGCAAAATATAAAAATCAGTCAAAAAAAGTATATTCCCTACTTGAACTAAGATATCTTCTAACACACCCTTCGGATAAGCATTTGAGTGATCCGCTAATTGAATCACTACATTAGTTTCTTTAAGAGGTCCAACATTTAAAGATTTATACACATCGTATGGTATAACATTTATGGACGCACCTAAATCTAACATAGCTCTTTTAATCCGCAAATCACCAATTTGACATGGGATAGTAAACATACCTGGGTCTTGACATTTCGGTGGAAGCTTTTTCTTTTGTAAAATTGCTGAAACTTTTTCTCCCAATTTCTCTTTCTCATCAAATTTTAATTTCCTTTTTGATGTACAAAGCTCCTTAAGGAATTTAGCATATCGTGGAATCTGTTTAATTGCATTAAGGAGAGGGATGTTTACCTGAACCTTTTGGAAGGTCTCCAAAATTTCCTTCTCTTGTTCTTCCTTCTTTGCTTTTACTAATCGACTCGGAAAAGGAGGCGGAATCACCTTGTTTTGCAATTCTTTTTGCGTCAATTCTGGTTGTGAAGGTGCCGATTGTGTGATTTCTTCCTCTACCTCTCTTTTGGAATTTTTTGGAAGGGGTTCCTGTAGTTCGTTACCACTCCGCAATATGATAGCTTTTGCACTTTGTCTAGGACTAATCTCCGGTTGTGTTGAAAAATTTCCAGAAGTTCTTGCTTTTAATCGATTTATGGAAGTTGCCATTTGACTTATCTGGTTTTTGATGTTTCTCTGCTGATTCTCAATGTTCCTTTGTTGACTTTCAATATTACGAATACTTGTTTCAGTACTCCGCTGAAATGTCAAAGTGTTAGTAGCCAAAGTTTGCATTATATCTTCCAAAGAGGACTTACCTTCAGCATTTGATGTTATATTTGGATTTTACCGAGGCATATATGGTTGTCGATAATGCTATAAATTCGTGGTCACTTGCTATCCTTGAGGATTTCTATATCGCAAATTCGGGTGATCGCGTCACCCTGGATTGTAGGTATTAGAAAATGGGTCGTACTTTCTGTGACTTGGTCCAACAAAACCTCCCACAACATTCACATGTTCTACATTTTCATCCTGCAAAATCGGACATAAATCAGTTGAATGTCCTAACATTGAACATATGCCACATACCTTCGCTTCTTCTTTCTTCGTGACTGCCAATTGTTGCACCAAAGAAGTAAGGTCATCCAATCTCTTCTCCAACGTGGCCACGTTCACTTTATTCACGGCTTTTGTTACATGCCCAGTACGTATTCCGAATTGCTGGGTATTGGAAGCCATATTCGCAATCAATTCCCTTGTGGCCGCTGATGTTTTGTCAACTAAGGCACCACTGCTTGCAACGTCAATCATACTCCTATCCATGATTGAATTAATAATTGGTCAGTTATTTGGTGATGGGGACAACCAGCACAAAGTTTTTTAAATCTTTCCTAATATTCGTAAAGTGTTTCTCCCATATATTGTTGAATTCCGCAAATTTCCTTTTAAATATTGGCTGCTCTCGATGCTGGAAAATATTTTTTAAAGAAAAGTCTCTTCATTTCAGCCCATTTTTGTACGTTTTCTCCAGCTGAATAGTACAACCACTCTTAAGCATCATCCTTTAGAGAAAATGGGAAGGCTCTTAGCTTATTCTGCTCTTCTGTCACATTCGTCGGCTTCATTCCCATGCAAATTATGTCGAATTCCTTCAAATGCTTATACAGATCTTCTCCCGATAAACCTCTGAAAATAGGTAATAAATGAATCGGTCCAGATTTTAATTCAAAAGTATTGTTATCACCTAAATTCGGAAAGTTGATATAGTGGGGTTGTTGTGCGTTCGTGGGTGCGGCTAGTTCACAAAGAGTGTAGTTTGCTTCCATTCTTTCTAATTTCTACGTCTCCTTATGATATTTGGTCTGTTTTCGCAGTCTTTTAGCTATCTTTTCGATTTCAGGATTGTATTGCAAATTCTCCAATTGGTTTGAACGCGTAACGTACATAAACCGTAAACGATTCCCAGGCAATGGTACCAAAATTTGGTACTACTGTCGCCTGCAACCAAATTAAAAAGAAACCAACTTCTGTCAATACAAATTAATGTAGTAGTGGTAAGTTGATATCTTTTCCATGAGGAATCTTAACGGTAAAGGAGTTATGAATTCAAAACAAAACAAAGTAACGAAATGGGGGGGAGGGGTTTAATCTAAATTACGAGTTAAACAGAATTTAAATAGAAAACAAAATTGAAAAATAAAAAATAGCAAAACAAAGATAATATAACAATCAATAAAAACGAATCTTGGCTTCTGGTCTCCTTCATTATTGAACTTGCGTTGATCATCGACACTAAAAATAACCAATTTAGCAGTTAAGCATTTGTTGTAGTAAATTTCTTTACCTATTTTCTCTTATGTTTAGTTAACCAAAACATGTATTTGAATTAACCCTTATTAATCAATAACCTGGATACGATCTCATATTTAATTAATTAATAGCTTTACGAATCAAGAAAATCGACAAACTAAACAATATACATACAATATATATTTAGCCTAAACAATTATTTTTCCTAGAATCATGTCGCTAATGTAGTAGACACAAATCCTAGCCGCTACTGTTGATTTAAAGAATTGAACGTCAATCTATTTAATATAGCGATTGATTGAATAAAATCACAAACTAGTTGCGCACCTAGTTGTTAAATCAAACAATCAAATAATGACCCAGAAAAATAATTAATACTTGACTGATAAAACAATTGAAACAAAGAACAAGAGTCTCACAACATTCATAGCTCAATAACTAGGATTCCGTAAACCAAGAAAAAAGATTTAGCTACTCATAATGGAATTGAAAATAAAAGAAACAAAAAAACAAATAGTCTCCATCCCTGGTCTTTCTTAAATAATATGAAAATATAGAAGAAAAAGTGCAGAAACGTAACAGCAAAACAAAGAAAAAACTGCAAAAATTGAACTTCTATTCTAAAACCAAGGCTGACGTGAACAGTGCTTTCTTCTCCTTTTTAAACTTTTTTGATTTCTTCTCTATGTTTCCTTGATTTTCCGCTGATAACGTATCCCCCAATTTTAGGTGGTCAATCCCCTTGCTAAGATGGCAATATGATCTTTAAAGAATGTGAAAATCTCGATTTTGAATCTTGAAAATAGATCTGCAGATTGATTTCATCTTTACACGTGGGCATGTCTAGTGACTGCATTGCTGTCCAACTTGGAATTTCGGATTTTCTGTATTCTTTTGCATCTTTTTGATTCAATTGCAGCTCTAAGGTGTTGAAAATCATCTGCCAACAATTATAAGACAATTCCATTAATTTTGAACATAATTTCAACATAATAAAGAGAATTAAGTACAAAATAAGCGCAAATTGATAACTTAACATTGGACTCAAATAGAATAGACATTAATTTATGCTCTATATCTAATTGAAACGTTATATGATCAAAGGAATGAATTATACTTAAAAATTATACACGAAAAGGATAGTTAAAATAAATTTGACTTTTTAAAATATGTGAAGGTTGTGATGCATTACTAGTGCTAGTCTTGATCTATGGATATAAAAATTAGAGAATTAGAGATAAATTAAAGGATTTTAATTTATATAATCCTAAATATGATTTAGCATTATTATTTATATTCATTGCCAATGTATTTAGGAACCTAATAGTTCATACACAAAGAAAAAAATGACGAGAGAAAATGTGTTCTAATCAGGTTAGACTTGAATGTAAAGTTTGAGAAATTTAAGATTAAATATGAGATATTTAATAAATAAGAATCAATATGAGAAATTGGATTTTATTTAGACATAATTGATATCTAATTAAAAACTGTAATTTTAAGTAAAGTTTAATTAAAACTATTATTTAATTTTAATTAAATTACTAAAATATCCAAAACATATTATAAATAGACCTGAGCTCTAAAGAAGTTAACACTTCTTGTCTAACCCTCTCTGCAATAGTTGTAGAATTCTCTCAACATATTCTATAGATACTATTAAAAGTTGGATAGTTGTGCGGTTACGTTGATTGAGAAGAGTTAATTTCAGCAACGACTTGAGGGAAACAATAAGAAAATGATCAATCTTCATAATAAGTTACAAATTAAAATTTATGCTTATTATATTTTATGCGATTAATCATGTTATAGATATTTAAAGTGATCTTGACCTTCGGAAATTCATATAAAATAGTTTCTTAATTATTCAGTTGTGCATGATTAAATCCCACTTTGTTTTCCAAGCATATAATCCATACATTAGTTTTGAAATAAAACAATAAGGAAATAAAACAATGAGTTAATGTAGACAATTCATCCGAAATTCATATAAAATAGTTTCTTAATTATTCAGTTGTGCATGATTAAATCCCACTTTGTTTTCCAAGCATATAATCCATACATTAGTTTTGAAATAAAACAATAAGGAAATAAAACAATGAGTTAATGTAGACAATTCATCCCTCTTCTTTTGTGTGATCTCAAAATCAATAATTAACATAAATAAAAAGTAATATTTATTAATTTATTTAGTCTTAATTCATATATTTAAAGCCAATTGGAAACTATTTTTATGAAATAGAAGTTGATAGTATGTGTAATAATGAATATATTGAGTAATCCAAATCATGAACTTAAAATAATATAGCATTTTTAGTTTTAATACATACACATCTAATAACTACAACTTTTTGAGAAATAAATTCTTAATTTCAATTTTCTAAGTGAATTTATTAAAAAAACTTTTTAAGTATGCAGGTATCCTAATAAATTTTGAAAAATTATTATTAATGTATCTTTGATGACTTTTTAGTTACTTTTTATTTAGTTATAATCAATATTTACATTTGACTGGAGTAATAAAAGAAATATTGTAATTTGAGTTAAAAATATAGATACGAACTAAAAAAGAAGTACAGAATTTTATATATAATTTTGTTCAAAGTTATGAAATTTTAAGTCTTTTGCAATGTTTTATGTGTATAAGTTTTTGTTATATTTAACATTGCTATATGTATTGAAATTTAGTTGATAAAATGTAAATATAAATATAAATAAATACTTAAAAAGATAGTGATAAGAAATGATAAATTTGAGATAGACAATTAATTTTTGTAAATGAGATCTCTAAATGCTCATTTGAATTTATCAATTCTTTTAGCTATCATATTATTAAAAGTTTAAATAATTTTATTTGATTAGCTTATATACATTTACTAATCATAGACTACTATATACATAATATAAATAAAAGGTGGTATATAAAACAAGAATATAGTATAATTAAATTAATATAAGTTAATTATTTAACATATTAATATTTAAATAAAATTAAAATATGTATAAGAATTTAATTTAAAATTTGATCCATAAAGTATTAGTATTTATAAATTCAAAAACAATCTAATATTGATAATTCTAGTAATTTAGAAAAGGCCATCCTTAGGAACGTTATAAACTGCATGACAAAATTTATATGTTACGCATAAAATCATAAAATGCTGAAGATTTGCTTAACATTTGAACAATTGACAATAAGAAGACTCGAACGAATGTGAAACTTTATTTTCCCAAAAATAACCATTAAGCTCCTTAGATTTCAAACTCTGCTGATTGTAGAGAATTTTCAGATTAAATACATGCTCAAAATCTGATCGATATTTATTCATCACAATCTAAATAAGTTATACTTTTTCTGGAAAACAAGCTTCACAGTTACATAATGGTCAAAGATATGGTCTATAAGATTAATTCTACCGTAAGTTCCTGCCAAAACTCTAACTAATGTGCTATTCATTGGAAAAAGTGTGATGGGGTTCCGAACATCAATTCCCAAGAATATGTTCAGCAAAGCCGAATGAAATAAAAATATACATGATAAAGCAATCCTTTTGTCATTGTAAACAAAAGTAAGAGTTAATTTATTGAAGTATCATAAATGTCACTATCAACATTGAACAAGAAGCAAAAAACTGGTACGCAACTAAAGCACCACAAGGAAGTTGGTACGGGGTCTCTTTGCTCTCTAGCTATACAGTGCATCAACAACTCTATTCTATTTCATTGTTTATGCTCCATCTTCCTCGTCTTTGCCTTCCCGACTATCTCCTTGTTTTTCCTCACTCTATAAACTGCACTTCTTTTGTTTATGTGTTCTTCTAACTTATTTGCTAACCTTCTTTATACTTATGTCTTTCTCAGTCTCCATCTACTGCACTCATAATCGCGACTTCTTTCTTCATCTCATATCTCTCATCTGTGCATTCCTATTGCCTCTACTATGTCTGATTTCTCATGAACTTTCTTCCTTAAATGGTTGTTTCTTTAACTCGCTTATTTCCATATGGTTCTTTCTTTTGTCCAATAGATAAAGATTTCCTACCTTTGAATTTCAAAGTTTCTCAACCAATAGAAACTTCCCCTTCATTGAATAACACTATTCCTTCATCTAGTTATGTCCATAATTCTAACTTAGATCACTCCATTTGCAAATCTTGGGAGCAAGTTGCTAGAGATCTTAAACCAGAGCTGAAGTTGAATTAATTACTTTCAACCTAGTGAAGTAGTTGAACATCAAATTGTTTCTCCAGTACTAAAGATTCTAAAAGCAAGAGCAAGGAGATGGAATTATACCATTCTAGGCTTTTTCCTTGATAAAAGGGTAGCCTTTCCAATAATGAAACAATGGGCCTTTCACAATTTGAAGCAACATGGACTATTGGAAGTCTTTGTGAACAATGAGGATGTATTCCTCTTTAAGTTTGCAAGTGCTGAACATGCAAGGAAAGTCATTTAGGTTGGAGCTTGTCATATCCATAACAAACCTTTACTTCTTTAACTATGGAGACCTAAACTTAAACTATAAGAGATCAAGCAAGAAAACATCCCGATATGGATTTGTACTTATGAAGTTCCCTTGAAGTACTAGACAACCAATGGTCTCAACCACCTTGCTAACTTCACTGGAAAGCTAATCTCGATAGACCAAGCTATAGATGAGATAAGGAGGGTCAATTTTGCAAGAATTTGCATTTTAGTTAATTCAATGGCTGGCTTATTTGAATCAATTTGTTTTATTAGGCTGAATAAGGATGAGGAGTTAGTACCTGTTGAGGATTAACTAAGGGTCTCTTATGATTCAAAACCCTAACTTGTTGTGAAGAAAATCTGGAGGCCAATAAGTAGAGTACTTATATTTGGAAGTTACTGGGAAATCTTAGGAATTGATCAAGCATAGGAGAAAGGTAACAATTCAGTACAAGATAGAAATATTCCTTTTAATGAAGGATTTAGTACTATTATTCAAGCTTTTGATCTACACAATGAATCAATTACAACTGAAATTGTTCTTGGAATTGAAGAAGGAGAGGTTACATTAACAACTTTAACTAGTAACAAGGTGGTTTCTAAACAATCAACACCTGGAATTGAAATATCTGAGAAATCAGCTAGAGAATCTAAATTGAATATGATTGAAACCCCCCAAGTGTAAAGAGTAATCAACTTGAGAATGGCAAGCATGAATTTGAAAGTTTTACTAGGAGAAGATCCAGCAGGAAGAAAAAGACTCCATTTGTAGAGCCTATCACATGAACATCTTTACATAGAATGTGAGAGAAGCAAATGCTCCTACTAAAAAACTGCTTATAAGAAATATGATAATGTAGAATAAATTATAGGTTGCTGGGATTTTGGAAACCAGAATAAGGGAAAGTGGTGACAATTTGTTGAAATACTTCCCACCTCAATGGAAACAATTATAAAATCATAATACACACTCTAATGGCGGGATTGTAATACTCTCCAACTCCACAAATGTCTCTGTTTTTCCTGAAATTATAACTAATAAGATGATTCACTCGGAGATTTAAACTAGGGTTTATTCTCGACCTTTCTACATTACATTTATCTATGCATGCAAAAGTTGTTATCAAAGAACTTTTCTTTAGAATCTAATTAAGAGTATGTTAGTTTCCATCAGTAGTGCATAAATTGTCACTGAGGATTTCAATGCTATTCTAAAATGTGAAGAGGCTAAAAGGCATAGATATATGTGTTTACCTTGTTTAAATCTCAAAGATTGTGTTGAAACTCCATAACTACTTGATATTCTAGTTAGAGGCAACCTTTTTTACACAAATAACAGACAACATAGACTGAATTACGTTAGGAAAAAGCTGGATCGAAGTATGGCTAACATTTAATGGATGTTGAAGTTCCCCAATTAATTCTCCACTTATATATATAGCAATTTAGCTGATCATGCTCAAATTTTAACATAGATTGGCATAGATAACCCTAAGAAACCATTCAAATTCAATGATTTCTTAGTTAAACTCTTAGGCTTTGAAGAAGCTATATAGAAAGTATTGACAACAAGCATTGTTAGCACTAAACAATTCATTTTTTCCTAGAAACTAAGTATCATCAAAATGGAAATGAAGATCTTGTTCAAAAATAATATTGGTATCACCCCTTACTTATTGAATACTGCTAATAGCCAATTGGAAGCTATTCAACAACAAATGTACAATGAACTTAGATCCATTCAGCTACAAGAGTTAGAAAAGTATGCTCTCCATAATATTTCTAAAGCTCTCTGGTATGATTACTCCTTGATGAGGAAGAGATCTAGATTCTGATGGTTGAAAAATGGAGATAGAAACACATCTATATTCCATAGAGTTGTTATTGCTAGAAGAGCATTGACTATAATCATTTCACTAAAGTTCAATGACTCTATGTTGAATTCACAAGCTGAATTGGTTGAAGGAACCTTTAATTATTTTTTTGAGCTACTAAATAAGCCTTTTGGAGCTCACTCCTCTATCACTCTACTCAATCAAGTCATGCAAAGGGGTTTATCATCTCAAGAGGCTGATTTTCTGCCTCAACTAGTTACCTTGCAAGAGACAAAGGTAACTTTGCAATCTCTACACCCTTTTAAAGCACTTAGCCTCGATGGCTTCAATGTGAAATTTTCCATCAATTCTTGGCCACTTATGAGGAATTTTTGTGACAGATTTTATTATGAAATTTTCACTAAGGGTTTTTTATTAATATAAATTAACAAAAATTTTATTATTTTTACTCGTAAGAGTGGGTAGCTTGATCAATTTTTAGACTTTCAACCCATATCTTGCTGCAATTCCATATACAAATTAATCTCTAAAATCCTTGCTTAAAGGTTAATAAAGTTGCTTCCTAACCATATTGTATAATCAGAGGGAGCCTACATACATGGGAGGGTTACTGGAGATAACATCTTAATTCTTTTGGAATTGATTAGAACTTATGCCAAAAAGAATGGTAAGGCTAACTATTGCATAAAATTGACTTAAAGAATGCCTATAATTGTGTGGATTGAGATTTCATCATTAATATACTCATTACTATGGAATTTCCAAGGACCTTTATCTAGTGAATCGATAGTGGATCTTTACTTCTTGTTATAACATCCTTATAAATGGTTAGCCTACAAATACATTCAAAACTAGTAAGGGAATCAAATAAGGTGATCTAATATCACCTTACCTCTTTAGTTTAGTTGTGGAAGTCTTCAATAAAATTCAACATAAAGTGGTGGAGAGTACCAATGGCTTTAAATTTCATTCTAAATGTAAAAGGTTTAAATTATCTCATGCTTTGCTAATGACCTTATTTTTCTTTTGAAAGATGGTCCTACTTCTATTCTAACTCTAATGAAAGCTCTTCTAATGTTTAATAGGATGTCTAAATGTAAAAGGTTTAAATTATCTCATGCTTTGCTAATGACCTTATTTTTCTTTTGAAAGATGGTCCTACTTTTATTCTAACTCTAATGAAAGCTCTTATAATGTTTACTAGGATGTCTGGTCTCTAAGTGAGTTGTTCTAAAAGTGACAGATACATGTCTCACAAAGCTTCTAACCTGGGTTCCACTCTAGTCTCTATCATAGGTTTTGATATTCAAAAGCGTCCAATGAGGTTCCTTGGCATTCCTATCTCAGATTCTAGATTTAAACCATCAGATTAGGTTTGCTTGATTGAAAAGATTAATCAAAGAGTTAATTTTTGGATCTCTAAAAATGTCTCTATAGTTGGAAGTGTACAACTTATCATATCTATAATGAAATTCATCAGTGTTTACTAGGTAGCTATTGCTTGTCCAATGAAATTCACCAAAGAAATTGACATAATTCTTAAAAGGTTTTTATAGACTAGTTGTAACGGTAATCCCTACAAGGTTAAGATCTTTTTTTCAGGGGGG
>JANQBM010000001.1:5015408-5028890 GCA_025594535.1 Erythroxylum domingense | reverse complement strand
TAGAATATAATGATTTTAGAAACAAAGTAAAAGAACTATTTTTGACTTAATGAAATAAATAATTTATAAAAACAAATAAAAAATATAAATACATATTTGTTTTTATTACAAAATTACTTATATATTACTTTGGAATTCATACATTAGGATTAATAAAGTGAATAAGTGATTTATTCATTTTTAAGATTAATATAAATACATATATGCATAATGTATATATTATGTAAATATGAAAAATAAAATGAAAAGATTAAATTGACTTGTTTGCAGGGAATAATTATAACAACATTATCATGGCTATATATTTTTAATAAATATAAATTGATTTGTATTTTATATCTTTTATTTTATATAAATATTTTTGTATAATTTTACAAAATATTATAAATGATTATGTTATAATTTATGAATTTTAAAAAATACAACTACAATTTTAAAAATATAGTAAACATCCGGGCCAACTCAGGCCCGACGGGCTGGACAAGCCAGGCCACTGGCCTGACCACAGGTTTGGGGGTCTCGGCCCGTCACGGCTCATGGGCCGAGCCACTGCCCGTGGGGTAGGCCCGCCCACGAATTTTTTTCAAAGGGTTGTGTCAGGTCATCGTCAGTCCAAGCCCAGCCCGGTCCGTTGACATGCCTACTTAAAATTTAAAAATTGATAATAAAATATTCAAATTTTTAATTTTTTAATAAAAATAACTTACTATTAAATATTCTATTAACGAAGTTAATGTGACAAATCTCGTCAATTGTGGATGAGAAGTGGAATTAATGTTCTACAAAAATAATTAATTTAGTTAATATCAAAATAATAAATTAAAAACATAATATCAGCCTGGCATCAGATGCATTCTCAGGTGAGCTTCTGTTGACTTGTTGTTACTAGTCATCAAGCTTATGTCGACTTCTTGTCTCCAAATTCCAAGGTTTGTTTAATTGTTATCATGCAGTAAGGGTTGGATTAATTTTAGTTTTTGAAACAATTGGAGCTCAAAGAAAACATAATATTACAAGAACACTTTTATATCTCAATGTTCTAGTTACTACATTGTTCATCATATGTAACATCCCATTAGGTCATGATTAGGGTTAGAACCCTAGGATACTATATATAAGAGTTTATTGAGAATTGAGAAGTGCATTTCATGTATCATATGGCATTCATATAGGCATGAATAATGTTGACGCTCATTAAAATAATTGTACATGCATTCATTGACATTTTTCTGGTATAAGTGATTTTAATGTGAATAAAATCTGAATAGTGGATTATTTGACTTAAAAATTGAATTGGTTTGTATTAGAATTGATTTAGTATTTTGGTGATATTTTGAAAATTTATCAAAAATTTGAAGTATTTTAGACAAAGGAAAAATGTAGAAATAAGAGACAAATGGAAATGTGACATTTGGTAGCTTAAATGTGTGACAAATGGAATAGTAATTAATTGACAAATGAACAAATTATTGTGTGACAAGTGGACCAACCTTGGAGTGACATGTGGACTACTTAATTAGTGACTAATGGAATCATCTTGAGTGGAGTAGTGGCAGCATCTTGAGTGGACAAATGTAAGATATGCCTTAGGACAAATGTTGTAATGGTGACACGTAGCATGTGATATAGCAAGTTTCTACGGCAAAGTTTTTCTGCTTCTTTCCTTTAGTTCCTTCACCAAAATTGCTCCTTCTTCTCTTTGAAATTTTGCCTCATCCCTAGCCAAATTGCTGCACCAAAACCAACTTTTTACCTTACACAAAATAGCCAAGAAAACCAGCTGAAAGTTACCTTCATCTTACTGTCCAAAAGCACCTTGTTTCCATCTTAAGTTTGTGATGAATCTTACATGCTTGGAGGCTTAGTGAATATGAAATTTTGAACTGAGTTGGAAGCCTAAAAGGTAAGTAATAATCTGAGTTTTATAACATGTTAAATGGTATGAGAATGATGTTTGAATTGAAATGAATTGCATGTAAGGTTGATGATGAAGTATGCTGGGATATTTTATATAGAGTGTTTTACTGAACATACATCTGTATTTTAGCTATAACTTGATCTGTGAATATCCAGATTGGATTAATTTTCATTTAGAGTAAACTAGAAACATATGGCTACATTTTTCATGAAGGAATCGAATTTGGAATCTGTCCTTAAGAGTCTTGAAATTTGGCTTGAAGTTGAGAATTATGTTATGTCGAGGTATAAAAATAGTTTGTAGGTTTTTGTTTATAACTTGCATGATACTGAACCAAAATGTATGAAATTGATGTCATTAGACCCTTAAGACATTGTGAAACATTTGATTAGTAGAAGGTGTTGTATAAATACCTCATTGTCTAGGTCATAATGGTCATACAAATCTGACCCAAAATCTGCTTAAGAAAATCTGGAAAAAAAATGCAGAACATGTGATATGGAAAAATATAGAATAGGTACTATTTTGGGGTTTATGAACAATCATGAATTGTTGAACTGTGTATTGATATTACTGAACTAAAATTGAAGCAAAAATGAAGGGGTCATCAACTGTATATGATAGAATTTTGATAATGACATGTTTGATTAATGGATTTAGGATGAAAAAGAAGAAATGTGCTGGAATGTTATGAACTGAAGAATTTTCATTGAACATGCTTTGGTATTTTGATTATATCATTATCTGTAGACTTCCAAATGAGTTTATTCTTAATTTTTATTAAATTAGAGACTTATGGCTACAACTTGCTTGAATAAGTCGACTTTTAATTATGTCTCTAAGAATTTCAAAATCTGGCTTGAAATTGAGTCTTGGCTTAGGCTATAACACTACCTGAGACAGAAATCATATCATGTTGTTATCGAATAAACTATATTGATGTAGGCCAAATCAGACAAAAGTATCTTCACAAAATTTGTAGCTTATTCTCTTAGTTTTCAATTGGTATAAAGTTTGTAATTTTTGGATATTGGAATTGAGAGATATGAGTTGTACAACTGAATATTATGATCATGTCCTAGCTAAATTTCAAATGCACTTAGTCTACAGTATTTTGAACATAACTCATACAATACTGAATCAAATTGAATGATCTTGGAGTCATTAGAAACTTAAGGCACAGGGGAACAATTGTCTAGAAGAAAGAGTTATAGAAGTACACCATTTTCTAGATGATAATAATCATGCAAAGTGGACTCGAAAGTGTTTTTAGACAAATTTGGACTGTTCAATTGAGTATTGATATATGAATGAATATTGTGACTAGAATAATGATAAGGAACTGGGGATTGTTATGAACATGTATTATACATATTTCATATACATAGACATGCATAACTGAATACTTATACCATTGTGCAAAATTATGATATATGTAAATATGTTTTGCATAATATAGAGGAGCATTTAGAGCGTCATCATCCAGACATTGCAGAGACTTAAAGGAAATAGCTTTCTGGAGCAATTTGTGAGCAACCTAGATGGTCTCACTTAATATTTGTTTGCTATAGATTCTGTACTAAATGTGGAAGGAACTGTTTGTACTGATTCCAAACATGAAAGTCTGAAGATTCTGATTGATGAATGTGATATTGAAGTGTTTCTTAAATGTGAATTTGGTGAAATATGTGTTACTCAACATGTTTTCTTTGAATACCAAACTAAGGCCCGATGATATATGTATATGAGACTAAAAATGTGATTGTATGGGAATGAGATTGAAAATGGGAATGATTGAAAATATAATTGATTGAATATGAATGAGATGCATTTCATACATGAATGCATGATTAGATAATGATAGTTGTAACATGAAAAGCCACCAAAAATGAGCTTAAAGCTCCGAAATATGGTATAGAGTCAAAGGCTCGATATATACAATGAGCCCTATATCCGAAATAGGTAAGCGACAGTATCAATGAGCCCGGTATCCATAACAGATATGGGACAGTTTAGGCACTTAGTTACAACAATGTAATAATTGAAAGTGGGTCACATGAACATTGCATATACACTTATTAAGTGTAATTCACTGATTGAATTGTAATGTGAATATGTACTTAAATGAGATTGAAATATGTGCATTCTATGATATGTGGTGCAAATTGTTAAATGGAAAGTTATAAATTATGTGCTTATATGATTTGATATGTGGTATGAATTGGGTGAATCATCAAGGATGGTTACATCATTGAGTTCGCAAAACTCATCAAAATTGCAACATTGATATTTCAAGTCCAAGAGAGGATATTAGAGACAGACAGGCTTTACGAGAAGACTAATCTTGTACTTTTGTCAAGAAATGGCTCAAAGGTCGGTTAGCTGAGACTGAAGGATAAGTTAGTAGTTTATGTGTAATTCCTCTATCAAGCAGTGTGTTATGTATAGAGATTTGACATTGTATATATTTGGATGGTTTTGTAAATCTACAATGTAAGTTTGGTTTTTTATGAAATGAAATGAGGAATGCAATTGGTTTTAAAATTTGGTGACTTTTCTATATAATAGTTGATGCTATGATTAATTTAGATATGTGTTTGCTCTAACATGCTATTATTATAGATTATATACTGGAATGTTCACATGGTGTTCCGGTATGTAATTTATGGTAGTGGGGTGTTACATCATATCATATTAACAAACATATATCCTAGTGGATGTCATAAATTGTGGACAGAATGACCTTGATCTAAAGGGGGGACATGATGCAGTGGCAGGGAAGAAGGTAGAAGAACATATCGAGAGGAAAGAGCAAGAAAAGCAAACTAAACTACAAGATGATACAGATTTCTTAGGAAGTAGGATGAAACAAGTTTTAAAGCAAACCCCTGTTTTGTACAATCACCACAAACAAAGGCTCACATACATGATCCAAGAGAGTAAGCATTGTATCCATGTCTCCATCCAATAAGATTGTTTCATTTTGCTCTTACTTGAACATCACTAAATGAAAGGCATCAAAATATTATCAGGAAGACAACACAATGGTGAACAAGAAAACTTTAAAATTTTCATAATCTAAATTGCACTCAACCCTAATAAAAAGATAGAATTATAAAGACTCGGATGTTTCCTCTATTACGTTTGTTAGTTCAAATTCAAAATAAATTTTCTCTAAAGTTGCTATTAGACAATAGATCATGGCTAAAATGCTCGTCTAGTAGAAAAGGATTTGATGGAAATTTCAACAACTCAACTGAGCCTTGCTAATTTTCGTTACAACATCAAAACAATCTTGATCTGATGATGGCAGATTTAAAGATGACTAAGCTGCAAATGGGTCTCTTATCTTACATGGTTGTAGGTTTCCTTATACTAATTGAGGATTGCTTGAGGCAGTAGAAGCGAAGTTGCCCAAAATAACATTAATAGATACATTTCAACATCTAAGAAGCCAGTTGCAAGTTCAAAACCTGTTGTTTCATGTAATCTCTAATGCGTGCGATGGGCTTACTCTATTGGTTGGATGTGATCTCTTGCAATAAATTAACATTTTGTTTTGCCGGAAGAAAACATACATAAAGCTTTCCAATTGGGTTAACACAACTGCTTGGATTAACTGATTGGAACATCCTAAAAGAAGCCATTCCTTGCATGGTTAAAGCAGTTGTAGTATTCAATATTCCAAGCATACCTCCTGGTCTATAAGATGATAGAGATGCAATTGAAAATCTTCCTAGTCCACTTAAACTCGAAAAAGCTCCAAATCAATCTAGTGCACTCATGTGGAAGTAAGAGGAATCTTTAAAGTAGAGAAAACTTAACGTTGAGTTTAAAAAGAAAATAAAAGATAAACAGGAGGAAGAATTGAATGGAGGTCGCCTAACAAAGAAAGGGAAGGATAAAGAGAAATGTATATCCTGGGAGAAGGATGGGCAAAAGAAGATCAGGTTTAGTTTTTTTTAATTTTCTTTTAAATTTATTATTTTAATATTATCTAAATTAATTACTTATATGGACCACGAATTCCACTTATGATCACGTAGACAATACAATAACTCATGTCATCTAACGGTAAGTTATTTTTACCAAAAAATTAAAAGTTCGAGCAATATAGTGCTACTTTTTATAGTTTGGATGTAATTGCAAATTTTAGTAAAGTTCAGGATAAATTTTGGTAATTAACCATTTTAAAAATAACTTGAGGGTTTTATATGAGACTTATAGAAAATTATTTAGCTCATATTTTACCATGGAAACTTATTGAACCTTTTAGTGCAATGATATGTATGTATATTTTATCTTCTCATTCCTATTAAAAACGAGTAGGATAATTAAATTTTGAGCCTATTGATAATACCTTAATTTATAAAGAGGGCATTGACTAACCTAACATGGTTTTGATTCCTCATTTTCTTTATATCATCCGAATAGGTTCATCAAAAGAATAATTACTTGGAGTTCGAGGGATGACTCTCATAATTGAAAATTTGTATTTAGTTGAAAACTTGTATCATGCATGAAGTTGTAACTTAGAATAAATTATTTTAAATATTGTAAATTATAAATAAAATACTAAATATATATCAAACTTCATATTATAACATTTGATATTTATGAAAAAATATAATTATATATTATTATTGAGATAATTTAATTGTGATGAGTTATTATTCCTTTAAAATATTAATACTTGAAATTTTCATTTTCATTTTTGTACAAATATTAAGAATAATCTAATAAAACTTTGGTAAAATTTTGAAAATAATATGATTAAAATTTATTTTTTATGATTTTCAATTGTCATAAACTAAAAATTCATAAAAATATAAAATAGGTTCAAATATCACCAAGTTTTGTTAGACAACTAAAAAAATTATTTTGAACAAGATGGTAAATTCAATTTGAGTACCATTAAGTTTTGTCACTTGTAGTACACATTAAAATGAACAAGTATGCATACTTCGGAACTTATGATGTATGGTTATTGTATAAATTATTAAAAGGTTAAGATATTTAAAATAATTTATCCTTTCAACTTATGGCTAGATAAAGTGGAGGGCAAGTTATATGACTAAAAAAAGATGCATTTAATGGTTGAAAAATTGCATAATGTGACTGAAAGCTCAAAGATGCAATTCATCTCTTAACGTTCCATAAAAAGTCTAAGTTAACTTTTATCGTTATCTACGATGTTGCTTTGCACCTTAATTTTAGCAAGAGGAAGGATTTGTCCATGGGATGGACAATAAAGTGGATCAATCTAGTTGTTACGCCACAACGGCTTGGAAAACTTAATCTATTCAGTCTCATTCCTTAAACTTAATCTAGAAAATCGACGCTCCTAAACAAGTGAAGGAATTGCCCTTTCGAGGCAAGTCTAAGAGAAGCGGCTAGGGGGAGCACTATATATATATATATATATATATATAATATTAAGTACATGTTTTAAATATGATTATTGCCTTCCATTGTTATAAGAATAAATCAGAGTTTTGTTTATTTTTAAGCTTGTTGAGCAAGCTCAAGGAAGTTTTAACCCGAATATGTTTAGCCTTAAAATAGTATGTCATACTTAACTAAATTTATGTGATTTGGATAAGCAAACTCTTGATCATATGAACTTAAAGGCAAGATTAGGAATAACATGTAAGATATGTTTTGTAAAAATTGTCGCCTAATGAATCTAGGAGTCACATGAGATATGATTGATAAAGTTCTTATCTACCTAATTTAACTTTAGTAGGTTTATTAAATAACTCGAGATCAACTAATTTTGAATAGGATCTTAAGCCACTAGAGAGATTAGAATAGTCTTTTCGAATAATAATGAGGACTATTATTTTGCATAAATTAGTAAAAGTAACAAAATAAATGATTAAAGTCTTGATCTTGTTTAGTAGACAGGATATATAATCAATACTTACTTTTCTTAAATTTATATTTTTTTAAAGTATAAATTAACTTTATTTATTATAGTTGATACTAAATTGTTAGTGAACCATTTTTCTTATACATAAGTTGTCATATAGAAAAGATGTATGTCCATTACTTAATTTTGCTTTAATCGTTGTTAAGGATTAAGTGAAAAAGTTTTAGATATATGTCAAAATTATATATATGACAAAATTTAATTACGTTTTGAGTTTATTAATGTCCTATAAACTTTAATGACAATATTTAAGATGTATGTCAACACTGTAATATTACAATGCAAAAGAATACATGAAGTAGAACTGAAAGGTATAGTACTTTAATGTAACTATTGCATTTAATTTAACCTACTAAAAACATAAATATGGACTATAATTGAAGGCTTGCTATAATATGTTAATGTTTATCATTAAAAGAAAAATGGTTACATGATTTTTCTTGCATATACAAAATATGATAGAGATTGTATATGTTTCTAGTTCATGCTTACGAGTACTTGATATTGGATTTAGATTCAACATTATTACAATGCTTTAGGTATGATAAGAAATAGATTTGTTGAGAAAAAGTAGTTGATCCAAATTTATACAAATAGTTTGTATATGTTAGATAAAGGGGGTCTTATACTTAACACAAGTGGTAAGAATACATAGATAACTGAAACTATTCTTTTATTCCATCTTAATTAAATCATAATAATGAGAATCATATTTTACATAAAAGCATAGGTGTATCCTTTTGATTATGAATCATAAGAAATTTATAAAACTTGATAGATTGAAGAAAAATAAATCAATCTTTGGTGAAAGAATGAAGATGGTATGAATTGTTAAATTTTATATATGATGTGTTAGAAGTGATAACAATTCATAATTAGATTTACAAATGACTATATATAATATAATCATATATATATATATATATATATATATCAATGAAATATTGAGTCAAAATTTTGAAAAGTTCAAATTGTTTAAATCTAAGTAGAAGTTAAACGTTAAGAATGTTGAAGAACTTCAATGAGATTGATATAATAAGATTTAAATTTTTTGGTTATTAATAAGGAAGTCTAGTAAATACCTTTACAATTAAATTTGCTAATAATATGGAATTATATAAGGACAAAAATATAATATAAGATATTGTGTGAAGCAATATTTATTTCTTCTATACATACGCCTAATACTAAAATTGACCTTTGATAGTTTCAATTACATCAATGAACATGATTTCATATAAGATATGGAACAATAAAACTTTGAAAGAGTCAAAGTTAAATATTTCAAAATGTGATGCTTAGTTAAAGCATACAGTATCCAATAAGTTTAGAACTAAACAGGATAATAAAGAGGTTATGAGATATCTAAAAGAATGAATACAAGCTTACATACCTTATTAAAAAAATTGTTTGTTTTAATAAATAGTTATAAGAGAATAGTTATCAAGATAAGTAGAGGGAGTAAGATAAATTTTGAAAAGTTCAAATCTCATAACAATACATCTAACTAAAACTAATGTCTTTGTTGATATATCTGATGTATAGTGGAAAGGCTATGGGACAGTGAAAGATTCACTTTCATGATGAATTCAAAGAGTTTGTTTTAGATATAATTGTGAATTTTTCATGTCTATAAGAAAGTTAGTAGGAGAATAATTTTCCTCTTCTATAAGAGTGCGTAAAGACATACTGCTCATGGAGAACAAAAATCATATTTTCAATTGTTTTTTGGAAAACATATTTTCAGTTGTTGAATATATGATAATCCAAGAACAACTCTTATTAGATATGAATAGGTAACAACTTAATTATGGGAATTAGCTCGATAAAGATAGATACATAAGTTATTTACATATTATAGTCTAATTACATAGGTAATGTACTAAAGGTATTTAGTATATAAGATATCTAATGCTTGTGAAGTACTAAAGATATTCATTATTCTATATATGAGTAGATATTTGAGTTTAACATTAAATGGCTATTAACTCTAAAAGCAAATCCTTAAAAAGGTATATTTTACTTAGAATAATATTATTTTGATATTAGAAAGGTTTAATATATTTTTCATTTAGTGGAAATAATTATTTGGATAAGGAGTTCTTTAACGAACTTGGCATAATTTTTTGCATTGTTCAAACAGTAATGTATTGTAGAACATTAGAGTCAATGAGCATGTAAAAGTAGCTAAAGTCTCATCAAAGATCCAATTATGTATTTAGGCATTTTCTTTTAATTATGATGATAATTAAGATAAAAATTGTAAAATTTAAGCAAGTGATTACTATAGAGAATCTTGTAGAATTATTTCAATAAACCACTATGCCAGTAGTAAATTGATCATCATACAGTGATGTAGTATAAAATACTTAAACAATTATCTTAGTGCAAATGGGAGATTGTTAGTTTATGCTCTATAATCAATTGACTAGTTGTAGTTTAGCAAAATAATTATTTAAAGCATTCTTTATCTTATACATATATAAATGTATATGATAAAGTCTATAAGGTAAATATACATTACAAATGAAATTATAATGAGATCATAATTATAATATTCATATTGCATTTATGTATTATCCCTAAATAGTTCCTAATCATTGTTTTATTAAGACTAGCCATTAACAGAATGTAAAAAGACTAGCACATGTTATATTCCTTCCTTATGAAAGAAGTAGTTGATCTCATATACTAAAGTATGGAAATACTTAAATAAATGTATAGGTGCTTGCTAAAAAATAAGTTCACTGAACTGACTCCATATGAGAAATTCATTTGGAGCATTATTTGTATGTCTATGGAAATTCTTATTATGATGATTATATAAGTGATCATTTGACTTGAGATCTCTATAATATCTCGTATAGGGATTGTTATGTTTTGATACTACTTTTGACCTATTTTATTTAAGGGTAAATAAGTCGACAATTATTAGATATAACATAAAATATATGGAGGTAATTGAGTAATCAATATATGATTCATTACCATAAAGTAATTAGGGGAAATGTTTTATTGTTTTCAATTACTGTTGATTTTAGAAATCTTTTGCCAAGGTAGAATGACACTTTGGAAATAGTTTATTAATGTCATTAATTGAATCAATTACTAATGGTAGAGAACTAATATAATTAGGCTCAAATAGAGAAGAAATTAATTTAATGCTCTATATTTAATTAAAACATTGTATGACAAAAGAATTAAATTATACAAAAAAATCATGCATGAAAAGGTTAATCAAAACCACTTTGATATTCCTAAATACTTGGGTTGTGAATATTTATTGTTTAATTAAAGAATTAAAGATAAATTAAAGGAGTTTAGTTTATTTAATCCTAAATATGATTTAGAGTTACAATTTACACTGCCAATATATTTGAGACCTAATGGGTCACGCACAAAGAATAGGCTGAAGAGAAAAAATCTTTTAATTAAGTGTGACTTGATTGTAAAGTTTAAGAAACTTAATGATTAAATATGAGATATTTAGTAAATAATGATTGAGATATTAGATCTTATTTGAGCATAATTGGTATTTAATTATAATCAATTGTAATTCTAATTAAAGTTTTATTTAAATTAGAATTTAATTTCAATAAAATTATTAAATGTCCAAAATTTATTATAAATAGGTTTAAGCTCTAAAAGAGCTAGCACTTCTTACCTAGCCAACCTTTCTATAATAGTTGTAGAGTTTTCTCAATACATTCTATAGATACTGTTAAAGATTGAATACTTGTGCCATTATGGTAGTTGACATGAGCTAGTTTCAGAAATGGTTCAAGGGAAACTACAAGAAAAGGATCAAGCTTCACAATGAGGAATGAATTAAGATTGATGTTTTATTATGTTTTATACGTTAATCTTGTTATAAATTTAAAATGATTTTAGCTTTTGAGAAATCATACAAAATAACTTTGTAATTATTCCACTACCTATAGGATAGAGCCCCATCTCGATTTTCCAATAAATAATTCTTGGTCTCAGTCATAGGCATTTCTCAAATTTTGTCTAACTTCACAAAGCTATAGGGAGATCTACAATTTTAAATATGCGATTATTTTAGATCGTGCTTATTGGTGTTAAAAATTTTGGAACCTACACAGTCTAGTCTACGATCATATCCTAGATCATGCCCACTTGAAACTTTAATTCTTTAGTATTTGAGGCTTTTTTTTTCCAACTAGAACAAAATTTGACATTGTTCCTATTTAAGAGCCATCAGAGTTTCTTTTACTTATTTTTCATTAAACTTGAACTTATTAAAGAATTATTTATTTATTTAATTTAAAGACTTTATAAATTTGGTCTTCTATTCTTTATAATTAATGGGTCAATTATTTTATGCATTTATTATAATTTTTTTGGTTTTGGTTTATACTTATTTTTTAGTTCTGTATGATAAATTCCTAGGTCGATTCACATCAGTTACCCAACATTCTTGAAAGAAAATTATGCAATATATACAATGAATGTCAAAGGATTAGATGTGAAGGATTTATCAAAGAAATTGGTATGAGAGCTACATCAAGAAGTTGAATAATAAAATCGTGGAAAACCTTAAATTTTCAAACTTTGATAATTGGTGCATGCATGAATGGTTGCTTATAAGAGTCCCTAAAGGACTTGTTAAAGGAATACTCTGACGTTTTTGCTTATTAAGTAATTTCTTAAAAGTTAAATGTGAATTTGTTATATAAGTATGTAAAATAGAAAGAGGAATTTTGTAATCAAAAGATAGCAAGCTATCAAAGAAGAGGTAACTAAGCTCTGAAACTTATACGAGAGGTAGACTATTATATAGGCTACAAATGTTGTAATGGTGAAAAAAGCTAACAGAAGTGGAGAATGTTTGTGGATACCGAACTTATACAGAAGTCTCTTCTACTCCTTTTCACAATAATATCACTTAGGTTTGCTTAAGCAAGACTTAGCCTTCTTACATGATCATTAAACAAAAACACCTTGTTTTTAAACATCTCATGAACCTCGAAGTATTTAGCTCTTAGACTTGAGTAAGAATATAGTCAGAGGTAATAATAAACATAAAAGAGCTACTATAAAAACTAACCTTTATTTCTTTCCCAAAAGTATATAAAGGAATGATCTCTCTCAATATGTTCCCCTCCCATCTATCTCTATTCCCAAGAGCAAGACCAAAATAAGTTATTCATAAACACCTCTGGCTTTGCAGTTCAGAACTAAACTAACTAGATCATCTCTATCCTTATTATATTACATCACACTAACTAATTAAATTACACCATCATCTAAATAGGACTCTATCTGGTAAGATTTAGCTACATCACAACTAACAAGATAAGGTATTACATTTAATTAAGAAATTTGCATTCATATTAATGAAGAACTTCGTTATCTTCAAATGATCCTCCCACATGGTCTTTATCTTTTAGAGTTGATTTATATCTACTATGATCTTATCCACATCATCCAAGATCTCTCCTTGATCTCTATCTATTGATGAAAATTCATCCAAGTCTAATGTTGGAACCCCACCCTGGCGAGTCACGTGTCCGACGTCCTACGTGACATCCGAACACGCATCCCACAAGGGAGGAATTCCCCACCAGGTCAAACCTAAAAAACAACTCATTTCACTTACCTCCGAACA
>JANQBM010000001.1:4915735-4928248 GCA_025594535.1 Erythroxylum domingense | reverse complement strand
AGACTACAATAGTCGACGGTCAAATTTGATGGTAGCATCTGCCACCACAACCATTATCATGTCTCCCTAAAATAGTTGACGGTCAAATTTGATGGTAGCATCCAAAGATTTTAAAACTGGACTGGACCAGCTAGTTCTACGCGAATAAATATGACCTTGTCAGATTTTCGGTCCAATTTATGCTCATAATTTCTATAAGAAAAAATCGGCCGATTAAATAATAAACCAGCCAGTTAAATAATAAACCGGCCGATTTCTTTAAAAATTGCTTGATTTTCTTAAAAACAGTTAAGTCTATGTTTTTAAATTACGTGGGACTCATAGTCTAGTTAATAATATAGGACTCACTTTTCTATTGATTTTCTTCAAATATACTTAAACTTTTATAAGTTTTTAAATAAATTATAATATTATAATACAATTATTATTATTATAAAATTTATGTTATATTCAATCTTAGTTTAAATTATTAGGTTTATTATTAATCTATTATATATTAATAGATATTATTAGTGCATTTTTCTTTTAATAAGATATTTTATTTTATACTATATTTTCTTATTTTTATAATTTTTATTTCTTATTTATTGTATACCGATTTTATAATGATTTAATACCGATTGAACGTTTAAATCTTAAACTTTTTCTTTGACTAATTTAATGCTCGGTCTGTTTTTTAAAATACCCTTAACATCTGCCACCGCATTACCATTATCATGTCTCATTTAGTACCTGAAATGGAATAAATGATTATGAAGAGGATTGACAAATGTTCCACAGCAACGACTGATTGTCCGAATCCTAAATTCCAAGGTAGTTTTAGACCAACAGACGTCTCTACCCCGGCTGTGGAACTTATGCACTTCCGCGAAGACGTCAATGATGTGGTTTTCACACACCTTCGTGGAGTGCAACGTGCCACAATCGAGTTGGTATACATGCATTTGAGGTGGGGTTCGAAAGTTTAATGCCATGTGAAATAAGATGAGGAAATAAAAATAAAAATAAATAAACATACTTGATAGAAGAAATCTCCAATTTCATAGATTAAGCTGAAGAATGCAGTTATGGAAAAAATAATAGGCGCACTTGGCATGGATATTATGGTCAGTAAGTATCAATAGGGTTTGTATCGACCGTTGAAAAGTGACGCCAAACTTGTACGGGTGTAAATGCCAAACTTGAATCGCACCGCTGCTTCCATAGTTGCTTCTCCTTGATCTGAAAACAAGGAACCATGAATGGATGAGATTGATTAAAAACAATGACCAATGTGCAAAAATTAACATCTTCGGAATTAGCCAAAAAAAAAGCCCTTAGGCAACGAAAGAACTAAATGGAGCCCACAAAAAATAAAAAACAAAGTCATGCTTATTAGCAAGTTACTCCTTGACGTTTTGAATTTCATTCTGTACTTATCAGTATTGAGTGTTATATGTCGTATCGGCCAAAAAACGGTACAAAGTAGAGGTGTTTATATACCAAGTGTAAATACTAGTTAGTAACGATAAGTTTTGTTTAGTACCGGCCAATAACTATGGTATTTGTAATACCGGTCATATACTGGCTGATACAAAAAAATTTGAAAAATATGAAAATTTATTAGAAAATTTTTCAAAATTTTTTAAAAATCCCCTCTTCTTTTTTTCAAAGTTTTTTTAATTAGTTATTTAGTTCAACTTTTATTGTGATTTTTAATTTTAAATTTTAAAATAAAATAAATATTTTTATTACTAATAATAATTATACATTAAATAAAATTTAAAAATAAATTATTTTATTTAAATTTATTTTAATATTTTATATAATATTTATTAATAAAGTATTAAGAAAAATATTTTATTTTTAAAAATAAATATTTAAAAATTATAATTTATAAACTAATATTATTATATATATTTTAATTATAAAATCATATTTTATTTGAAATTTATATATTTGAAATTAAATTATATTTATTAATACTTATTAAGAGATTTATAATTTTAACAATTATTAATTTTAATTAATTAAATATATAATATATTTAATTGATATTAAATTAAATAATTTTTTTTTATGTTTCAATTCTACTTAGTTATTTCCTTAATATATGTTTTTGTTTTATGTTTCAATTCTACTTAGTTGTTTCTTTATCACAAACTCTTATTGTAAATTGTAATAATTTGAGAGTTAAGAATATTTATTATTTTTTATTAGTTGTTTTAATGTAATTATTATTATTATATAATAAAAATTTAAATTGTAATATTTTAAATACTTTGTATTGTTCTTAATTTTATATTTGTATGATGATGATTATCTTTTTTTCATATAAATCATAAATTGTGGTAGATATTTATATGTGAAATATCTGAAAATTATTGTTATTTTATATTAATTGTGATTATTATTTATTATTATGAATTTTGGAGATAGGGTTAAAAGTATACAATACAAATGTACAATATGATATTGAACTATTTTGTAATTTTTTAAAAAATTAAGGGACTATTTTATAAAATTAAAAATTATCCGAAACAATGCCCAATATTAATCTGTATTGATACAATACGATACCAAAACTTAATCCGGTACTAAATCTAATCCGATATTCTAATCATTTTTATTTTGATCCCGACTCATCACGAGTAAAATGGTCTTTAAGATCGTCTGGGAATGCCATCCCCATATTTGATATGTCAAATTCCTTTGTTTTTTTTGGGAAATGGAAGTATATTAATAGCCAGATCCAAAAGAAGTACTACATATGGGAAACATGCCTAATGAATAACTCAACTTTATACTTAATGCATAAGGGACAAAACCACTTCGAAAACACCGAGTTCAGCAAGAGAAAGATAAAAACACATGCCAAGTTCTCAGCCTCTGCTGATCAAATATGTAATAAGAAAATAATTGCATGGTGTAAGAAACGATCATTCCAGAGTTCACATTTAAGGTTAAGTTTCATCAAAACTGTTAATCAGCCTCTCTTAACTAGTTCGAAGCAAAACCACAGGCGTTACTCTAGGACAAACTCCAAACTTGTGATAAAGCAAATACACGCATGAGGGGTGAATTATGTGTAAAAAATATTTACAAGGTATTTTAAATCTTTTAAATCTCTCTTAAATAAAATGAGTTAGTAAATGAAAAGGTCCTATTAAACTTCAAAAGGGACTTGTAAACGTTTTAAAAGAAAAGATTATGTTAGTTATTTAAAATACAAAAGAAGTCTATTAATCAAAAGGATCCTATTAGCGCTAAAAAAGAAATGGGCCTATTAATCGATAGGAGTCTGTTAAAGTTTAAATAGAAATAAGCCTGTTAATTGATAGGAGCCTGTTGACGCTTTGAAAAGAACCTCTTGCATAATAGAAACAGAATGAGCTTATTGAAAAATTGAAAGAGTCTCTTCAAAATACAAACTTATAATGCGAAAATTTAAAAGTTAGGAAGAGAGAAAGAATGACATAGTAGATTTATATTGATTCGGCTAACAACCAAGCTTATGTCCAGTCCCTAAGTATTCAACTTGAGTATTTCACTAAAAGAATTCGAGATTAAATTTGACAAGCCTCTCCAAGCTCACTATTACATATTTTTCAAGATTTTTAAACCTTCCACACTCGAAGTGTATAAAAAGCTTCTAAAAGCTCACAGAAAAATAAAATGTAAAATCAAAAGTAAGTTCTTGAATAACAATTTCTCTCTTGATAGAGTGATTTCACTTTCTAAGGCATAATAAGAATGATATGAATATGAAGAATATAGATGTTGGTCAAATGTTTCAAAAGTCTGTGTATGTTCGTTTCTTCACAAGCTCTGTTGCTCTTCTTTAAATAGTCAATTTCTTCAACTAGTCTTTGCTTCATCTTAATTCTGATTTGACTTTCGATTTTCAATATCATCTCTGCTAGAACAAAAATTTCTAGAGCTAATTATTTGAAAAGGTAAGATCCTCCTGGATGTTAATAAGGAAAGTTACTAAGAAGGTTCCTGCAAAAAAGGAAATAATTTTCCTATGATTTTATTTCCTTTTTAAAAATAATGTTATCTATACAAGGAAATAAATCTAATTTGAATTTTTAAATATTATATAGCTATCATCAAAATCATTAAATATAAAACTTAAGCTAACAATCTCCCTCTTTTTGATGATGATTAGCAATAATAGATATTTTCAAAATTCAAAGAGATAATAGATGATTTTGAAAGATACCTATGACTTTTATATGTTTAGATATACTTAGAAGGAACCTTTCTCTTAATAAAACCTATATTTTTATATCACAGATTTTCACAAGTTCAATAGCATAATTAATCACATAAATAATTGAGACAACATTGAGAAATATACAATGAGACATATATCATCATATATGTAGAAATATGCCAAAAAAAGATCCACATAAACTCTCCCCTTTTGTCATTATCAAAAATAATAAAGTATAGGGAGGAAGTGAAATAAAACAGAACGAAATATGATGAAAAAGTAAAAAAAATCAATTGACACAGTCAGTGAAGAATTATCCTAAGGAGAATTTGCAAATTCAGGAATTGGTTCTAGAGGCTATCAATTTGTTCACGCATTTGTCTTCTTATATCTTGCTTCAGCCTCTATTGACTGGAATAACTTCACTGGTGTTGAAGCCTATCCCTTATGAAAAATGGTTAGTTTCTTCGATTATGTTCTTTTGGCTTTAGGTATTTTTTCGAATAAAGCCTCTTCAAGGAATAGTTCATTCATTGTAATGACATCCTCAATATTTTCTTCAGCTAAAGGCTCTTTGCCTTTTCTTATTTCTTCCCTTTTTCTTTTCTTTAATTATTCTTTTTTTTCTTCTGCCTCAGTAGTTTCTTTTTGTGGAGCTTGTTTTGTAACATTTCCTCTGGTCCGTGGTCTTCTTTCCATTCTTCATCTGAACCATCGTCATTTATTACCTAGTGCACTTCAAGCATTCTTCTTTTTGGGACCAGGTTTAGGAATTGCGAAAGTTTTTGGAGTAGGAATGGGTAGGGAGAGAATAGGTAAATGGAATCTCGTATTTTTTAGTAACTCCCCCTTATTGAAAGTCTATTCTTCTTCTTCTTCACTTTCTTATTTCTCTTATTCTCCCTTTTCTTTTCCTTCTTCTTCTTCTTCTTCTTCTTCTTCTTCTTCTTCTTCTTCTTCTTCTTCTTATGAGTTAGAAGCATATTGTTTTTCGATTGTTTCTTCTTTGTTATCCAAAGAGGAATCAGGATAATCTAGAGACAATATAGCAACAATCTTCTTTTTCTTATATTCTAGGGTCTCCTAACTGGGTATTTTTAAAGTTGGGAGCTTTGAGGAGATAGAAACAGGTTCGGTATTAGTGTCTAGAAAACCTACTATGGGAGACAAAGATGAGGAATCAGAAGCAAATGTTTGTTTATAATGAGGTGTTTCGCCCTTTGTTGTTGCCATTGCAGGTGAGCTTGGTGAAGTTTGAGAGAGAAGACAAAAGGCAATAAAAATGCAGAGAGTTAGGGCACAAAGAGAATAATAAAGATGAGAAGACGAGAGTAGTTTACTTAGGGTATACTAAGTGATCCCTGAGCGTTAATCCCGTGAGAGGATGAGTATATGTACATGCTAAAAGAGGAAGCATAATCGGTTGCGTATCTTCTGACAAATGTGTACATAGAGTTTTCAGACTACATGTGCATTTTTGAAAAGGCTAAAACGACGCCAAGAATGACTCTTTATTTTTAGGACACATGTCACTTAGAATGTGAACCTGAGAGAAGCCTTTTAATCTAGAAGAAACTTACTAACCTAAGAGGAGGTTTCTAACTAAGAAAGGCCTTCTAAACTTTAAGGAGCCTATTAAACTAAGAGAGAGTTTCTAAGGAATAAGAATAGAAGGAGTTTGCTAAATAAATGCAAAGATAAGTAGTAGAGAATATTCATGCAAAAATAATATTATAGAGTTTGCACATACTAAGCTCTTATCTTAACACTCAAAATCTATCTTCAAAAAGTGGTTTAAAGAAAATGTTAGCTACTTGATTCTCAATATTAGCATGTAAAAGATCAACGGTTCCTTCTAAAACATGATCTATAAGAAAATGATGATTGATTTCTATATACTTAGTCCTAGAATGATGCACATGATTTTTAGAAAAATTTATAGCATTAGTATTATCACATAATATAAGAATATGATAAAAGTTTAGAGAAAAATCCTGTAGTTAATGCTTCATCCATAAGATTTGAACATAAAAATTGATAGTTGCTATGTATTCCACTCCAGTCATAAAAAACGCTATGCAATTTTACTTCTTGTAGGACCAATATACTAGACATTTTCCAAGAAATTGACAGTGACCACTTGTGCCTTTTCGATCGACTTTATCACCTTCATAATCTGCATCATAATAGCCCACTATGTCAAATAAATTAGTGTATACTATAGTCCAAAATCTATAGTTCCATGGAGATATCAAAAGATTCTTTTTACTACTTGAAGGTGGCATTTTTTGGATTTGATTGAAAGTGTGCATAAATACATACATTAAGCATAATGTCTAATCTTGAGCTTGTAAGATATAATAGTGATCCAATAATTCCTCTATACTTTGTCTCATTCGTAGCTTTGCCTTCTTTGTCTTTATTAAGTTTAGTTCCAGTCATGGGGGTACCCATTAGTTTGGCATTCTCAAAATGATATTTCTTGACGAGTTCTTTTGCGTATTTATATTGGCTAATGAAGATTCCTTTGTTTGTTTGTCTTATTTTTAATCTAAAAAAGAATTATAATTCTCCCATCATGCTCATTTCAATCTCCCCCTGCATTAATGCTGAGAATTCTTCACAGAAGGATGGGTTAGTAACACCAAATATTATATCATCAACATATATTTGCACTATGAGTAAATCATTCTCCTTTCTTTTAATAAATAAGGCTTTATTGACCTTTCCTCTTTCAAAGTTATTCTCAAGCAGAAAGTTCCTTATCCTCTTGTATTATGCTCGAGGAGCCTACTTTAAACCATATAGAGCTTTTGGTTAACTTCATTAAATAATCTACATGGTTTTCATCTTCAAAACCTGGGGGTTGCTTAACAAATACTTCTTTTTTAATGTAACCATTTAAGAATGCGCTTTTGACTTTTATTTGGAACAACTTGAAGTTTCTATAGCATGCAAAGGCAAGTAAAATTTAATCAATTCCAATCTAGCAACAGGTGCATAAGTTTCATCAAAATCAATACCTTCCTATTGACTATAACCTTAAGTTACAAGTCTAGCTTTGTTTCTTATCACCTTATCATTTTCGTCAAGTTTGTTTTGAAATACCCATCGAGTCTCAATGATTGACTTGTTTTGAGGGCAAGGTACTAGATTCTAGACTTTGTTTTTATCAAATTGATTCAGTTTGTCTTTTATGGCTAACCCATTTTTCATCAGTAAGGGCCTCTTCAACGATCTTTGGTTCTATTTATAAGATAAGAGCAATAAATTTGTTCCTGAATGAGGATCTTGTTCTTAGAATTTTAGAGAGATCTCCCAGAATATATTGATGTGTATCAAAGCCTCTCCATTCTCTCAATGTTTTTCATTGTATAGGCTCCTGTTAAGATGAAGGAGCCTGCTCTGTTCTAGCTTCAGAGGGGCCTTCTTGATTTTGTAATTCTAAAGGTATTATAGGTGTAGTTTGATTCTCCGATGTATTTTTAGTTACCAATGGATGCTCTTTATCATTTGAGTTAATTGCTGCTACCAAAGGTAGTGCTTCATCAAATACCAAATGTATCGATTCTTCTATGTTCTTTGTTTTTTTATTATATACTCTAAATCCTTTACTAGTGGTATTGTAGCCCAAGAAAATAGCTTTATCTGTTCTTGCAACGAACTTTCCAAGGTTATCTTTTCCATTGTTTAGAAAGAAAAACTTGTAGCCAAATGCTCGAAAGTAAGCAACATTTGTTTTTCTTCCTTTCCACAGCTCATAGGGGGTCTTTTCAAAATAGGTTTTGTGAGACACCTGTTGAGTATATAACAAGAGGTTGACACAGCTTCTGTCCAGTAACTATGAGGTAGGTCACTTTCGCATGGCATTATTTTGGTCACATCTACAAGAGTCCTGTTTTTTCTCTCAATAACTCCATTTTGCTGAGGAGTCCTTGGGTATTAGAATTTGTGAGTTATACCAATTTTGTTGTAGAAGTCTTCAAATTTATATTATCAAATTCTCTTTTATGTTCGCTTCCAATTGACATAATGTAGTACCTTTTTTCAATCTAAACTTTCCTGGAAAACTTCTCAAAGACTTCAAAATTATCATCTTTATTTTATATAAAATTAACTCATGTAAATTTGGAAAAATTATCTGCTATAACAAAATCATAATGTTTGCCAACAAAGTTTTGAGTCCTAATAGGACCAAATAAATTCATGTGCATGAGTTCAAGCAGCTAGTTAGTAGTCACAATATTTTTAGAAGAGAAGCTGCTTCTAATTTGTTTTCCTTTTAAACAAGCTTCACAACTTGATTGCTCTCAAATTTCAAATTCGACATTCCTCTTACTAACTCATTTTTAGACAATTTTGACAAAAAGCTCATGCTAGCATGTCCAAGTCTTCTGTGCCAGCTAATTGAATCCTCTTTTATTGAGACAAAACACTTGTCACTTCGAGAAGATATATCTTCCAATTAAGCACAATATATGTTCTAATTTCTAGGATCAACAAATACAATATTATTATTAAGATTGTCAATTATTTCATAATGTGAGGCATAGAAAGTAACTATGTAACCTTTATCACATAATTGACTTACACTAAGCAAGTTATGATTTAATCCATCAACAAAAGAACATTATCAATAGAAACAAAGGTAGAATCACCGATTTTGCCAATTCCAATGACCTTTGTCTTGTTTTTATCAACAATGACAACATTACCTCCATCTTTCCTTTCAATATAGTTGAAATGAGATATTTTACCTGTCATGTGTCTCGAACAACTGCTATCAACTATCCACTGATTTTCCTTTATCTTCATTTTGAAGCATCTCTACAGAATGTATTATCCTACTTTAGGTACCTAAATCTTTCTTGGTCCTTTCATGTTAGTAGTTTGACCTTTCTATCTCCAAACATATACTTAAGATGGTTTTTTCATTTTCAAAAAGTAACAAGAGTGACTAATATGACCATGTCTACCACAATAATCACAAAAAATAGATGAATGATAGTTGTTATGATTTTTGCTACGTGCTAGGTTCCTATTGTTTTGGTTATAACTACATCTGGATTTAATAATGAAGTTTTTGTATGGCCTAATATTGTTATTTTCATTATATCCTATTCCAGCCTTATTAATAACACATTTACCACTTTCAAGTAATGCATCAAGATTGTTTCTTCCATTAAAAAATTTGCAAGATCTTTTTCAAGAGAAACAATTTTCTTAGAACATTTGTCTTTCTCAATTTTTAAAGCAGTAACTTTCTCATCTAATTGTTTTATCTTAGTAGAGTCATTTTCAAGTAATGAGTTTTCTAACTGAATTATTTGTTGTTTCAAGCATTCTTTTCCAGAAATTGCTTATTTATTATCATTTTCAAGAGAAGTGACTTTAAACAACAAGTCTTGATTTTTTTTATTCTAATAATTTAATCTTATTCATTAAAGATTCATCATTATTTTTTAACTTGTCAACCTTTTTTAAATACTGCACTGTTAATTTTTTTAATGATCATATAAGTAATGATATGAATCTCTTAATTCATCAATTTCAATATCAGAATCAGAACAATATGCCTCATCATCTCTTGATTTGGCTATAAAGCAAATGTTGCTGACTTCCTCAGGCTCTTCTTCTTTTTCAAAGTTATCAAAATTCTCATCTGACCAAGCTACAATCATAGCATGTTTTTTTTGGTTTTCTGCTTTCTATCTTTTCCTTTTGAAGAAGAAAATGTTCTGGTCTTGTGTGTTCAGACTTCTTATAGTGATAACATATGATTTGATTATTTTGCGTATTGCTATTGCCACTGCTACCTTTTGATAGAAACCTGTTGTTTCTAGTTTTCTTATTTCCTTCTTTTTTCTTCATGAGCTTCTTTTTGTAGAAGCGAACATATTTCTGACCATAAAGTTGAACTCGTCATCTCCATATATTTGTAACTCCGTATCACTTTCATCATTACTTGATGGATTTGATTCGTCAACTGCTTTTAGTGCCATTCCTCTTCTGTATGAGGATTTTTCATCTCACCTAAGCTCAACTTTGTGAATCATTAAGTTTCCTCTTAACCAATCAAGTGAGATTGTATCGAGGTATTTTGTTGTTTCCAAAGTTGTCACTTCAGTTCTCCATTCCTTTGGTAATGATCTTAGAAATTTTTTTACCAGCTCGTCATTTGGATATATCTTGCACAAGTTTTTCAAGGCAGTGATGATGCTATTAAAATGTCTGAAGAATTTGTTTATTATTTCTCCCTATTTCATGAAAATATTCTTATATTGGTGCACTAAAAGACTTATTCTATGTTTCTTTACCTTATTCATTCCTTCAAAAGTAACTTGAAACTTGTCCCATATTTCTTTTGCTGTAAAACAATAAGATATCTTTTCGGTCTCTTCTGGAGATAGTGCACAAATCAGATGATGTCTTGCTTTGGCATTCAACTGTGCATTTTTTCTATCAGCATCAGTCCACATTTCTATGTTATCAGTAGCAAGAGGTGCAGCTCCAGCTTTAATAGTTTGCCAAATTTCAATATCCACTGCTTGAACAGAGATGGTCAATCTCTCTTTTCAATAGAAGTAGTTGTTTCTATTGAAGTAAGGAGGCTTTGAGACAAACTGTCTTTCAAGGATTCTTAAGTTGTTTGCCATGATCTATCACATGTGCTAAAACACAATAAATGTGAAACCTCACTCTGATACCAAATGACAAAGCAAACACACGCAAGAGAGGGGTAAATTGTGTGTAAAAAAATTTACAAGGTATTTTAAATCTTTAAAATCCTTCTTAAACAAAATGGGTTGATAAAAGGAAAGGTCCTATTAAACTTCGAAAGGAACCTATAAAGGTTTAAAAAGATAGGATCCTATCAGTTATTTAAAATACAAAAGAAGTTTATTAATAAAAAGGATCTTATTCGCGTTAAAAAGAAAGGGGCCTGTCAATCGATAGGAGCCTACTAGAGCTCAAATAGAAATAAGCCTGTTAGTTGACAGGAGCCTTTTAACACTTAAAGCGAAAAGAACCTCTTGCTTTATAGAAACAGAAGGAGCCTATTGAAAAACTAAAAGAGCTTATTGAAAAAACAAACTTATAACACAGAAATTTAAAAGTTAGGAAGAGAGAAAGAATGACACAGTAGATTTATACTAGTTCAGCCAAACTACATCCAGTCTCCAAGTATCCAACTTGAGTATTTCACTATAAGAATTCAAGTATTAAATTTGACGAGCCTCATTAAGCTCACAATTACATACTTTTCAAGGTTCTCCATCCGTCCATACTCGAAGTGTATAACAAGCTTCTAAACACTCATAAAAAATAAAATGTAAAATCAAAATAAGTTCTCGAATAACAATTTTTCTCTTGATATAGTAAATTCACTTTCTAAGGTACAATAAGAATGATATGACTTTGAAGAATATAGATGCTACTCAAATATTTCGAAAGCCTGTGTATGTTCGTTTCTTCACAAGTTTTGTTGCTCTTCTTTAAATAATCAACTTTTTCAACTAGTAGTTACTTCATCTTAATTTTGACTTGATTTAGGATTTTCAATATCATCTTTGCTGGAACAAAAATTTTCAGAGCTAATTTTTTGAAAAGGTAAGATCTTTTCATATGTTAAATAAGGAAAGTTTATTAAGAAGGTTCCTGTAAGAAAGGAAGTAATTTTCCTATGATTTTATTTCATTTTTAAAAATATTGTTATCTATATGAGGAAATAAATCCAATTTGAATATTGAAATACTATCTAGTTATCATCAAAATCGCTAAATATAAACCTTAAGCTAACATCTTGAGATAATATGTTGAATATATTGACACTTGTAGCATATATCATCATCAGCTCTCTTATTCATGTTATTGTTCTCTTTTTAAATACATTATTCTCCAACTTGATACCTCTGAAAATATTTTTATTTCTTTTAATCTAAATGGCATATATTAAACAATTGAATTCCATTATGAATATTTTAAGTTTCTTCTTTATCCATCCCGAGATCTAGCTAACTATTATACTATCTTTTGCCATGTATTTGTAACAGCCCAGACCACCCGCTTACAGATATTGTCCGCTTTGAGCCTCGGCCTCTCAGGTCTCGCGCCCTCACGGTTTTGTTTTTCCAGCGTGTAAGCCTCTTTAGGGCATTACTCCAGCAGGACTTCCCAGGAGGTCACCCATCTTGGTATTGCTCTTGCCCTAGCACATTTAACTTCGAAGTTCTGATAGGATCCGGTGCGTTGGGGCATGAAAAACGCGTCTGCAAGGGAGAGGTATCCGCACCCTTATAAGGCATGCTTCGTTC
>JANQBM010000001.1:4859431-4879888 GCA_025594535.1 Erythroxylum domingense | reverse complement strand
TGAAGCTTTGCTATCAATTTCACTTCATTGATAAATTCTTCCATTCCTTGCCTTGAGTTTTTGGATAATCTTTTCACTGCGACTTGTTGTCCGTCAGGGAGTTGACCCTACAATCATAATGCACAGTTGAATTTTGGTAAATTGTCAAGTAGGACATTACAACCGAAAGACTATATTTAGAGTCTTGGAACCAAAGCCTTATAACCTAAAGCCTTATATATTTAGACCATATAAGCTAAGGAGTCATTACCTTATAAACAGAACCAAAGCCCCCTTGCCCAATTTTGTTAGCAAGAGAGAAATTATTGGTTGCAATTGATATAGTGATGAGATCATAAAATGCCAATTCTGCCTGCTTACTAGTTTCCCTTAACTCATCTGCCATCAGGGTGTTTTTTTTGTGATCTAAACCATTGATATCAAATATTCTTTTGCTCCATTTGTACTTCATTGCCCTTTAAACAGAAAGAAAACAATATTTTTAAGCAATGTTAGCACTAAATAGACAATACTATTCTCAAGAATGCAGTTCATTTATTGTCATCAATTGCCTATAGGGAGTCACCAAATTGCAAAAAAAATAAATATATATTATAGAAAGTATGATAGTAATTTATTTAGTTTTGCTTCTCACCTCCTCTTTATTCTCTTCCTAAGGAACAGAAAGACAACAATCACAATCCACGCTGAAGAAACTGAGATAGCAAGAATGACTAGCATCTCCTTCCTTTTCAACAAGCTATTCGATTTACTTGCATATTCAACTGAATGAATCCAAAGAACTTACATTATTTGAAAATAATCAGAAAATTTTTCTACACGTTCATATAAATTTAGATTAGTAAGTTTTGAAATAGCACCAACTATAGGATAAAGACTTACCTAATTGAAGTGCATCAACACAAACATAGAGATGATATCCATCCTCCCTGAATTCTAGAGAGTCCATCAACCTTCCATACCAAGCTAAACAACCCTTCGTCCCTGCAACACCTACACTTGCATAGGCCAAGCAAGAGTAATTACTCATGCATTGCAACTGACATTGAATATGACCCAAGTTCTTCCCCAGCCAAACAACATTTGAATTATTAGGAACGTTAACTTTAGACATTTTCACAAACCCCTCTCCCTGCTCACACAACAAGGAAGACTCTTGCTGCTTCTTCACACAAATACCTTCCCCATCTTTCTAAATCCGGTCTTTTAGCAACTTGGGTTCATAACCAGGTGGACATATACAATCAACTTTGTTTTCATTACTCAGATCACACTTCCTGTAATCTCCACACTGCCCATATGAATCGCACTTGTACTTGGGCGCTGACCATAACTCCTTCCACTTCCCATCACTCTCAAACTAGTTTAACCTCCTCAATAATCCTGTTTCATTTAACACTAATATAGTTCTTTGAGATAGATCTTCAGTATCAAAATAATCACTGAATTATAACTCATCTTGATTGTTAACATAATTTAAGTTGTATCTGTACGCATATTTTCTCTGCAACTAGAATTATAATGAGTCAGAGGACCTCAACAAGACTAGAGCAATTTTTTAAAAAATTTTATGGTGCAATACGTGTAATGCATCTTGAAAACTTGGGGAGAAATTTGATACTGCATGCAATGAAAAAAATTTATGATTTCTTGAATTTCAATGCCACTTTAATCTATAACTTAATTAATTGATAAATATAATAATGTACTTTATTATAAAACTTGATTCCTTTTTTGTTGCTCCCTTTGAATTCTAAAGAAACAAGAAATGCTAGGTCCTGATGAGCCTACTCATATTTATAATAAAACTTAATTTTTTAACAATTGGATCAAAATATAATCCTAATTTCAATTAAATATTAATTAGAACTATAATTAATTCTAATTAAATATCAATTTGGTTTAAATAAGATTTAATATCTAATAACTGTCTTTATTTATCAAATATCCTATATTTTATCCTAAAGTTTTTCCAAACTTTATAATTAAGTCCAACTTAATTAAATTAACTATTTTTTTCTTTTCAACTATTCTATGTGTGCGATCCATTAGGGCCCTCAATATATTGGCGATTAATATAAATTGTAGCCCTAAATTATATTTAGGATTATATAAATTAAACTTTTTTAATTTATTTTTAATTTTCTAGCTAAATAATTTATATTTATAGATTAAGATTGTCTTTAGTTAGTATTAAGAATGCCAAAATAATTTTAACTAACATTTTTTTGTATTCTTTCTATATAATTTAATTCTTTTATCAGATATAAGGTATGAAATGTCTACACTATTTAAATCCAATCATATTAATTCTCTATCATCAATAACTTATCCTTTTAAAGATATTTGAAAATTATTTTTAAAATATCATACCGCTTTGGCTAAGGATTTCTAAATAAATACTAATAGAGAAAAATGGAACATTCTTCCTAATTACTTTGGGGAAACAAATAATATATTAATCACTTAACTACTTCAATATAGTTTATCTTATAACTAATGACTATCAAGTAAGCTATCTTTGAATATGATAGGTCATAAGTTGTATCAAAATATAACAATCCCTATATGAGATACTTTAGAGATCTAAAGTCAAATGATTACTTATGTAATCATCATAATGAGAATTCCTATACACATATAAGTAATATTCCAAATTTAATTCGCATATTTAGTTACTTTAGTGAACTTATTTTCTAACAAATACCTACAAATTTATTTAAATATATCCACACTTTAGTTTATAAGAATCGACAACTCTTTTCATAAGGAAGAAACATAAAATGATATAATCTTTTTATTATATTAATATACAGTCTTGATTAAGCAGTAACTAAAAATATATAGAGGCATGTACTTTCTCTTATACATTAGTCAATTAAATAACACTACAATAAAACATACTATTAGCTATGAATTTTTTGGTGACGATTTGGAAATCGTGGCAACATGTTGACTTTTAACGATGATTTATACATTTGTCACAAAAATTTGAGGTTTTGTCTATGTTCTAAAGTATCATCGTTAAAGGAATTTCTTTAGCAATGATTTCCATGAATCGCAGGGGAAAGCACATTCTTTTGCGACAGTTTCTGTACTTTGTCGCCAATGATCGAGCGTTTGGCGACGATAATTTCAAACGTCATAAAAAAAACTTACTTTTGCAATGAAATATATAATTTGTCACCAAATTAGGACTTCTGGTGACAAAATATAAGAATCATCGCCAAAAGTAGATATTAAAGAATTTAAAATTAATAATGTTAATTTGATATTTTTTAATGGTAAGTGTACTTAATAATCCTAAGGTTAATTATAATTGACATTTATATCAATTTTCATATTATTTCATTTACCTTCTTTATAAATTTGTTTAAATATTTAGTTAATGCATTAAAACTCTAAAAATTATCTTTTTGGATATAAATAGGTAAACATACCTAAAATTTTAATATTAATAAGATAAAATATAATAAATTTAAGTTGAGTACTATTCTTAAATATAAAAATTGTAAAATGTTTTCAAAGTTTTAAACATATTGTTGAAAAACACATGCATGGTAGGCAATTTAAATATTGGAAAGTAATTATTTTTTAGACATAAAAAGATAAACATACCTAAAATTTTAATGTTAATAAGATCAAAATATCATAAATTTAAGTTGCCAACTATTTTTAATCATTAATATTTATGAACAATAATGTAATAATACATATAAATATTGGAATATGGTAAGCAATATAATATAATGATATATATATATCGTAAGTGGTACAAGATGTTAATTAAAGTTCATGCCTAATATTCCATTGAAAAGGAAAAGAAATAATTATATTTTTTGAATTCCATGTGACATTAGAGTCGGCAGAAAAGATAAAAGGGTTTCCAAGCCAACAATTGAAATAGTTAAAGATTATTCCTCAGGGTCTGGTTAATTGAATTCCTCATCCAACAACTTCTTTGCTTTAACTAAATTTGCAGAAGACACAGTGAACGATTTCCTAGATACAGTATGCTCGACGGTATTAGATGAACCACACATACTAAGGATTTCAACTAATGAGCAAATAGAATAGAACAATCAAAGCTAAATCAAATGGTATTAGGAAGTCAAATTTGAACACATGCATACCCTATTGATAAACTCCATGATTGTCATGATGAACATACATAGTTTTTGCAATCGACCACTGTTACGAAACAAGTGATTTCCTTAATCCTGTACAAACCATCGAGATATCACCATCACCATCACCATCACCTCCATTTCCATCTATGTTCTCTTGAAGATTCGAGGAATTTAACACAACATATAGTATATACATTCAAATGTTCATATAATAGTTTCATAATAGAAAATGAGATACTGATAATAAAGAAAGAGAGGTAGTTTGGATGATACAAAATCTTAAAGAAGAAGATCGGTCATAAGGCAATGAGTGATTAGTGTTTGATAAGGGGATTTGTTCTGCATTGATTTGTTCTTCATCTTAGACAATTTTGCCACATTCCTCTCAACGTAGCTCATTTCCGCCATCAAAAACTAGTTGCCATGTCAACATTCCATGATGAATTAATGTTAATAGTTTAATTTTGAAAATTCAATAGTAGAATTCTTATTTGAATGTTCCAACAGTTTAGTAATGTTAATTTTGTGATCTATTAAGTAAGACTACTTCATATGATATATATAATAGGTTCCTTTCTTAAGAGACAGGCTCCTTCTGATCATGTCTGAACATATAAAAATCATAGGTATCTTTCGAAATCATCCATTATCTTTTTGACATTTGAAAAATATACCTATTATTGGTTGTCATCATCATAAAGAGGGAGATTGTTAGATCAAGATTTTTTAATGATTTTGATGATGACCTTATAATATTTCAAAATTCTAATTGAATTTATTTCCTTATGTAGGTAACAATATTTTTTAAAAAGAAATAAAATCACAGGATAAATGCTTTCGTTCTAGCAGGAACTTTCTATTTTATGAACTTACCGTAGTTAATCTATGATATTTGGAAGGATCATATCAATCCTATATTGATTTAGTTAGTCTGAGACATTGCCATTTTCTTCTCTTAACTATTGAATATTGAAGATTCTAGTATAGATGATATCGAAGATGCAAAGTCAACTTTGAACGAAAATGAAGCAACCACTAGTTGAAAGAAATGCTTACTTAAGGAGAAGACACTGCTTTTGTAAACATATATCAGACTCTTGAAATACATCAAAATTTAGATTGGATTTACTTCCTTAGATAGGCAACGATATAATTCTGAAAAGGAAATAAAATCATAGGATAATTGCTTAATTTCTTGCAGGACCCTTCTTTATAAACTTGCCCACTTAAAAATGATTCCATGACATCTGGAGGATCTCACTAATTCGAACAATTAGCTCCAGAGGCCTTGAGAGAACATTTATCTTAACGTCTAAATATCGAAAATTTCAGTAGAGATGATATTGAAGATTAACAAGCTTCAATATTAGCTCCTTTCATTTTGAACGTTAACAAGCTTCTTTATTTTTAAGCGCTAGCAGACTCCTATCAATTAACAGGTTCCTTCCTCTTAAGCAATAGCAGGCTCCTTTCGATTGATAGGCTTCTTTCTTTTTATACAAGTTTCTTTTGTTTTCAACGATTAACAGGATCTTTTCAAAAATTAATAGGATTCTTTTATTTATAGACTTGTTTTGTTTAAGAGGATATTATCAATTTAAAGTACCTTGCAATTTGTTTACACACAATTCACCCCCTCTCTTGCGCGTGTTTGCTTTATTAATGTGTGGATGAACTCTTTGGGGAACCATCGTGTTATCTTTGTTAAGAATGATTTGATTTATTCATGAAGAATTTTATTTAAAAAATATTTATGTTATTTTTATAACTTATTTAACTAAAGCTAGTGATTATATCAAATTATAATTTTCATGTAGATGATTCAAAAGAACCTACATTTTGAGAGTTGCATGGGATACTAGATATAGGTCTACATAAATCTTATAATATTAGAGTTAAACATTTTATGAAATTTCTTAAATCTTAATGCATTTTTGGGGTTATAGTTATCAATTAATCAACTTGAGAAAGGAGGCTGTAAATCGAGAGAGAGCAATTTATTAACTTAGAAATTTTCTTTTTTCTAGTTTATAAAGCCTTCTGAATTTACTAAATTATAACTACAAAGATAATTTTAGGGGAAATTTTATCTAGATGTTTATTCAAATATTGTCTATTTTTTTACTTCTAATGGCTTTCAAAGTAAGAATGTTAATTTTGGCTTGGCCTGGCCCGATTTTGACCCATGGTGAATGGGCCACAGGCCGAATGTAGTTGACATGACCAGGCCAAGGATTAGGCTGAGTTGACGTTGTTTTTGAAATTTTTAAAAAATATATATAAGACCTAGCCCACCTTTGGCCTGTTGTGCCATATGCCGGACCATAAGTGGGTTAGCTCGTGGTCCAGTTGGATCAAGCTAGGAGCTGTCGAGCCTGACCTGACCCATTGATATTCCTATTTTTAAGATGCCTTTTACTTTGCTTAAGTATAATTTTATGATTAAAACCAATCCCTAAAATAATCCTTTTATTAATTTATTAGGTAATATTAGGAGAGTATATTGGACATCCTAAACCAAATTCTAAATACGTTAATATTGCTTTAATAAAAGAAATTAAAAACCCAAATGCATATAAAAAAGTTTTTAAATATAACGAATGAAAGAAAATAATGGAAGAAAAGATTCAAATCTTAGACAAATGACATAAACTTTTGTACTCAATTATAAAGATATATGAGGTGAAGAAAATCTTTTATCTCATATACAATGAGTTAATACCTAATATTACATATATATGTTTTTCTTCCACAATGTAAACCCACTATTTGTATTTTAGATTCAACAGGATTCTCAAATTCAAATCATTTTTCAAAACATTCACAAAGGAAAGTTGGCTTCTATCCATAATATGTACTGATATTTAATTTCCATTTTTTAAGAGTTTAATAAAGACATATACATGGAGCAATGACAAAATTTTAAGAGTGAGATTTGTATAAAACATGTATATAAATTAAATAAGGCTTTTGATAAATTAAAATAAGTACTACAAGTCTATTATCATAAGATGACAAAATTTCTAGTAAGGTGTGGTTACATAGTGTTAAAGCCAGTGAGTGAATTCGCGAATTGAACCACCAAAGTCACTTATATGAAACTTCGACAAGCTAATAAAGTTTTATTTCTACAAGCGGTATCAAATCTACCTGGATTAAGGATCGGGGATAAATGTTCCAAGCCTGAGCTCTATTATAGGTCCAGTCAAACTCAAGCAAAACGTAATTAAATATATTTTAATTTTAAAAATTAAAATTAAAGTCATTTTACTAAAAATGACATTATTTTATACGAAAATTTTGAACTTGCTCAAAATTGTACTAAAGTTCAGTTAACTTGGGTCAGACTTATTTATTTTTGGTCGTGTTAGGTTGGATCAAACAAAATTTTCCATTTCTATATATGCTAACTATTTTTATGAAAACTCCTAATTTTTGATCTCTCATATACTTTTTCTTATTTTTATATTAACTTCTTTTTAGTCTTATTGTGTGCCAATTGCCAAGCAACTTATTCATTTGCGAGCATAGCATTTTTCCTTCGACCCTTCTATTGGAGATTAGATTATAAATCTAATTTTAATTATAATCATTATTAGTTAATTTCATATAATAGTACTCTCATTTAGTAGTTGGTAGTAGTAGTAGTAGTAGTAAGTTACTTCCTCTTAATTATCTGCACCAAATTTGAATTTTGATGTCCAACTTGAGAAGCAACAAAATTTTCCATTAACATTTCGATCAACTAGAGAAATGTTGAATTGAAATTTTAATTAGAATTCTAAAGCAGTATCTTTATACAGAAAACTCCAAAAAGTTCTTTTGGTATGACAATCTAAATGAAGTTTTTGACATATTTAGCGAGCTAATGTGGTGGTAATTGTGATGGTATTTATAGAACTTGATCCTTGCTCTCGTGCAATTGAGTTATGATTGTAAGTTTTATGGAAAATGAATCCAGGTTGTCTTGGATATGGAAGAGCCACGTCGTTGCTCAACATGAAAACTACGTCTAACATAGTTGGTCTGTCCATTACATCTTCTTGTACACACAAGAGTGCAATTTGAATGCACTTCAAGGCCTCATGAGGTAGGAATGACTCCTCCACTGTTGGATCAACTACTTCCAGAGCTCTATCTTTTCTCCATAATTCCCATACCTGTCAAAGTTTTACCATTAACAACGTGTGAATTTCCAATCCAAGTATCTTTACCCTATAGGAATTTGAAAATTTATATAACTGACATATCCTATCAAGCTTAAGGAAGGATGTTGATCAAAGCCATTGTTCTTCTTGCCACTTATAATCTCCAACACTATCAAAGCTAAAGACATCGGATTTAATTGAGAATTTTCCAAACACTGCATATTTTGGAGACATATAGCCACTGCATTGATTAATGTGAAAGATGGTCATTCTATAAATTGTATAATCATAAAGCTAATATATATTTTTCTTTTTGATAATCAGGTGAAATTTACTTACTGCGTGCCTACAATCTTTTTGGTCTTATCTTGCATTTGACCATCTTCAAATATTCTAGCCATTCCAAAATCTAAAATTTTTTGGTTCATCTCACCATCTAATAGAACATTGCTAGTCTTCAAATCTCTATGCATAATTCTCAACCTGGAGTCCTGGTGGAGATACAAGATTCCACGAGCAATTCCAACAATTATGTCAAAGCGCTTTCTCCAATCTAAGGACCCACTTCTAACTTGACCTACACCAAAATGAAGATTTCAGTTCGAATATAAGCTAACTATCATAGTATGAAGATAAGATATTAACTATTCTCACCAAAAAGAGAAGAGTACAAGCTTTTGTTGATTAAGTATTCATAAATTAGCATAGGTTCCTCTCCCTCAGTGCAACATCCTAGAAGCTTTACTAGATTTCTGTGTTGAAGCTTCGCTATCAATTTCACTTCATTGATAAATTATTCCATTCCTTGCCTCGAGCTTTTGGATAATCTTTTCACAGCGACTTATTGTCCATCAGGGAGCCGACCTGCAATCATATTGCACAGTTGAATTTTGGTAAATCAAGTAGGACATTACAACCGAAAGACTATATTTAGAGTCTTGGAACCAAAGCCTTATATATTTAGACCATATAAGCTAAGGAGTCATTACCTTATAAACAGAACCAAAGCCCCCTTGCCCAATTTTGTTAGCAAGAGAGAAATTATTGGTTGCAATTGATATAGTGCTGAAATCATAAAATGCCAATTCTGCCTGATTACTAGTTTCCCTCAACTCATCTGCCATCAGGGTGTTTTTTTGTGATCTAAACCATTGATGTCAAATATTCTTTTGCTCCATTTATACTTCGTTGACCTTTAAACAGAAAGAAAACAATCTTTTCAAGCAATATTCGCAGTAAATAGACATTACTATTCTTAGGAATGCAGTTCCATTATTTCATCAACTGCCTATAGGGAGTCGCCAAATTGCAAAACAAATAAATATATGTTATAGAAAGTATGATAGTAATTTGTTTAGTTTTCTTCTTACCTCCTCTTTATTCTCTTCCTAAGGAACACAAAGACAACAATCACAATCCATACTGAAGAGACTGAGATAGCAAGAATGGCTAGCATCTCCTTTCTTTTCAACAAACTATTCGATTTACTTGCATATTCAACTTAATGAATTAAAAGAACTTATATTATTTGAAAATAATTAGAACTTATTTCTACACCTTCATATAAATTTACCTAGTAAGTTTTGAAATAGCACCAAATATAGCAGAAAGACTTACCTAATTGAAGTGCATCAACACAAACATAGAGATCATATCCATCTTCCCTGAATTCTAGAGAGTCCATCAATCTTCCATACCAAGCTAAACAACCCGACGTCCCTTCAACACCTACACTTGTATAAGCCAAGCAAGAGTAATTACTCATGCATTCCTTCTGACATTGGAGATAGCCCATGTTCATCCCCAGCCAAACAGCATTTGAAGTATCAGGAACGTTAACTTTTGACATTTTCACAAACCCCTCTCCCTGCTCACACGACAAGGAAGACCCTTGTTGCTTCTTCATACAAATACCTTCCCCATCTTTCAAAATCCGGTTTTTCATCAACTTGGGTTCATATCCAGGTGGACAAGTACAGTCAACTTTGTTTTCATTACTCGGATTACATTTCATGTAATCTCCACACCGCCCATATGAATCGCACCTGTACTTAGGCGCTGACCATAACTCCTTCCATTTCCCATCACTTTCAAACCAGTTTAACCTCCTGAAGGTTCCTGTTTCATCTAAAACTGATCTAATTCTTGGAGATAGCTCGTTCTCCTGAAAATAAGTAAAGTATAATTGATCTTGATTGTTAACAAAAGTGTAGTTATATACGTATGCATGTTTTCTCCAGGGCCATGGACCACTTATCCAGTAAGGGCTTGCACCCTTGTTCAAAACGAACTGAGGCGAGCCTCTTGCAATAAGCTTGAGTGAGTACTATCCTGTTCCTGGGTCATCTGCTGATTTCCAAGATGACATGAAATGGTCTACACCTGTTTTCCTATTCAGCCCAAGTCTCGTTCCTCTCATTACTGAATTTTTAGGATTATAAAAGCTTTGCCACACAAATTTTCCACCACGAAACAGAACAAAATTCCCTGAATCCAGCAACTGAGCCACGTAAGTATCATCAGCTTGTACATCCATCGACACATTAGTAGACCAGACCAATGAATGTTTTTGATCACCATTAGAGTAAAGAATTAAGTCTCCACTTCGGCTGTGTGAGAGTACCCCAAAAGAACCATTGATTGGAGAGTCCCTGTTCGCGACCCAGATCACAGATTGGTCTGGTAAACCATAATACCAGACTCCAAGATATCTAGAAGAACTGGTACCAGAGCTAAAAAATCCCAGAGCAAACAGGTTGTCTTTGGAGACCAGAAGTTGGCCATCATCACTAATGGTTTGGTTCCAAGCCAAGATGTCCACAGAAGTGACAATCCCGAAATGGAAAACTAGTAGTGTAAATGAATGTAGAAGCAGAAAGAGAACATCCATGAGCACGATGGTCTTGCTCCATGTGCATAGTTTTAAAGTTCAATATTTTAGAGGATTGTGGCAAGCAATGGCTAGCGTTCACAACTGTTAGAATCCAACCGTAATCGAATCACAGACGCAGCAAAAAATAAAATTTTTTTACGAATTCTAAGCTGATCTTGATGATTGAATAACCTTGAATAAAACCCAAAACGAATTAAAAATTACACCTTGTTCGTCTTTCTATTGAAAAACCTTTGAAACTTTTTTCTGATTGATCAATTACTAATATTTTAAAAAAAAGTGTCAACATCATTTTGTCACAAAAAATCAAAATTTGTTTTTACAAAAAATATTATCACTAATTTGTTTGTTATTGTCACAAATAAAACTATCAATTCAGTATAGACTTGCATTATTAGTAAAAGAAAATTACATTAGTGATCATATTGTCTAATAGATTTCGTCATAAGTATGAGAGTTAATGTTACAATAATGTTGTCACTAAATAAAGATTATATGTTACAATAAATTTATTAGTAATGTGTTCGTGTTTGTCACATGCTTTGGGCAATCTTCCTTCACATCCTCTCCAGCTGTAGGCCTTTTACAGGGATCTCTGAACAAAGTGACTGCATATCCAAAATATAGGGAAGGATCAATGAGAAAAGGAAATCATAAGGGACAAAATAATATAAGACTAAACCCACTGCAAACAGTACTGACTGTAATAAAGTTGATTGCATCATTACTTGTAGATGGTATTAGGACATAAAGGATTACACCAACAAATAGCAACAGAATAACATTCAAAGTCGTTTTACATCTTATTCATTTAAAATATATAAACTATAAATACAAAAGCACCTAGAATTCTTAAAATAGCATGCATTTGTTTTCGAGTTTACCGTTTTTCCAAGGAAAAAAAACTTCAAAAAATTACAACTATTAAGAACAAACAACATTAAGAAGTACTCCTCAATTTTCCAAATTAATCAAACATTAATAACCAAAGATATTTAAACATGCTTCTATTATATGACATGGAAACAAACAATCTGACCTGTGGAAATTGGTAGTTTATATTTCTTGTAAGATCAAGTTCATTAACCTAAGAATCCTCAGTTGGAGTGCCTATTACATTGTATATTTTGTAGATCTCATCATCCTCACTGCAAAATTAACTGTGATAGCTAATGAGAAAAAGGTAAACTAAACATGCAGCAAAATCATAGCAATGATAAAGACCTATACCTGGTATGATGGCCTTGATCCGGTTAATTACTTGTATGTGAATTATCATACCATCAATAAGATCAAGAATAAATCTACACTCAAACATAAATGATATCCTTAAAAGGATCGTATCATGACTTAAAACACCTACAAATCTGCAAGACTAATCATACGCTTGCAACATAATTTTTAGAGGATTTTATAAAGAAGATAAGCTACATAGACAATATACAATTGACATAGAAAGATAATGAATTGCATTTTAGATTAACACATGAAGCATCTGGCATGGTGTCGAGATAAGAAGATTGTTAGCTAACAAAGACATATACTTTTTCAACTTTAACTTCAAGTGCATCCATTCAAACAAAGTCACAATAGGGCAATGCAGAAGTTCTGTGAACAATTACCACAGAAACAAGGAGGCCAAGAACGAAGACAATGTTTTCCCGAGAAACAAACACTAAAGAGGATTCAACTATACTATATAGATGACGGTGATGATAAAGATAACAAAGAGACTAAATACAAATTTACGAGAAAGTGTACGATTACGTAGTGATTAGGCTTAGAAAATAGGAAAGAAATAAAGAGACAATGTATCATGTACATAAAGGCAAGTCTTCAAGCTCTAGGCGTAAACCTATCTTGTTAAGGACCTTGACGATTTAACTTTCAACAGAGGACTTATATCAATGATTAATTAAAGCATACCTCATGTGGATATGTCAATGTCAAAGAAAATATTTTGGACACTGATGAAGCAACAGTAACATCTCGGGCACCGAGTTTATCCATTATTGTATTTTCTGCAACAGCCATCAATAAGCAACACTAACATCTCGTTATTGGTATTTTAAAAGACTAGAACAAAAGTAAAATTACCTTGATTGGCCAACTGCATTTTGATCTTCTCGTATGTTGGAAATTGTATGGCGGCATGACTGATACCAGCCAATGCAGGCAGAAGACCACTAATTGCTATAAAATAAGATCAAAGTATTATTATCTAAAATTGCTTTCAAGTCCAATGCTATCTAGTGTCTACCAAAGTACCTATACAATCCTCGGATACCCTCCTCATGAGCTACTCTTCTCAAAGCAGACAGTGTACTCCTATATGGAACCACTCCTGCTCTTATTCCCTGAGTCTACAAAACGAAAAGAAATATATTAGATTCGTAGTGATAGTTCCCATTTAGGTTTTAAGAACTCAGTCACCATTTATAATTATACAACAACAATAATTTACCATTCATCAATTCTTTATTACTTCCTATTCCCTTAATTAAATGTTATCCCTTGGATAGACGATAGGATAATTTTTTTATTTATCTTGTATAACCCCACTCATATACATGCTTCACTCTAAAGTTCACAAAAAAATTCTCTTTGTAATTACAATAAGTACTAGTGACAAGAGAATTGCAAGAAATAAGTTTCATTATGTCCAATAACCAAAGCCAACGAATTTCAATTGTAATATGGAATTGCCTAAAAATACCAATACTGATGCTATTAATCCAATGATATGCTAAATATAACTCTTCTATAATAGTAGACAAAAAGGAATATCAACATGACACCTACTTAAAGTCTTGTCTTCACAAACCAAAGAGGATTCGTAAAAATTGTTATTATAGCTACAACACCAGAAGCAATTCTCATATTAGCTCCTATTGAGAGCTAATGATTCTTGTCTAAACAAGCACCAAAATTAGAGGTGTATTGCTATTAACTCTCTGGAAGAATGAAATACTAATGCTAAGCTTATCATGCACTAGGTTAAAGGACCTATACTTTGTTCTCCAATCAAATAAAAAGTTAGCACTGAACATTGGAACAAAGAAAGCTTTTGAATTGCTCATACATTGTAAAATAAACCTGCAAAATCAGCCAAATTGGTTGTTTAAATAAAAATTGAACCACAACATTACAAAATCCATGATGATGTTAGTCATGCAAGGACACTGATAAGATATAAGGGAAAATTTTGTCTAAAATATATTAGAACAACATATCTCATGGTAATGCTCAATGTAGTAGGTTCCTGATACTAACTTCGCCAAAAAGGTACCTATGCTCAATTAACTTGATGAATGTGAAGCAATAAAGAATAGATATAAGATGTTTGACTAGCAAATCAATCCCGCATCTCCAAGAACCACACTACAAACTGACACTTTGGTGTACAAAGAAGACTACCAATCCAAACTTTCATATGGTTGTTAACAATTGAGTTTAAAAAATGTACCATCCACCTACTTAAAAGATAGGTATCAATTAACCAACATTGAAATTGGATTCTGTTGGAGGTCGTTGACAGTACAAAAGTGATAAATTTCTAAATACTGTCAACAAGTCGAAAATACAATCGTGGGCTGAAATAGTGCTTCATCATCGAAGAGAACTGAGAATAATCACAAGTTAAAAAGGCATAATTGGGATTTTAAAGTAGAGGGAAAAGAGAAAGATTAATAGAGCTTATAGAGGTTGTAATCTACAATTGATGAAATAAGGTATTCCATTCCCATGTAAATTTTGCATTAGAAACTAAATTAGAGTCACATAGGAAGATGAAGGTACCCCCCAAGTAGGAAGCAATGCCAGCACAGTAGGGCTCAGCCGTCAATACATGTCACGTAGCCCCTCCTGAAATATTTTCTCAAAACTACTAACTATAATACTCCCTGTACATAAGGATCTATAACAAATGATTAATTAAGCTTAATTAAATACTTTACCAAAATTCGAGAGTAGGCCCCCAAAAGATAAATCAACAACCTAAAATAGACAATTTCAATTTTTATAACAAAATAATCCCATAATAAAACAATACCCTTTATGCTTCCAGTATGGAGCGTTTTTAGACTCATTTATAGCAGTCAGCCATATGTTTCACAATGCCTTTAATCAAAATAGCCACACACAACTCCAACTCCTTAACTTTTTGCAATCAACACAGATGCAGATTACAACATGTTTATATGTCATTAAAGGGCAGTCAATCAAAACTTCTTAAATGAGAGAATATACCTAGAGGATTGTCTGTACATTGAGCGTTGTCCACAGATCTTCAGAAATCATCTGGTCATCAAGCTTAACATATGGATCGTAAAGGATTATTAAGGAAATTTTAAAGTTAGGGTTCGAACTCACCCTATGGTATCGATCCTTTGTCACGCTATAGTCTCTCGAATTAGGAAATCTAGAAATGTAGAAGAAGAAAATGCATGCCTTCACATCTATGCAGATCCACCAACGAGGGGTAGAAGAAATCCCACGATGATTATACCCCAAAACAGAAAGACTATTAATCAAGAAGGAAGAAGAAGTTTGTTTTACAACAGGAATCCTTACCTCAGTCGAAATCACCAGCAAGGAGATGAAGAAGACACTCGATGACTCAACCCTAATTTTGAAGCTTCTTCAGCCTCTTTTCGATGGATTGAATTTTTTACACTTTAAAGGAAAACAATGTTAACAATTTTGTTTACTTTTAATGTTAACAATTTTGTTTACTTCTGCCCTTCTACGTTGCCGTTTAAGTATTTAGCTTGTATTAGTGCTTACCATGGTGTTTTGGTTATTCCATGGTGTTCCAACATTGTCGTTTTTAGTTTTCCAGATGTAGGTGAAGTCTCTTAAACTTGTACATTTATATTTCATTTTCTTTTAATAAATTTTAAATTTTCAAAAAATATATTGAGTTATGTAATTTATAATGCCTTTGTGTAATTCTATCTACATAAAATTTTATAAAGTTATTTTTTTATATATAGGTAATTATTATTTTATTTAGGAGAAATTTTAAGTTTCTCAATTTAGTCCTAAAACTTTTTAAAATTATAATTTTGACCGATAATTTGGTTCCTAACCAATAATAACTGAAAGAGCCAATATTGGTCTAGACTAAAATTTAGTATGAAACTCTTTTGTTTAGTATCAATTGTTGGCTAGTACGTACGATATTCACATGCCTATACGTAGGACACACCAACACAATACAATAACAAACATCTTAGAGGAATTTAGCGGAGCCCATAGTTAAGGGACTAATGTGCTCTACTTTAAAATGTTAAAGGTCTAATATGATTCATTTAATAAAATTAAGGGATCATATGTATCATATATAAAGGTAGAGATTAAGTTAGTCCTTTTACAAAATTTTAAGCACCAAAGACACCTTTAACCTTTATAAGAAGTAAAATTGAGTCAAATGCATCTTAACATATTTCAATGATTATAATTACCTTTTTATACTTATGCATTCTAAGAAATGTATGTTGCTTTTTAAAGTATATTTTTAATGTTTATAAAATGATATTTTAAAATTTTCACATATTCTCAAAATTATTCATTGCAATTAATAATTATACATATAATTTTATCAATATTTTTTATTTTTTCCTTGCATATATAAATACCATTTGTATCTTAACAACTAAAAAGAGTTTGAAAATAATTTTGATATTTTTCATGTAAAAAAGTGGAAAGTTTAGGCAACTATTATAATATTTTTCTTAACATTATATTATTAGTTCTTTGATGACATATAAGAGGAGAGTGAATTGTGTATGTATATTTTTTATCATATTTAAAAATTAATCAATCAATTACCTATTATAATGCAAGTAAAACCCAAACATGATATGACGAATTTTAAATCATGCCTAATTGAAAGATGATTAGGGCTTGACTTAATAGTCCAATTTTGATATAATCAAAATTTGAATTAAATCAATATTTTGTAGTCACCAAGTAATTCAAATTGACTTTTGTCTGAGTAAACCAATAATGAGAAATTGAAATTGTAACAATTCAGAATTTAAAGACTTGCAAACACACTTCAAAATGTCACAAAAATAAGAATACAATTTTGGTTTAGAGAATCAAATTATAAAGGTTAGGTCATTCTCTCCATACCATGTAATCCTTCACTTTGGTAATGTAATCATAACAAATAGAAAAATATTAATTACCAATATATGCTTTGTCACAATTACAATTAATTCCCGCAAAAATTATTTTGGGGCCAAATTTCATAAGCTTTTAGTGACAAAACTTAGTGATAAAATAAATTTTAACACTACTAATATATTAATAGTGACAATTTAATTGCGAAAGAAACCAAATTGCCATAATTACCATTGTATTACTGACAAATATAAATCATCATAGATAATCTAAACAATAGTGTCAATCAATTATCTTATCACTAAAAAAACTCGTATTTGTGATGACAAAAATAGTTAGTCACAAAAAAATTGTCACTAAATTACGAATAATAGTGACCATAGTTATAATTCGGTTATTGTGACAATATGAAGTAGACACTAATTAATTGCATATTTGTTGACAAAATTTTTTTCACAACAAGTAAAATATTGTATGACGATAAACCGTTTCGTCACAACAAGAAAACAATATTAGTGACAACAAATAGAAAATATTACTTACCAACATATATTTTGTCACAATTACAATTAATTCCCACCAAAATTATTTTGGCGCCAAATTTTATAGGCTTTTAGTGACAAAACTTAGTGATAAAATAAAATTTAACACTATTACTATATTAATAGTGACAATTTAATTGTGAAAGAAACCAAATTGCCACAATTACCATTGTATTACTGACAAATATAAATCATCATAGATAATCTAAACAATAGTGTCAATCAATTATCTTATCACTAAAAAAACTCGTATTTGTGATGACAAAAATAGTTAGTCACAAAAAAATTGTCACTAAATTACGAATAATAGTGACCATAGTTATAATTCGGTTATTGTGACAATATGAAGTAGACACTAATTAATTGCATATTTGTTGACAAAATTTTTGTCACAACAAGTAAAATATTGTATGACGATAAACCGTTTCGTCACAACAAGAAAACAATAGTAGTGACCAAACTATGTTTTGTCACAACAAATAGAAAATATTACCTACCAACATATTTTTGTCACAATTACAATTAATTCCCGCCAAAATTATTTTGGCGCCAAATTTCATAGGCTTTTAGTGACAAAACTTAGTGATAAAATAAAATTTAACACTATTAATATATTAATAGTGACAATTTAATTGTGAAAGAAACTAAATTGCCACAATTACCATTGTATTAGTGACAAAATTATAAAACATCACAAATAATCCAAACAATAGTGTCAATCAATTGTCTTGTCACAAAAAAACTTGTATTTATGACGAAACAATAGTTAGTCACAAAAAAATTGTCACTAAATGTCTTAACTCTTGTAGTGACCTTTTCAAATGTCAATTTACTATGGTCAGAGAATTTCAAAAATCATTAATAATCAAAAACAGTAGAATATTTTCTCTAATTACTTTAGAGTGACGAATCCTATATTGACTTACTTAACTATCTACATATGGTTCATACTGTATCTAATTACTACTGACCGAATTATCTTAGGATGATTCATAAGTAACAACAAATTGTTAGATTCTTTAGTGGCCCATATCATTTACGGATTTGAGTGCAATGGAACAGAGCTTAAGATCATGATTACTGGGCCTTAAAGAGTTGGGCTTAAATGGGTCCAAGATCTTTCCCTCTCTCCTTTAAAATAACACGCAACAATAGACATATATAAAAGTTGTTCATATCTTTTAGAAAATGCACATCAACGTTTTTGAACCAATGCAGAAATGATTTACCAAAAACAATGCAGAGAGGGAATAAAATTTTATTAAGAACATCCAACATCATGGATTTCGGTTTGTCTTACAATGTTATTAATCGATCCATAAATGTCTCACAATTTGTATCAGAGCCTAGTGTTGCATTGTTTGTTTTCGTTTCTGGAATGTTGTTTTCTATATTGTAATGGAACGAACCGTAAATTCTGATTTTTTTCTTATATTCCCATACATTTCCAAACTTGTTTTTTGTTGTTAACAGTGATTTCATCATTTTCTTAAGTTTTATTTTGTATTGTTGGATGTTTCAATTTAGAAATGATGCAATCATTACTACTGTGTTTAAGGTTGTTGAAAAGAAACAAAAAATCAAACATGATGTCTTGGTGACAATTTGAGTTTTTCGTTTCTATTGCTATAAAGACATGTTTCTGTTGGCTATAACATTGGGAAAGGATGTCCTTTGGTATGGAGAGAACCTATGAATAAAAATGAAATAAAAAAACTGCAGAAACCATAATTAGCGCCTGGAGGAAGATGGAACATGTGACTTTCACATGCACAATCCGCTGCACACGCTGGATAAACGCTGGTGCGTGCAACGTGCCAGACGGGCTTCTTTGGCCTAAGATTTGTGTTTGGGCTAGTTTTTTAGACCTTTGGGCCATTAGAGGATAAGATTGTGTTATTAAATGATTTTGGCCTACTTTATGGATTTTAAACTTGGGTTATATTATGAAACCTTGATTATTAAGTAATTAAATTATAAACTTTGACCCTAAGTAAAACAATTTTGTGATAGGTTATAATGGATTGTTTAATTCATAATTGATTTATTTTCTATTCATAATGTAATTTCGAAAATCAGTGCCATATTATATATTTTATTTAGTTCTTTGAATATTTTATATTATGTAACGTTTGGAATTAAATTTTCTTATTATATGTTGAATGTGCTATATGACATAATGGTAATTTAAAATAGTTTGTTAGTCACCAAAGTGAACTAATTAATTAAATTTTGTCATGTACGATAATTGTCCAATTAAATGTTTATTGCATGGAAAGCTTGTTAATCACCAAAGTGGCCTAGCTTGAAAATATTAAACATTTAATAGTGAATGTTTCTGTTGTTCATGTTGATATGATGCTATTAAAATGACATAAAAGTTGAACTGAACAATTAAGATTATTAATTATAACACTAGGAGGCCAACCAAAGGTAGACCATTTTCATATAATTAATAACATTGAAGAGACTTATCGACCTACTTGGTGAATATGTTTGTATATCCAAAGATAACATGCATACTACCTTGAGCATGATTGATTGTCTATCAAAGTGTGTATATATATGTTAGCATCATCATGGATTGCGGATATGTGTTTAAGTATCTCCCAAAT
>JANQBM010000001.1:4830540-4859331 GCA_025594535.1 Erythroxylum domingense | reverse complement strand
GAGGCCGAGGCTCAAAGCGGACAATATCTGCAAGCGGGTGGTCTGGGCTGTTATATTCTACTCATGAGTCCACTTCCTATATTCAACAAAGCTCATTCCCTCATTCTTCAGGATGAGAAGCAATGAGGAATATCAAAGGGAGGCACACCACTAACTAAAGCTTCAAATTTTGCTGTGAAGAACAATTCACGAAACTCTGAGAAGAATTTCAAACTAAAAAAATCCTCACTTGAAATATGGAACTTGTGAAAAAATTGAGCACACTTCAGAGACATGTTGAGCACATCTCATATGTGATTATTATGGTTGGCAAGGCCACACCATTGATGTCTTTCAAAAGTTGCAAAAGATGAACTCTACAGGCAACAAATCTGATCAACAAGAGTGCAAGAAATTTTCCTCCAAGGCTAATAATATAGAGGACAAAACACTAGCAACCTCTACACAATTCACTCTCACAATAGAATAATACCAGAACCTCATGACACTAATTATTGGGGATAAGTCCAATTCTATGGACAACTATGTCAGTAGTGCATTTGCCATGAGTGATCTCCTAAGTACAACCTTTTGTGCTTTTGTTATTGACAAAGAAATGTGCTGGATACTTGACACAGGAGATACATATCACATCGTTTGCTCTGCTAATTCATTAACCACAAACCTTTGTGTCGCCAACCGAACTGTGAACCCAATGGAGCCATCACTACTGTCACACATATAGGCAGCATTCATTTCGTTGATTTTATATTACATAATGTGCTATGTGTCCCTTCCTTTAAATTAAACCTGATTTATATTAGTAAACTTGTTCATAATTCCCACTATTTGGCCACATTCACTAATAGTACTTGTATGATACAGGACCAATGATCGGGGAGATGATTGGGACGAGAATTAAGCGAGGAGGACTATAATATCTTAATACTCTACGGAGTACCAAATGCAACACAGCCATTGCACCAACCTCTTATTCCCTGAGACTTTGGCATCAACGCCTTGGTCATCTATTAAATAAGACTTTTCGTTTACTTTCACATTTAATTACAAATATCAAATTTTGCAATATTTCTAATTGCTCAATGTTCCCATTAGCTAAACAAACTCGTTCTCCATTTCCATTAAGTTCAATTTCCAATAAAGCACATTTTGAGTTAATTTACGTTGATATTTGGGGATGGTACCATATTTCTACAATTACTGGGGCACGATATTTTCTTATAATCGTTGATGATTACACTCATTACACATGGGTTAATTTGATGCATCATAAATCAAATGCTTCGACACAAATCACAACATTCATTAGCTTTGTTGAAATGTAATTTTCCTTATAAGTTAAAATTTTTCATAGCAGTAATGGTCCTAAATTTACAATGAAAAAATTTTATTTAGATAAAGGTATCATTCATCAAACTAGTTGTGTCTCCACTCTACAACAAAATGAAGTAGTCGAGAGAAAACATCGTCACCTCCTCAACGTAGCTCGAGCCTTATTATTCCAAGCCAATCTTCCTAAAAAATTTTGGGGAGACGTTATCTTGACTGCTACATATCTCATTAATCAAAATTCCACACCTCTCTTTCGAAGGAAAACACCTTTTGAAATTCTTTTTCACAAACAACCTATATATGATCATTTGTGAGTGTTTGGTTGCTTGTGTTTTGCCTCAACACATTATAAACGTCTTAACAAATTTAGTGTCAGAGCCACTTGACATCTTTTCTTGGGCTATCTATATGCTCAAAGGGATGCAGGGTTTATAATCTCTCAACTGGTAAAGTTTTTGTCTCACGTGATGTCATTTTTTATAAGAATATTTTTCCTTTACCATCTTCCGCTGCAAATTCACCTCCAATACCTCATCATTCATCAAAATATGATGATGACAACTCCATTGCATATTTTCCTTCCAACATTGAAGTGTTACCACCTGACCATCTGTCTCAAGAAGAATATCCTTCCTATTCCAACAATGAAGCTCCTTCCCAAGCCATTATTTTGCCTATAGATCCTCTATCCATTAATCAACCTTCTTCAACCTTGGCTACTGATCCACAAATTTTTTTCTTTATGACTGACAAGTACTACAACAACACCTACTTATCTTTGTGAGTATCATGTTGACATTTCTCTTCCTTCATAAAACGTCCCAGCATTTAACTCAGTCTCGGTCCAAGCTACAAGTATCACCTACCCCTTATCTAACATTCTTTTAGATGATAAATTATCTTACAAACACCATGCCTTCACCATTTCCCTTTCAGTCGAAAAAGAACCATCCTCTTTTACACAGGCAGTTTGTGACCTTAAATGGCATCTCGCTATGCAACAAGAACTTACTGCTCTAAAAGCCAATGGCACATGGTATTTAAAACCATTACCTCTTGGGAAAAAGCCAGTTGGGTGTAAGTGGGTGTACAAGATAAAACTCCACTTTGATGGCACTGCAGAACGTTATAAAGCCAGATTAGTAAAAAAAGGATACAACCAAGTCGAAGGCTTAGACTATCGTGAGACTTTTTCTCCAGTTGGAAAGTTTGTGACGTTTCATCTTCTCCTTGCTGTGGCCTCAACTCAATGCTGGCATCTTCACTAACTCGATGTCAATAACACCTTCTTACATGGAGATCTTGATGAAGATGTTTACATGTCTTTACCTCCTAGTTTCGGATGAAAGAGGGAGACACGAGTTTGTAAAATTCAGAAATCATTATACAACCTCAAACAGGCTTTGCATCAATGGTTAATCAAACTCTCCACTTCTCTCAAGAAAGCCAACTACAAGCAATTGAAGGCTAATTATTTCTTATTTGTCCGATCCTAAAATGGTAAATTCACTGCTCTCCTCATTTATGTAGATGATGTTATCTTAGCAGGAAATAATATACAAGACATTAAAGATACCAAGTCATTCTTGAAAATTCAATTTAAGTTGAAGAATCTTGGACAATTAATGTATTTTCTAGGTATAGAGGTTGCACGGTCTAACAAAGGCATTACTCTTTCATAATAAAAATATGCTCTCAAGATCCTTGAAGATGTTGGATATCTTAGTGTGAAACCAGCCTCCTTTCCATTGGAACAAAACTTATCCCTTAGTAAGTTTGAAGGTGACTGCATTAGTGATCCCTCTTCGTACCGAAGGCTCGTTGGGTGGTTACTTTACTTGACTATCATATGTCTCGACTTGGCATATGCAGTTTATGTTTTAAGTAAATTTATGGACAAGCCATGAGTACCACATTTAGAAGCAGCCCATTGTGTCTTACAATATGTGAAACAAACACTAAGACAAGGAATCTTTCCTTCTACAAAAAGTTCACTTCAATTGGATGCCTTTTGTGATGTAGATTGGGCTAAGTGTCGTGACACTCGTCAGTTAGCTATAGGGTATGATATATTCCTTGGCAGTTTATTAATTTCTTAGAAAACCAAGAAACAAATGACAGTATAACGGTCTAGCATAGAAGTCGAATACCGATATATGGCTGCAACCTGTTGTGAAATTACCTAGTTAAGAATTGTCCTACAAGATTTAATCATCAAGCATTCATATCTTACTAATCTATACTATGACAACCAGGTAGCACTTCATATTGCTTCAAACCTACTCTACCATGAAAGAACAAAGCATATAGAAATTGACTGTCATTTTATACGAGAAAAGGTCCCAGAAGGAATGATCAAGATGACTCATGTACCCACATCACAACAACCAGCTAACATCTTTACAAAGCCATTGAGTTCTTCACAATTCTCGATTCTACTCTATAAGTTAGGAATTATTAATATTCATTCCAAACTGGGGAGTGTTAAGAGTCAACCAATGCACAAAATCTGGAATATCCTTCTATTTTGCACAGTCAACAATTGTTAATTGTCATTGATTTACTTCCAGATTTATTCTTATTTATTTAGGAATGTAAATAGGCACTAATAGTGTATATGCTCTAATTTAGGATCTAAATTAGTCATTGTATTATATATATTCCTTTTGTTATCAATAAAATATACATAGAAATACATTCTCTTTTCACTTTTAAATATTAAAAAGTGTGGGTTATATTATGTTAAAGGAGTCCAATAATTATTTACATGGAGTATGTTTATCAATTGATTTTAATTTATTGATTCACTAAATAATTTGTTCTAAATATATAATTTACAAAAAAATTGTTTTGTGTGAGGCTTAAAGAACTTCTAGGTGTTACCTAATTCTTAAATTATCAAATCTCATATGTGCTTGATTTTGTTTTCTTGAAAAATTAAAGGTAAAAAAGAAATATAATCTTCAAATCAAATACATCTCTTATAATTCATAACTCATCATATTTAATAGTATTAATTTAGTTTAATTACATATATCATTTGATTAAGACATTGTTAATCGAATAACAATTAGCATGAACCATCATCAAGTAATTATTCACTTTAAAGTTTTTGATATGATAATAGAGTATTTAGTTTCACTTTGTTCTTAATTTTCTATTTTCTATTTTTGTTTTAAATTCAATAAAAATTTATTTATTTGAGTTTTTGTCTTTCTGATTGTTTCTTTATTTTGATTTTTTTATGCTTTCATAATTTGTATATACCATGAAAACTATCATTTTACTACTAATTAAATATATATTATCTAATTATTTAAGTAATTTTAATTTATAATTAAATTTAGAATAAAATAATTGAAAATAAAAATTGTGAAAATCAATCATTATTTAATAAATATATTTTATATTTAAAATATCTTTAAAATGTATAAATTTTAAAAATTAATAATATTATTTATTAAATAAATATTATTGTAATTAATAATGTTGATTTTAAAATTAAAATAATCTTTTAATATATAAATATTTTAAATTATTTTTTTAAAAATTTGATATATTAATTATACATATTAATAAACTTTCTACAAGAGAATAAAATAAGTTATTGTTTAATTCATTAGTAAAATCAATTGATCTCCAACTTTTTTAGTACTTTATTATTTTCAGTAATAAAAGTATACATATAATAATATTTACAATCAAATAACTTTTATTTTTGTTTAAAATAGAAGAAAATAAGAAATAACTAAAATAAGAAAACATATAAAACCAAACAGTTCCTTAGATTGTTTTTAATTCAGTGTTGTTCCTAATGTGGATGTTGTCTTTAGCGTGAATAGTAGAATGCGATATTTTATTATTATCAATAATTTTGACATAAAAATGTAGGTCAAAGAAAATGAAAAGAGTAAAAGAGATAAATCTCTCATTAATATAATTTTCTTTTGAAAGTTGAACATAATATATTAAGAGACTATTAAAAGGGGAACAATATCAGGAGCTGTCATGGGAGCCTAAGATAAGATTGTAAAAAAGATCCTTAGAAGCTTGATCAAATTAGTAGCTAGAGTAAGTTGGGAGCAAAACACTTCTCAAGCTGCATATATCATAATTCAAAAAAGAATTATAATAGAAACTTAAGCCAATGACTCTAGAGTGAGCTTCTATTATGAGAGCCTTTCCTCAAGCTTAATCTACATTGTTCATATCTCAAGTTATTGTACTTTTAACAATGCCTAATATCCTTAAGGTAAGTTCCATCTGGTTGCCATTTTAATGCTGAGTGAATATATGAGTAACTTCCCATGATTATTTCCTTGATCCAACTTATAGTGTTATAGATCTTTTCTAGGAAGTTGTTCTTAATATCTATAGAAGTTATTGCTTTTCTTTCTTTTCATATTTCATATACCAAATAACCAAAAGCTATTTTCAATATTGTATAATCACCACATCTCAAATGGTGAGGGTTCTCTTGCCCACATTATAATTTTCTTCCATTCATTTTGTTGGTAATATAAGTTACATAATCTTTTGATTTGAATCCAAATATTAGTTATGAACTAGCATTTGAAAATTAGATAACTAAAATTCTCTATGTCTTGGTTACATAGTTTGCAATTTAGAATTAGGTTTAAGATAACACCTTTTTATCCTTTCCATGGTTTTAACTTTGTTGTTGATAGCTAACAAAAGAATAAAAGAGACTTTAAGATCTTGTTTTTGAACTAAACTTGAATGATGACACTTTCTACATAGAAGTTTAAAGATATTCTAACATTTTTTATTAATGAACTTCTTCGTTGGATGTCTCATCTATATGATTAAAGCCTCTCTTTTTGAGTTAGGTGTATTTCTTAGTAATTTATTCATAATAATGTAGAATGCTTTTAGGTTACATGACTACTTATTCCATTGAACAATTTCTTTTACCTAAGTTTAATATTCCACCATATTTCTAAAACATGATAGCTCGGGTAGCTTGTGAAGATAGGAAATCTCAATCTAATTATCCTACTAGAATGAAGTTGCTTTCTCATTCCTTATCCTACTTTTCACCATATTGTTCATACTTTCCCTTATTTTCAAGAGATGATTCATGGTCTAAAACCAATTGGTTTTTGTTTTTATTTTCCAAAAATTTTCCATGATTAGAAAATGGTTATAGATCTATTTGACCCGGAGAGTTTCTTTAATTGTATAAATTCCCTAAGCTCTCCTTTCCATCAACATCTTGTTTATTGTTTTAATTGGAATTATGCCTAAACCTTATTCAGGATTGTGTCAATAAAAGGATATAAATCCCTAAAATTCAATATCTTAGTGGTTTGTAAGATATTTAGATACTTAAAAGGGGAATCCTTGATACTTAACCCTAAAAAAAAAGGGAACTAATTTGCTAGGTAAGTTACTCAAACTAACACAAATAAATAACTCTTGTATCTATTAGTGAATAAACTTGAGAGATTGTTAAACAATTGTAAAGAGTTCATAGGGGTCTGGATAGAATTGGATTTACATCTGCATAGAAATAAATGATCATCTATAAATGACAAGTTTAATATCTTCAATGTGTTGCACTTTTTATGGAAAAGGAATTTTCCCTCTTGTTTAAGATTTTGATTTTCAATCTAGTTAGTACCTCAATACAAAGAGTAAAAAGATAAGGAGATAATGAATCACCTTACCTTTAAACCTTTAAGTGCATCCATTAACTTGGTAGGCTCATTATTAATTAGAATGCTATAAGCAATTGTGGTTGTGCATTGCTTAATCCACTTGATGAACTTTTTAGGAAATCTAAAGGCTTCTAATTCCTAAAGAATAAAATTCTAATTGATATATTCAAAAGCTTTGTTAAAGGCAATTTTTATAGAATAACTTTTGAGAGTTGTTTTCTTTTGATATTTTTTAATAACTCTCGTGATATGAGTATGCTGTCACATATTTAGGAGTTTCATTTGGGTTCAATTAAAATATATCATTTGTAATAGTTTTAGAAGAAAATCTACTTACACTCCTAAATTTGATCAAGGAATGAATGAGTTGAGTACCTTCATTGAAGAAAAGATGTTAAAGTATGCGTCTAGTGTGCTCTAAAAGTATGTCTACAACAAATTCATGATATCTTGATACTTTTAGGTTGTCTTATTGTTATGATTTATACATGAAGTAAATTATTTTATGTTTTTTTTAGAGAGAATAACACTATAGAAATTTTTCATGAATTTATATCCCCCTCTTTCAGATATTAAATCATTGATTTCTATTTTAATAAAGAATTATGAACTTCCAAAGATTATGTGTAGTATTTGAGTATGATTTAGTTTCTTTAGTTTCTCCTTCATAGCTTTGAGCTCTCTCGTAAATTTGTAAGCTTCAAATCCTTGAATTTCCTCCTCCATTCCATTTTTAACAGTTTCTTGAAATCCCTATGATTTTTCCAGATAGTTATTAAACTTTAAAAGTGTTCTTTTCTTTTTTATTTTAAAAGGTTATGGATTTTAATGGGAATGTAATCAAATATGAGGTTGTTGGTGATTAAGGCTTACTGTAGGGAAACTGACCAACCAAGAATGATTTGCCAAGGTCTTGTCTAATTTTTCCATATTAGGCATCTCCCACATCCCTTATTACTCAGTGTGAAGAAATTTCCCTCGTATCTAAAGTATAATATTGCTATCTAACTAACACAGCTTTTGAAATCACCATTGTTGTTTCTCATTATTGTTTCTCAATCTTAGAGCATTTCCTTCATATTCAGATGTGTAAATTGTGTTATTAAAGCCCTTTAATCTCATTTAAGGGGATCCAAGTTACATATAATGTTCCTCAACCTATTCCAAATTGAAATTCTCTAAAAGTCCAAATTTGCTATATAGGCTAATATGAGATAAAAGACAAAAGGATTAGGTAAAAGTCGAACTAACAAATTCATTAATTGATCTATTGATCTCTCTTGATTAATTTTAACTTTATTAAGGCTATAAGCCAAAACTATTCAAACATAAAATTGATGTTTATGATTAGCAATAATGAACCAATATTCACCCAGAAACCATAATCCTTTACAACAAAGATCAAATTTTAACATAATCTCTAAAAGATATATCAAAACAATCTTTTTTTGAATATATAGTCTAGATTACCTTTTTGTTTTTAGGGCAATTAAGCTCTCTTACATTATAAGCTATGATTGACATTAGTTAGAGTTGAGGAATCTGACTAAGGCCTTTGTTTTTACTTTCTTTCTTGATCTTCTTCTAATTATAGAACTAAGTTTATCCTTCAAGGTTTTGGGATCAAAATTGACCTTATTAAATGAGAGTTTGTTTTTTAAGACTTCATGGTATCTATTTTATCATGAATATTGTCATGCAACTATAGGAATCATCATGAGGTTTTGCCTTTATTTGTTTCGGTTCCTGAGGAACTTCCTCTGAATGAATAATTGATACATGATCAGAATTATGAGAATTATTGCCTATTTTATGGTAAGGTTGGCATTTTTTCTCGATTCAGGCCAGTCTAAACTTAACGAGTTTAACCTGTATTGATCAATTTTTAGCGCAATTTTTAAGCTTTTAAAGTAAGATTTTTGGTATATATGTTTAAGTATAAATGATTGCATTTTGAATATAACAACTTCATTTTGAAAATTAAATGCAATTAAATTTAAAAAGTAATATAATCAAGCTCAATAAATCCAATATCGAGTTTAACTTCAAGCCTGAGCTCTTACAAAAATATTTATACCAAGCTTGGGCCAAAGGGGATGAACTCGACTTGACCTAATGTCATCTTTACTTTTATCTTGTTTTGGTGTTTAAGGTTTCTCTCCTCTGTGGCGACTATATCAATATTTGTAACTTGTGGTTTTATAGGTTTCTTTTTGGATGTTTGATTGTAACCTTATTAGCAAAGTTTTTATCTTAGGGTATTTTTAATTTTGGATTAGGTTGATTATTATGCATTTCTTATGATATTTTCCCATCTCATTTGGCCTCTTAATAGTGTTAATAATCATTTTAGATTCCTCAATTGCCATAAACTCATTGTAATCCCCTCTTTTGAAGGGTTTAATAGTAGCTAGCCATTATTTTATTTGTTAAATCAAAGAAGGCCTCCATTGATAACTAATAACCGTAATTAACTCTACCATTTTGCCATCATCACCTAGCTTCAGAATTGGAATTAATTTAGGTAACTCTTGATCCATTCTTACATCTACTTAGACTTTTTCTTTAAGACTAGCTTCATCCAAATATATAGGATTTCTAATGAAGCTTGTTAAGTAAATTAATCTCATTATTGACTAGTATTCTAGAAGTATGTTATAGAAATTAATTCATATTGGCGCTTACATCAGTCAAATTTTTAACATTTATAATTCAAGTTTTTACATTTTAGGAAAATTGGTTTATTGTTGATATACAATGGCCTTGCCTTATTATCTTTCTTTATATCAGCCTTTGAAGTGATTTTAAATATCAAATTTTCTTTTTCATTGATGAAGGCTTCTTTTAATCAAACTTTATTCTATTGATGTTTAGCTCATATGTTTATAGCTGGAAATGCTAGTCTTTGATCTATAGAAAAGTTAACTAATGTTGAAGACAATTTTAAAGTGTCAAATTTTAAAACTACTATTAGAGGTGTCATATATTGTAGCCAGAAATATGCACCTTACCTTGTCAAAAGAAGATGGGTCAACAACCACTAGATACAAATAATATATGTTTTGAATATACATACCTTAAATAGTAACAAACCAACTGTGACATTAAACTAGAAAATGCTTTCCTAAAAAGCTTACTTTGAAAGGAATGTGTGAGCAAGGCATAGATAGGAAACCTAACAAATACAACAGAAGTAAATAAGACTACTTAATCAGGGGCTTGAACTTTAAAGGAGAGGAAAGCAGCAAAATCTCAAGTCATAATTAGCTCTAAGGAAACAATGACAAGAAAACACTAAAACAGAGGGGACTTTTAGCTACAATTTATTTAGCAATGAAAAACAAATCGTCGTAGAAAGGCAATTATCAGCGACAAAAACTAAAGTCGTCGCAAAAAGTCAAACATTTAGCGACAAATCACATAATAGTCATTAAAAGAAACCATTTGACAACAGACCTTTGGGTTCATCGCAAGAGGAGCAATTTTTTGTGATAATTTGGACATTTTGTCACTAAACGTTGAACTTTGTATGGTGAATTTTCTGTTTCGTCAGAAATGCGATATAATTTATTGACAATTATCTTAATCTTTGATAGATGTTGAGCGTAGTAAACACTTTTTATGGTGATAAGTATAAATCGTCAAAATATGCAACTTTTTGCGACTTATATTTGTTTTCATCGGTAATGTGGTAGAGTTGTGCGGCGATTGACTAAATTGTCATAAAATGTGGGGTTTTTAGTGACGAATTATTAAAAAAGTTAGATAAAAATTTCATATTACATGATAAATTCTTTGGGAAATTTTAATGAATTATTGTATCTGATAGTATTCTTAAAAATAATAATGTTGAAAAGACAAATTTTTAATGCTAAATGTAGTTATTAATCCTAATTATATTTGAGATTGATATGACTTATGATTTTTTTGTCTTGTTTATAAATTTTTTTAAATAGCTAATGTATTCAGATTCTATAAATATATATCATCCTACGGATTTATATACAAATGATTCTTTAATGATACCTATTATACATAGTAGTACTATACCTCTGTTCATAAATGTTTTTTCATGAAAATACAATGGAATATCTAAAAATTGTAAAATGTTTTGAAAGTTTTAAACATATTGTTGAAAAATACATGATAGGTTATTTAAATTTTGGAAGTAAATATATTTTGGACATAAAAAGATAATCATACCTAAAATGTTTATGTTCTATAGGATCAAAAATCATAAACTTAAGTTAACTACTATTATTCTTAATCATTAATATTACTTATCAATAAAATAATAATACATATAAATATTGAAATATGGTAAGCAATATAATATAATGAGATATATATGATAAGTAGTACAAGATGTTAATTAGAAGTTTAATAATTCTTATAGACAAAATAATAAATAAAGTTCAATGCTTAATATTCAATTGAAAAGGAAAAGAAATAATTATTTGTTTGGATTCCCAGTGACATTAAAGTCAGTAGAAAAGGTGAAGGGGTTTCTAATGTCCGAATTCCCAAGACACCTCCTTGCACACTCTAAACCATCAATTGAAATAGTTAAAGATCATCGACCCTCGTGGTCTAGTGAATTGATACTCTCTTCTAACAACTTCTTTGCTTTAGCTAAATTTGCAGAAGATACATTGAACAATTTCTCATATCGAGTATCACAATAGTATTAGATGAATTGCACTACTAAGAATTTTAGCTAATGATCAAAGATAATAGAACAATCAAAGCTAAATCAAACGGTCTTAGGAAGTCAAATTTGAACACATGGATACCCAACTAACAAACTCCATGATCGTCACAATAAACAGGAATAATTTTTGCAATTAACCATCGTCCTGAAACAATCGATTACCCTAATGATGTACAAACCATCGAGACGTCACCAGTGCCTCCATTTCTATCTATTTTCTCTTGAATATTCAAGGAAGTTTAACACAATGTATAGTATATAAAATTAGATTTTCATATAATTGCTTTATAATAAAAAATGAGATACTGACAATAAAGAAAGATAGGAAATAGTTAGGATGATGCTAAAAACTTTGAAAAAGAAGATAGGTCATGGAAGGCAAGGGGTGATTAGTGTTTGATGAGGGAATTTGATTTGCAATAATTTGTTCTTGATCTTCGACAATTTTGCCGCATTCCTCCCAGCAAAACTCATTTCTACCATTGAAAACTAGTCGCTATGTCGACATTTCATGATGAATTAATGTTAACAAGTTAACTCTGAAAATTCAACAGAAGAATTCTTATTTGAAAATTCTAAAAGTCTAGCAATGTATTAATTTTTTGATTTATCAAGTGAGACTACTTTATATGATAATAAGGTTGAGAATGTTAAGTGTCTATGTACTATATTTAGCGGGTTTAGCTTTAAATTATCTTGTTAGTTTTGAGCAACTTCATTAGATAAGTTTGTGATTTAGCTTTAAATTATCTTAATAATTAGCTTTTTAGTTTTGAGCAAGTCCATTATATTTTTTTTTTCAATTGTGTGTATGCTGAAAGATTTGGTCTTTGAAAATAAGAGTAATAGGTTGTTAGTTTTGAGTTTTAATTGTAATTTCTAACACAAAAATAGAATTGACCATATTTTTGGTTTTAACCATTTGACTTTTAAGTGTTATGCATAATTACAGCTTCACTTCACATTCAAATAAAGTCATTTTGATGGATACATTAGTATACTATAAATGGTACAATCAAATGTAAATATATACATAAACATTTGTTGTAGAATTAGCCTTCATTCAAGCATTTCATCAAACAGTTAGGAGGCTTTTGTCAAACAAATATGGAAGGTGTGAAAAAAAACATCGACTCATACACATCCAACATAGAAACGTAAGAAACTATCTTCTAAACATGCAAATGCAAACACAAACAAAAACACATACACCATAAGTAGAACACAATAATCACAATAAACTTTTACACGTAATAGTAAAACAGAGCATAAGAGGGAGGGTTTCAAAATAGAAAAGAAGAACAATACTAACACAAGTAATGACGCTTCTTTGATGGTGACAACCAGAACACAGGAGATGACCAAAACAGAGGGGATGACGCTTATTAGACGGTGAATGAAGAGGAATGTTGATAGATAACACAAAAATAAAGAGACATTCGTTTCGGTGTTAATAACCTAGTAGAAAACGACATCATTTCTTATTAAACAAAACGACGTCACTCTCGATTATGCAAGGAACAAATTTACCATTTGGCATCAATGTTCATAACAGTCACGAAATGGTAATGACATGAAGATAACATTATATTAATTACCATATATAATTATATATACTGCAATGTAATTAAAGAATAATTACAATAATATAAATAATGGAAATCAATACTAAATATTAATATGATATTCTTAATAATATAATTAAATATTATTAACAATGATTGTAAGTGTAACAATAAATTTACTTAATAATAATGTTATTTTAAAAATAATATGACAAACAACACAAAATTGATTTTTATTACATAAACAAATTTTGGTTATTAATGTCTTTTAAAATATATGATTTTACAATTTTATGTGGTGTAACAATACTCTAATTACTAATTATAAATTGGGTTACATTTTTTAGAAAATTTATATTACAAAGGGAAAATTCTATAAATATAAAATTTAAAATAAAATAAATTTTCTTATTTACTTTTAAAATATATGATTTGAAAGTATATAAATGGTGTCACAAAACTCTATTTACTATATATAAACTGTAAACTATTTTACATTTTTTATATATCAAAGGGAAATAAAAAATGTACAAAATATAAAGATTTGGCGACTATTTTAGAAATTCGTTGCCAAAGCTTATATTTAGCGACGAACTACTAAAAAAATGGTAAAAGAATGACAGCATATTAACATTTTGTGGTGTGGATATGTCTTCTCTGGTATGGTTTTGTCTCCTCTCCCTCATGTAGGTATGTCGTCAGGTTTTTATTTTTTGTTTTATTTTGTACTTGTTTGGATGGTCGTGTCATGTTAGATGTACTAAGGGTTAACATATTGAGTTTTATTGTTTGATTTGGGTTGTCTATGATTGGAATTTGTATTGAATGTATTAATGTTAGTGATGGAAGGGATAAGAAGTGATTTTGGTTGTAATGTTAGGATGAATTTCTAATGCATATAAGGTGTTTGATGAATTGCCTATTACGTTGATTATAAATGATGGGAGTGCTCTGCTTGTGTAGGTGTATTAAAATATTTGATGAATTTCCTGTTATGTTGATTATAAATGATGGATGTATACAAACAATTTCGAATGCCTAAAATGTTTTAACACTTTACAGAAGTCTTTTATTTATAGAAGTGTTTAATAAGTGTGGTTTAAAGTTAACTAGTGGAATTCATCGTCTGAAAATAACTATAGGCATTATGAAAGTACAAAATGCATAATTTGTTGGAAAATTATACAAGAGGAATAGTGAGACTATAATAGGAGAAACAACTATATCCAACACAAAGTTAGGATCTTTAATGCTTTGGCACATACATTTAAGACATATGAGTGAGCACAGGTTACATGTATTATCTAAAAAAAATATTATTCCTTATCTTAAAGAAACACCATTGAGTTTCTGTGAGGATTTTATTTTTGGAAAACAACATAAAGTAACATTCTCCTTGTCATCATATAAAATTTATAACTTGAATTACTTCATATTAATAAATATAAAACTCTATCGTTTTTGTTAGGTAGTTTTTTATATTTTGATGATATTGTGGATGATTGCCTTATAAAATATGGGTATATATGGTCAAAAAAAATCTAAAGGTGTGACTTGTTCCTTAACTTGTCTTCATGCCTGTAAGGTATGTGAATTATGGTATTATCATATGACATCTTATAATAGGTTTGAGCTTAATTTTTTCTTTGGTAATGATTAAATTAAGCATAGATTGAGAACTTACATAAATGTATAGATGAAAATGTGCTATAATTGTTTACTATCTTAGGTAAATTTATTCATTATACATGTATTTTCACTTTGAACATGCAAACTTGGTGTTAGCTACACACCTGTAACTGTACCTAATCATATGACTATTTTTGGAAAATATTTGAACTCCTAAAATGCTTTGTAATGTTCCACCTCCCTTAATGAATTTTAATAAAGATATCTTGGTAGCATTGACCTTCTTGTTCAATATTTCATTCTCAATTTTTAATGCTTAAATGTTTTCATTATTTACTATATTCACACTTTTGGATACTTTGATGATGTATAATCTACATTTTTACCTTTTCATTTTGCCATATATATTCAGGCTTAATATTTTGAGTTTCTTTTAGTTTTTGAAGATAGTTTCTTCCTTTTCATACATATAATTTCTAACTCATAAGTTAATTCAACATTGTTATCATAATTACATCCTTATCATTACTTGCAATAAATAAAATTTAAGATGTTTCTCTTTTTGGATGTTCACTTTCATAGTCACTAAATCATCCCAAGTTGATGCTTTCAAAACCTTCTTTTCATTATTATCATTCTTCTTTTTCTTGTCATTTCTTTTGTGAGAAATTTTCCATTTTAAATTGATCATACCTTCCTTAAATTTGTTTGAAGAATTTCTTTTTCTTCAAACCTCTTTAATTTTGAGGTGATAAAGGTGATTGTTTTAATATGTGTATTATGTGGCAGGCCGAGTTTTATATTGAAGAGTGCCAATAATCGTCCAACATCGTCCTTCTTCTTTGTACTCTACGGTTTTCTCTAGCTAAGTAAGTCGTCTAACTAATTAATGTCTACCATATTTTGTGTTTAATAATACGAGTATTTACATTTGGGTTGTTTATGAATGCAAAGGAGCGGTTGGTTTTGTAATATTGTATGAACTAGTATTGATACCTTCTTTAGTAGTAACTTATAAACTCACAATTAATGTCACAATGATTTGAGGCCTAATAAACTCGTAATTTGTTATATAGGCAGGAAACTAGTAATGTAGTTCCGATGAAGCTTATCGATGAAATATTGTACGAGCCTAGGGATCACAGCAAGAAGTTTTTTTCTCAGTTCACAGGTATAAACAACACCATATACCATAGTTGTGTTTGAATTCAAACATAGTAAACAAACTAGTACTGATACCTTCTTTAGTAGTAACTTGTAAACTTATAATTATATTGTTTGGCATGTGGGCCTTATATATGTGGGAAAAAATATTTAGGTTGCATTCTTAATGGGGCTAGATTTCACATACAAGATCGAGACAGCCAACTTAGAAGCTAAAATTATAGGGGGGTTGTTGATGGATGTCATAAGGATGATTTTATTAAATTCTACGGTGTCATCTCTGAAATAATAGAGTTGCATTACATCAAGGATAAGAAGGTTATTCTATTTAAATGCAAATGGTTTAATCTTGCTAACATGAGAGTGAATGAGAATATTATAAGCATTAATGTTAGTAAGACATGGTATGATAATGACCCTTATATCCTTGCAAGTTAACTGAAACAAGTTTTCTATTTCAACGATACTATATTGGGCAACAATTAGAAGGTTGTTCAAAAGTTTCAATACCTAAATCTCTTCAATTTTTGTGAAAGGGATAATAGTCTAATGACTAAGGATGGAGATGAAGTATATCAAGAGATTGAATCAAAGTTGAATAATGAAGTCATTCGAATAGAAGTTGCAACTATATCATCATTCCATAGGAGAGATGTTGATCCTAATATAGTACAAGCAGATGAAGTACAAGCCAATCTTATCGTAGAAAGAGATGAAGACTATATTAAGGATCGGTTATATGACAATGATGATACTTTGGCCGAATATATTAGTGATGAAGAGTTCAATCATAATGTAATTAATGATGATGATTTTCAAGATCTTTATTATGATAATTGAATGTAAATATATTATTCATATTGTTTCAAATGTATTGTTCATGTTGAAGTTATCTTAATGTGTATTATTGATATTTCACTTATATTAATATGTATTGTTTAATTATTTTAATGCAAATATTGTTGTTTGAGTTATGTTTATGCAGAATGTTCATGTTTGACTTATGTTTTTATGGAATGTTCATATTTGACTTATGTTAAGTGGAATGTTCATGTTTGACTGATGTTAATGCGCAATGTTGATGTTTGACTTATGTTGATGAGGAATGTTGGTGTTTGAGTTATGTTTATATGAAATGTTCATGTTTGAGTTATGTTTCTCCTAAATGTTCATGTTTGAGTTATGTTTTTTACACAATGTTAACATTTGAGTTATGATAACAAGATGAATTTGACCATATTCAACAACGATCAACTTCAACCACCAATGAAGTCAGTCAATAGCAACCTCTATCGACCACAACTAATGCTGAGGGATCTTCAAGTTTGTTAAACTTTACCACCTATAATTGAACTTCTGCTTAAATATATATTTACATATTTAATGTGTTTTATCTCATCATTTTTCTTTGGTTGTCAAGTTCTAATACTGACATCAGAAAAAAGAGGTAGAGATATCACTAAAGGTTATGAGTTGCAGTACATGAATGTTCCAATGAACAAGATGTTATCTGTTCATTTTGATACCTCGCAAGGTCATCCTATTGACAAGATTCAATTGAAAAAGTTGTCTAATGAGTTAGGGGTCACTGTAAGGATTAAATTGCCTTCCCTTCAGTATGCCAAGTAGTTGAAGCAAGATAACTTGATAGAGAATACTTTGGACAAAGTTTCAGTAACTTTTCAATTCAATTAATTATATGCAATTTTATTTTACTTATTTAAATATTAATTTAACTTTTACTTGTTCACAGATGAAGCTCAATATCGTTGATATTGATAAGCTTGCAGTTTCAAGTTGTGTGACCTTATTGTTGAAACAAAGGGCCTAGGATCATCATTATCAGTTGCATAAATACTAAAAATCTTTTCCTTTTGATGACGAGATGAGGAGAAATTTTCCTGAATGAATGTATCAAGAACGGATGTATTAAGAAAATTGGAATCAAATGTGTGATTATTATGCATCTGCTAGTGTTAAGATTTGTCTTCTTTCTCCTTACATTTGCTTTCATTAATATTGTTACAAAATTTAATGAATATTTATTTTTTAGCAAAAGTGTGAGAAAGTCAAGATTAACAGGGCAAAAATGAAAAATCCTCACAATACTGGCTCCAAATCATTTGTTGTCATACAAAATGAATTTGTAAGTTCTTTGGTTAGAAGTCATAATTATAACAGTAATTCCAATATTATTTATTGTATTTTTAATTTTTTTCATAAAATAGAGTGATAAAGAACTACATGGACAAGATTGTGATAGGATCACACTCTACAAATTAACACAGTACAAGGAAAGTGAAGGTTGGACGTCTGAAGAAGCGTAGAATAGTTATGTAAGTATAAAATTTTGTTTAGTTTTTAAGTTTATTTATTTATGTAGTACTCACTAATTATATTTGAATTAAATATTGATTTTGTTTTTTAAGAAATAGAATAAGATATAGGAGTTGTTGCAAAGATCATTGTCTGATAGAAATGAGCCAAATATAAATGACATTTGCAACAACATCCTTGGTACAAGATAAGGCTACATTAAAGGTCTTGAGTTTGGCCCTAAGTCAATTGGTTCCTCCTCATCACGACCTACATATGTAATGACATTTCAAGAGGAGAACCAGTGCTTAGGTATAAATTACAATATAATGAAGAAAAGTTAGATTGTACTGAACAAATGAGAGTACTGAAGAAAAATTAGAACGTAATGAACAAAAATTAGACCGTATTGAAATACAGTTGACCAAGTTTAAAATGATGATCAAAGAAATACTTGGTTCAAAGTATGTAAGTGTTACTGACAATAAGGAGGAGTCTTAGTTTGTACATAAGTTTTTTTTGTTAATTTTTGTAATTAACATTTAATTGCATTTTATTTTTATATAAAATCCTTCTAATTTTTAATTACTTGTATTTTTATTTTTGTTGTTTTAGTTTTCAATTTTTTGTTTCTGTTTTTCTTTCGAACAAAAATAAAAACCTGTTTGGTTGTTAACGTTAATATAGTTATATTTTTATCACTAATAATAATTACATATTAAACAAAACTTAAAGATAAAATATTTTTAATTAAATAAATTTATTTAATCTCTTATATAATATTTATTAAGAAATTATTAATAAAGTTATGTTATTTTAATAAAATAAATAATTTAAAAATTAAAATTTTATTATAAATTAATATTAATTTGAAAAATATTTTAATCATTAAATTAAATTTTATTTGAATGTTTATATATTTTAAAGTTAATTATATTTATTAATAAATATTAAAATTTAATTAAATTTAATTTAATTATAAAAATTAAATCAAATTAAATTATTCATAATTTTATTGATAATTAATTTTAATTTATTAAATATATAATCTTGAATTAAATTATTTATAATTTTATTAATAATTAAATAATATATATTTAAATGATAGTAAATCATATTATAAAAAAAACATAAACAAGAAACAAAAATCACTTTTTATGGTTTTCATAATTTTTGAAAACTGGAAGAAACCAAAACTAAAAACAGAAACTAAAAATTCAAACAAACATATTTTTTTACTGAATTTGAAAACAAAAAGAAAAAACCAAAAACAAAAATGGAAATAAATACCCCTTAATTATAATTCAAACAATGTAACCAACAATAATTCAAACAATGTTACAAACAATAAGATGTATTAAACATGTTACAAATTATTATAATTAGATGAAAAATTATTAAAGTAAAAAATCAAAATTGTCACCAAAATTTTTTAGCTAAAATTACAAATTCGTCACTGAATCTTTTTAGCTACGTTCCCCAAAACGTCGTCAATAACCTTTAGCCACATTCTGGAGACATAGCTAAATATATTTTGCTACCAAAAGTAAATTATCTCTAAAAATTATTACCTACACTTACATTAACGAAGCTAATAACAGGAAATGAAAATGTCACAGTAAATCACTCGTGACAATTTCTTTTATCCTTACATATCCTTTTTTATGACAGATTCTTGATCAAAGTAAAAAATTTTAAGTAACAATTTTATAAAAATGTCGCAAATAATATCTTCTAATCGGACTCCGATGACCATTTAACGTTAATACTGACCATTTAACGTTAATACTTTTATGGATTCGATGAATAAACAAAGACAAACCTAAATCCATGTCTTTTGCAATGTTCTTGATACAAAGTTTATTCCCTCCCTTCCTTTATGTTCTACTGTGATTTGTTTCTTCAATGGTTAAGAAACAATACCTTTCTTATTTGTGTTTTTAGAAACGTTGTATATCCTTCATAAACATATGAACGTTTATATATGTTTCTATTAAGAAAGATATGGGTTGTTTAAAGGGTTGAAGGAAAGGGTCTTGAAGGATTTTTTTTGAACCCAATTCTCTAAGACTCAATAACCATAATCGTAGGTTCTTTCTATTAAACTTAAATCTATAAATTATATGGGCCACTATAATATCTTACATTTAATTATGTCACGAATTTTTACCGTCACAAAAAGTTATCGCGACAATTGTCTATGTTTCATTGACAAAAATTTTCGTTGCCAAAAACGAATTCTGTTGTAGTAAAATTTAAGAAATCCACGATATTAAAGAGAAGAAGCACCATTTTCTTACTTATAAACTTTGAATAGGCCATCTCTCTCTAGTATTGTAATTGAATATTATAAATATAATTATATTTATATAAACACTGTCCGTTATAACACAATGTATTAAAAATATAAAAAATATATTTAATTTTTTCATATTAAAAGATTCATTTTTATAATTTAAAATAATAAAGCGATTTTTTAATAAATAAAATATCAGGAGAGGTTTATATTTTTACTTAAGTAAAATTATTAATTTTGCATGAAAAAAACATTATGCTTTCAACACATTGTTCAATTTGTGTAGTCGATAGGTATTTTAGTTTCACCTAATTCTTTCATTATCGCTTTGGTTTTTCCTTTTCTGAGAACAAAAGGCCAAAAAGAGGATGTCTATGAACGTCAAACTTTGTTTCGACTACTTAACTCTAATATTAATTATTAAATAATGATAGAGACTAAAGTCTTAACAAATTGAAAAACGTGGGTGTGATTACCATCTATTCCCACATTGTAAAATGAGCAAATAAGGGCCTGGAGATGCTCGACATGAATTGCCCCTTGAGGATGTTCAATAGCTAGAACTAATTCCTTAGATGCCAAAGTTTCCAAGAGTTTGGATCCTCGGAATAATGTTACCTTATCCAATCATGTTCAAACATTATTTTAACCATTTTAGAGATTGTTTAATCATGTTTAATGTCGGACATTATTTTGGGCATTAAATAAGATTGGACATTTTAATATTGAATAGAGGATTGTCATTGAAGTTTTCAGGGGTCTTATTAATTGATTTTTTGCTTTCCTACACTCGAATAGAATAAAAGCAAAGCCTCCGTGTGTAAAGAGTTCATAAAACTAGGACCTTTCTCATTGAAGTCCTAATCAACTACTACTTCTATACGCCGCCTCACAATATTGACCAATATCCTGGTCATTCCCTCACCTAAATCTCAATCTCAAGTGAGGATGTCAATTCTAACCTAATCTATTCAGTCCGATTCGATTTTTAGCCCAAATTGATAATATTATATGTACAAGCCGGTCTGATTCGTCACCTAATTATTATTTCAAAAATAATATTATTTTATTAAAAACGACATTTTTGGTATTATATATATATATAAAAGATAGGTCGAGCCTGCTTGTGACTCATCCTAACCTTAATCTTATCATACTGTTTTAATAAATTTTAATTTTCCCATATTTTCAATGACCCACAACTAATTCATCCTATTATTTAATCTATCTATATATATATATATAAGATAGGTCGGCCAGCTTTGGCTCATCTAAACCTTAACCTTATCATACTGCCTTAATAAATTTTGATTTTCCCCTGTTTTCAATGACCCACAACTAATTCATCCTATGATTCAATCTTGATTTATCTTCTTATTCTTCTTTCGATCGCATCATGATCTCCTTGAAAAGGAAAACATTTCTCATTTTGACTTTTATTAAGTACACAACAATTGACGGTTGAAAGCATATGCTATTTTTGACTTGTATTAAGTACACAACAATTGACCGTTGAAAGCATACACTAAGTCTAAATACAAACTCCAATTTGGCAACACACTCTCGTCTTTTCTACGAAGGTCGCCAATCAAAGGAGTGAATAAAAAGTCCTCACTAATGGTAGATTTTAGTAGGATGTGTTGGCCGAATACCAATCCATGAATTTCAAGAATAAGAGACTACTGAGAACTCGTAAGTCATACCAGAATACTCAACTCACTAGGAAACCCTGAAAACAAAACCAGAAGACTTAATAATGGAATCCAAGTACAAAGGTGGGTGTCGCCGAATTATTCGGTTTAATCTTATTTCGGCCTGAATTGATCAAATCGTGGGCTGCAATTATTTAGCCTGTTCGGACCATGAGTTATGCTCGGGTTGGGACTGTCCTAACCCAGCCTATGATTCGATAAAAAACAGGGTACAAAATTAGGTCATTTTATTAATTTTCTTTTAAAACAAGTTTAATGTCGGATGGGTCCATTATCATCTCAAAAGCTCGTCACACCCGTATCAAGAGAAGAGACGAACAGAAAGGTGATATGACAAATGTAAGGTAAAGATGAAAAAGTACTACTACTTGAGAACCTTATCATTTAATATTATGCAAATACGATCAAGAGCATCTGAATTTGTGGACCATTCAAAACCAAAAACCTGCACTAAATTATAACCTCTGTCAGAGACATTTGTTCTCTCACTGCGAACTATAAAATAAAAGAATGTAATTAACAGAAAAAGACAACACGTTTCTACCGAGCGGATGCTCTCTGTACTATGAATCAGATCTTTTATTTCAATTATTATATTTTTTATATTTTATTAAATTTTATGTAAATATTTAAATAAAATTTAATAAAATAAAATTGAAACAAAATAAGAATACCATGCTATTGCTAACTCTCTCTGTGCTCTTGTTCTTTTACTTTATAGCTTACTTTTCATATTATTGTTGTTACTGTTTCATTTTACTCATTATTTTATATATGAGGAATTTGACGTCTATAGCGTAACCTGCCCTCAGCTTTTATGTAAAGCTTACAGTTGCAGGCCCAAAAACAAGTGTGTTTTTTCTCGATCTCGGTGCCCAGTTTTGGTTGGTGTTTCAAGGTTGAAGCTTTAGGGGTTTTGGGTGCGTGAAAGAGGTTAGACTTGGAGAGCAAAAAGGTATCCATGGCTGAAGATGGTGTTGTGTCCTGTGACTTTCCTGTGAAGAGGGCGAGAGAAGATGAAGAAAATGGAGTTTCAGCGACCACGGAGACTATGGAGACAGAAAATAGCATTAGCTCACAATATATATCGACTGTTGTTCCTGGGTGGTTCTCAGAGATTAGCCCAATGTGGCCTGGTATGTTTCTTCTCCGATTTTTTGTATTCTTTTGTTATGCTTGGTTGTGTGAGAATAGTGAATCCCGGAAACGTTTTGAGTTTCCATTGCAGAACTCTTTCTACTTGAATTTTTCTGTTTGGATTTTTCACGCAGCTTGACCTTGTTTGGGATTAAAGATTGCATCGTTTGTTTATAATTCCCGGTTGGCTCGTCCTATCTTTTGATCAATTTTCTGTTTGTGTTTTGAATAACTTTGGTGCAAGTTCTCTTGCGCGGTAATGTTAGTATTTTCCATTTGAGGATATCACATCTTCTTTATTGTATTCAGAATGATGTTCGGCCGTCTATTAGTTAGACCTTAGGGAGGGGTATGCTCTCTTCAATGGTGTGCTTACATATAGTTGCTCCATGAAACACCTATTAAAACGTTGTTGTTTGAATGTTCCTATTAGACCCTACCTTCTTCTCTTTCATATTATTCTACCCTATACTCGTCTAGTCGTCTGTGACCAGGGGTCTGAATGTACCCTTAATGAAACTACTAGTAGTCCATTACCCATGTTGTCCATCATCATCTTTTGTATTCACTAAATTTTACTTTTCTTCAAGTTATAGCTTGTTTGATGAAGCCTGATAGATACCGATGACATAGTTTCTTTCACGTCCTTGTAGACCTTACGTTTCTAAGGGCCAGAGTTTTACAGTTCTATTGCTTCTGAAATTTCATGTTTAACAATGCAGGGGAGGCACATTCCCTTAAGGTGGAGAAGGTCTTGTTTGAAGGGAAGTCTGACTATCAGAAAGTTATGGTCTTTCAGGTAATGGGTTGTTTTGGAAGGCTTCTATACTGTTTTTTTGGCTGCATTTGCAGTTTTCAGCTTTTAAATTCAATTGGATGCTAAACTGGGCTCCTGTTATCTTTTATGCAGTCAGCAACATATGGAAAAGTACTCGTACTGGATGGCGTGATTCAACTAACAGAGAGAGATGAATGCGCATATCAAGAAATGATTACTCACCTTCCACTTTGCTCAATTCCAATTCCGAAGAAGGTCCTATACTTTGTCCAAGGATTGAAGTAGCATACCGTAACTGAAGCTACAATATTGCGGTTGTAATCCTTACCATTCAGCAACGGCTTACACACATGTTGAGGCCTATTCTGCAGGCCGTTGCAGCTGCAGTCCCTACACCCCACCACAATGCTCTTACCTTTTGTTTTACAAAATTTCCAACAGGATATGGTGCTTTTGAAGAAAAATCCTGACTGTGACGCCCGCAGTTTATAGCATAAATGATCTGCAACTGCTAAATTCCGTGATTGCAAACCATGACCACTCCTTAGAACTTTACTTTGTACTTTAGAACCAAGGAATAGCATGCATGAAGATTTCCTTTAGGGAGATCATATTGTAATTTGACATTTCAAGATCGGACCTTGAGGATTATGAAATATATGGGAGAAGAGCTGAAGTCAGGAGTATTAAAAATTTACCATCAGACAAAGTACCTATTTTTTATTCTATTATAACTTGTTGAAAGTAACTTACTGACATGGTTCAATTTTCTGAAGACCTTGCAATTGGAAAACTTGACTGTAAAGTTTCTTCATTTTGTTCCCTCATTTCTTCATTTGTTTTTGCAGGTTTTGGTAATTGGTGGAGGAGATGGAGGGGTCTTGCGGGAAGTTGCCCGACATTCTTCTGTTGAACATATTGATATATGTGAAATAGATAAGATGGTGGTTGATGTGAGTTGGTTTTTCTTTGTTTTAGTCTTTCCCATTTTGAAATTACCATTAGGCTTCTCTCTTAAACAAATGATTTTGGCTTCTTGTGATAGAAAACAATGTCTGTGAATTCTTTCAAGACTTCAACAGTGTATATTAGCCATTGGTTTTTGTATATCCTTGACTAGATGATTTGAACATTCTGGTTATGCTTTTACAGGTTTCAAAGCAATATTTTCCCTCTGTAGCAGCTGGATTTGAGGATCCCCGTGTATCACTACATATTGGTGATGGTATGAATGGACCCTTGCCTTATTTTATATATACTTCTCAACCTTCCTTGCAGTCACTGTTAAAGATTGATGTTAACATTTCAGGGGTAGCATTTTTAAAGGCTGTCCCTGAAGGAACCTACGATGCAATTATTGTAGATTCATCTGACCCCATTGGTGCGTGGCAACTTTCTTTATAAATGTTGATGGAATTTCGTGAGATCAATCATCAAGTTGCAAGTTATCCTTTTCAGTGGGTACCATTGTTTCGATTTGCTCAGGTCCTGCACAGGAGCTCTTCGAAAGACCCTTTTTTGAGTCTGTAGCAAAGGCACTTCGTCCAGGAGGAGTTGTATGTACTCAGGCAGAAAGCATATGGCTTCACATGCACATCATTGAGGATATTGTGGCAAACTGTCGCCGGGTCTTTAAAGGCTCTGTCAATTATGCATGGACAACTGTTCCAACTTATCCAAGGTTTGTGTTTAACATCATCCATCTATTACTTTCTTTTCCCCTCGCCTTCCTTGCTGTAGCCCAATTTGTTCCCATAATTTGGATCTCATTTTAAGACGGAGTCCTTTTTTCTGGCCATTTACAGCCTTTTTGTATCCATTGTACATTTGACGTTCTTTGCTGCTGATGTTACAATTTGACGGTCTGTTTCAGTGGGGTTATTGGTTTCATGCTTTGCTCTACCGATGGACCTCCAGTTGATTTCAAACACCCTGTCAATCCTATGGAAGCTATTGATAACCAGAGCCGGCCTTTAAAATTCTACAACTCAGAGGTTTGTCAACTATTTTCTACCAAATTTTGCATCTTTTTGCCTTCCACTTGAGAACCAAAAATTGATAAGAAATGATAATCTGATCTTGCTAATTTCAGATCCACACAGCATCTTTCTGTCTGCCATCTTTTGCAAAGAGGGTTATTGATGCAAAAAGCAAGTGAAATTAGCTTGAAGAGCACTAAGAGGAGGCAGGAAGTTTGTGTTGTAGCTAACCCTACTCGCATCAACCACTCGGAATGATCCACCTATATTTCAGCCTCGAATAACTAGCCGTAAAAATTTAGTTGCTTATGGTTTGATCGGGAATAATTGTGCCATGATTGCAATGGATTGATTAGGACATTCCTCGTAATTAGCTCTCAAACTGTGGAAGCTTTTAAAATCCAATCAATTAGCTTCTATGGATGGTACAGCCATTTTTTAAGACAGGATTTCTGCGAAGGACATTGCATTACATACTTATCACGTGAAGCGAAGTGAAAATCAAAGAAGCAATTTCGACTAAAAAATTTGAGGATAAACTTGTTTTGCATATTGCCGTAGGGGTGGCAATAAGCTGAGCTCAAGGCTCGAATGGGCTCGGACAGCCTCAAGTTAGACTCAAATTGCCTGATTTTTCAAAAATTTAAAGTAAAAAAATAGAAGTACTATTGTTTTCCTTATACTAGTTATTGGGTTTTGAGTTTAGCCATGCCTAGCTCGAGCTCAATTAAACTAAGCCTAATCTACTGGCTTTGTACCGGTTCGAGTTGTGCTGGTCGGATTGTCATGCCTCCTTTGCAGTGTTGGAAAAAACCAAAAGGGAAAAGGTTGCAGAAAATTCCCAATGGAGCTTTTATTTTTGAGCCAAGAAATTGTTGTTCGAAGATAGCTTCAATATCTCGTGTACTGCTCAATGCTCTTGGTACTGGTTTTATCATCTTTCTTTTCCAGGGTCTGCCATTTGTGTTCAGAGAGATAAACCAAGTAAGCCACCTACTTGGCTACTTGATGATATACCCGAGCAAATTAATCTGAACTGAGTCCATTGCCTTGTTCAAAGCACCAATATCAGGGCAATTATACAAGCTCCAAAAAACGATCTGATAGAGCACGTGTTTGAGAGCCACCTACTTTCTCATCAAGTAACGGTATCACAAAACTCACGGTTACCTCACAACGTCATTCTAAGAACTTTGTATTAATTGTTACACAGATTAATGTCACAAAATTTAATTCAGTCTTTCTTTTTCATTTCACTCTCATAAGTGTTTTGCACAAAAAATCAAAAGGGACAAACATAAAAGTTATGACAAAGCCAATCTTTTATTGATCAAATCATCAAGATACAATACAAAAGAATTCGAGTTCCTTCCGACTTGAAGAACGCTGCGAGGATATTCACTATATCTTATTATTTTAATTTTGGCATTGTTGATTATTGAATATTTAGATAATGATTAAAAATATAAATTAAGAAGTCTTACTTGAATTGGCTTTTTGGATAAGTGTTGTTGTACAAATAGAAGTCCATCTTGAATGAAGATTGCAGTAGATCACGCTTCTTTTTGAGATATGGATAATGCAAGAAGGTGTTATGAAAGTTTCGAGGTCTTGAATTTTACAGCCGCATGACTCTGCTCTTTGAAGTAGATATGTCAGTGATCTGGGAATCTTTTTTTGGTGGATGGTGGCGTGAATTTTTCTAGTTTTTGTCCTATTTGCTTGGGTAACTAGGTGTTTGTCTCTTGGCAACAATTCCGTCAGTGATTTAGTGAGGTTCTTTTTGATGAATGTTTATGTTGAATGAAAGAGCAAAAAGTGTGTGGTCTTTGATATGAAGATTCTTACTGTTTTAAGGAGCGCATGTGTGTGACATTGTCAAGTGTGAAGAAAATTGGAGACAGCTGAAGGTGTGTTGATGCGGGCATGACCCAGCTCCTGCACTTGAATCATGGTTAACTTGGTGAAGTTATTGTTGGGCGTTTATTTGGTGTATCGTACGTGATCTTGTTTCTGCTAAATACATACGCAAGTCACTTAGCTTGTGAGTCATTCTTGATTTATATCATGGTGCATTTTATCGTTGGTGAATGGGTAGATCACATGGCTTTTAGTGTTCAGAAAATTGGGGCATAGCTGGAGATATATTGTTGTGTGCTTGAATCTTCGTGTTTGAAAGGCATTATTGTGGGCTAAAGGATAGTGTGTGTGAACTGGAAGTCTAGTAACGATACTTGCGTGATGATTCAGTTGCTCATGGTTTCATGATTGTGTAGGAAATTATCCTTTGTCTTTTTGTCAAGTGTCTTCTTAAGTATTGAGCTATTTTTTTAATCACTTGAGTGATTTATTCACTGTTCTTGTTTGAAAAGATTGTTGAGAAAAATCCTCTGTTGAGGTTAACACGAGTTGGTCGTGAACCATTTTCACGGGTAATGAGGCCGAGTGGTGGTGTCAAGGGTTAAGTGGACTCGACTTATTAAAGCCTGGT
>JANQBM010000001.1:4788491-4800970 GCA_025594535.1 Erythroxylum domingense | reverse complement strand
GCTAAGTCGGGATACCTAATGTAATAAAAAAAAGGGTTACGATAGTACTATGTTGCTAGGAATAACAAAAAATAATCGATTCGACCCGAGGCATGATCAACGGGCCTGGCTCGGTCAAACTAGCTTCATGATAATAAAAAAACAAAAAGGTGATATGTCATAACAAGGATACTATACATGATCTCTCATGACACCTTTATTTGAGATACATTGGTACGACAAAAGCACCCCAAATCTTGAAAGAAATTCATGAAAGATCATTTAAAGCACATCATACTCTAACATACAAAACATTAAGAGTTAAATATTTTTAGCCAATGTTGAGGAAAGATTATGTGGATTAAATAAAGACCTATGACAATTGTCAAAGCCATGCTCACCCAGTAGCAAATTAGATGATGATTTGTTAGTGTTGTTCCATTTTCTCAATAAAGGATAAACATATTGAGGTCCTTCCCTCCTACTTTGGTTTATTCTTATGCAGGTTAACTAATTCACCAAACGGGTCGAGGTAGATTGTAGAACCCTTCACAAAATCATATCCAAAGTGTTAAAGACGTTCATGAGAACCCATATTACCTATAAATACAAAATTTCTCTTTCAATTGTAACATACAACAACTCGTAATTCACAAGCAAAAGTTTTAAGAGTTTTTACATACTTAGAAAAATTAAACATAAATTGAGCTTTAAAGTCTTTTCTAATACTTGACAAGGATGTTTCTCGTAATTAACAATCAACTTTAATACTTGACAGGGATGTTTCTTGTAATTGAGTTTTATCTTGCTATGCATATGCTACTTCTCTCTTTAGCCTTTACTTATATTTCATTCACAATTGGAATCTCAAATGAGTTTTTCTAGAGAATGGTTGAAGTTATTTCAACTCCTTTATTTTTTTCATGCCATGTAAGGTTAGTTTTGCCACTTTCCTAAAAATAGAATGTTTACTACATGACGATTTGAAATTGAACATTTAAACCATTAGCAATGATTACAGTTTATTCTAGATCCAACTTGGGTTCATCCAAAGGATTATCATAAGAAAGAGTAGAATAAGTGAATAACTTGAAGAAGACTACATGACGGTTTGAAATTGTTTTTAATAATGATATGCTCAATTACTCATTTTGATTCTTTAAAACCTTAAATATTTATATGTTGATTGTTTACAACTTCAAGTATTTATATGTTTGTGTTTCAGATTGAGGAGCATATTCCTTCGGTTGAGAGTTCTAATCCAGTACCGAAAATAGAAATGGAAATTTCTATTCTAGAACAAGTGGGGATAGAGATTCAACTAGAACTCAAGTCACTTAACATAAAAGTGAAGTTTGGAATCACTTTAATAAAACTAAATCAACCGATGAGATTGAAAAGCAGAGTGCAAGTGTTGTCATAAGTTGTATTGAAGTGGTTCGAAAGGTGAATCATCTTAGTTAAAGAGACGTAAGGATTCATATACTAGAAAGAAGATGATTTTAAGAGGTCAAACATTTTTTTACCCTATCCTGATGAAAGGGAAGAATGAGTTGAGTGTAACAACTTTTGACAACAATAGGTCATGATTTTTTATGACTAAAATGATTATTAAAGATGAACAATCATTGTCTACGATCAAAAGTAAAAGTTTGAGGAAAAGTTTCAGGATGCTCTGTTATTTACTACAACTAACTTTCAAAGTTCCTTGTCGGAATATAGAGAAGAAGGAGATATTGAAAATTTACGAGGATAAAAAGAGAGAGACAATAAGAACCTTGTCGAGTGTTAAAGGACGAATTGTTATAACAAAAGACATATGGATAGCCGATAGCTAAAAGAAGGGTTATATAGCGATGACGACACATTATGTTGATAATGATTGGACATTACTCAGTATACTTTTGAGGTAACTTATATTCTTTAATATTGTTATCATTAACTTTTTCATTATATTATGAATTTATTATTGATGTTGGTAATATTTGTATATAATAGGTTCATTTATTTCCTAACACCACATACAAATGAGAGATTGACAATCGTGTTAGGAGAACTTTTAATGGATTTTAACGTCGACAATAAAATATCCACAATCACTGTTGACAATTGTAGCACAAATGATGTTATGATTGAAAAGTTAAAGCGTAAGATGCGGATTGGGAGCTTATTGGTTAGAGGTAGGTTATTATGTAGGCGTTATTTTGCGCATATTCTTAACTTGATTGTAAAGATGGGTTGGAGATGATAAGGGAAGTAATAGATTGTATTCAGAATTGTATTCTATATTCGAGTGCAACTCCTAAAATAGTTGAACATTTTGAGGATACTTTACAAATTTTATGTATTCTAAGTTCAAAGAAGTTAGTTTTGGATTGTCCGACCTGATAGAACTCAACTTTGAAGATGTTGGAGTCGGCAATGCCACAGGTGTTTATAAGAATGAGGGATAGGGGTTCTTAGTATACCTGCATGCCAACAGAAGATCACTGGGAGTTGGCTAAAAAACTTTGCATCAAGTTAGAATTATTCTATAATGCTACTAAATTGTTCTCGGGAACAAAATATCCAACTTTGCAAAGTTGCATTAACACACTATCGAACATAAAGCATGCTTTATCACAGTGGATGTTTGAATCTAATGACATTATTTGAACTATAGTAGAGTGGGCGATGGATAAGTTGAATTCTTATTGGTATAATGTTGCAGCTATTGTTGAAGTGTTATATGTGTTGGATCCAAGATACAAGATGGGCGGGGTTGAATTAATTTATAGTGCATTGTACGGTGGTCGAGCTCAAGAGTATGTAGATATCATTAAACAATTATGGTATAAATTTTTTAAAGATTATCAACTCAGATTGGAGAAAAGTCAGACTGTAGATCTTAGTAATACATGCAGTTTGATTTTGGGTTCGGTTTCATCTTCTAACCCAACATTTCACATTCTCTTCAAAAAAATTTGAAAGAGAGAAAGGCTAGAATTTCTTATAATATGATGGAGTTTGATAGATATTTAACCGAATCAGTTGTGTTCGAAACTGAAGGTGAGTAGTTCAATATATTGTCACGGTGGAAAAAGTCTGGAAATGCTTTTCCGATCATGCAGGTGATCGTACGAAACTTATTGGCTATTCTAACATCCACTGTTGCTTCGGAGTCTGCCTTTGGTACTAGTGGTCGGGTTATTTATCCTCATCATGCTTGACTTAATCCTCATATTATGGAAGCTCTTATATGTGCCCAAAGTTGGTTAAATGGTAAAGATATTGATGGTAAATTCTTTTTTTTTAATATATCAATTTTATAATATCTTACCTAATATTGTGTTTTTATTTTTTTGTTAATACAAGCACAAGTATTAATGCTGAGGATGTGGATATTAATCAACCGATTGCACGTTATTTTGATCAAATATGTAAAGATGAAGGTATATTTAATTGTTTATTAAATATTACAATGTCCTAAATATTCTTTTAATTTTAATATTACATTACTGAATGTAATGTTTGCATATACAGATAATTTGATCAACTGTTAACGATCCTAGCAACAAGGACAATGATTAGCTGTTCTCTCACGCCAGTCTCCAGTATCTAGTGTCCAAGCTTCGTCTCGTCTGTCCGACTGTCCATTATATGTTCATCATATTTACTTATTTTTGTAACTTATATCATTTATTGTAAAATGATTTGGATAATCATTCGTGAATAGTAATGATTACTATAGTTAATGAATTTGGTTTTATAAGTTCTCTTTTTTAATAAGTAATAAATTATTTAAGCAAATTGAAATTTAAATTCTTAACTATAATTAACTTAATGAATTTTCCTAATCAATTGAATTAAAATTCTTAATTAATTATTATTTATATAATCATATGTTTAACCAAATTCAAATTAATTAATTCAACTTTAGAACTTTGAAATTTGTATTTTGTAACATTTTCATTATAATTAATTGTTATAATAAAATTACAAAATTGAAATTAAATTCAATTGTTTTAGGGAATAATTCTAACAATATTGTCATAGCTACATATTATAATGATTATGGTAATCCCTTTAAATATATCAAAGCTACATATTATATCAATATATGTTTTTATAACTCAATTACTTTTATATTCTTTTGAAAATGATATTTAGGATTAACAATAATTTAAGAATTCAATGATATATGTATATGTTTATAAAAACATATACATATTTGTATATGTATATAACTTATTTAATAAACATAATAATTTATAAAAACTTATCAAATTATCAAAAGTATTTATGAAATTTATTATAATTTTAATAAAATAATAGCTATTTTAATATAATAGCTATATCAATATATGTTTTTATAACTCAATTACTTTTATATTCTTTTGAAAATTATATTTAGGATTAGCAATAATTTAAGAATTCAATCATATATTTGTCTGTTTATAAAAACAGATATGTATTTGTATATGTTTATAACTTATTTAATAAACATAATAATTTATAAAAACTTATCAAATTATTAAAAGTATTTATGAAATGTATTATAATTTTAATAAAATAATTTAAGAATTTAAACAAATGTAACTACAATTTTAAAATGTTGTTAAAATAAATATATAAAAATAATTTATTAAATTTTTCTATGAGCTTGGCCCAGGGTTCCTTCTTCCCTTCGGCTCGAGCCCGTTGCCATCTCTATATGTTGTTGCCTCATCCAACTATTGCTAGTTTGTCCCTGTCATCTCCTTCTACCACTGATGCTTATCCTCCATCTTAACGTCTTCATTGCAACCAATTTCTTAGTGGAGATTTGTTCTGCCCTTGCCAGTGGCGATTATCACCATTAGCTTACTTTTTTGCTAGCGACAAACATCGTTAATAGTGAAGGGTTATCACAAGAGACACAAAAATGCACCCACGAGCACTCACAATCCAGAACCAAAACATAATCATCAAAACACACGTGCGTCAACAAATCTCTAAGAAAAATAAATCCAAAACATAAGTTTTCTTATAACCAAGTCTTTCCAAATTCCTAAAGCTCTAAGGACATACACTTTGTGTTTTCCAAAAGCAATTAATATAGGTGGGAGGCATGTTTGAGTTTCAATAAATAAACACAAACCCTAAATTAATTATACCCTAATCAATATTAGGAAAATTCATAAAAAATATAAACTTTAAACTAATCAAATCAATACTTTAATGAAGTTAAACGACTGAAGGAGATTTTAATACCATTGTTGAGAAACTAATTGTAATAGAATCACAGACGCAGCAAAAAATAAGTTTTACAATTTGTTGATATCATCTCTTTAATTAAATAATTTGGAAAATATTAATCATTAATAAGAAGGTTATAATGTTCCTAATTTGTATCCCTACATAATGTTTTCTTCAATTATTAATCACAAGTTGTCCATATATCCACTCTCTATCATATACAAAGTAGGAAAAAAAGAACTTAACTCTTGGGAGGAAAGAGATAAGAGTACTAGCTCCCTTGTGCATTTTCCTATTTATAATAAAAGACACAAGGATTTCTTTCTTATTAAAATTAAACTTATTAATTATAATTACAATTTAATTTTAATAAAATTAAATGTCTCGTACGTCAAAGTTTCCTAAACTTAACAATTAATTATAACTTAATTTAAATTGATTTTTTTAATTATTCTTTATGTGTGACTCAATAGATTCTTATTAGGCTAGTAATGATTATAAATTATAATTCTAATTTATCATTAAATTTATATGAATTAAAAAAAATTAATTTATCTTTAATATTTCAATTAAATATTGTATAACTATAGCTCAAAATTGGTGTCTAGCAATATGCCACGACCATCCAAATATTAGGAATGTTAAAGTGATATGACTCAACCTATCCATGCATATGGCTATATTGTATAATTTAATCATTTCATTATCCAATATTTGAATTGAACATAGAATATGAAATTAGTGTCTACTCTATTTAAATCCAATTATGTTCATTTTTGATAATTAGCAATTAATTTATAATTGATTTTTAGAAATGCCTTTTCAAATCTTAATCCACTCTTGCCAGAGAATTCCTTAAATAATTACTAATTAAGAACAGTGAAACACTATCCTTAATTACTTTAGAGTGATGAATCCTTTATTGAATTACACAACTATCTTTATATATAGGTGCTACTGGTTGAGCTACTCTAAATAGAATAGGTCATAATTAGCATCAAAATATAGTAATTCCCACATGAGATACTTTGATAATCCAAAGTCTAAGAATCACTTATTCAAACATTATAATGAGAAAATATATATACACATAAGTAATATTCCATTTAAGGTCCTTATAAATAGGTTAGTTCATTGAACTTATTATCTAATAAGTACCGACACATTTGTTTAAGTATCTACATAATTTAATTTATAAGATCAATTATTCTTCATAAGAAAGAAACTAAACATGTTCTAGTTTTACTGTTTCATTAATATCTTATCCTAATAACTAGGAACAAAATAGGAATAACAATTAAATGCAAATTGATTCTTATAATTATGATATCATGATAATTTCAACTGTATGGTGATTATTCTAGGAATTTTACCTTTAGCATTAAAACATAAAATATGATTAATAAAATACATAAAGATAAATAGTACATTTAATTAATCATGTCAACAAATTTATAATCAACTGATTGGCTTGGTTCATGCAAATCAAGGGTACTATATCTTAATGCAGTTGGATGTTTAATATATGTAATGGTTTATATAAGGGCATATTTGATTCATATTATTAGTAAGGTTAGTAAGTACATATTGAAACTTATAAGATAATATTAAGAAGTAGCCTAGTAGATATTTAGATACTTGAGGGATACATCAAAGCGTGAGACTATGTTTTATAATAAGCAAAGTGATCATTTGGTTATGGGATACATGGATGTAAACTATATAGGATATTTGGATAATAAGAGGTCTACTATGGGGTATATCTTTAATATATTTTGAGGACCTATTTATTAAAAATAAATTTGAGTCTATGATTGTGTTGTCTATAACTAAAGAAAAGCACATAGTAGTGGTTGAGGCTGCTAAGAAAGTATTATGAATTACAAGACTAGTGGACATAGATCAAAGTGGAGTTTGAATAAATTGTGGTAGTAAATATTCCATTTACTTAGTAAATAATCAAGTTTATTATGTAAGGAATAAGAATATTCCAGACAAAATGGACGAAATGGAAGAGATCCGAATGAATGGAAAGGAAAAAAAGAAAGGATGAATTCCATTTTCACTTTAAAGAGACATAATATCAAAATAAACCTGTTTATGAAACTTTTTATCTAGATGGGAATCAAGAAAATTTGAAGTTAAAAATATTAATAGATAGGAACTTTGAATTAAGATAGCCATACATTAGGTTGCACCAAAAAAATGGTTTTTGCATCAATTCAAAGTCTAAAAAGGTCCTTTGAGCGCCCCATAGCTATGTCATAATATATATATATATATATATTGAGTTTAGACAAATCTTAAGAGAAAAGAGTCGTACTTTGGAGAATGTAGCTGACATATTGACAAATTTGGTTACTATAGGGAAGTTCAAGCATTGCTTGGACTTGATTAATGTCTCAGGATGGTATACATGAATATAAACCAAATTAAAAAGGTTGTATTCGCCAAGGTGAAGATTATTGTATATTCCTTATATACACGGGCATCCAATATTAGAGTTTTTAATAAGGAAACAGACATTTCTCAAAATTATTTAGGTGATCACAATCTAGGAAACAAGTGTGGTCCAGATTGTCTTCTTTTATGAAAATTGGAGGTAAAAGTATAGGATAAAGATACAAGTGAGTTGCTATGCCGAAGATGTTTCCATAAGAGACATGGTATAGGAATGTCCTATGAATGGAGAAGTCAATGAAATCTATAGGCTAATATATCATATATGTTTTTGTAGGAGACACGATTTGGGATACAACTATGTCATAGACTATGTCTAAATACAAGGGGAAACAATGAGATCTATAACTTAAGGACAAAGGCATTCCAAAGATCATGTATTAGTGTGAAAAAATAGAAGGATTTGAAGCTGTAAACTATGTCATGTTCCAGAGTTAGAGATTGAGATTTATAACTTAGAAAAAAGTCGTGTCCTAGAAACATATTTTTGATGAAACATATTTTTGATGAATTTTGTACTTTAAAAGGATTATAGGATCCACTAGAATCATGGTTAAATTAGGTTGAGTTTGGTGAAGAGGTTATTGAGTAAAATTGTAAAAGTTAGGTTTTCCATGTATAAACATATGATGTAAACCTAATTTTTACAACCATCATCATATTATTCAATAATGACATAAATACCTTGTTTCTCCTAAGAATATAGGCACACCTAATTAGCTAAACCTTGTTAAAAATATTGTTGTGCTCTTGTTTTATTTCTTTCACTATTCCCTATTCTTGTTATCTATTTTTTAACAATCATCTTTATGTATTATGAAATAGATGGATCATTTTAGGCCAAACATATATGTGCTACCTAGGTCAAAGGTCTAGATAGCACCCTAACATTTTTTAAAAGGTCTAAGTAAGCCCTTTTCGTAATCTATGATATCACATTAGATCTTAACATTTTCAAAATGATACTATTAACATTTTAAACTCTAAAAAAATTAGGTTTTTGTCATTTCTTAATTTATGAAATATCAATCAGCTTATATGGTATCTTTTAGACTCATTGAATGCTGAAGCGATCTTAAAATTAATTTTTTAAAATATTGTCTAAATGTGTGACGTTCACCTCAACTTTTCACAAAATTTAAATAAATTTTTATCGTTATCTTTATTACCACTTTTATACCTTATTTAAAGTGCAATAAGTATCATTTCAATAATATTAGAGTGTAAAGTGATATAAAGATGACGGCAAAATTTTACTTAATTATTTATAAAACATTCTGATTGAAATTTCACATTTAACCTTCTACTTACTTTTGTAAAGTCTTGGAATAGGTGATATAAGGGTTCTGTGAAATCCAAAGCCAAGTTTGGTCACTCTAGCATCCATATAAACACCATTCAAAGGATTAAAAATCTTAATAATATTATTTTGTCTAGACAAAACAATTGTACTTATCATATTTTCTTGTTTTGTGGCACCTTCCCACTTATCTTCCTACAATAGTGGGATCTACCATGAATGCACTCATGTAGTTAGGAACATGGCTAAGTCCACAAAGTCGATTCATAGTTGTTGAATATTGGAAAAATAGAGACAAATTGCATAGCACTAACACTATTGCTTGTTAGCAAAAAATTTGGAATATGCTTAAAGAAGAAATAAGAAAGAAATTGATTTTGAATGAAGAGAAATTTGTATTAACTTTGATTTCTTCTTTATAATAAAAAAAATGACAGAAATGAACTACTTAAATAAACCTCAACCACATAAATATTCTCACATGTGGCAATTCCCCCTTAACTTGCTAACAGACTCTTTGACACATAATCACAAACAGCTAGTAGGCATACTTATTCAACCTGATTTCTAAAACTGAAAAATCCTAAATCTTAACTGTAATAGATATTCAAAACAATATAAAAAAGCTTGAATAATTTTTTAATATTCCCCCTTAATTCTAGGAGACTTCAATTGCTATCAATAAGCGAAATTCCTTAAACATGACTTCAGCTATTGCATTTGTAAGTATATCTATAGACTGATTTTTAGTGTTGATATATTACAGCTCCACAATTCCCTTTGCAACCAAATCCCGAACGAAATGATACTTTATCTCTATATGTTTCGATTTCCCTTGATGAATTGGGTTCTTAGATATAACAATGGTGGAATTGTTATCACAAAAAAATCAAAGTTGCCTCTTGTATGTACTTCAACTCTTCAAATATTCTCCTCACCTAAATAACTTGACATGCTATTATTGTGGCTGTTGAATATTTAACTTTAGTACTTGACAAAGCTATATTCTGCTGCTTCTTTAAAGACAATGAAATTGCTTAAAAGTTGAGTGTACGAACATAGTCTATTGTGTTTTTTCTGTCATCTACACAAGAGGCCCAATCGCTATCAGTAAAAGCAACAAGTTTATTTGATTTGCCTCTTTAATACCTGATGCCAAAATATGTAGTGCCTTGTACATAATGAAGAATTCTCTTGGTTGGCCCCAAATGATTTTTGTTTGGGCTGCGTATAAATCTTCTCAACTCCATCATTCATAGACAACTTCTTAATAGAACTTAATGGTGTTATTGTAGCCTTACAACTTCCCATTCTAACTCTCTTCAAAAGCTCAGTTGCATGCTTTCTTTGATAGATGAAAATTCTATATGAATCCTACATAACTTCAATTCCCAGAAAATAACGCAAAACACCCAAGTTTGACATTTCAAATGTTTGCATCATCGATATTTTAAACATTTCAACCATTTCAAAAGAATTCCCTATATAAACCATGTCATTAATATATATACATACAGCCAAAAAACCATTATCATGAATTTTCATATAAAGGGTAGGCTCATTAGCACTCTTTTGGAAATTATTTTGAGCAAAATAAGAATCAACTTTGTTATACTGGGCTCTTAGTGCTTGCTTGAGTCCATAGAGTGCCTTGTGTAATTTTTATACCTTATGTTCCTACCCCTTCAATACAAAGCCTTGAGGTTGTTCAACATATACATCTTCCAATAATCCACCATTAAGAAAAATAAATTTAATGTCCAATTGAAACACTACCCATCCCTAATAGGTTGCTACAGCTAAAAGTGTTCTAATAGTGTCAAAACGAGCAACTAGAGCATAAGTTTTAATGAAGTCAATACCTGGGATTTATATGTTTCCCTTAGCAACCAACCTCGCTTTGTATCTTTGTAAAGAACCATCAGAGCTGAGCTTCGACTTGTAAATCCACTTCAAGTCAATTGCTTTCTTTTCTATCGGTAAGTCAACCAATGTCCATATCTTATTCTTCTCAATTGCTTTAATCTCTTCACCTATTGCAAAACTCCATTCTTCTCTCTCTATTGCATCTTCAAAACAACTGGGCTCCATGGAAAAATGAGCAATCTCTCATGATTGGTATATGTCAGTAAGGCTCCTCATTCTCTTTAGTGACGATCCAGGTGATGAAAAAAAGATTAGTTGACTTGAATCAACGTTCTTCCCCAAATGATTTAGCTACACATCAACATTCTTCTAATTCCAAGCATCATTTTCATTAAAAACAACATCATGGCTAATAATTAATTTTTCCAACAAAGATGCATTTCACACTCTTATCATCCAACTTGCTTCTCAATTCAGTAGGTATGAAAGCATAGGCAATGGAACCAAATACTTTCAAATGGCTTACATTGGGTTTGTTTCCATGCCATGCTTCATGTGGAGTCGTACCTTTAATAACTTAAGTTGGAAACCAATTGAGAAGATAAACAGCTACCCCTACTACTTCAACCCAAAACTCCTTAGGTAGGCCTTTATCTTTCAACATACTTCTAGTTGCTTCAACAATCGCTATATTCTTCCATTTTATGACTCCATTTTGTTAGGACATGTAACTTGTTGTGAGTTGTCTTTGAATACCACCATTACTCCAAAAAGTGCTAAATTACGCATAAAGAAACTCACCACCACAATCAGTTTGTAGTGTCAAAATAAGACAACCACTTTCCTTTTACGCCATAGCTTTAAATTGTTTTAAACTTTCAAAAGCTTTTGTTTTTTTCTTTCAAAAAGTACACCCATTTATTTCTTCAAAAATCATCAACAAAAATTAAGAAATACTTACTTCTACTTAAGGATGATGTCTGCATTGGTCCATATATATCTGCATGCACCAATATTAGTGGCTTGGAAGTTCTCCATAATCTTCCTTTAAGAAACTTATCTTGATGTTGCTTCCCAAAAATGCAAGCTTCACAATGTTGTTTTTCTCCATCAATCATAGGAAGACCATCCACCGTATTCCTTTTGCACAACATGGTTAGTCCACTAAAATGAAGATGACCAAATCTTTGGTGGCAAAGAAAACTATCATCACTAGTTACATTGAAAGCCTTGACCAGAGCTTCAAAAAATACAAACAGAAAAATCGTATCAACTGTCATTTTCATAGAATGAATTAAATGCGAGTTCTTCTTATCATAAATCATGCACTTGCCATCATCAAACACAACATAATAACCATTCTTCATCAATTGACCTACACTAATCAGATTATGAATTATCCTAGGTATAAACATCACATCATGTAGTAACTTCATTCTACGTTCTGACAAAATAACAATGGTTCCCATTCCACAGACATAAACCCAGTTTTTGTTGCCCATTCTTACTTCCGTCTTAATTGACTCATCAAGCTCTATAAATAACCTTTTACTACCAATCATATGATTACTACAACCGCTATAAAGATACCAATCATCTTCAAACTTGTCTTCATGAGAAAGTAAGCAAGCAATAAATAAATTCTTTTCAGTAACAT
>JANQBM010000001.1:4600168-4629466 GCA_025594535.1 Erythroxylum domingense | reverse complement strand
AAAAAGTGAGCACACAGTAAGTGCTAAGTGTAAAGTGTTTTAAAAAAAAAAAATCATACCGACTTTTGTAAAGTGTTCAGTGCTAAGTGTTAAGTGATGTGACACGCCACCCTCACGGGGCACGGATCCGGGTATCACTATCGATATCGGGTTCGGGTTCAGCGGGAGTTGGGGTGTTACATTTAGGTTATGGCTTTGACCAAGTAAATCCTTATAAAAGTTTAAAAAAATCTCACTATTTTTTTTCCTTATCTTTAGGTAAAAGCCCTTCCCCATCCACTAAGTAAGATATCCTATTCTTTTTCATGTTTCTTCAAGCTAGAATTGTGATATAAAAGATACTAAAGTTATTTTCCCCTTCATATAGCTAACAGATCCTAGCTTTTTGTATAAGAAATGAGTTGTGAAATTAAAGTGATTTATTATAAAGATTAAGGGCCTTATATTTTTTAGCTTTCATATCCTTGTAAATTGGATCAGTATAAAAGCCCTACTTATTCTTCCTAAGAGCATCCTTAATTGACTGAAAATAAATATCAGTATCCCTGTAGACTTTATTTTAAAATGCTTTCAATTCCATCTTAACAGGTCCAAGTTTTCTCATGAATTGAAAAGCTTAAAAGTCTTGCACCTTGAGGTTGAACCCAACCATGATCACCTCCTCAAAACCACCAAGTGAAGCAAGAAAATTATAGAATCTAAATGGGGCTTTATAAGCTAAGGAGGAATTCAAGATCAATACCTCAACAATGGAGTGATATGAGACAAAAGGAGAATCAAATATAGCAAATCAGTCTGGAACTTGTATCATCTAAGAATCATTAACTAATGCTTGATCTAGCTTTTTTTCCTAATATACCACTCTCTTTGTTCATTATTACTCCAAATGCAAGAATGTCTAACAAAACTTAGATCCAACAAACCAATTTGACTTACCCCATGGTTTAGTTCATTAGTGAGGTTCTTATAGTTGATTTTAGTTCCTTTAGCCTCATCAGTTTGGGGTATGCAATTAAGGTCCCCTATAATCAACCAAGGACCTTGAATCCTCTTCTAAATTTGAAAAAGATCTTCTAAAAGAAAGGCCCTTTGAAAAGATAAATTAGTAGTATAAGTAATCAATACGTCAAAGGATTTACTATACCATTCAAAGAAACCAGTGAAGTGAATTAACTGAAAATAGAAAACTAGGTTACTAACCTGTATAAGAGAGGAATCAAAAGCCAACACTTTCCTACTATTGAAGTGGCGGGAATGGATTATGATGATAATCTATTTTGCATCAAAAAACCTCAAACTTGTCATAAGCTTGCCAAATTTTATTTTGGTTTTCAAAATTCCTTGGAGAACAAACTTCTTCTCTAAAATCACATCTTTACTAGCTTGTTATTTAAGAGACTGTTGAGCCTTTTATACTCCAAACTAAAAAAAGACACCAGCCATAGGGTAAGGAGCCTCCTACTTTAGCTTTTCTCACTTTTCTAGCAATTTTTCTTCTTAATGTAGGGGAGACAACAATAAACTCCAATTCGGAAGAGTTCTAAGACTGCTCATCATCCAAGTTCTAACTTATAGGTATATCCCCATACCTATCGTATAAGGCATGAAACTGCTCACTATGCTAGTAAGTTTCCTAAATTTGCATGAAGCTCTAAAACCGTTTCCTGTAGATCGTTCATTAATACCATTACTGTCCAAAGTTATAGCCAAAAGAAGAAGAACAAAAGACAATGAAAATGATGTTGTTTTTTTCACTAAAATGACATTGTTTTCTACATACTGATAACCTAATTAAAAAGCAATCTTCATTTGATTAACTTATCTTCATCTTCCTCCTCGTGTTCCAATAACTATAGTCGTCGTTCATCTTCTTCTAATGTGTTTTTCCATCTTCTTTTGTATATACCATCATCGACTCTCAATTTATATCCTGATTATTCCCACGAAATTTAGGGTTTTGTTTCTCCCACCCTCACTTTTTTTTCCTTTAATTGTAAGTTTCGTTTTCACTGCCTTTTTATTTGCTTAATTTCACTCTTTATATTTTTATATATCTTTCATATGGTTTTGTTTTTGAAAACTTTGGTGACTTTTAGTTATGTGCTAGGAATTTTATGATTTTTGCCTAATTCTTAAGTTTCTTTAGTTGTCTTCATTGCTTCTTTGATTGGTTTGCACATGTATTTATTGATTTTTGGGATAACGAAATTGGTTTTGGATTTTCTAGGGGATTGAATTGCGAAAATAATTTAAGATGTGGCAGATGATTGGTTTGGCATATTGTGGAGATTTTTGGCTACAAGTAAGGAGCTAAGACATTGATTCGTAATTATAGAGTTGAAAGTTTTCAACTCTTCGACTGTTTGGTTGTCTGTGAAAGTCAATTTGAATATTTTTCTTTTTGAAAATTCTAGAGAACTGTTGTAACTTTTGTTTCTATAATGGTAATTAACTATTGTTCTTGGAATTGTAAAATAAATTGGAGTTGAAGATGAGGAACTTAGGGAGGACTTGGAAATATGCATGTGAGTTTACTTTAGTGCTAAAAGTCAAACATAATAGGAATAGCTAGTCTTCAATGTTACTTATAATTGAAACAACCTTGACTAAAGATTCTTTGATTGTTTCTTTTGTGGAATGACAAGAGAAAGGTTGGTTATGTAATCCTATTATTTGTGTCTAGTAGAAAAAAAGTGCAGTTACAAGGGTAAGAAATGTGGGTAAGTGAAGGTTTTTTGAAAATTGGTGACACTATGTTTTTTGGAGCTTGGGATGATGTTAAATAGCAACGGAGTCGATATGTTAAAAACTTCATCAATGCATCATATATAGGACGCTCTAAATTTATCTCTTCTTCTAGAGGTCATTCTATATTGCTGATCTCCCACTTGGATTTATAATGGGATGGGTATTCAATTTAGGAGTTAGAGTGAGTCCAGACATAACCGTTTACTTGGACTTTTCTTTTTGTTAATTTTGGCCATTAAAGAAAGAGGAATAATAATAATGTTGATGTTTTAATACAACTGGAGAATATAGGGTGGAATGATTTTCTTGTGGAAATGTTGTCCAGACGGTGATATTGGCCATCATTATTATAAGATGCACTTGGGAAAAGGTGGTAGTTTTTAATATGGTTTGATTTTAAATTAAAATTGACTAGATGTAGATGAAGTGCATTTATAGGCTGAAAATGCTCTCCATCGAATGTAGAGATGGTCAAATACAAAGACCACATAATCAGTCAGAAGCACAACCCCCTTTAGTACCAAACTTATTGCTAATATTTTTGTAATTTGAGTATTTATAATTTGTAAATTGATCTCTTTATTTATTGTTTTATCTATTAGAATTGATAAATTTGTCATTAATATCTTGTATAGGAAGAATATTCTTTTTGTTAGTATAATTTAATGATATTTATATAATTTTATATTTATATAATATTACTTTTTATAAAGAATGTTCGATATTTTAAATAATAATATTTTTATATAATTTATTTTTATAATAAATTTGCAATAAAAAATATGTCAATACATTATATACAAAATATATTGTTCAATAATATGGATTAAAAATGTAACAAATAATATATCGCAACATTATATAACAAATAACCCAGGCCTTGCATCTCAGCGGAATTTCTATTGGATATTGTTATTGTTGTTGTTGTATATAACATTTGACTACGTTTTATAAAACGTATCTAAAAACATTTGGCTAAACTTTTAGAAATGTAGTTAAAAATATTTGGCTAGGTTTTTTAAAAAGTAGTTCAAAAGATTTGGCTACATTTCCAAAAATATAGCTAAAAACATTTGGCCACATTTATGAATATAGCTAAAAATGTTTGGTTACAATTATGAGAATGTAGGTAATAGTATTTCGCTGTGAAAAGAAAAACACAGTAAAAAACTATTAGCTACGATTTCTGAAAACGTCACATAAAGTTTTTAGCTACCAGAATTTAACGATGTTTTGTTTGACAAAATAAGAACGTAGCTAAAAACTATATGCGACATTGTTTATATATTTAACTACGTTTTTTTCATAATCAAATATCAACTTTGTTGTAGTGCTATCACACAATAAACATCCAAAATAGAGCTCCTAACTATTATTACATCCAGAGAATAACTAAATTACATATACACCACAAAAATTTGAAAACTCGATACAATGTGTCTGATAAAGAGTGCTTTGTTAGCCACCAGATCACGAACAAAATATATATCAATTTCAATGTACTTTGTACGAGCATGAGTGATCAAATCATAAGCAAAGAATGTAGCACCAAGATTATCACTCCAAAGAGTGGGTGTAACATTAGAGAAACCAATTTCTCCCTTAAGCGACTAGAGCAATGCTTCGATATTCAGCTTCAGTACTATATCTGACAACAGTAGGTTGTTTCTTAGCACTCCAAGAGATTAAATTAGGCATAAAATAGATGCAATATCCATAAGTAGAGAAATGATCGTCAGGACAACTAACACAATCAACATCACAATAAGCATGTAACTGAAGTGAGGAGGATCTGAGAAAGTGAATGCCATGGGATGATGTGGAGCAAAGATAAAAGAGAATATGTTTAACTACAGTCCAATGCACATCAGTAGGGCAATGTAAAAACTAGGAGACCTTATTCACAACAATTTGAATATCAAGGCAAGTAAGGCAGAGATACTGAAGAGTATCGCACTTGGTCCAGCTCGGTCTAACCCACGGATTAGGCAACCCATAGCTCGATGGGCCACTGGGAGGATCGAGCCGGCCCGACCTATCCATTATTTTCTAAAATTTTTGACAAAATGACGTCTTTTTACACATTCCGATTAGGCCAAGGGGTCTTAGCACGTAGCCCGGCCAACCTAGGCCAAAATCGGGCCGAGTTAAGCCAAGATTGCCATCTCTAAATAGCACCAACAATGTTTCAATACTCAGAGGAATCAGAAAGAGGTGTGCCATAATTTTTAGATAGAGGGAGAGACGTAGTGATCAAAGTGTGAACAAGTTTAGAATGATAAAGATCGGTCCAAAGAAGAAGATCATTAGTATATTTGGTTTGGGTAAGAAGAATACCAATAGCGGGCTTTATGAAGATGATAGATATAATAAGGATAGTGTGGATATTGAAAACCAAGAGGTTGGGACTAAAGACTTGTTCATAAAGATGACCATGAAGGAAGGTGTTGTTAACATCAAGCTGGTGAATTAACCGATGTTTGGAAAGAGTAATGGTAAGGATGAGATGATACAAACAAGGCCAAGATAAGGCAACACACCCTTTCATTGTGCCAATTGGACAAATAACTCGAGCTCATGCTAAGAGAATTAAGGAGTCAATGGCGGGGTTGATTCGGGAGATTCAAATGAAGAGTTCAAGTGTCGAACCAGAGGAGGAGGTGTTCCATTATGTCAGTTGGACCATTATAGCAAGCGTGGACTAAGCGCAGGAATAAATTTGGTAGAGAATCGAGTTCCAAAGGAAAATTATCCCAAAGAATTATTGTTTTTACAATTTTGGCAAAAGAATCGAGCTTCAAAGGAAATTATCCCAAATACTGCTCTTTGAATTAATTTTCCTATTTAGTCTTTATACCATGTTCTTAATTAACTTAGATATTTTTCCATATGTGGCTAGGTATACTTCTATACTATAAATACTTTTTTCCATTATAAGGAAGACACTTCTCTTTTGATTAATTAAAACAATTCTCCTGTGAGTTTGTGAGCTTATCGCTCTCAAGTCTTACGGTTCCATTTTCAAACACTTTCAAACTTATCGAAGGCATGATCATCCTTTGTGGTGCTCAACTCTCAAGGGTTCTTTAAACAGCATCTTTACGGGTCCAAGGTTTCATATACCTTAGGTTCTCAATTCGTGTTTACTGAGTCTTAGATATTTTTGATCTATCTACTAGACGTTAGCTTTCTTAGGAATATTAATCCATTTATTTTTTTCATGTTAGATGGTATCAGAACCAATTTCTAAACTCCGGTAAGCTATCTTTTTGTTTGTCCTTCTTTTTTGTTGAATTAAAAAAACAAAACAAAACAAAAACAAAAACATCCTTTGTTCTCTGGATTCACGTATACTCCTCCTTTGCTATCTCAACAGTGTCAATAGTAATTACTTCTCTCTTTTAACCCTTTCTATCACAATAGTTATTATTCCCTCGTGAATTTTTATTAAAAAAATATTTTTCAAGTATGTTCCTTTTTTTCCTTACTTTGCTATTTCGTGAACTGTTATTTGTAAAAACGAAAAAATGAAAAAATTTCTGTTCACAACTTCTCTTGCTCACTTTTCACCATTCCAGCATTATCATATATCTTTTATTACTTGTGTTTTGAATTTTTGTCAAAAAAATCTATTAAATCTTGATTAACTTTCATTGTTATCCTTTGTTATTCCAATATTCTTCATTATTACTCCCGTGATTTATTAAAAAAAATCTGGTCGTTTTATTATATTTCCAAATTGAAATCCTAACCTCTAATTCTTAAATTGATCCTTCTTATCCTTTCCTACAATATTACCCTAATAGTTGAGTTAGACGAGTGCGGTCACTGATTGATTGAGTTTGTTGAGTTCGAAGATCGAACTAAGAAGTGAGGGCACTGAGAGGTAAAAGACAGATTGTGTGTGAGACTAGTATCTGGTAAAAGTCATTGAATAAAAACATGAGTGAAATTCTCTTTGTCACGAGAGGACACTAGCACACTTGCACGTATGGTTGATAACTCAAGTAATAATACCAGACTATCGAAGCAAAACTAAGATCTATTCACTCAAATACAACAGTTGCAGGAGATGGTAAGAGGATTGGCTGATGTTAATAGAATAGGATAATCGATTGGGTAGGATTGAGGGTGGAAGGGTAGCAAACCCAAGGTAGGGGAAACAATGCGAGAAATAACGTGGGAGTTAGGGGTGTGAGGGTGAATACACATGGGGAAGGAGATGGGGATGTTGATGATGAGTGGGGAAAAGAGTACGATTGGGTTACAGATGATGCTGGGAGAGCTCGATGGGGAAATAGGCAACCTAGGGGTGCATATAGAGGTCGTGGAGAGTTGTATGATGATCTGGGGAGTGTTAAATTAAATCTACCCACATTCTTGGGTAAGAGTGATCCAGAGGCCTACCTAGAATAGGAAAAGAGGGTGGAGCTGATGCTCGACTGTCATATGTTCTCGGAGGAGAAAAAGGTGAAGTTGGTAGTTACTAAATTTTGGTGGGTTCAATTAGTTAATGGTAGGAAGAGAAATCGGGAGAGGCCGATAGAGACATGGGAAGAATTAAAGGTTGTCTTAAGAAGGAGATATGTCCCTAATCACTACTATAGGGAGATTTATCGTAAGTTGCAGACTTTGCCTCAAGGAAATCGAAGTGTGGATGACTATTTTAAGGAGATGGAGATGGCTATGATTTAGGCTAACATTCAGGAGGACCAGGAGGCCACTATGGCACAATTTTTAAGTGGTATAAATAGGGAGATAGCTAATGTGGTTGAACTATACCATTATGTGGAGTTGGAAGAATTGGTGCACATGGAAATGAAAGTGGAGAAACAGTTGAAACAAAGAGTGATTTCCAAACCCACAACTAGAGTTAGTAGTTTCTCAAAAACCAAGTGGGGTGATGAAGGGTCAGAAAAGTTAGGTTGGAAGAGCAAAGGGGAATCGTCAAGAGGGAAAGAAGAATTGACACAAAGGGACAAGGATAAAGTAAAGACCACACAAAAACACAAGGAAAATATGGGAACCACATCTTCTAGGAATCGGGACATTAAGTGCTTTAAATGTCAAGGGATGGGGCACATAGCTTCTCAATGCCCCAATAAGAGGACAATGGTGAACAAGAACGGGGTTATTGAGACAGAAGATGAGCAAAGTGATGAAGAAGAGATGCCAGAAGCAGATGATGAGGCCTATGAGGATGATGAAGATTTAGGGTTAATGGTTGTCCCAACAACTTTGGTGTCTAAGACAGCCCTTAATACTCGGGCGCAGGTAAATTAGGGAAACTTGCAGCGGGAGAATATTTTTCATACCAGGTGTCTTATAAGAGGAAAGCCTCAGAGTATGATTATTGATGGAGGTAGTTGCACTAACGTGACTGTATGATTATTAATGGAGGTAGTTGCACTAATGTGACTAGTGTAGCTTTTGTGGAGAAGATGGGGTTACCATTGATCAAACACCCTAAACTTTATAAGTTACAATGGCTCAATGGCAATGGTGAGGTCAAGGTGAACAAGCAGGTGCTAGTAGAATTCACTATTGGGACTTATACCAATAAGGTGTTATGTGATGTAGTTCCAATGCAAGCAACCCATATTTTATTAGGAAGGCCTTAGCAATTTGACAGGCGAGCCATGCATGATGGTTACAAGAGTCAGTATAGCTTCAATATAGACGAAAGGCCAATTATATTGGGGCCTTTAACCCCTCAGCAGGTCTATAAGGACCAAGCTAAGTTGAAACAGGAGGTAGATGAGAGATTACAAAGAAAAAATATTGAGAAAGTGAGTGTAAAAGAGGAAGAAAGTTTAATTGGAAAAATGAGAGGAAAAAGAAAAGAAAAAGAGAAAAAAGAGAGTACGAAGGAAAGAGTTTCTTTACAAAGAAGGGTGAGATTGTGAGGGCCTTATCATAAAACCAACAATTAATTTTGTTGGTATATAAGGCATCTCTCCTTGCTCTTAATTTGACTAATAATTCCCTCCCCAGTTTGGTTGTTTCTTTATTACAAGAGTTTGCGGATGTATTCCCCGAGGAGATACCCAGTGGGTTACCACCCATTAAGGGAAGCAAACACCAGATAGACTTTATACCAGGCACTACTATTCCAAACTGACCAGCTAACCCTGAGGAGACAAAGGAACTTCAAAGGTAGGTAGAGGAACTTATGAACAAAATGTACGTGACGGAAAGCATGAGCCTATGTGTTGTACCCATCTTACTCGTACCCAAGAAAGAAGGAACCTAGAGGATATGCGTTGGTTGCAGAGCCATTAATAGCATAACGATAAAGTATCACCCCTATTCCAAGGTTAGATGATATGCTAGACGAACTTCATGGGGTTAGAATGAGAGAAGGGAATGAATGGAAAATGACATTTAAAGCAGAATATGGCTTATATAAGTGGCTAGTTATGTCGTTTGGATTATCAAATGCACCTAGTACTTTCATGCGGTTAATAAATCATGTCTTGGGTAACTTCATCGGTAAATTTATTATGGTATATTTTGATGACATTCTTATTTATAATACATGCTTAGAGATTCACATTGGACATTTGAGAGAGGTGTTGAATATACTTAGAGAGGAAAAATTTTACGCTAATATTAAAAAATGTCATTTTTGCATGGATAAAGTCGTTTTCCTTATATTTTTTGTGAGTCATGATGGAGTGGAGGTGGATGAGGAAAAGGTAAGAGCAATTAAGGAATGGCCCACACCTAAAAGTATCATAGAGGTAAGAAGCTTTCATGGGATGGTTAGTTTTTATCGCAGGTTTGTTAAAGATTTTAGCACACTAGCTGCTCTCATCACTGAAGTAATTAAGAAAAATGTAGGATTTAAATGGGACAAGGCACAGGAAATAGTTTTTAATGTGATTAAAGAAAAATTATGCTCTGAACATTTTCTAGCTTTACCTTATTTTTCCAAGACTTTTGAAATTGAATGTGATGCATTGGGTATAAGTATTGGTGTTATTTTAAGGCAAGATAAGAGACCTACTGCATATTTCAGTGAAAATTCAACGAGGCACCACTCAATTATCCTACCTACAATAAGGAGCTCTATGCCCTCATTAGAGCATTAAAGATATGGCAACACTATTTATGGCTAAAGGAGTTCGTGATTCACACTGATCACGAGTCATTAAAGCACCTAAAGGGACAAGGCAAGCTAAATAAAAGACATGCCAAATGGATGGAATTCATTGAGTCCTTTCCATATGTGATCAAATACAAACAAGGTAAGGAGAATATGGTAGCAGATGCCCTATCTCGCAGGTATGCCTTAATTACTACTTTAAGTACTAAATTGTTAGGATTTGAATTTGTTAAAGAATCGTATAAGAAGGATCCTGATTTTTCTCATATATGTGTTACATGTGAGAAGGGGACAGTTAATCGATTTTATAGGATGGATGGGTACTTGTTTAGAGAAAATAAATTGTGTATACTCATTTGTTTGATTAGGGAATTGTTGGTTAAGGAAGCCCATGGGAGTGGTTTAATGGAACATTTTGGGGTACAAAAGAATTTAGGTGTGTAGAACATTTTTATTTGTCTAGGATGAGACGAGATGTGTAAAAATTTTATGCAAATTGTGTCACTTATAAGAAGGCTAAGTCTAAAGTGTTAGCCCAACGTTTGTACACACCTTTACTCGTACCCGATAAGCCTTGGACAGAAATTTCTATGGACTTTGTACTGAGTTTACCTTAAACAAGCAATGGGAAAGATTCTATTTTTATGGTAGTCGATCGGTTTAGTAACATAGTGCATTTTATTCCTTGTCGTAAAACTAATGATGTAACCCACGTAGCATAATTGTTCTTTAGGGAATTAGTACGTCTTCATGGGATTCCTAAGACTATCATGTTAGATCGAGATGTTAAATTCCTTAGTCATTTTTGGAAGGTCTTGTGAGGGAAGTTGGGAACAAAATTACTATTTTCTGCCACATGTCACCCCCAAATTGATGGTCAGACCGAGGTAGTTAACCGGACTCTATCTCAATTACTTCATGCTATTATAAAGAAAATTCTTAAGAGTTAGGAAGAGTGTTTGCCTTTTGCTTAATTTACATATAATAGAACTGTACATTTGTCTACTGGTTATTCACCTTTTGAAATTGTGTATGGTTTTAATCCTTTGTCCCCATTGGACTTAATGTCTTTGCCTGTTGATGAAAAGACTAGTTTAGATGGCAGGAGGAAGGTAGAATTGGTAAGGTCACTTCATAAGAAAGTGAAAATTCAAATTGAGAAGAAGAATGAACAGTATACCAGCCAGCCAACAACGGATGACGTAAATTTATCTTTGAACCAGGTGATTAGGTGTGGCTCTATATGCATAAAGAGAGGTTCCCAAAGTATAGGCAAAATAAGTTGCAACCACGAGGGGATGGACCGTTTCAAGTCATTGAAAGGATCAATGACAACGCATACAAATTAGAGCTCCCACGTGAGCACAATGTATCGACTACTTTCAATGTTAGTGATTTATCTCCTTTTGACACAGGTGTTGATTCGTGGACGAATCCTCTTGACGAAGGAGGAGATGATACGAACAAAGCCAAGATAAGGAAACGGGACCCTTTGCATGTACCAATTAGGCCAATAACCTGAGCTCATGCTAAGAGAATTAAGGAGTTGATGGCGGGGTTGATTCGGGAGATTCAAATAAAGAGTTCAAGTGTCGAACTAGAGGAGAAGGTGTTCCATTACGTCAGTTAGACCATTATAGCAAGCATGGACTAAATGCAAGAATAAGTTTGGCAGAGAATCTAGTTCCAAAGGAAAATTATCCCAAAGAATTATTCCTTCTACATTTTTGGCAAAAGAATCTAGCTTCAAAGGAAATTATCCCAATAACTGCTCTTTGAATTAATTTTCCTATTTAGTCTTCAGACCATGTTCTTAATTAATATAGATATTTTACCATATGTAGCTAGGCATACTCCTATACTATAAATACTTGTTTCCATTATAAGGAAGACACTTCTCTTTTGATTAATTAAAAACAATTCTCTTATGAGTTTGTGAGTTTATCGTCTCAAGCCTTACGTTCAATTTTCAAACACTTCTGAACTTATCAAAGGCATGATAACCCTTCATGGCGTTCAACTCTCGAGGGTTCTTCAAACTGCATCTTTTCAAGTCTAAAGTTTCATATACCTTAGGTTTTCAAGTCGTGATTGTTGGGTCTTAGAGATTTCTGATCTATCTACTGGATGTTAGCTTTTTTGGGAATATTAATCCATTTATTTTTTTCACGTCATGAGATGAATGGTAGTGGGTTTAACAACAAAACTAAAGGTATCAGTCTGATCAATGCCAAAAGATTGGTGAAAACCTTTGGTAACCAAACAAGCTTTATAGTGCTGAGTAGTGCTATTAGGATTATGTTTGGTATGAAAGACTTATTTATAACCAATAATGTTAGCATTTGGGAGAGGAGGAACAAGAGTCTAAGTATCGTTGTAATGGAGAGCAGTGAACTCATCATGCATAACCTGACGCCAGTAAGAAAATTTATTTTCCTAGGTAAAGGACAAAAGGTCAGGAGAAGATTTAGTAAGCATGGAGTGGGTGATGTAGTCAAAAAATGATTGAAAATTTTGAGTCTAATCATAAGTCCATGTGACCATTGGATGGGAAGATTGTGTTTGGTGAGATGGTGAAGGGGGTGCAAAGGTTAGTGGTAAAGGAGAGGGAGAAAGTGGAGTGAAGGGTAAGGGAAGTGAGTGAAGTGTAGTGGGTGAGGATGTAGACGATGGGGGTAGAGAGTGAGCATAAAGAAAATCATTTTCAAGGAAGCGAACATGACGAGAAATATAAAGTTTGGATGTCGAGAATCAAAGCAATGATAGCCTTTATTTTGAGAATAGTAGTCAAGGAAGACACATGGAGTGGATTTAGGTGTGAGTTTATCAGGGGCGAACCAAGAAAAGGAAAGTACATGAATCCAAAAACTCATAAATTCGAGAGATTTGGTGGGGTGGTAAATAGTAATTCATAAGGGGAGTTATTATTGAGGATAAGAGTAGGTAAGAGGTTGATAAGGTAGATAGTAGTACAGAAAGCTTCAAATGAAAAGACTTTGGGAAGAGAGGAATGAAGAAGAAAAGTAAGATCAGTTTTAGTGATATGACAAATTTTGCATTTAGCAAGACCATTTTATTAAGGAGTGTAGGGACAAGAAATGCGGTAAGTGATCCATTGTTGGTAAGATATTGGGCAAAGATGCCTTTGATGAGTTCATAGGCTCCATCATATTGAAATTGTTTAATGTGGGTGGAGAATAATTTTTCAATTATGGTTTAGAAAGTTTGAAAATTATGTAATGCATGATATTTGTGAGTTGGGGGATAAATCCACGTCTACGTATTTAAGTCATCAATGAAAAGAATAAAATAACGAGAACTAGAAAATGAATAGAAAGTCCCCAAATATCATAGTGAAAAAGTTACAAAGGGGTGGCAGAAAGACAAGAAGAATGTGATAGGGAAGACGAATAGTTTTTCCTTGAAAACAATAAATATAAGAAGTTATGAAATTTGAACTAACACTTAAAGATATAGATAATTTGGAAAGTGTAGAATGACACGGATGACTAAGAGGTTGATGCCAAAGATTGAGTGAAGCCAGAGTGACTGTGTCAGCAACAAAATTGTGAAAGTGCAATGGAATCCTTATTAAATAGAGATTATTGTTGATGGAACTCCTAAGGAGCGACATCTTGGTTTAAAGATACTTTACAACATAACCAAAGGAATTAAATTCAATGAGACATGAATTGTCAGTAAGAAATTTAGCAATATATAACAGATTTGTAGTGAGATGTGGAAATATTAAAACATTATGAAGATAAAGTGGACAAATTTATATAGGGAATGTAACAAGATAGGTAGAGGAAATAGGAAGAGTTTTACCATTACCAACAACTACTTGGTTGGGGCCATCATATGGAGTTAAAGAGTCCACAAGATGAGTGTCGGGTGTTATATGGGTAGTACCACCAATGTCAGGTAAACATTCAACAGTATCGTTGGAGGGAAAGGGATGAGCATCTTTAAAGTCATGAATATCCATGGCTGAAAAGGCAGAGTTAAGAAAAGTAAAATAAAAAAAAGAGCCCAGTAGGGTAATTTTGAGATCCGAAATACCGAAAATAGCAATGGGCTGCAATGTGACCCCACTTCCAACATATTTGGCATTAGGTAGGAGGTTTATTAAAATTGATCTAGGTTGGGTGTTTTGTGGTGGGGTATAGTATTTGGAATTAGGCCTAGAGACTTTGGTTTAGTTCTGTTATGTTGGATGTAGTTTAGTGTAGGAATGGACTAATGTGATTGTCAATAGTTGCGAGTTCCTCAGCGATGGTGGAGACAGTGTTAAGAAAATCAAAGACCAAGAAAGCGCCTTTCTTGAGTTTGTGAAGTTTGCATTGAAGGAGCAACCGCTGGGACGAGGACTACTGGAGAAAGTGGCATTCTAGGATGATTCAAAGGTCAAGAGTGGTGGTGCACCTGAGAGTTAGGCAACCGATGAAGCTAGAGAGGGGCACTATGAGGTAATAATAGACAAGGCAGTCAAAATTTTGCCATTTAACAAATTCAAGTGATGTACTATTTTTTGGGGAGATAAAAGTGTCTTTAGCGTAGACAAGAAGATCAAATCCAGAGAGAAACAATTTAGATTTGGTTTCGCCAGACCAGGTAATTAGTCGTGTCTAGGGGTGTGGTAAAAAAGTTGGTTAATTGGTTAAATGGTAGAATTGGGGTGGTAGGTTCTGCCATAGCTGGTATTGGTGATGATGGAATGAAGGTGAGGTTCTTGAAATGATGTAGGGAGTTTAGGACAAATAGATAAGGATGTGAACATTGTTGCAAAGGTGTGTAGATGAACAAGTGTGAGGAAGAGTTGGTTATATCATGTGGTATTTAAATGGATTTTATTGATGTTTGATTGTATGTTGGAATTGTACAATTCTGCTAAAAAGGAAGGTTTGCTGTGTTTTTTTTTGCGTGTTGGTTTTTGCGGTTATTTAGAGATGATCTAAATGTGTTTTGAGTAGTCTAGATTGGATATCATAGGTTGGCTGAAAAAATTAAGAGAGACAGGGGTTAGCTCTGATATTATGAAGAAATTGTGAAAAGTGTGTATAAAATAAGTATTGCTTTTGATACATTTTGTAAAAGGCTTATAAGCCTTTATATACAAGTAAAAACAGAATCAGAAGAGATTTATATAATATATCTACCACTAATATTATGATCTAGTTTGATCTAAGTTTATCTGGAGAGATTGAATAGTAATCTTGTCTACAGAGATTAAATAGTAATCTTGAGATACATGTAGAACAAACATTATCAAAAGACTTATAAATCACACTTTTCTCTAAAGTATCTGCAGTAATATCTTCTTCTGCATTTAAATAAATTACAAATTAGTAACATACGAAATTTTCCTCTTATACATCATACCTTTAATGTTAAATATGTTCAAAATAAGATATCAACTTACCATCAATAGTTGTTCTTATTTCATTCATTGTAATAAATACATTTTCTTCAAAAATCGACTTTCCAAGTTCATTATAATCAAGATCAAATGATAGTTCTTATTTTTAGATTAAAAAAATATATGATCAATACAATTAATATCAATTAGATCATATGTTATCTTTTTACTAAGCATCTTGAATACATAATAGAGAAATTATAAGGTCAATAGTAAAAATAAAGTTAATGACAAATGCAAACATATCAAGAAAATACATTTTCTTCATTCTTATATTATAAGTAATGTAAACAAGGTCATTGAGTCTTTGTTCTTCTAGGTGATTTTGTTTTTTGTATGAATGTGCTAAAAAATGCTCAAATTACGTTCACAATTTGATACAGAAGTTGTTTAACTAAGTAATCAAATAGTAAGCTTTCTCAATGTCGAAGCACTTTCACCAAATAATCTTTATCACTCATTTGCATTTTAAATCAATAGTTATAAATTTAAAAAATATATTACTAAGTAAAGTATACAATAACGAATAAAAACTTATTATGCTACATTTTTTTATCGTAAGTTGTCTCTTTACAGAAGATCTAGCAAAACTCATTAAACCTTCACAATACAATTTAATTTTATTTATTACCTTTGATTACTCTTCATTAGAGAATATACTTTTGTATTCAACCACATCAAAGAGATCACCTATAATATCAGCATATGTACATATATCTCTACTATATAAGCAATCAGGATTGAGAAAGTAAGCTGCCAAGTGGATCATTTAAGTAAGATACTTATCCCATTATTGATCAAAAATATCTGTATACCAAAGATGGCTTCTCATCTGAGTCTACAATCCTCAACAACATATATATATATATATATCCTAAAGATAGCTTCTCATTGAGTCTACAATCCTCAACAACCTTATAAGTGGAGCCACAATCCTCATAACAATCAAGCAAGCATGCCAAAATTTATTATCTAGAATAATAGTATAGAGCTCTTTTCCTTTTACACCCTTTGATAACTTATGACTTAAAAAGTTTTTACTTGTCATTAAATTTTAAAGTGCTTCTTTATACTCATAAACACTTCTCAAAGTTATAAATGTAATTGCAAACCTAGTAGCAGTAGGGCAAACAATCTCCACCCAATCTTCTTACTTTTTAGCCAAGACAATAATCTTATATGATTATACTCAAAAATTATGATCTTAGATGCACTTGAAGTAAGATTAGAAATATAGTTCATACAACCAATGTCTTTTTAAATAAGATTTATACAATGAGCTGATATAGAGACCAATAAATACGTTGATAATTTAAGTACATAACTGATACATAATTAATTGCAATGTCTGTAAGAAAGTGTACAACAGTTGGTCCAACTTACTAAAGAATTTCAGAAAATTATTCAAATAAAGTATGAGCACTTTTAATCATATCAAAAGCATCAATAGACTTGATAAAAATTATTCCAACATTACAATAAACTAATAAATTAATCAAATTTCTTTGTCTTTTATCATTCTACCCATCTATCATAATAGTGCATATAGTTGTTTCTTTACTAGACTTATATGTGTGTAAAATCATCTGACTTTTTTTTCTAATCTTTAAACAAAGGCACATGAATCTTATAATAAGAAGGTCTTTTGGATCTTAGACCCATCGATATTGTAGCATTTATTACTTTTTGAAAATAAAGTGAATTTAAAGGAACACATGAATGATAGAAACATCTAGCCCATGCTCATTTACTTCACAAAACAACATCCTTATTAACCAAAATACTTTTTAAACTAGGTTGAGAATCAGGAGTAGCTCTTCAGGAAAATAAAATTCTATGTCACTAATAACTTTCCTTTCCCCTTTATGTAATACTTGTTGTGCTTCATCGTTTTCAAAAAATACATTATGAGCCTCTTTATTTTTATTTTTTCTTTTTCTTTTTTACTTGTTGTTGCAAATAATTTACAATCCTCTCATATACATCAAACGGTACTTTTTTGCAAGAAGCAATATTACCTTTAATATTAGCAAGATATTCTTTAATTCTATAAATTCCAACTCCTTTAAATATTCTACCGCAAAACATATAATTATTTTAAATATTTCCATTAGATGTTTGGGAAGAAGAAAAATACTTCTATGATGAATCAGACTTACCATGAGTAGAAGATGTTAAGTTCATCAAATCTTTTTTTGATGATTCCATATTCTCCATTATAATTTCAACCTAAAAATTCAAAAGAGATTTTTTTAAGTTTTTTACACTACTGTAAGTTTTGGAAATTATAAAAAAGAAACATATATTGAAAACACTTATCCTATTGAATAAATTGTGTTTAAGAAATTAGTATAGTTAATAATATTCATTTTAAAATATGGTAATATGAAAGTTAAAAAAAAAAGACATACAAGTGAATGAAAAAGCTTTTACTTACTATATGTCCTGTTTTCGTAAACAGTTGAAAATAAAAATGGAATAACTAATCTTAAAATCCTCAACCTTTTGAGACTTTTTTAATTTAATGCTCAAATATTTAAAAATTTTAATTGAGTGAGCAACTTTTAAACCCTTAGCAGTTCTGCTCAAAATATTAGTTTTGTTAATAATTTGTTATTTTAATTAACATAATCTTTATTGTCTATGATATGTAGATGTTCACCTGGAAAAATAGTAGTCATGGTTATAGTAAAGTACATAGAATTTTTTCAAGTGAACACGTACATATCATGAACAACTAAGATTTCATTAACCAAATTGACAAATTAGTAGTGGAACTAATGTTTTGAACTAAATTATTAAGGTTTTAAAATATTGGTTACTTAGTTGAAAATTTTAATAGCGTGGGTACTAGATTGAAAAAAATTCTAAAAGTTTAGGCTCTTGAAGATTTGTTATCCTAAATAAATATAGATGCCTTCATTTTTTCAATTAACATATTTGATAAGTAAATTAGACTAGACAAACTATCTAAGTTTTGGAAAAAACTAAAAAGAGAGAGAAATAATTTCATCAAAAAAAACCTTCTCCAACTTAATACAATCATACATGATACAACAACTCTTTCAATTTTCTTTTTTATGGGATCAACGAAGCAATATATGGACTAAATTCATAATATTCTAAACAAAACATGGTAAGATGGGTTGCTGTATTTATAAAGTCCCAAACAAATAAAATATTGATGACTTCATTAGAAGATTGATGTATTTATTTATTTTTACGTTAACACTATTGAAATATTACTATATAAGACTATCAAGTCATATATAAGGGGAGTTTGAACTTGCGACCTCACTTAAGCTAGGAGAGCCCCTTATCAACTCACCTGCGCCTTGGAATCAGAGCTTTGCTTCCTGTAAAGGACCTATCCAGTACGAGCGGAAATTAGTCCAGATGTGGATGACTTAAAGGTGTCTTCTTATAATTGAGACCCGCCTAGAATATCTCGTGGGCAACCAAAAAAAAAGAATAAAATGACCTATGATTTTAAAATATTTACGGTTCACCAAAAGTCAACCGATTTTTAATTCTAACAGTTTTAAACACTAACTAAACCAGACAATTGACCAATTCTTACTTTTTTGGGTTGAATCAACAAGTCCGGTTCAATTTTAAAAATATTGCTTTAAACAATCAATTGCTCTTAACTTTACATTTGAATCTAGTTAAATATTTAGGTTTAAATTAATGTTTTTGTCTTTTTTATTTTCTAGACTTCGTTTGGACGTTTGTTTCTATTTTATTGGTTTGGGCTTTAAGATTGATTCTTATGTCTTATTGCTTTCTCCTTCCATAGGCCTGAAAGAGAGATATAAAAAACATGATCTTGTGACAAAAGGATCGATCACAGGCTATTGACAAGCTGGGCCTAAGCTTGGAAACCTAGCTCTAACACTTATGGTGCAAAACGAACCTCAATGCGTATTTACCAAATAATCTGAAGATGAGAAGAAAGAATTAGAATGGCAAGATTTAGCGAACAAAGCAAATTCATGTATCCAATTCCTTTGTGCCGAACCAATTTCCAGAATTACAATGTGTACTAATTACGACCATCTTTTTCACAATTGTACTCGCATTATTCATAATTATCACAATAACCTTTTCTAGGATTTAACTGAGAATGGCACAAAAGATGAACATACGATTTTCAATTTTTGGGGTAAACTATAGAAATAAACTGTAGATGAGTGATAGATCCCACGGGACTAGAGTTATCGGGTTGCAGCACGTGATTGCCCCCACAAAAATAGGCCACCTACCATACAAACCAGCAATCGACCTGTTAGCCCTTTACCCTCCGACAACTTCCAGTTCAGGTCCTGTTCTAAACCTACAAAGCTTCCGTATATTGCTCGACTTAATCTAAACAGAAAGCCAAAAAAACAGTTGCCACTGGAAATAAAAGACAAGGGGAAATTAAAGAGCAGTAAGTGGAAGTCTTGCTAGGCTGTGTTTATACCCCACCAAGTGCTTGTTGCCATGTGTCCATGCCGTGAATAGTCAATTTTAGAGCTTGGAGACGCTCCCATGAATAGTGACATTAGGTAAGTAGAGCTTTCAGGCTTCAGCTGTCTGTAAGACTAGAATCTTTCTAATTTGTTGTCACCAATATTTTATTGCTAGTAAGTTAGAGGCATAGACCAGCATTTTAAACTTCCATCACTGTGGTTGGCATTTGTTTTTTTTTTTTTTGGCACCAAAAAGTCTAAAATGAAAAGCTAAAATCTTGACTAGCTTAAACTTTGTACTTATTTTAATTACCGGAGAGCTCTTCCTTCAATAGATCTGTACTCTACTCTACTTTATTCATTAATTTATTTTTAATTTCTCAAAAAAAAAGTTAAACTTATTACTCAACAGTATGAATGTTTATTTATATTATGTAATCGAGTTCTGTTATTTGTTTGCCATGTTTGTACCCGTTTCAGGACATGATTCAAATCCAAGGTTGTTAAAATTTCTTGTCATAGGATTGGCTGGAACCCAAGGAGTTGGATACTGGTTAATACTACACAAAAAAATGTTTAATCAGAAAAAGCGTGGCATATAGGTTTGTACAGAAAAAGCACTAACCAGCGACAAGCCGTTTTGTCAGCTACTGTAAATAGAGCACTGTGAGCTCCAGTTCCATTATGTAAAGGGGGATTTTGTGAAGTATTATTCAAGATCCTGTTTTTGTTGAATTTTCCTGCTGAACTTTTATATCAATGAAGTTTGATTGACAGGAAGGGTCTACTCATACAATGGCTATCTTGGAAAACTGGCGTCAACAGCACGGTAACAGATCCCTGGTCTGTTTTGGTTTCGGTATTTTTATTATCCACATATTTACGTAAATATATAAATATAAAAATAAAATTAAAAGACCGTATCCGAAACGGAACAGTACAACAACACCTGCCCCGTAACTTACATGTTAGTTCTGTTCCTAGACTCTTATCTATTTGATTAGTAAATTAATAATTTGATAAAAAAGCAATTTTTGTTCTTGTTCCTGTTTTTTATTTGGTTGTTGTTGAATTGATTGATCTGTGTACACTCAGCTCTCTTTCTTCTTTGAAAAACAAAGCAACAAGAGTAAAATATATAGTAAAGTTAACAAATTAAGGTATTTGATCAAAGTGGTTTCGTCATTATAGCATGCATGACTTAAAATATGTGACTTTAGGTAGAATCTACAAGTTCTATAGCCACTTCATATAGATAGATCCATAATTAAACGCATCATCGCAATCATATTAATTAGTTAAATTGATTTAGCTAAGCTAATCTAGAAAGCATGGTATTAGAAAAACCAAATGTGTTTGTGCTATGATAATTGATATATGCAGTAACAAAAGTCAGCGTACAGCATCATAAATCTGAAGGATACTTCCACTAAAAGTCTAAAACCATGATTATTTGCACTAAAATCTATCAATTGCAATACAAGAACTTGGCCTTGGATCTACTTATCCAAAACCATCGCCTCAATGATACTACACTCGAAATCTCTCGTTGTATCATTGGGTCTCAATCTACCACACCGACCAAAACTCGAAAAGGAGTTAATGGGGTCCTAATAATAAGCATATTATGTAAAGGACAGGGCAGTATAGTATAGGTGCTTATACCAGAATCCTAAGGTGATAAAACAGCAGTAGGTTTAATATTATTTCACCATCAAATGATCTTCACTTTGTCTATGCCAAAAAGACAAAAAGCCAAAGAAACAAAAGATGGTAAAAAGGAGAAAATCCGTGTGCTTACTTTTGGATCCCGTCTCTACTTTCGAGTTAACTAGTAATGTTTTTTTTTGTTTTTTTTAGCTAGGATTGGTAACGCGAAAGTCTCAAAGTCGAATACAGGAAACAATTTTTTGATAAGATATATAAAAATGCATACAATTAATAACTCTCTCAACCCTGCAAAACGGATAACCTTGTATGCTAAAGCAGTCCTTTTTCTATTTTCGATGGGAAAATAATACAAGCTAAGCTGAATCATACTGAAAATGACTAAATGAGTTCCCAACTTTTGCTCATATAGTTCTTTCACTAGTTAATAATTGAAGCTAAGAGACAAAATTTGGGTGGCCTTTGTCCAAATTGGACAAGAAAAACTTCACAACCTTCCCAAGCATATCCCCATTTCTCATCCTCAGCCTCAAGGGATAGGCTGCACTGCTTACATGTATCATAGGACACACATTAAATATGATCATACCTTTAATGTGTATAAAATCAAGAGTATAATCAGTTTATTTTTAATTAATTAAATCACATTGATTCAGCCACGTGGCATCGTGTGTAGCAGCATCCATAAATTGTGCAGGTCATAGTTGGTTTAAAATTATTTGTCTCTTTCATAATATCAATGAGAATATATATCATAATGCAATAAAAATGTCCTCAAGATGCCAGTACATTGTGTCATTGTCTAAGCTTGCACTCTTCCTCTCTCCCTTCCTATGCCGGATAATCAAAGCGCAAAATAGTACGAGTAGTTGGGACATTAATAAAACGTCGTATGATTTTTTACATAGTATGAAGTTTCACATCTATTTTTTTAAAATGATTTTTAGTCTTTTTTAATAAAAACAAAAACAATATACCAGATAAATTCAATAATAAATCATTTTTATTTTAATATCTTATATAACATTTATTGATAAATTATAAGTAAAAAATATTATACTTCATTAAAATACATAATTATTTTTATTTTGTTTTTAATCACTAAAACAAATTTTATTTAAAATTTATATATTTAAAGATATTTTAAATTTAAATTACATTGATTAGTAATTATTAGTCATTTGAAAATAGCATCTCTATCAGTTTGGGGTAAGACTACACATTACTAGACCTATTTTACGTCTCAACGAAATTTGTATTATTATAGTAGTAATTATTAAACTAAAATTATTTTATTTTAAAATTTTGAATTTTTAAAAATATAATATTAAATTAAATTATTAATAATATTTATTAATAATTAATGCTAAATAACTAAATATATAATATTGAATTAAATTATTCATAATTTTATTAATAATTAATATTAAATAACTAAATAGTATATATTAAATTTGTAGTAAATCATATTATAAAAATAAAAGCAGAAAATAAGAACTATTTTATGAAAAAAATCAAAATAAAAAATTTTAAAAATAAATAACTTTTTATTAAATTTAAGAATAAAAATAAAAGTAAAAACTAAAATTATGAATAAAAGCAAACAAATTTTAAAGTTTTACGCTAAATTTTCTCTGGCAAAAGTAAAGAGACCTATCGGCATCATTCGTTTTACGCAAATTCAAAGAAGCAATAAATGCCACTGTTCTTGTTGCCTGCATCACGATCACGTAAACATAGAGAAGCAGCTTATGCGGTAACGTATTGACTTAAAAAAATCTCAATCTCCATACTGTCACTATACATGTGTATATATGTTGGATGCAGAGGAGTCAAAGTCTTAATTATTATGTATGTGTTTTTCCAAGTAGCAGTAGGAGCGCTGCCAACTAGCGGATTGATGGGTAGGGGTAGGTTTGTTACCATTATTTCTTTTCCATTATTAATCTATTTATTTTCTTTTATATCAATGCGACCAAGGTTATGACGTATACCTTAGTAGCTACTCTCATATGTTTCTTGTGGGTGGAAAACACAGACAATAGAATTCTCAATGTGACCCAAAAACATAATAAGCCATGGGTACGTAAGGTTCTATAAATGTCTCCTAATGGCCTCCCAATACCAGCTATTGGAGCATGACATGTAGCCAATTACTTGGCATTCTGGCTCGACCGTCTGGTATATATATATATATAATATCTTCATGATCCTGCGTGGGTTATCTTTGGAAAATAGCCCTGTTGGTTGGAAGTGCGTAAGTTGGAAAATAGGTCTTTCAACGTATTTTTCAAAAATTAAAGACACTAAATTTGAGATCAATATATAATGAAATTAAAAAAAATTGAAAGGGTCTTAAAACCTTGGTTATTAATATTATGATGGTTGAAAGGTCCTCTAATCTCTATTTCTGTTAATGTGTTTATGAGACACCAATTCCAGGAAGCTAAAATCACAGAAAAGCAAAGTTGACATATAGTAGAAAAGAAGATTGTGTACAGTTTGCTATATTGCAACACACAATTGACAATTTATAAAGATGGTATGCCAGTTATTAGCACATGGGGAAGATTATGGGCAAGCAAAGAAAAAGTTAGGAAGAGACAAAGATTGTAATAATGAATGTGAAAAGGTAAATTAATTATGCCGTAGTTAACTGGAGAAATGCAGATAATCAGTGCTTGTTTGTGAGAAACTACGTGCAACTTTTTCTTTTTGGGTAAGAAGCAAATATAGGGTGGCCTTCTATATCATTTCGTAAGCAATTACCTTTTCTTCTTATGTTAAATCAATGCCCGTGCTCCACACTAAAGGTAACAAGAAACTAAGACGAACCTTCATCATTTCATTATAAGAGGAAGTTGGATCATTTTCCTCCTTTTCTTTCTCTAAATCGCAATCCGTTCACGCTTCCGTAATTTCAGACTTTTGGTGTCGCCGAGGTTTTATAAGTTGTCAAGCCACATTTGAACGTCACTTAGAAATTCTGTCATGTACTCCAATTTACATTTTCTAAAATAAAATAGAGATTCATACGTATACGTATTGTAAGTGATCTGATAAGTTGAATGTTGTAAAAAACACAAGGTCGTCTCCTGGCTGGAAGGAGTTAGGGAGTCTTGTGAGATGAGACGGGGTCTGTTTCCGTCTCGTGTGAAGGTTAATGATTGAAGGATTTGGACAAATTTCCTGGGTGTAAAAGCTACCTGACATCTGTAAGTAGAAGACAATCAATTATATTGACAAAATCGCATTACACACTTATTGCGTTGATGATGCCGACACATTTGAATCGATTCTGCTATGATGTTCAACTTCAACCTTCACGGTTTAACATTGCTTTGATCAAATGTAAAAAGAGGAAGAATTTGATTAGCTAGCTGGCTAGTTGTAAGCATTATATTTCAGAAGTGAACTGCGGAACCAACTATTTCAACTACAAAGAACAAATGAACTAATCATTATACCTTTTAAGTAATTTCTCTAGCCAAAATTCGTACTTGTGATAACCTTTCGTTGATTTTTTGATCACGTGGTCCTCTTTTTGTTTTCTAATATTATTGACTATTTATTTAATTATTTAGTAAATCCTTGTTTCATAGTAGTGTTTTTACTTTCATTATCATAAAAAATAAAACCCACACTCAATTAAATGATAAAATACTTAAAAATTATTAATTTAAATTTTAAATTGTAATTAATAATTTAAAATTTAAATTTCAATTATTATTCAAAAGCAACCTCTTTCTTAGTTAAAAATAATACTGTGTATTATTGGATCTCTCCACATTTTACCTATCAAGAGGAATTTATATAAAGTGTTGTTTTGTTATTTTAGTTGATAATTTGAAATTAATTTCTATTTATAATCCAATATGAACATTTTGCGTGCAAACCATGAGTAACCTAATTCTTAATTGTAAAACATATTTTTGAGAAATAGTATTTTAAATTAAGTTAAAAATTTACCAGCAAGTCACCAAACACTTCAAAAAGAAAATTAATTAGAAAAAAAAAAAAAGAGTTTGGCTCACCTAATATTTATATCCATAGAAACTTGGCTTGGCCATGGGTATCTGATATATAGAATCCTCCTACTTCAACAAAAGCTACGCCTACTCTGCCTCGTTGGTTCTAGCACATTTCGGCCATCCTCCGGCGAGAATCCGACCAATATTCGGACAGCATACGAAGTCGTTTCGACTTCGATGTATGTTGCATCCTTGATGAGAAGATAATGAAAAACTGTTCCCGGCGGGGATCATGTCGGTTTCGTGTTCGGAATGCTTCTCGGACCTTCTCTGCTGCGAGGACTCTTCCGAAATATTATCCAACCAGTCGGCGCTGGAATGCTCATCGGACCTCGAATCAATCGCCTGCTTCATAGAAGATGAGAGAAACTTCGTTCCCGGGTTCGATTATTCGCCGTCTATCGACGCGTCGGCTCGAGAACAGTCCGTTGCATGGATTCTCAAGGTATGAAAATGGTACTAAAGTTCACTTATTCACAATATTGCCACCACACACCAATCCATCTAGAAATGTCCGGGAGAAAGATCTGAGAAAGTTATTCGCCGTTCAATCAGTGGCGGCGGAGGACTTTAGATTTCGTACAATCTTTGTGTTTGTTGACGTGTCAGAATCAAAATCTTGTCTCATCTCGTCCTCATGGGACTTGTTCTTCGCAGGTGCAGGCATACTATAGATTCCAGCCACTGACGGCGTATCTCTCCGTCAACTACTTAGATCGGTTCCTTTGTTCTCGCAGTCGCCGTTTGCCAGTAAGCGTCCCATTTGTTAGTAAATAATTTTGACTGGAGCGTAGTTAACGTTTGACTTTTCAAACGTTGAAGGCGACGTTAGTACCGAACTAAAGACACTTGGTATTTTAGTGCTTTATGAGGTACTGAAGTCGGAGTGCTTGTGATGACTGTGTTTTTCAAGGTAATAGTTACTCATGTCGGAAACACGACGCCGACCAGACAGTTATTATGGATTTCTTTTTTCTACTTGTTGGGTTCGATATTAACTTCACTTTAAGTTTTTTTTAATGGTATTATTATATCCTTCTTTAGCATTGAATAATGATATAGGTATATCTCTGATGAAACATTATAAGATGGGTATAATAATGGACTTAAATGTATACGTACAATGTACGAAGTATAGATTATTAGTAAATAATGTTGCTTGGTGTTTACATTTTCAGCAGGAAAAAGGGTGGCCAATGCAACTACTCTCTATTGCTTGTTTGTCTTTAGCTGCTAAAATGGAGGAACCCCTTGTTCCTTCTCTGTTGGATCTCCAGGTACTCAAAAGCTTTATGATTGGTTTGGGAGCTCTTTGCTTACTTTAGTATGAATTATCAAGAGTTGACTAGAGGGATAAATATGATACTAATTGTTTCTTGAACCTAGGTTGAAGGGGCTAAGTACATATTTGAACCGAGAACAATACTCCGGATGGAGCTTCTTGTTCTCAGTATTTTGGATTGGAGGCTACGAACTGTGACACCATTTAGTTTCATTGGTTTCTTTGCATGCAAACTCGATCCAACGGGAACTTACATTCGATTTCTGATTTCACGGGCCACAGAAATCATCTTAGCAAATATCCAAGGTACGTATAAATTTTATATGACATTAGGAGAAACATACATTAACTTTATTTGGCAGCAGTGATATAGTTCAGTACACACATGTTCCGTGGTGGATCGTGTACAGAAATATGATATTTTGATTGATATTGACAGAGGCTAGCTTTCTTGAGTATTGGCCATCAAGCATAGCTGTGGCGGCTATTCTTTGTGCGGCCAATGAAATTCCAAACTTGTCTCTTGCTAATCCCGAACACGCTGAATCATGGTGTGAAGGGTTAAGCAAAGTAAGGATATATACAGCTATATATACGTATATTAATGATTATGGTTGCATGTAAACACAAAGTATCCAAAACATATCCAATTTTTTGCAGGAAAAAATCATCAGCTGCTACCGATTAATGCAAGATCTTGTGCTTGACAGTAGCCGGAGGTCGAAACTTCCAAAAGTCATACCACAGCTTCGGGTAACAATTCGAGCTAGAGTGAGGTCCAGTGACTCATCATCCTCATCTTCGTCATCTTCTTTTAAGAGGAGAAAATTAAATAAATGTTTGTGGGTAGATGATAGCAAAGGAAGCTCCGAATGAGGAAAGAGATAGCAGTATAAAGTCTGCTTGAAGAAACAAAAACAAAGACAAGAAAGAAATAATGGCCCTAAGTTATCTAGAAACCTCGAATATTTCCTAGGAGGGTTTGCTGGACACATTGACATGAGTGGGTATAGATGATTTAGTGTATATATATAAATATAAATGTGAGAGTTTGGTGAGTTTGGGGTATTGATTAATTTTTTTAGTGGGCTTAATGTGCCATTGATGACCTTTAATGGCGTTGCAGATTCCCAAGGGAAAGGGGAATTGTCCTAGTCACATTAATTTATCTTACGATTGAAAAAGTTAGGGAAAGAAAGAGAAAGGGGGTTTTGTGTGTTTTAATAGTGGAGTGATGGAATGCTAAAAGTGGAGGGCGGTGGAAAATTCAATGCAAGTATCGATTATTGTATGAAAGGAAAGCCGGAAGTGGGGCCTTTTGAACAGAGTTAGGCGAAAAGGAAGGGAAAAAAATCAACCGGGTTGATGAAAATAAGGAAGAAAGTTTGAAGTTTGAGCTACACAAGGAATGGGATGCAAGATAGTAGAGCAGAGACTCCATCTGGATTCTGGTCGAGCCATACTTTCCCCAGCATTTCCCTCTCTTGATCTAAAGAACAGAAGCTGTTGATATTTGTTTATATACTTGAGAATTGAGTGATTTGTGTGACCATGAACTATGGTGTTGCATGGCACAGAAGAGTGTATGTGTGTGTTTTTTTGGCGGGATTTTGCCTCTTTCTACCGGCCTTCACCTTGGCCTAACCATAGTCATCCTCTTTTTTTGAGGACGAGGAGTATCCACTTTATTATTATTTTTTAATATTTATTTTCAATTTCTTTTGGAGGATTGAGGAAAAATCTCTTTGAGGGCATAAGTTTGCCCTGAAAGAAGAATACAAAAGGTCTTTGGGGCCTTTGAACTTGTGTGTTGTATCTGATTTTGATCACATAAAATAAAATATTCGTAATTATATAGATTTCCCATTCAATTATCTTATCCTCTCCCTGTGCATGGCATGTGATTGACAATAGATACTTTGTAGCGTTGCGATTTGTTTTTACTACTGTGTCAAACATCTTTTAACAAGAAAGTGTGGAACTTAGTGACGCTCAGTGCAGTTAAGGCCCTGAGAATTGAAGCGACTGCTCGGTCCCGCCAGCAATAATATAAACACTCACTCCTTTTAGCTCACAGTTACTCGCTCGTGACAACGAGTCCATGCTTGTTTCCTTCGTCTTCGTTTCTTTCCCAATATCATACACTCACTTTGCCTCTCTCCCACCTAAATCTCTTCACCACCATTAAATACAACTCCAGTTTCTTGCTCTTTATTGCCTGAGAGCACATTGAGATGATCTGTGATATCCATTATTATTATAAAAAAAAAAAGAAAAAGCCGACAACCTTAAATTACGCTTCCTTTACACTTTTAAATGCAAACTTGCTTTTATTAGTTTATAAACAGAATTATTGATAATAAAGATAATAACTAAGTGGTCGTTTGATTCTATTTTTATTTTTCTATTTTTTGTTTTCAGTTTTATTTTAAATTTTTTGATTTTATTTTTCTTTCAAATAAAATAAAAATTTGTTTAGTTTTTAATGTTAATGTTGATAATAATTACGTGTTAGATAAAACTTAAAGATAAATTATTTTTAATTAAATAAATTTATTTAATCTTTTATATAATATTTATTAACAAAT
>JANQBM010000001.1:4585188-4600068 GCA_025594535.1 Erythroxylum domingense | reverse complement strand
CATAATTTTTATTGATAATTAATTTTAATTTATTAAATATATAATGTTGAATTAAATTATTCATAATTTTTGTTAAAATTAAAAAATTAAAAAATATATATTTAAATGATGGTAAATCAGATTATGAAAAAAACAGAAATAAGAAACAAAAACTACCTGTTACGATTTTCATAATTTTAAAAAACTAGAAGAAACTAAGGGGGCGGTTGGTTCGTACAGAAGAATGGTAATAAGAATGGGAATGAATATAGTGAAGAATAAAAATGAATATTATCATTATAATTCTGATGGTTAGTTAAAAAGAAGGAATGATTACCATTAGTATTGATAGTGATTGGTTTGTAAAATATATTAAGAAATAAAAATTTATTTTTAATTAATTATAATGTAATTAATTAATTAATAATATTATTTTAATTAATTATATTTTAATTAATTAATTAATTATATTTTAATTGATTAATTTATTATAATATTTTAATTAATAAATAATTATATTTTAATTGACTATTTATATTTAAATTAATTATATTATAATTAATCAATTATAATATAATTAATTAAAATATAATTCATTCATTACAATATTTCAGTTAATGAATGAATTATATTTTAATTAAATATATTGTAATTGATTAATTATAATCTAATATAATAAATTAATTATATTATATTATTTTAATTAATTACAATTAATTATATTATTTTAATTAATTATATTTTAATTAATTAATTACAAGATTTTAATTAATGAATTATAATTAATTAATCAATTATATTATAATTAATTATATTATTTTAATTAATTATATTTTAGTTGATAAGTTTGAGAACGGATTAATTATTTAATTTCTCAAATCATAAATATATCAAGTAATGATTTTCATTCAACTCTATTACGAAGGATATAAACCAATACTCAAAATGGAAAAATAAAATTACTATTCATTCAATCATAGTTCTTTACCAAATATGTAGTTTTCATTCCTTACTTATACCTTCCTTCTCATACCCATTAACCAATCACACCCTAAAACTAAAATCAAAAACTAAAAATTCAAACAAACTAAATTTAAAAACAAAAATAAAAAACTATAAATAAAAATAGAAATAAACACCGCCTAATTTTGAATACCGTATTGTATCAAGTGTCAACTGTATTTGCGAAGGGTAATTTAACACTTGATTCGTACATCTCCAAGGGGTTCTTTCTAACCTTTCTTTCTCTATATTTCTCTGTACATGTAGAGATAATTATAAACCTTTATTTGGCCTGTCAATGGTTTGCATGCAACTTAGGCAAAGACTCCATAGTACATTCGTTACGCTCATGCAATGGCGTATTGAACTCCTTGACCCGTTATATTGCTCATACATTTATCCCACCTAACTGTCAGTACGTAACTCATTTCATGTCCAAAAACTTATATGGTCTACCTCTTTTATTGTAACGGACCACTGTGAGGAAGATTATTAGTAGCAATATGAATTTGACAAGTTCCGGTCAGTACATTTTCAACGGCTTCTCTTGGATCTACCCATTTGCCTCGCATCTGATTCAGAACATAAAGGACCACACGCCATGAATGATGAGATTTGCACTAGGGTTTTCTGCATAAGATATTAGAGCGAAACGACACCAAGTGTGACTCAGCCGTGACATAGAATATTTCTGCTTTTATGTAAGAGGCCTTTTAGATTGTTCCAACAAATGTGGATCCCATGAGCCATCGTGTCCGATTCCACTTGGTGATTTAAAATCACGTCTCCATTAATGTTTATTATAGTCGCTGTCCACTTGTTAAGTTAATGTGATCTGGCGTTTCTTCATTAGTCCTGACTAGTGGGAGCCATTAGGGTTTTGGACTATATAATCAAAAACCAATCACCTTCCCCAAATGAAAAGGCATCTTTAATCTAATTGGAGCTCTTGTTTTAATGATCATCATGTCGTGATAATTTAATCTCAACTGCCCACCCCGTGGATGATAAGTGACAAAAGTTGAGATCAGTTAAAATATGAATGGACAATGAATATGACAAGCCGGGGAACTCAAGAGTTGGAGGAAAAGGATTTACTAATCAGAATTGCAATTTAAAACACTAGCGCCTGTGCGCAATAGCGTCAACATGATGAGCTCAATATATGTGTGTAATAAAATGGGGGTGCAGATTACCATTTTTAATTATACATGTATCAAATTGGAAGGAATGCATATAACAATCTTATATTTTCTTAAAGGTTTGGATTGGACCGACTAATAAATTGGGAAATATAGGAACTGAACTGACTTTCACCAGATAAATCACTAGGTTGATCAAGTTGTCTATGTGCGATTGAGATCCTTTCACTTGTGTTCATTTACATTCACCCTCAAAGCTTAACATTTTATTTAAAGAAATAATATAAACACATTTTGAAATACTTATAAATCGATCGGATGAATATCCAACTAACTAAGATAGGAATAAGGTTAGATACTATTAAGCCTTTTTAAATTCTAAACATTAGCAGAATTTCTAATGAATTGTTCTTGTAGCAGTGGTATAACTCAACTTTAATAGATAATTCAGAAATATAAAATGCGCATACAACTTATTCATGTCTCGTCCAATCCCCCCCACAGTACTTTGCTTTTAACTAAACAAAATGGTCTTTAAAGTGAGGAAGGAATCCTAAGTATAAACTCAAAAGCCAACAACTCTTTATCCCTCCCAATAAAAGTTGTCCTTATGGGAGTGCAGGGAGCAGAATCTTGTTCTTTACCTACCCCTTTTCTGAGGAGAAATTTCAACTTTATTGGTTGTGGCTATGACAAAACCGGAGGACCCTTGAAAAATTTTCAACTTTTATAGAGATTGATCACAAGCTATTTGTGAAACCCTGGCTCGTGGGGTTTCCATGAAAAGTTAGTTCTTTGGCCCGAGGAACTAAAGGCTTCAAAAGCTGCAATGAATGATACACCACAACAATACAGTTTTCTTGTATGATGTCTTATATAGGTCATATGCTGAATGCAACACAGCAACACTCCCAGAGGAGTAGTACTGTAGTAGTCCATAGGCCACTCAAATGTCACCCTCCTAATTCGTCGCTTTACAAACAAAAAGTAAAAGCAAATTTAAAGAAAAGAATATCCTGACAAATTTCCGGAACATTCACAGTGGTCATGGGAAAAAAAAAAAAAATCACATTTTGTCTCCTTAAATAGTGCAATTTCTCATCAACTTTCGTCACTCAAAGTCCCTACTACTCATTCTCCAATCAACCCATTTGCTTTCAAAATGATGAAACTTCAATAGCCAACAAATAAACATAATTTTACCCTGACAGTAACGACGGATATCAATCTAATGATCAGGTCCACTTCAGATCTGATAAAATCTCAAAGTTCTCAACTATTATCAGAGCCCAGATGGGATTTTTCAGGGTAATATGTATATATATAGGTTGTGATGAAAAAGATGTCTTTCCTACTTATCTAACTTCTTTGGATGCCATGAAAAGAAAGCTTAAAGACAAGAGTCACGAGTGGCAAGTCTCGAGGGAGCGTCTATGGGCATGTGGTTTTGTTCTTTATTGCCTTTGGCAATTTTAGTGCTTGCTAGGACCTCATTCTCTAAGGTGGAGGTAAAGAGTCGTCTATTCAATCATAAACCTAGAAAAGGAGCACATACACACACAAGCTCACTTTGGTGAGATTAGTCGTGTGTCCGTCTACAGTAGTCCAAACACATTAATTTACCATGTAACAGTGAATTCCAACCAAAACTATTGTTATTGGCAATAGTCTTTCATTGGTGCAACCTGAGAGTGCTAAAGATAGCTGGGCGGTAAGTTGAAGAAAAAGGGAGATAACTGAGCAACAGCTTCCGAAAATGGAAAGAATTTACTGGCCTGAGTCATCAAGAAGTAAAAGGGAATAGAGAGTCCAGTGATTGATGGGTAAAAGAAGTTGCTGTTTAGCCTAAAGCTTGAACAGTAGGAAAGAAATACTGAGAAGTCATGAAAGCGTGAATCAAAAAACATTTCTTTTTACCACTTTCTCAAAATTAAATGGTCAAATCAAAATAATTGAACCTTTGGTTACCTAAAAGTATGTTAGATTAATGCTCATAAATAACTAAAATTAAAATAACAACTTGAGAAGTTAAATCACAAAGGGAAAGAAGATAAGATTTTTTAGCTTTGATAAAGGTTGAAAAAGTTAATCTTGGATTTTGTGTTGAAATTAGACAAATGAAGTTGATATTACTAATTTGAAAAGGATGTGTTTGATTTACAAGACACCCTTTTGACAAAACTCATCTAAAGGTGTTTCCTCTTCATTGGTTTTCTTGTACTGGTGGAAGAGGTGTGCAATGTCAACATATTAAAGAAGACAAAATTATATGCATATATAATTCAAGAGAATATGCATTATCAAATACTACTAATTTTGGAATCAGAGGAAGGTATCTTAATGTAAAGTTGAAAGAACCTCCCTTACCATTTCACAGAAGACCAACGACAAAGAATAGTCTTTGACGTAACAATTTCAGCTATTCTGAAATTGGGCTCAATAGATGTAACAAGATAATGAGCTATTAAGCCTCAATAGAGCAGTGGACAACTCCAACTTCTCCATAAATGGGCTTATAGCAGTTGGGCTATTCATGTCATGGGCTTCAAATACCATTTTCTTGTTATTTATAATCATAATTACCATAAATTATAAACTTTAATGTTAGTAACATAATACATAACAAATCCCAACATAATACACATTTACAATCGTAATATTAGAAGTATAATTAAAATTTTGGTTTTTGACTGTTACTAAGTTTTTATGTATAGCCTTATTTTCTTCCACAGGCCTCTTTTGTATGCTAAAATGCTGATTTACTATTGGACTGAGGGAAGGTTTAAGAGATGTGATCAAAATGTGTCCAAAAGATGGAGTCTTCTTCAGGTCGTATAAGCTTGGCGCCTATCATGTATCCCGAATTGATGAGGAAGTCTCGGATATTTAACAATCCAAGTGGACTCTTCATCTCGATGGCTTGCGAACTTGTTGAGAAGCTTGTCACTGTTATATTGAGTCCGATTGATAGAAGTCCAAGGCTTTCTGGTATTCTTAGGTTAAAACTAAAGTGTCCACATTTGGCAGTTACAGAGAGGATTATTATGTGTTTCTAGTAAACAAATGCGATGACTTCAAAGCTCCTAAGTCCAAACCCTTCATTTGATTTGAAACAAAAAAAGAATAAGAAGAAGAAGAAGCTTTCGAACCTCTATAGCATGCACTTGTCTTCTCTCTGTGTAGCAAAGCCAAATGGAAACATGTAAATGCTGCATAGTCTGGTGTTTTATGTGATTTGATATTCTGCTCTTCCTGTCTTGTGCCAGATAAAGATCGTGTTTTAGAATATTTAGTTAGATATGTAGAGATCAAATATAAGGAATTACAGGATCATTCAATATTATTTTATCTACTTTATAACACATAAATCAATAGAAAATATTATTTTAGAATATTTAAATTAAAACATATGATTAATTATTATTTAAATTTGTAAAATTACTTGTATTTAATACCTACGAAACAACATATACTCTTCTTTTTTCTCTCCCACTTATTTAAGTCAAGCTATAAATGATGGGAATTTAATTTTTTATAAGTCACTTATAAACTTAAGATTGCAAGACGGTACAAGAGATCTAAACTAGTGAACATAAGGTTTGGTCTTAACAACAAAGTGTAGTAATAGATTTACAGAATAATTAAACTATAATTAATAAATTTCTTGAGAAGAACAAGACTATAAAAAGATTATAAATATAATCAAAAGCTTTCAAATCTCCATTTGCTTTAATTATAAAACAAAAAACTAATTAGTTATAACCTACATAAAATTATTATATTCGATCATTTAGGTAAAATTAATTAGGATTCAATAATCCATTGAAAACATTTTGCAAATGATTTAACAGGACTAAATAACAACTATCATAAGTTTGCACACAATTAACAAAATATCTGAGCATGAAGAATCTAATTCAATAAATCATCATACTAGACCTTGATAGTTAATATATTATAATCAACATACAACTATACAAAATCGTAAGAAGAAATAATTCACTAATAGAACCTTTTGGTATGCTATTAGCATGCTAGGGCTTGCATATGTAATCCGTAAAATGATAAAATATATATATCTATATCATTTCAGTCTCAAACAAGACTTCAATCTCAAACCAAGATCTATGATCTCTAAAAGAGACCATTAATCTCATATAGAGATTAGTCACCAAAAGATTTGCTCTGTAAAGATTCATTGATCATAAAAATCAGTCTTGATATAAACTATCTTCTTTCATAAAAAAAGTTATAATATACCTCGAGATAAAAGAATCACTTGTGATCATATACAATAAGAATAATTTCTTGCATGCCTTTCAAAAATTATAGTACAATAAATAAGTGTAGTTGACAACACGTGTTGAGTGTATTACAAAATTTACCAAACCTTACACACTAAAATTTATAATTGTGGTAAGTTGGAATCGTGTCCACAAGGAATGTTTGGTTAATTTGTAATAAAAATAATTGATGTAAAGGAAATAAAAGGGGGGAGGGGGTATTGGTTGATGCCATTGAGAAAATAAAATAAAATAAAACTAGCGCAAACAATTTATAGAAAATAGTCAAAGCGATAAAAATGATGAATATTTGTAAAAACCTGTTCTCGGATTAATCTCGACCTATATAAAATTAAACATATTTCATTATTATAATGCTTTCACATCTATCCTAGAACTATTGGTCGTAGACTAACAACAAGCTCTGTTAATCCCGATTTTTTCTTAGGTCATGTTTAATTAAAATAAGATCGTTAATTAAACCTAAATATCGAATAACCTAGAACATGCTCTCTAGATTTAATTGGGCAGCCGTATTACAGAATAGAAATTAGACCAATCTAAGCGAAAATCACATAGGCTGAGGTCATTTAACCTCGGTTATTTTAGCCCTAATGATTCAAAACCATTAGTAGCTACAAACGAATCTCAAACCTAACGATAAACTATGCATGTCTATATCATTTCAGTCTTAATTAATACTTTAATCTCAAACCAAGATTTATGATCTCTAAAAGAGACCATTAATCTCATACAGAGATTAATCGTCAAAAGATTCGCTCTGTAAAAATTCATTAATTATAAAAATCAATCATGATATAAACTATCTTCTTTCATAAAAAAATTCATAATATACCTTGAGATAAAAGAATCACTTGTGATCATATATAATAAGAATAACTTTTTGCATGCCTTTCAAACATCATAGTACAATAAATAAGTGTAGTTGACAGTACGTGTTGAGTGCATTGCAAAATTTACTGAACTCTATATGCTAAAAATTTATAGTTGTGGTAAGTTAGGATCGTATCTACAAGGAATGTTTGGTTAATTCTCGCAATGAAAATAATTGATGTAAAGAAAATAAAGGGTATTGGTTGATGCCATTGAGAAAATAATATAAAATAAAACTAACAGAAACAATTTATAAAAAATATTCAAAAGCAATAAAAGTATTGAATATTTGTAAAACCCTGTTCTCGAATTAGTCTCGACCTACATACAATTAAACATATTTTATTGTTATAATGCTTTCATATCTCTCTTAGAACTGTTTGTCGTAGACTAACAACAAGCTCTGTTAATCACAAAAGAGGCTCACGGCCATGCCACATCTTTGCATGGGCATGATATGGATATGTCCATATAGATCTCTCTTCTAAAAATAAATTGTCTCCTCAAGATATTTCATATCAAAGTTCTTCGAAAACATCCTCTTCACATTCTACATATTTAAATTATTGATGATAAGCAATATATCATCTATATATAGGACCAGAAATATAGAATTTCTCTCACTGAATTTTCAAATACACAAGAGTTAAATGTGTTCTCTTCAAAATTTAAAGTCATGAACACCTCATGAAATTTCAAGTACCAATATCATGATGCCTATTTTATCTCAATACACTTGGCTATTACATATTCATCTCCTCTTCTAAATCATTATTCAAGAAGGATGTCTATAATGACTTAAAATGAGTCCTTGGCTGAGATTAGTTAGAAAGTGTTAGTTAACTTCCTTTATCTGAGTATACTCCTTAGCCATAAGTCTTTAAACTTTTTAACCTTGCCTTTAATATCTATTTTGGTCTTAAGCACCCATTTTATAACTAATATATTTAAATGCATTTGAAATGCTGACCAACTTGTAAACACCAATATTTTTCATAAATTATATTTTCTTATCTATAACTGTCATCTATTTATTAAAATATCACTTCCCATTAATTCATCATATCTAAGATGAACCATAATGTCTCTTGAAATACATTTGTTCTCACCCATATAAACAAAAAATTATTGAAGGATGTAAGCCTCCTATCCTTTTGTGAACATCTCAATAGTGTTATAGGATCAAGGTTGAGTATCCAATATAACATGCTTCTTAACATTTTCTTCATCTAAGTCATCTTTATATACCTCTAGAAGTAACTCAATAACTCTCTTATAAACTATAAGAATTTGTACTACTATTGGCTCAAGAACTTCAACTATTTTAGCTCTTGATGATATTTATGTACACCATTCTTTAAAAACTAAAACTTCACCATCAATGCCTTTACAATTATATTATTATAATAAGTACAATAAAATATTTAGCCTTTTGAACCTTTAGAATAGCCTATAAAGAACACAAAAGTTGTTCTAGGATTTAACTTTTTATCTAGAAAGGTTATGAAACTTCATCTCAATTGGGAAACCATAAACCCTTAAAAAATTCAAACTAGGCTTTATATCCATCAAAAATTCAAAAGGAGTTTTAAGAATTGACTTATTTGGAATAAAGTTTAGGATATATAGTGTTATCTTTAGTGCCCCGCCTCACAAATACCCATAAAGCTTTAATCTCACCATCATTCTCCTCACCATGTCCTTTAATGCAATTGTGCCTTTATGCTACTTCATTATGCTCAAGTGTACTCAATATAATGTAATGTACAACTATGACATAACTCTTTTATAAACTTAGCTTAATTTCCTTTCTCTTTACCTAAATCTCTTTGTCTATCATGGTGCTTTCCACTATAGTCTAACCTTATAATCTTAACAAGCCTATTAAGTTACTTGTTAACCTTTTCCTTATAAATTTTGAATTTCTTTAGGACCTTAAACTTATTACTTATGAGATTGAGGTAACCATATCAAGATATTATTAATAAAAGAAAAATAATTTCTTTTCATTAATGGTGGAGTTCAAAGGTTCACTAATATCTATATAAATAATCTCCAAAACCTCATCACTCTAAGTGGTACATTTCTTTATACTTATAATGAGTTATATATAATACAATCAATATAGGCACCACCAATATCATCATAAACTAAGGAAGGATTTTATCCTTGATTAATATTTCAACTATTACTTTTAAAATATAAGTTAAGGGGCAGTTTAGCATAAGCTTGACTTAACCTAGCCTAAAGTTAATATTAGGCTTTTGATTGGGCTCAATTTTTTAAAAAATTGAAATTTGGTTTGGGCCAAGCTCAGCTCAACCCAAAGCTTAAAAGTTATAAGAAAATGAGGTTATTTTTTATTTTTAATTTAAAAAATAAAAATTCAAATAAAAAATAAAAAATTCAAGTTAGGTCAAGCTTCGAGAAACCTAAGTCAATTAGACTTATGCTTGGGTCGTGTGTCTCAGCCTAATCGAGCTACAAAACTAGTTAGAAATTTTCAAGCCAAGTTCAGACTGGATCCAAATATGACCAAGTTTTTTATTCCATAAAGCAGATGATTTCTCTTTGGTTAAATTTTAGTTCTTTTTTTAATATTCATAACGAATTCACTTGGATCCTTCAAATCCAAATAATAAAGAATATCATTTAACAATTATTCACTATTGATAATAGAATTAAAGGACAATAAAAACTTTTTATTACTAAAAGTCAAAGTGTATATAGCATCAACAAGTTTGAAAACTGAAATTAAACTATATTTCATAAAAGGCATATATCAACTTTATTCAACAATATGTTATCCCTTAATCTAAACTGTAACTCCACATCTCTTATGTACTTTACTTTTCCTCTGGTTCCATTACCCATGAATAAGTTCACCTACCCTTCATTTGCCCTCCTTTTTTTCCTTATTGCATGTAGTATATTAGAAATATGAAAAAATAATCATTATACATGCACTAATTATTTGGTGCTACATCTACCAAAGACAATTTAAAGAAAACTAAAACCCTAAGATTACTTGATTTACTTTCTTTCTTTATCAAAGAAGCCTTAGTCTTATAATAGTTCTTTTTAAGTACCTTACCATATCACAATGCTAATACTTCACATTCTTCTTCTTAACCCCACCAAATGGCCTATTGGCCTTTTCTCCATCTTTCATATCGTTATTATTTTTCCACTTTTTGTTTGGGTCCTATAATTTCCTTTGGGTTTAAGGGATCTAAACACTAAATTCATTGTATTAGCCTTCTCATACTTAATCTTTTCCTCTTTTTAGACATATATCAAATCAATTTATTTACTATTTAAACCTCCTTCGTGGCACTGTAAACTTTCTTCAAGAAACTAAAGTTAGATAATAAAGAATTCAACACCTAATGGAATACGAATAAGTAGGATATTAAGACCTAAAGTCCACTAAACCTATTGGCTATTTCTTTCATCCTTTATGATGTAAACTTTAACCCCTGATACTATATTATACTTTAGTAAAGTCAAACTATGCATGAACTTTCTAGCTTCAGCTTTCTCACATTGTATGAACCTTCCCTCAAAACCATCACAATTTTGGCATTGTTTCTAACTAGTGGTCCACCTTTCAAAGATAATGAAATATATTTTTTCATTACCATGATAATCGGCCTATTAGATCTTTCCCATTTTTGGGGATGAACCTTCTATAATATCATACTCTCATGTGCCATAAGAGTAGGCTCATCCTCAACCATATCCATATCCAAATCTCACAAACCTAAGGCTAACTAGTCATTATTTTAAGTCTTAAAGTTATTAACATTTAAGGTCTAAATTAAATATATTTTATTATTTACCATTACTTGACTCATTAGATTAGTAAAGAGATACAACAAATACTCAAAATCCACACTATCTATTATCCTTTATAAAAAACAAATAATTTAAATAAATGTTCCAATAGATTAAGCAAGAAATGATATTACAAACTATTATCTCCTTTGAGGAAATAAAAATTTGTAAATTAAGATTATAATACATATTCATTATACCATCTCACCTAACTCATGTAAAATTACCCATTTGAAAGTAGGTAACAATACTAAGTTAAGAGATAAAATAATATACGAGGTGATTAAAAGGATTGAGCTAACCTAAATTACAAAAATTGTATGAAAATAAAATTGGAACAACCCCTATTTGATCAACCTACCGAGTTGAACACATTGTTCGATTGACTATTCATCAAATAAGTACATCATTTAGTTGAATGAATACCACGTTAGGTTTGATTAATTGAATAGCTCATTCGATAGATCGATAGTTCAATTTCTAGAGACTAAATGGTGATAATAAGTAGCAAAATAACCATAACTTGTATTAAACTCACGAGAAAGAACATAATTAAAAGATTTAGCTATAACCAAGTCGCGAATTGATTAGTAGCTCACTTTAATGCAATTATTGACTAATCTCACATCATATTCACATGCAATGACATGATTTAACTAAGAAATCATAAAATTGGTCAACAATATGAATGTGACATCTAATATGGAATAAGTTTTCCCTCTACTACCCTAACTTATCCTTTTTGTGTTAAAGACATAATGCTCTTTGAATGATAAGTGCCTTACCCTTAATATCATATTTGGTCCATTCATTATTAGAATCTTCATATGATAGCCTAAATTTCTTTTCTTCTAAATCATTTACACTTTCTACCCCTCCATTACCTTTTATGATCATAACCCTCTTATTTGAGTATTGGGATGCAATATGCCTTACTCCTAAACAATAAAAATATTTAATATTTCTACTTTGAGTGGGTTGAGAATCAATTTTACCTTTTCCTCGATTATATATATCATCTATAAATTTAAGAGGCTTATTTGTATTTTAGATGAACTCCTATCATCCTTTTCTAATTAAGCCTTCAAGAATTAGTAGTACCAACGGAATACTTTGATAGTCCCTTACGTTTGAGTTACCTTTCCACCTTCATAACCATATATATAATCTCTTTTAACTTTAGGGAGTGATGTAACTCTACTACATTATATATATTTCTATTTAACTTATTCATGAACCTTGATTTAGTCACTTCTCTATCCTCCTTTTTGTTATCTAGGAATAAGACTATTTTAATCTTCTTATACTAGCGTCCCGCACTCTTTGGTCCTTGAGTAGCACATTGCAACCTCTGATAAGGATCCTTATAATAATGGCTTAGCATAAATATCTTCTTTATAAGAGCTTTTAATTCATTCCAAGTTTTTATGTGTCATTTATGATTTCTACTCTTATCCTGAATCATCTGATCCTACCAGAAAATGGCATAATCGATGAACTCCACTATTGTCAAGTTTACCTTCTTCTCCCTATAGTAACTATGATGCTCAAAGATTAATTCTATATGTATCTCCCACTCCAAATAAGTTTCATGATCATTCCTATTCTTAAAGTAAGGTATGCTCATCTTGATACTGCTAAGAATTTGATCTACCATTTTTTAAACTCTTGGTTCCCTCCTTTTCTTTCAATCAAACTGAACTCCTCTCTTAAGTCTAAACCTACCTTATTTAACTTCAAATGCTACATGAACATCATCATCACTAAGTTCATCATTATCCTCAATTGGAGTTGTTACATTTGTTATGCATCCATTTATTAAAAGTGTGTTATTCGACAATCAGTAGTGACTAATTTTCTAACATGTCCTTCACCTTGTCATACATCATACTTATTCTTTTAATTTATTATTGCATAGCCTATATAAAGAACGACTTGTCTTTTTTCCTCCTTTGATGTTAAATCACTCGTATGTCTCTCTTTGTTTCCTTCATAATTTCTTTAAAGAACTAGACAAACTTGATTAAGAATACAACTTTGTAAATTAAAAAAAATATGTTCGTCAAGAAGAAAAAATCAAATCATGAATTAATTAATAAATACAAAAATCAAGTAAAATAAGGAAAGATCAACAAGAATTTTATATTGTATTTGGAGATAATTTCTTAAGGTAATCATTCTTGCATTACCTTCTTTTTTTTTTCTTTTCTTTTAACAACCATGCAAACAAGTGGTATGAAGGACGCAGAATAAAAAATTGAGTAATGAAGAAACCTTAGCAAAAAAAAGTCGAGATAGATAAACCTTAAAAATAAAAAGATGATGATATTTTATTTTATTTTATTAAAACTTTAAAAGAAGATTAAGATGTAATAGAATGAAAATAAATCATAGAAATGAAAATTTTCTTTTTTTTTTAAATTTTGACAAAGAAATAGAATACAATTTGAACCATTCTAAAACAAAAGGATGACCAAACTTGATTTAAATTCAAACTCTAATACCAATTGATGCAAACTCTATAGGAATATACTATAGAGAGGCTATGAATAAGTTTGAATCAACCAAAGAAAGGTAAAATAGATTTGTAAATGAATTGACTTATTGATTATAAAGAATATAAAACCAAATTTATAAAGTATTTGAACGCCAAAAACAAAGAATTCTTTGATAATTTTAAAATTCAATAAAGAACAAGGTAAAGAAGCTATAAAGGCTCACAATAAAAAAAATTCAAAACTATTCTAACTAAAAAGAAAAATGACTTAAATAATAAACAAAAAAAAATAAAGTTTTGAGTAGGTTGAGTTATAGGCCAGGTCATGTTGCTTATAAGTTTTCTAACACTAATGAACTTGTTCTAGGGCATGCCCATATTTAGATTGTTGATCTCCTTTTAAATTTATAAATTTTGACATGGTTTAAGACAAACCTATGATTGAGATCGTGGATCCTCTTATAACTTGGTGAGTTAGGCACGATATGGAGTATACCCTTAGCTGAGGTCATGGATTCTCCTGTAACTTTGTGAAATTTGGCACAGTCTGGGCCACACCTATATTGAAGACTGTGTTTAGACAAAGATGAGTGTTTTGTCTCTAAATCTTCGTCAACTCTATATTTTTTTAAAACTAATTTGAGCTTACATGCTATGGATCCTTTATTTAGGATAATCATGCTTTCATCACCTTCTAATTTGAACTATTGAGGATGACTCTTCACTTGGAGCATGGTAAAAAAAATCTAATTTAAAGAAAGCTTGACAGATAGTTAAGTCTGTAACATCCCGTTCTCATATAACGGGTTAAAAAATAGAAACAGGTACACGTGTGATAAATCGGAGAAATTTGAAAAACACATCTCATGCTCATGCATTTGTGAACGTTGATTTTTGCACATGAAAAATATCTGTACAGGCATTCATGACATTTTCCCGGTAAAATTCTAAATAAATGGGAATTTTTGAAAAATAGGCTTGTTGTGTGTAAAATCTGAATTGGAGAGGATTATTAGGGTTTTTTGATTTTTTGAGAATTATAGGAATTTTTCGGAAATTTTTCGGAGTCGTTTTCAGACCCGAAAAATTGTCAAGTGACCAAATAGGGGTCTATCGGTAGTGAAATTGACTGACCAATGGCACTGAAAACTTAGACACATGAAATTAGAAATTTTTGGAATTGAGCCATTGGAAATTGGAGAGAAATTGAAATTGAATTGGAAGAAAATTTAGTAAGCCAATGAGA
>JANQBM010000001.1:4544097-4578063 GCA_025594535.1 Erythroxylum domingense | reverse complement strand
TAATGATCATTGATAAGAGTATTAAAAAAAATTTATACCGACTTTTAATTGTTAAGTGATGTGGCACACCACCCTTACGAGGCACAAATTTGGATATCACTATCAATATCGGGTTCGGGTCCAGTCGGGAATGGGGTGTTACAAAGTCCTCTTGGTTTCAGAGATTTGAAAATTCCTCGACCTCTTTTGAACCTCCTTTTGTCTTCAATTGTTCCTATATATTTGTCAATTTTTGGATGTCATAATTAAGAAGAATTTTTCTTTTTAGATTCCGTAACTATCTAACTAACTTTATTGAATTTGTAAATGTTCTAGAAGATTGTTAAACTTAACCAGTTAAAGGTACCCTATAATTTTATTGTGTCAAGAGGCCGAAACTTATTAAGGAACAAATGAAAAAGTTAAATCGTAATGAAGGAAATTCCATTTGAATTGATATCAACATTGTAAAAAAATCTCCTTACTCTTGCCAGAGGGAACTAAAAAAGAACCATAACGTATAATCTCTCTTTACTAAAGAGAAATCTATTCTCTTTATATACCTTAATGCTCTCCACAACCATTAAACTCTCACAAGATAGAATGCTAAGGTCAATTGGATCAAATAGGGTGATGATAATATAAGTTGTTTCCATAATTCTCTACTATTAAAGAGAAAGCAAAACATAATCAATATAATCAAATATTTTAAGGTAAAATCATGATCGACTATTCTATAATTAAGTATAAAGCTCACTATCATTATAAACTTATTTTGGGTTTAGAAAGAAAAAGTCAATCATAGCTTTTAGTTTCCTCTTTTCACCTTTAGATTAGTGATGATATTAAAGAAATTCTCATCCTCCCCATCTCTCTAAAAGATGTTAAGTATGATATTTTCATTATTAATCTAATCAAGGCTCCATAGCAAGTTATAATTTTTAGAAATCTTAGCATATATTTTGAATTTATATCTACAAAGAAATCATTGACTTCTTTTATAATGGCAAACTCTCGAAGTTCTTCAACAACATTAATATTACCTTGATTCCAAAGTTCCTTAACTCTATTTCTTTTTACGATTGCTAACCTATCTCTTGCTATAATAAGTTTTATAATGTTCTCTTTAAAATTTTTGCAAGAAAGTCGAAGCTCATCCTTAACATTGTAATATGTCCTTCTTAAAACACTTTCATTCCTAAGAGACACATAAGTGATAATATTATATTAGCATAAGAGTTATTTGTAATTATCATAGAAATAATGACAGTAAGAGGTGTAGGTTAAAATTTGACTTTAAAAAAGCTTTCAATGTGGTGGGTTATAAAATTCTTCTTAAATTTCTAAAGGTCTTTGGCTCTCCAAACTTTTTATCTTTTAGATTCAAGAATATTTTTCATTTATAACTAGAAATGCTCAAGCTTAAATCTCTTTAACTTAACCTTTAAATACAACTTACTTCTATTATTCCATATTGACCCTTAAATCTCTTATTAGAGATTTTAGTAGAGTTTCAAGTTAGATCAAGCTTGGAGGTTAATAAAGAAAATCCCATATTTTATCTCAATTGGTGATCTGTAACTAGTAAATGAAGTCTATATAATCTATGATTTTGAATTTGGTTTTCCCTACCATTCAAATGGCTAAGAATTCCATTGATTGTTAAGAGATTGATTTATAATGGGTGGCTACCAATGATCCATCACATTTATGATCTTATTAACTTTTGGACTCTCAAACTCTTTTATTTTGTAGGTAGGTTAACACTTATTAACTTAATCCTCAACACTTTGTTTATTGATTGTGCTAGTCTCCTATTCATTCCATTATGCACTTGTAAACTTATTAAAAGGACCTTGAAGAACATTCTATAGAAAAGAAATAAAGATAATTTGGGTTGTGTCAAAATTAGATAAAAAGATATTGTGCCTCTAAATATGAAGGTAAACTAGAAATTACTACAATGCAACCCATAACCAAAAGTTCCTTGTTAAAGTTATATAGAGACTATTCACTAATAAACAGTCTTTATGGGTTCAATGGATGTACATTGATCTCTTGCAAGTTCAACTCCTTATAGATATAGAATAAGATTTTAAAAAATAGAGACTTAATCAATAACAAATTAAAACATCTTATAGGAGATGGCCAATCAAACTTTTTTAGTCTAACAACTGGCATAACATGAGCCTCTAGATAGATTCCTATTAATTAAATCAATTATAAGCAGTCTTTAATCTGACATTAAGATTAGTACAATCATAAGCAATAATGATTGGAATTGGCCAACATTCCCCTCACAACCTTGTCGATGCATTAGGGATAATTTTTCTTTATATAACCTTAATTCCTTAAAAGAAAATATAATCATCTAGGGGATAACAATACAGGCACTCTCTCAAACAAAACTATCTTATTTCAGCTTCAGTCATCGTGTCAAATTGTTACTTGGAGTAAACTTTTATAGTTTCCCGACATTGTCCTGTGATTAAATTTTATTCCTTGCTTAACTATCAAATAAAAACTCCTAATTAAAGAAAAACTATCTTTTGTGGATCGACCTTCATCAAAGTTGTTCCTTGTGCTCCTTGTTAGATTTGCGTTCTTAAAGTTATCTAAGATGATTGCTTTTATATGTTATATTTATGAATTGAATGTTATTTATATTTTGTTCCATGATTTTTATATTTATTTAGAAGTGTTCAAGAAGATTCACTTGATCTTGAACCGTAGAACTCTAAATAATATGAATTTTCAATTTTTAATATGTTCACAGGTCTTGGTTATTAGCAGGGACACTAATATGCCATATAAGACTGTCGTGTTGATTAAAAGTATGTTGTAGTTCTGTAAATGTTGATAAAGGATTATCATTTAATAACGCGAATATATGAAAGGTTTCATATATTGAACAAACCTAATAGATAAAACATTAAATGGATTGTGTTTGTGTCATTAATGTTTTTATCTTGTCTTTGATTCCAAGATTGATACATATATCTTTTTCACATGAGGAATGTATAACGTAATTATTATTAAAAGTTGCTTATAACAAGTGGTGATAAAAATAATAGTTCTTTGTATATAACTTGTGTGGGAAAAAGGTATATGTAAATAACATCATTGCCACTCATTAATAATGAGTAATGATATTTTATGGGCCCCTTGGTAAAGTAGAATTATAAATGGATCCAATATAATTAAGGTACAGTTATAATTTATAATTTATTTAATGGAGACCAAGAAATGATTATAATAAAAAAATGAAATAGTCCTACTTTGTATATTAATCATAATAACATAAGGCAAGGAATGGATACAAGTAATGTTAATGATAACATTACTAGAAGGATCGTGTTACGTAAAAGGTTTATTAAACATCTATGTTGTTTGGGTAGCTGCAATGTATAGCTAGAATATCGCTTACAGTTTGTGAAATAAAATGTTGTATTTCATTGCCAACACAACACAGGTCCTCGATATAGGTCATACCAACTGAACGGGAAACAAGAAAATATATTTTCAGTGTACAAGATTTCATGTTGATGAAATAAAGGTACATGTTAAAATATTGTCATGTGACGTGACAACCTTGATGGGAAATAAATTTATTTGAAAAGTATATTATGAGGATAATATAAATTTCATGAAATATAAATTTATTTATAGCCCAAGCCCAAAAGAATTTATTTTAACAAATAAAGAGAGAGAACAGATGTATTATTATAGCCATCAAATTCGCGACAGAATTTAAGGTGATTTTGAATAGGAATTTGAAAGGGAAAACGATAACCATTCTAGACAAATGATTGTCAATTTTGTAGCCCCTGAAATGTAGAATCTAATGATGAAGGTCTCAGGTCGTTTTGGAGTTTGCTAGAAGAAGTTATCACTGTTATAGTACCAAAAGGTCAGGAATTAAGTATGCTGTTTCAAAACCGTTCTTGATTTAATTGCCATAAATGTTATAGGAATTTAAAGAATATTTTGAGGTTATACGAACATTACATCTGGTTAGACTTGGATATAGAGTTTTTCGGTTAGCCATTTGTTCTCTCATAACTTGTTAAAAACAATTATCGATTGAGTAATCGATTAAGAAACAGGGTGATGAAGCTAGGCGCAGATGAAAAGAATGCTAGCAAGAACTCAACGTCCTTCTTGTTTCGAATTTAAGGTGAACCGAAGAGGAATACAGCTTCATTAGAGACCAAAGGTATGGTTTAGCAATCCCTCTTGTAGGAATATAAAGTTGATTTTGATGCAAACAAAATACAAGGAGAATTAGCAATAATAGAAACGATCCTTGTTGTTATCGGATTAAAAATTTTAAATTTTACCCGATTTGCATCATGAAATCCCTACACTCCTATTGAGTCAAAACAATAAAGCACCTCGTCTTTAAATTCCCATACATATTCTCGATATAGGACTCTCTTCTGCATCAATGTCATATGCTTCACTAGGATTCAAACTAACACAACACTTTGGAATGCCTTCTTCAAAAAATTCAGGACGATTAAATGAATGTGAATCTTTTAAAGATCCAAGGACGAGCTGAGTGTTGTTTCAAATATTTTTAATAACACTTAGCTCACCCTTAGATCTTTTGAAGAAAAATACGAAAAATTTAGATGGCCAAATATACCCCCTTCACTCTAAGCTTCATTTTAAAAGCCTTTTGGAATATTTAAATTATTTTTTGCTATTTGCTCTTTCAATTAGATCATAGGTGCAATAGCCTTATCTCTATATTATTTTAAGGATCCATTTTAGTTTGTTCATTAATTGAGCTTTGTTTTATACTTATTATCCTTTTATAACACACTCTTTAATTTGGTGTTAATTAAAGTTTCTCATTTATCAAAAAATTATGTAATCAATTAGAAAATGTAGTGTGGAGAAGGAATCATATCAATAAGTGAACATAGCTCAAACAAAAAGGAAAAGAAGAAGAGTCTTATTCATTATAATTACTTTTTCATCTTTCTACAATAAAGATAAGTGACTTTCTAACTCAATTTATACATGTTATATAACTTTGTAATGCATTTAGTTTCAAGATAAATAATACGACTTTTGAATTAGAATCAAGAATTATAGCTCAAACAAAAGTGAAAAGAAAAAGGATAATGGTAAAAAAAAACTCCTTTTTAGGTGACACTTGTAGGTTGTTTTAACAAGAACAAAGTGCTGAAACAACAAGTATAGAAGAAGAAAACAATATTTGAGATTGCACAAAAAATTCTTAATTTATTGAGCGTAAAAAAATCTATTTAAATATCAAATTCATAACAAAAAATCATAAAAATGTAGGAAAATCTGCTGCACATTCTCCACAATAACAACTTCCTAAAGAATAGTAAAAAAAAAAAGTTCATATTCCTCCATGACTAACGATCATTTTAGCAGTTTCATTTTAGTATGTGTATGCTGATTTGCAACACATTTTTTCATACTTCAGTACACTCTATCAATTCTTTTACACCTCAATAATTTTACTAGCATTAGCAACCTATTCAGCTCCATGTCAGCAGCTCCTAGGACATGTTATTCAATAATCCTCCTTAGCTTTAAGACTCTAAGTTGTTTCCTCAAGTACTCAAATCTTGCTTGAGGAAGTGCTTTGGTTAGGATATCAGTTTTTTTATTTTTTGTTTTTGTAGTAAATCAGTTTTACTTCCCCTTCTTTTTATACCTCTATCAGAAAATAAAGCTTTATCTTGAAGTGTTTTGTTTTGCCATGGAACATTGGATTGTTTGCAATTGAAATTACAGCTTGATTGTCCATAAATATTTTTGTACTTTCTTTTTACTCCGTATGCAGATATTTCATGAGTTTCCAAATCCAAAGGGCCTGATTTATAGAAGCAGTAGTTATATAGTCTGCTTCTGTTGTGAATTAGGCTATGATTTCTTGTTTTTTAGAACACCAAAAAAAAAATCCATAACCAAGGCTAAAACAATAATTTGAAGTGCTTTTCATATCATCTACATATCCAACCCAATCATTATTAGAATAGCCATGCAGACTAAAAATTTTAACTTAACTGAACTATATCCCATAATCAATCTTGCCCTTAACATATCTAACAATTCATTTTATAGCTTATAAATGAATTTCACCAGCACAATTCCTGTACCTTGACAGCAGACTCACAATATGCATGATGTCTAGTCTAATTGTAGTCAAATATATCAAGCAGCCTATTAGGCTCCTGTACAACCCTTCATCAACCTTTTCAGTTCCATCTTCTCTGCAAAACTTCTCATTTTGATTCAAGTTGTAGTTGGTTTGCACTCCTTTATGTTGAATTTTTTTAGGATTTCCGTAGCATATTTCTATTGGCATATGAAAATCTCATTTTGCATTTGTTGTAACTCTATGCCAAGGAAGAAAATCATCCTCCCAAGATTTGTCATCTCAAATATATCTCTTATTGCTTCCTTAAACTTGTTAATAAGCTCCACACTAACTTCATGTGACAAGCAAATCATCAACATATAGAGATACAACAAATATTTCATAATCAACCTTTTTAATATACAAAGTAAATTCACTCAAGCTCTTTTCAAAGCCTAATCATATTAAGTGTGTGTCAATTTTGCTGTACTAGGCCCTTAGTACTTGCTTTAAACCATATAGGGTCTTTTCCAACAAATATATTTTTTCCTCGTGTCCTTGAATATCAAAGCCTTCAAGCTATTCCATAAAGATTGCCTCCTCCATGTATCTATTTAAAAAGGTTGATTTGACATCCATCTAGTGTATGATCCATCCTTTTTGAGCAGTTAGTGCTAGCAACATTCTTATGGTATCCACTATGGAAATTGGGGCAAAAGTCTCAGAGAAATCTACCCCAAACATTTGAGCATATCCTTTAATAACCAACTTTGCCTTATACTTGTTCACAAAACCATCAAGATTAAGTTTGGTTATATAAACCCACTTGACTCCTAAGGGTTTTTTGTGTGCAAGTCTATTCACTAACTCCCAAGGCTGGTTCTTCTCAATCATCTTGAGCTTCTCTTTCATTGTAATGATCCATTTTTGATCTACCGCAACTTCTTCATACCGTGCAGGCTCCATTACAGCAACATTACACCTCTGATAAATGTCAAAGAGTGATCTAGTTCCTCTGATAGGTTCATCTTTGCATCATCAGTCTCCTATAACTTAAGCATTTTGTCACTCTTCTAACTCCAATGATCTGACTCAATGAATTGAACATTCCTACTAACAATTACCTTGTTGTTTTGTGGCAAGTAGATCTTATAGGTCTTTAAAATTAAGTTATAGCCTACGAAGATACCTGGTTCTGCTTTCTTATCTAATTTGTCTCTCTTAACCTAAGGAATGTAAGAGAAAGACAAGTAACCAAATATTCTCAAATTACTGAGCCTTGGTTTGTTGCCACGCTATGCTTCAAATGGAGTCATTTTATGTTGAGTAAAAAATTTGCTATACTTGCAGCTTCAGCCTATAACTTTTTTAGCAACCCTTTATCATGAAGCAAACATATTGTCATCTCTATAATTGTTTTGTTCTTCCTCTCCACAACTTCATTTTGTTGAGGAATGAAGGGAGTAGTCAGTTGGTGCTCAATGCTTGGATCTTCACAAAACTTGTTAAATCTTTTAGAGGTGCATTCAATTCCATTATTTAATCAAAGTACCTGCATTTTACATCCACTTTGAGTTTCCACCTAAGCTTTAAACCTCGAAAAAATGTCAACAACCTCATTTTTAAGTTTTATGAATCAAATTCAACACATTCTTATGTAATCATCAATGAGGCAATATAGTACTTACTACCGTTCAATAATGGTGTTTTTTGAGGTCCTCCTATGTATGAGCTAGTTGTAGATTTTGTGTAGCCCTCCAAGCCTTATTTTGTGGAAAAGGGAGCCTAATAGAATTCTCCTACTGATAGGCAGCACATGTAGGAAACTCCTCCAATTTAGGCAAACCTTCCACCAAATTGTTCTTCTTCATAAAGAGCAGTGCAACATGATGAAAATGCCCCAATCTCCTATACCAAGCACCACATTACTTTCTTTTTTCTGTACTGCAATCTGTTTCTCTTCCAACAAATTCAAGGTAAAGCCTTTTCCTTTCATTTGAACTTTGAATACCTCTCTTCGTTCTACATCCTTGATCATGCAGCTTTTGTCCTCAAACAGAAGCTTATAGCCTTTCTCTAGCAACTGGCCAACACTCAAAAGTTTTTGATCAATGTTAGGAACATATCACACATTAGGAATAAGTTTTAAACCTGAGAAGCCTTCAAATGTCACTGTCCTTTTGCCTTTTACTAGAATGTAAGATCCATCCCCAATTTTGACTTTGGAACTGACATTTATATCAAGCTCTTTTAAGAATTCATAGTCACAAGTCATGTGGTTTGTATAGCAACTATCTATTAGCCAACTTTCTGTAGAGCTATTCCTAGCAAAGTATGATGCCACAAACAACAGCTCCTCATTTTGTTGATCAACAACCACCTTGGCTTCTCCTTATCACTGTTGAGATTTGCATATCTTCTCCTTGTGCCTCATCTATCCAGATTTGTTACATCTTGCATTAGGCCTCCATCAACGTCTTTTATAGGTGATTAGTCTTCTTACAGTGAGGGCAAGGTGGATAGACTGGTGTGTTGTTATTATTGTTGGCTGAACTTGCTCCAAGCTTATTATTGTTTTGTTTTTCCTTCTTGTTTTTGCCACCATTTTTATGTTGTGGTCTGGCTTGAAAAGCTCCTCCATAGATCCTTCTTGTCTCATAAGCCTCCTTTGCTCTTATGCCTGTAATATATTTTATAATTCTGCCAACTTAATGTTTGACAGATTTTTAGAATTTTCTAGGGATAAAATTGTGGCCTCAAATCTTTCAGGGATTATAACTAGGACTTTCTAAACTATTCTTGAATCAAAGAACTTAGTACTAAGAAGTCTTACCCTATTGACAATGCTAAGGAGTTTATTAGAGTAGTCCTTGATTGTTTCTGATTTGTTCATCCTTTATGTCTTGAATTCACGAATCAAATTTTATACTTGCATACCTCTGACTCGTTCATTTCCTTCATATTCCTCCTTCAAGAAGTCCTAGATTTCTTTAGTTGCTTTTAATGTCATAATTCTAGTGAAAATTGTAGGTGAGACAGCTACAAACAGGCTGGCTCTTGCCTTTGATTTCCTTTGCCTGCTCTCCTTATGGTTCTTAATTTGTGCAAGGCTTGGGTTGTTAGGTAAGGGAGGAACTTTATATTCATCTTCAACAGATTCCTATAGATCATTAACATAAAAAAGCTTCCATTCTGACAGCCCACACTTGATAATTCGTTTCATCAAATACTGGAAGTGCCATTACATTGAAAGATGTTTTTGTATCCATCCTAAAATTTTTTGTAAGCTTTTATATTTGTGTAATGTAGGTGTTACTGTTTAGATTTTTTTTTTTTGGCTCTCACAATCTCACAAATCGCTCCAGGTACTACTTTGATACCAATTTTTAGGTTTTTTTAAACAAGAAAAAAATGTTGAAACAACACGTATAGAAGAAGAAAACAATATTTGAGACTGTAGAAAAAATGACTTAAACTTATTGAGCGTAAAAACATCTATTTATATATCAAAATTATAACAGAAAAGCATAAAAAATGTATCAAAATCTACTGCACATTCTCCACAACAGTTACTTCCTAAAGAATGGCAAAAAAAGGTCATATTCCTCCATGACTAACAAATATTTTGACTGCTTCATTTCAACATGTGTATGCTGATTTGCAACACATTTTTTTCATGCTTCGGTATACTTTATTATTTCTTTTACACCTTAACAATTTTACCAGCATCAGCAGCCTATTCAGCTCTTAGGACATGTCAATCAACATTACTTATTTCAAATATATCACTTATGATTAAGTTATAAGACTTTCATTTTTTTCCTGAATAATTAGTAAAAAATTATGATATAAAAATTTTCAATAAATTATATATTAGATATAATTCTTATAGAGTCAAAGTCCAAATAGTTTACAATGAAAATCATTTTTATTTAGCACCAAATAAAAGCTTATGATAGTAAATATGTTATAATGATATTAATGAATGAAAATCACTTCACACTTTTTGAGTCTTGACTAAGAAGAAATTGAAAAGTAAATAAAGCAAAAATTTAGTAATTTTCGTTAAAGAAATGTTTTAAGTTCCAAATATTTTAAAAGGTAAATATTTGGTGATTTTTATGATTATTACTAAATATTTTATTATTACGGTCATTTTTACTAATTCCAAAAATGAAATTTCAACAAGTAACATATTTAAAATCAAGTTATGATATTGGAAATAAACATACTTGAAATAGTGTTAGAAATATTAAAATTTTGTTCACAACTCAATTATCTTAATTATCAATTAGGTAATGTCATTAAAGTTTGTGTTTAGTTATCAAATTAGTTAAAAGCTTCTATCAAATTTAAATTAAATTAGAATAAAGGACATTTTTAATTAATGGAAAGTTAGTTAGAAAAGTTTGTGTAAATTTATATTTAATTTAGCATGATGTAATTCTTTTTGAAATTAAGTTTTATATTTAAATAAATATCTCAAATGTTCGTTGGGAATGCCAACTGTATGTTTTTCATGCGTGCGTGTGAATGCCGCATCTATATTTTACCTGTTCTTGGAAATGAACTCTCTTGCTTTCTAGATACTCGACGTTTCAAGTATCTAACACCGGTAAACCAAACTTGGTTGCGATAGAAGTCTGGAAGTAGCCTGTCGCAAGAAAGGTGGTTGACCTTCTTTATAACTTGGGGCAAACCTGAGGTTTGATGGTTCTTATCTGGCTTGTTATCTTAATAAAACAAAATGAATAGAGATATCTTACACAAGTCATTTTTGGTGTTCTAAGTATTGATGTGAAATGTGCAAGTAGGACGTGTTTTATCTAATGAAAGAACAGCTTTACAAAATTCCTTGGTACATGGTTATACATGGTGAAAAGCGAAGTTTGTACCTTCCTTTTGTATGTACATGTTACAGAATCTCTTTTGCTAGGTTGATGGAGAGTTAGGGCCTTTGTTGTTCTTAAGCCTCGTCTTGGTCTGTGTTCCTCATCCTTTTCCATTTGTACGCTACGTTGCTTGCTGGGAAGGATGGACAAATTCATTATTTCAGATGCTCAAGAACCTTTTTGTTGTTCCATTTTTTGCTTGACTTCGTAACAGTTAATAATTGACCTTCCAGAAATATCTGACCTGACAACCAATTTAGCACAATTATTGAGAAATTTCCCATCATACGAGACCAACTTTTTGTACGTGTTTGGCCCAATCTTGGCATTATCTTTCATATGTTGATGCTAGTCTAAAAGGAGAAGATTCGGATTGTTTCTTGGTGTTAACTTCTTATGTTAAACTTGAACCAGATACTTCAGAGGCTTCTTGAACAAGGAGCATGGAGGACCTGGAACATGGATCATTGAGCCACTTTTACAGATGTGATTGCTCTGAAGGAGAACCTAATACCTGATGCACCTTTGGCTACAAGAACCTTCCTTTTATGGTCTCAAAACTAAAACATATCCTTATTGGAATCTTTGAATTTTAAACCATCAAAAAGATGGTTAATTGTAAAATCATAAATGTTTCAGATTTATCTACATGTTATATTCTGGTCTGATCAATCAGCTGTGAAATTTGCAGAATATAACTTGGAAAACAGTGTCAGCTCCATTACTCTTTTTTGTTGCTATACAGACTTTTCTTATTTTTCTGGAAAATGGTCCAAAAGAGGGGGTCGTCCGGTTTGACAATTGGTTTTGGATATGAGATAAACGACCTCCACCCGATTTAGTAAACCTATTTTGCTGACTATTCAATTTAATCAGCCTCAGCAAATGGCAGAAGCGCCTTGCTGATCTTGGAAAAATACCGTCAGCTTCCAGCCTCAGAAATGCTCTGTAATGAGGGCCGCCACGACTTAGACCCAAGTGCAGAGGAATTAATTGATGGTGTCCTGTGTCGGTGTCTTTCATGCTTTATCACCTGAAATCGTTTTCCAGCGGTTAGCTTCCACAATATGATAATGGGACCAAATCATTTTCCATGCTAATAATTCGCGTCTACAAAGCTAGCTATTCATTTCTTCATAATTTGATGTCAGGATAATCAGTCAAAACTATGAAAAAACATCATCATAAAGCTGAAAGCCTGGAGATGTTGCTCCACTAGAAGTATCAGATTATTAAATAACTAGAATTGTTCATACTTTTTTGTACTTCAACGAGAATCATCTTCTGCTTTTAGTATATGGTTGGACATACCAGCCAGTAACTTCATGAAGGAAGATAATCATGGTTTTGAAGAAGCATATCAAATAATCTCAGGAACAGCCTCAGGAATAAGCTCAAATTGGAAAAAGATCAAGTTAAAGATACCTTGTACTCGTCTTTGTCAGGTTTCTTTACTGCTTCACAATCCGTACTCTGCTTCTGATCTGCTGCCTGCAATATCTCAACAGATTCTGGTTGCTGCTGCTTCATTTTTGCATACTTCTTTGCCCGCAACACCTTCATAACCTCTGCAACCGAAAAACATACTCTTATAAATTAATGCACAACCTCAAGGAGCATACACAAGAAAAAAATGATTCTCATCAGACCATATTCCTTACCTTCGGTAGTAACAAGCCTATAAGCATGGCCAAGAGAAAGTGTGTCACTTGGCCTTAGAAGCTTAACACGAGTGAACTGCACAACTTTCTGCTCCTGGTTTTCTTCACCAGAAACAGGCAATGGAATGATCAAAGAAACATAATGACCAGGATTCATTTTCATGACCACACTAGCTGTGACAGGCCAATATAACCTCTCTATTTTTCCATCGGGATGCTGTATTACAAGAGCTGCAGCATCTATGGCTTGACAGTTCCCCATTATCTCTTAGCTTATCTTCTCCAGAAATCTCTCGTGGGGGTAGAAAAGAAGAAGATGTGAAGAAAGATAAGGGAAGAAGAGAGGAGGAAGGAGGTGAAGTAAACAACAGTCTCTTTCTGTACAGCTCCCACCACCCTACAAATATACTAGTAAGGGTCTTATTCAAGCAGGCCGTCCCTCAATTTCTCAACTAACTTAAAACAGCAAAAAAGAAAAAAGAAAAAGAAAAGAAATCTTACATGTGTGTATTCAATAATTAAAAGTTAAAACCCATTTGACATTTCAATTTGGCAATAAAGAAAGTTTATTTCTTTAGGGTGATATCATCAACTACAGAACATATTTGTGATGGTAACAAGGTATGTGCAATGATAAGAACTGTATGGTTTTATTATAATTGGCACCGGCAGGAACCTCGGAAGCTGGTTAGGGTGCCACGTGCAGAGATGTCAGGAGGGTGGTTGGGGGCATGGGCCGTAACTCTCGAAGTACAATTTGTAAGACATAGGTGTGAATTGAAGTTTATATGACGAAAGGCAGGCTTGCCTATTGGCACCAACCCTTTGGTTGTGTCCTTTATCTTCTGGTTACAAGAAACTCAAATGGGTTAATGCTACTGTAAGATGTGAATAAGTATTTCACCTTCTAATTCATCTAATTCTTGAATAGTGATTGGGGATTGAGTTTAAATGGCTAAGCATGGAAGCACTCACTATCTCTAATTTAAAAAGAAGAAGCACAACTTTTGGTGTGAAAGTTGCACAGTCCAATGCAATTCAAATGTCATATCTTAGCATATAATCAAGGCTTGCATTAAAAAAGATGCTTTAGATTAACCCAAAAAAAAAAAAACAGTAAGAAGCAAGACTTGCCTCACGCTTCTTTTCATGTGTAGTGTATGGATGGTGATGTGGGTCAAATCATTAGAACACATATGCATTTAATTAATCAAAACTTTCGAGTCCTACCCAACATCAATGCAGAAATTGTAAAAGAAAGTAGCTGTTGGGTTGATTTTTCTCAAACATCTTCAAGGCAAAGTGGCAAACCATACTGTAACATTCACCAACTCCAGTTGCATTTCAGATAATCCAAGACAAAGACAAGATTAAGGACAGATGGAAAACAAAAAGTCAAGATTTGAGATTAATTTTCTTTTCATGTGTTTCTAAGATGCTAAGAAAGAGACAGCGATCTCCCTGAAGGATCTTGAACTCTTGTAAATCTGGAGGCTCCTGCTATGAAAAACTTTCTTATATGATTCACGTGTAAACATCTCTGATTAATTGTCAGTCTATGTAAGCCATGTGAGATGTTGGCGATCTTTGGTTCACAAAATAAATGGTGACTGGCCCAAGTTGCTTATTTCAAACAAGACCCTTAATTTTAAATGAAGGGATCTTAACTTCTTGTGAAAATTGGTTGAAGCAGCCCCTTTAATATAACACAATACGAAAGGAGGCTACTAATTGTTATATACTGGTGGTTCTATAATGTTCTTGTGGGGGCAGCCGATTTAGGGTCTGGTATCTTTATGCCTTGCCTTCTAAACATTCTAATTCGTAATTAAAAACTTGTCTACCAAACAAAGGAGTCTGGAGGACTTTTCTTAGTGGGGTAATTGTTGTTTTCTTTTTGTCAAGGACATCAATCTTATTGTTGCTTTCTCTTACATTCTTCCCCTCTAATACTAAACTCTGAACCCATTCATCGACAGCATCTCAAAGAATGTCTACAACATGAGATTGAAAACAAAAAGAAAGAATAACTAAATCTCATGTCATTTGCTCTTGTTGGGATGCTGCTCTACATGTTCATGTACCACCTACCAAATACTCAGACCATGTTCTTTTCCAACCACACACTTAGTGCAAGTGTACAATGTAACAAAACCTTTGCAGAGGTTGTTACCAGAGGCCAAGGAAGGTGGAAGCAAACCAATTGCATCTGGAGATATTTTTTCTCACATGCCCAGTATTGCATCTATGAATGACTTCTTCAATTCCCCATTTCCAGGAACAAGACCTTTGTTATCAACTTGTTCCTTCTTGAAAAGCTGATAGATTCCATCTGTTCTTATTTTTACCCTTCTACATTTATTAAGTTATTAATTAGTTTGCAATTATACATCGCCCTTAACATAACGTATAATTCAAACCTATATTTAGTTTATTGAAGTTAAGCTCTAATAAAAAGTAGCACCACTAAAATGAAACGTCAATTATGTGGGCTACAAGAAAAAAGGCAGCAGATTTTATATGCGACAAGAAATTAGAAAGGGGTTTCAACCCTTTTCATGTTGCTCTTGAAAAGGGTTGATACTCTCTCTTGTCTTGAGTCTTGAAAGGCACATTTTAATAGCAGTAAGTGCGATGATCAAGTATTGTTATATTCTCTATTCTCTAATGGAGCATTTTGATGGTCCTTAACTAGATAATGCAGCATCCTCACTGCAGTCCAGCTAGATAAGTGCAGATAACTTTTATGATCACTAGAACAAAAAAAAGAATCATTCTTTAACTGTCCTTTCAAATAGGAATAATAGTTTTAATCAATAAGGTTCTAAGTTCCTGCTCATCTAGTAATCAATTAAATGTTGGTATCTATAAAAGAGTTACCTTAGAAGTGGGGACTAAACGCCTAATTTATACACATTGTGTGGCGATGAGGGTGATGTTTGAGAGAGAATATAATAACTCATCTCATAATTTAGCGACTTTGGAAAACATGATTTGGTCAACGTAGGTTAAGAGCTCGAGGAAATGAATTTGTAATCATGCGATCATATCCGATATGTTTTTGTTCTTGGTCATGTTCATAGCTCTCACACCAAATTAAAAAAGAAAAGAGAAAATGAGCCATTAGAACGTGATTTGGCTGCAGTATTTGAATAGCCTTTGATGAAGCCATTAGCAACTCTTGTATGTACAAAAATTGAACACGCATGGCAAGAAAAAAGGACCTCCAACTTTTTGTGTAACTTTGGCTATTGCTGATTGACGCTACTCGTTTTGTATCCATTGTATGAGTGAATTAGTGGTAAATGGAAAGAGGGTGGATTTCAATTATTGGTTCGGCAGGAGACATGTCCATGGCTTTTCATGAAATCAAGAATAGACACAACCTTCTTGTGGTGGTCACCATGTCACCTCTACAATCCAGGACCGTGATTTGATCAAATCAGGAATTCATTTGCCTCGGTTTTCTGAGACACTTGAGAGTATAATGGTAGAATTATATGGTTTCATGGAAACATCAAGAATAAGATGTCAATCCAATGAAAAGCTTGCGGAGCAGGGCCTCATGGTTTCTTCATTTTTCCACTAAATATCATTATCTTCCAGTAACTAAGCAGAACGTTCCAGCTCAAAGCCAAAGGAGGGATGAGGTCCCTCATTCCTTGTCACAGTTGCATTGAGAATAAAGCAAAACATTGTCTCAGCAAGTGCTCGTGACCTTTTGGTGTGCTTTTCATCTCTAAATGACCATGATTAACCATACAAATACATTTCATTCGTGCACAAGATAAGAATATCAAATCCCATGTCCTCTCATCTGTTTCTTGGAACCTAAGTTTATGCTTTGTTTTTTTCCTAATATGTTTAGAGAAGGCTTAAACACTGGGTCAATAGGTTGATCTGATAAATAATTGCATAGCTGCTGGCTGCTTTAATATAACTTGGTGCATGGCTCCTCAACCTGGTATTTGAGATGGGGATTGGGACGTCACATTGGAAACCAGGTAAAGTAAGCAGCAGGAGCATCCCATTAACGGTGTTAGCAGCAACATGCTCGCCAAATCACATGCAAAGAATTCCATTTGCTTCGATGTACAACCCAAGAGTGTGCACAGCTGGTCAAATTTGTATGGGCATCACATTGGAAACCAGGCTAATGAAATGATACATATCCAATTGCAAGTTGCAACTGTTATCTTTAGTGTGGATGACAGAAACAGTGAAATGCAGATTCAGTAACAAAAGAGGCCACATAAATGGAGTAAGACGACCATTATCATTTATACTAACCAAGTTCTAGTTGCAGAGCTACAATGCAAGTTGAAACAGAAAGAAAGAGGGAGATACCAAATAATGTAACAAAACCAAGAATTTCATTTTGTCAAGCTCTATGATTCCTGGGGACAAACTAGAGGTTACAACTCGAAAATTATGTTCAAAGATCATACTGAAGGGAAGAACTTGTTAAGATTGAAAGGTAAGGAGTAGAACTCCTCACTCCTTGTGTCCGTTTTGAACGACCTGAACCTGTCCCACCAGTGCATACCTCTATCCTTCCTGGTTGCATTGTCTTTCTGGTATAAGGTTACATCCAAGAAGAGCGCCAACAATCCGGCAACAAAAGGTTCTGATGAGAATGGCACATTAACCATGTCATTGAACTGCCAAAAGTGACCATAATTAGTATCACGATCGTCTGAACAAGGAATTCTTAGAGAGTAAAGTCGGGAAGTCGAGTTGGTTACCCATCTTGCACCAGTGTGCACTGGTCCATAACCATTAACTGCTGTATACTCATTGAAGTATTGAGGTACTGATAATCCCATGAAAACAGAGAAGCCAAGTATAAACTTTGTTCTAAAGCTGTTTAAGTTGCAGAACTGGAGGAGACCGAGACCTGATGAACCTGCTCGAGTTCAACCCCAAAAAGAATTAAGTTAGATTTTTCATGCTTTAAGTGAAGGAGCCCTCCATAACATACTTTTACTGGGACATACCAACATAAGCAAATAATAGGCAGTATAGAGCTGCAACAATCGGAGCTGGAATTGAGGCAAAAACAGCACCAAATTTTCCTGAACCGCGAAGTATGTGAGTTACATGTGTTGTCAAAATGAAGGAAGAAAGAGCCACATCAAGAAAACTCACCGAGAATGGAAAAGAAAATCATGAACCCTGCTGATATTTGAACAACCCTTCGGCTGCCAACGCGTGTAAGTGCCAATAAACCAGCATTTTCGCTGCAGTTGAAGCAAAGCAAATTTAATGGAAACTTGGAAAGGATTAGAAAGTTGTGTTGAATTGTCTGCTTTAAGATCACGAGAAAATCTTACATAGATACTGATGATCCATTTCCGGTCCCGAACATGCCAGAGAAGAGAATTCCAACTCCCTTAAGTAGTAAAGAAGAAAATTTTGAATTGTTATGAATCAGCAGAAACTTTAAATACTTACAGAAGCAAAAAGTCAACCAGATTATCAGAATTGCAACCAGAGAAATATTACTAATTGATGCAAATTGAGTAAAGTTCTATAATTCAACTAAATAGTTATTATTTCAGGTACGAGAAGAATGAGTTAAGAGCTTGGAGATAACCTGGTTTATTCAGATAGAGTGTCCATAGATTCGTGTTTAGCTATCTTGTCTTCATGCAAGTAATAAGTAAATTACTATGGTAAGTGCAAAGTACAAGTAATCACTTGTTAAATCAGTACCTGCCAACCTACACCTCGGCTAAGGACTGAAGGAGGTATTGGAGTTGCACTGGCATACCTTGACACAGCAATGAAGCCACCAGTAGACTGTTAAGAGTATAAGAAACTAATTAGCGAAGATAAGAATAGTCTAAGACCTGATGTAAAAGACATTTTCAAATTTCTTAACGATGAACAAAGTAGAATTTGAATATTGTTGAAGATTGATTCAAATTGTGATTCATAGTTGCAGTTTGACTAAATTTGAGTCCTATTCTATTAGTGTTCTGAAATTATTGAGTTTATTTGTTAGTCAAATGTGTAGTGAAGTTAGTTGCTATTTTTCAGACTCAGTGATTTAGTGATGATTGTATGGGTTGTTAATGTCCTAATTTTTTGCATTTTAGTTTCTTTGTAACCTATACATAGGCACTTTATTTTCAGTTCAATGGATGAGTTACGTTATAAAGTTGCATCTCAAAAACTCCAACATGGTATCAGCGTCATAGATCCTTAAGGGACTGTGGGATTAAGTGAAACAAAAAAAAAATTTTTCTAATAACTGCTAGCAGTTCAAGGACTCTCCTACCCCCAAATTTTAATGGTAAAAACTATCAAGTATGGGTTGTCAAGATGAAAGCTCATTTAAGAGGTCACGGCTTATGGCAATGGATAGAAGAAGAAAAGGAATTACCAGCGTTGAGAAATAATCCAACACTAAATCAAATAAGAGCTCATGAAGAAGAAGCAACAAAAATTTCAAGAGCGTTATCTATAATTTTCTCTGCAACCTAAGAATCAGTTTTCACAAGAATTATAACTTGTGAAACAGCTAAAAACGCTTGGGATTGCTGAAAGAATTATATCAAGGCAATAAAAGAATGAAGAAAATGCAAGTTTTAAATTTCAAAAGAGATTTTGTAGGTTTGAGCATGAAAGAACATGAGAGCATACAAGAATATTATGATCGATTGATGACTTTGGTGAACAAAATATGGCTATTGGGGGAGGATCTACCAGAGAGCAAAATTGTAAAAAAGATTTTTATAAGTTTGCCAAAAAAAATTGAGGCAAAAATTTCATCTCTTGAAGATTCAAGAGATATTAGTGATTTAACTTTATCCGAATTGATTAATGCTTTACAGGCATAGGAGCAAAGAAGGACTATGAGAAAAGGAGAAACTCAGATAGATAATTGAAAGAGCTTATTTGGCTAAAGCTGCAAAGGGAAAAGGAAAAATCCCTCAGTGTAACCATTGCAAGAAGCCTGGTCATGAAGAAGAAGATTGCTGGCATAAAGATAAGCCTCAATGCTATAATTGCAAAAGATTTGGACATCTACGAAAAGGTTGCAGATTTAAAAAGGAAGAACAAGTAAATATGGTTGATGTGGTTAAAGAAGAAACTCTTTTTTGATTTAATTAGTGAGAAGTGCATCAAGAATTTTAATTTGGAGATATGTGCTTTAATGAAAAGTTGACGAGAACTGCATCACAAAGAGAAGAGAAGTGCTTCTGGAAGTTCTGGAGAGATGTGCTCCAACAAGACAATTTGCTAGTGTGAGACTTTGAATCAAGGGGGGAGTGTTGAAGATTGATTGTGTGTAATTCACAGTTGACCAGGTCTTATAATTTGACTAAGTTTGAGTCCTATTCTATTAGTATTCTGAAATTATTAGGTTTGTTTGTTTGTCAAATGTGCAGTGGAGTTAGTTGCTATTTTCCAAATGTAGTGATTTAGTGGTGATTGCATGGGATGTTAATGTCTTGATTTTAAACATTTTAGTTTCTTTATAGCTTATATATAAGCACTTTACTTTCAATTCAATGGATGAGATACGTTGTAAAGTTGCATCCAAAAACTCCAACAAATATCGAGGAGAAATGCATTCTATGCTTCCGAAAAACTTCCACACATTCACAAATAAGACATTCTTTTGAATCTGTTCCGTCACTATGAACGGAACGACTGTGCGAAATATGCTCACCAAATGGAGTAGGAGTCAGAATAATTTCATTAATGCTTCAAAAAATTCATATGCACAGGTAAACAAACCTCTACAAGGGCAACGAATGAAGCCATCATCATTGCAAAAGCCTCACCAGCATCAAAAGTGGGAGCTCCCCATTGGAAGGGGTATGGTACTCTTATCCTACCAAACAATAAAGATCAGTTGGCAGAGAAAGCTATAAGACATGCATAGCATTGTAAATTATTCCATAACAAGCCCAAGCAGCAATAGACCTTCATATGGCCAGAGTCCGAAACTCGTGGAAGTTATACATCAGGGGAGAACACAGTCCCCCATCTGGAAATTTATATCACTCTAATATTCCCTACTCGGTTAGAAGGACATCCATATAGCCTTACCATGGTGCAGCGCCTATAATTCCTGCACGGTCTGTTCTGCAGCTTAATTGGGTTTTAGGTCCTGTATTCTTATATGCCCCACCCACAGTAAGCAGATGAGCATATATCCACACAATAACCACCGAGAATATAACAGCAAAGCGATCAAACACAGAACTCTTCCCATGCATCATATGAGGTATATACTGCAAAAGCTCATGAAGATTAGTTTTACATCTTATGAAATGCCATGTATGATAAGGTGAAGCCTATGCATTCTCTTCAAAAGTTTCCGGTGAACTAACACAGGAGCGTAGATGTGTTGCATTTACCTGGGCGAAAATTACTAGAAGGATTATCTGCGGTAGTCCAATCTCCACACATTTTGCAAGCTAGCAACCCCAAAATCATTGTCAATGATAATACTTCAACAAGATGTGATATCAAATGGAAGCTCACACTCTTACCAAGGGGAATCCAAATTCATACAGCCCAAAACCAGATAAAGTCACAAGAGGTATAGCAGATAATGGACTCATGAACCTGCAAATCGAAAGGAGGCCTGCATTTAATTAAGATAAAGACAAACGAGCTTCTTCAATATTGCAAAGTCCTGACTTCAGGCGTGTCTCTGAACTACATCGGTATATACTGTACCATGCCTTCAAATTTTATTCAAGCTGAAGGCACATAAATAGACGAAAGTAGAGACCATCCAAGTGCTGATTATACACGAAGGGTGGCCAACAGAAAGAATAAAGAAGAATGTAGAAAATCAATAAACCTTGCAACATTTCGCCAAAGGCCACTGAAGCCAATGACAATTTGGAGTGTGGAGGCAACAATGAGAGCACCCTGAATTCCACGCATTATCTTCTCGAATTTCTACATTATAATCACAACTTGAATCAGTATTGCATTGCGTTCTGTTCTGTACTTATATGCAACCAACAAGAAAAATATCCTATTAGGCAATGTTTCCACGAAGCCACCTCTGTAGGATTCAAAATTTCACTGTATCGACCAGCCAAGACAATTGAAATGGTGGTTGGCAAATAGGTATAGGAACCTCCAATCACAGCAGGCAAACGGGAACCGAACATTGTTTGGAAAAACGTGTTCAGTCCAGCCACAAAAAGCAAAGTCTGAATCATCTTTGCCTTTTCCGCCTGAAACAAACAGTTTAAGAAAAGATCCATATGGCCATGAATAAGAAGCATCACATAGCAGAGTGGTTTAGACCCTTAACGCTTACATTTCCTCCTCCCATCTGCGGAACTAAAGTGGTGGGTATAAGCACCGTTGTGCCAAGCATTACCAAGTAGTGTTGGAAACCAAGCAGAATTGCTTCAGCTGCATTTCAGAAAAGAATCCATGAGACAATGAAATCAAGGAATTTGTGTTGCATGAATATAAAACGAATTCATAACCAAAAGGGTCTGATGCAAGTGTCTTGTGCAATCAATGGAAAATGGGATATATTGAATTCATTGACTAGATGAACCAACTTGGAAAGGAAATCATTAAGCCTTACAACAACTTCTCTATTTACTAGAAAAAGATACCAAGAAAATGGTAATAACATCGATTTCTCATCGTTATCTTCCAAATACGGAAACTAACTGTGTTTGAAAGTCAAAGAATCAGAAAAAAATGTGAAATAGTCCACGTAACGCCAGTGACATGTAGCCACTGAAATAAACCACTGATGAAAAGAGTAAGTGTAGAACTCACGCCAAGGAGGAGGACTAGTAATGCAGAAAGCAATATTAGGGAGCTGATCCTTGGCCGGATGTGGCTGTAGCTCCTCCTGTTTTGGTGGCGGCGCTTGTCCTGCCATTAATTCTCTGTTTTTTCTCCCTAAGCTCTTACTTCTCCTCTTTGTTTTCCACTACAAAGCTATGTCTCAATAAAAAAGAACCTCAACCAATTACGACTAAAAACCCCAAGAAGACAAAACCCTGCCACTAATACCCAGAAAACAGCTTATTAACAGATCCCAAAAGGCTGGTAATAATCCGAAGAGAAACCTTAAACAGCAAAGATGATAAAAAAGTTACGAGCTTATAGCAAAAGAATGAGAATCAGGCAAGCTTGTGTAAACGCTGTACACTATAATTGCTGGTGCAGACAGACAGAACCAACTTGTTAAGGGTGATGGGCGTAGAACGTTGCTGAATGGGTTAGTTTAAGTGATAAAAGGACGCCCACTTGGACTTGGAGACGAAGAAACGTAAAAGCAAATGTGAAGAGAAAAAGAACATAAAGCAAAAGGAGGGAACTAGGAGCCTCCCGAAGCGAGAAAGAAATCAAGATGCCTCTCTCTGCAACCCAAAAACGAATCTCTCTCAAATCTATCTTCCTTGCATTGCTTTTACAATGTTATAGTAATTTCTTAATGTGGGTCTAAGCTCTCTTTTCCAATCACGTAAAGGTAAAGCTTGCACCAAAGCATCTTCCCCCGTCACCTTTGCCAATGTCTTGACTATTTTCGATTTAAACAACCAAAGGTTTACTAACTTTGATTTTTATCTCTCTTACACACTCAAGCAAAGAATTAAACTGTAAAACAGTGTAAAGTTAGCACATTTTCATATCATCTGCACTGTACTAGTTTCTGGTTGACAACAAATTCAAAAGATACTTCCCCAAAAAGAAAGTAATAATCAAAAGATACTACATTGATTACTTTCTTACAGCTAGTAAATCAATGTGATGAAAAAGATCCTCTTTGATTTTGTGACCGACTACGAGTAGGAGTAGTCATTTCCTTTTCAAGTATTGTCAAAACTACGTAAAACCATCATTCTGTCCTATGTGCCGTTTACACTTCTGGGTTCTTTCCCCTTGCAGTCTGTCTACTGAGCTCTGTGCATTAACACGTCTCCTGAAGTGTACCTCTCTATCTGTATATATATCGGGAAACTATATATTGGGTCCATAGCTCAGAATCAAAAGCTTAAAGTAGATATGGAAGCCTGAAGCTTGCACCTTATCTCTTGTAATGAAGGATGCTCTTAGTTATCTTATGTTAACGGGTAACAAGTCACCTTTTCGAGCATCTATCTATCTAATGAATAAGATCCATAAAAAATAAATAGATGGATGGTCATTTAGAACAGGATAATAACAGAGTAAAGTCACAGTTAATCTAAACCCTGATATCAAAGTATAGCAGAAGAAGACAACCTTTTTACTGGATAACTTATTGCCCATTTTTATTGTACATCCTATCCTATCAGGGTTTGTTAAGAATGTTTCAGCGAAATATTTCACAAATCTACTCCATCATATCACTTCACATCATTCCATTGATGGTCCTAATAATTTTAATGGATATTGTATGATTATGTTCATTATGTAATAAGAGATTTTGGGATTGATTGTTTTCATCCTTTCTCTTCGCTATCATTTGGAAAGGAAACAGAACACAAAAGCTGTCCAGCCTAACTATATCAATATGCTTAGTCCATTTCTAAAATCTAAAGGTTTAAAGCATTCAACTTTTTTATTAGAAATTATTGATCAAAGTTCAATTTACAAAAATAACTCTGTGTGAAAATACAAAAGAAAAGTTACGTAAATTCAATGAAAAGTCTTGTAAACAGGGCATATTGTTGATCAATCCTTGTACATTTACGGGCGTACACCCAATTAACATATCACTTTCTTTGTTTTTCTTATACCACTTTACTAAAAGTTTGCTTTTAGCAGCTTTCGGCTACATTTTCATTTTCTTACAATAATAAATTCAGCAAAATTAACTATGGCCAACTGTTCTATACTTTTGTGGAAATTTGACTCAAGTACCATCTTAAGCTTTATGAAAAAAGTCCAAACTAAACCTTATATGGAAATACTTCCAACGAAAGTACGCAAGCTTAGCAATAGCAATCGGTCAAGTACAATTCACATATGAGAAAAATGAGTTACGACTTCTTGAAACCAAATTTATGAATAACGTGTCAGTATTATATTTAATTCTGGTACAGTGCTTTACTATCATCGATTAATTTGGAGGACTATTTTGGATAATTTTCTAAATTTATAAAGTAATCTTTGAACCTTTTAAAATTGTAAATTAGTGTCTCGATATATTTTATTATATATTTTATAATTTTGTATTAACTCTATCTCTAAAAATTTTAATAATAGAAATTTAAAATAACAACAATTTATTTATTTTTATTAATTTTAATTTTAATATATTTCATGTATAAATAATAACCACATTTAATATGAAAAAGTCATTTAATTATCGTAGAAAAATAAAATTAAGGACCATACAAAGTATTTAAAATGTTACAATTTTATAATATAATAAATAATAATTGCATCAAAACATCAAATAAAAATAATAAATATTCATGACTCTCTAACTATTTCAATTTCTAACAAGAGTTTGTGTCTAGGAAACAATCAACTAGAAGTAAAATTTGAGACAAAAGCATTTATAATCATATTTATATTTTATATATAGAATCTAATATATACAATATAAGTGAAATTAAAAGAAGAGGAGAAATAAAAATTTGAAACTTCCTCTAGTTGATACTCGCACAAATCACATTAACCTCAATTCTTATTTGATATAAAATCTTTATTATTAAAAGGCGCCTTATTATCACCATCATTTAAATTCATTGTACCAAATAACATGTCAATACTTTCCTATCCAAGATTATCTTCCAAGTCACTCTCATTTATCAAACTCAGTTCCTTAAAAACCTAATCCACCAAAAGATCGATATAATCAAGGCAAATCAAATCTAAAGAATTACTTGTTCTATTAAGAGCCCTATTAAAAAATAAAATAAAATAATTAAAAATTACACTTAATAATGATAATAACATACTTTTCCGAAAGTTTAAATTGTATTGAACAAAGTCTAAGTTATTTAATCTTTTGTGCTAGATCTATTCCTTTTCTTGGAATTAATGAATTCAAATGTGCTCTAATTTTTTTCACATCCTGTTGCACTTATACATTGACTTAGAATTCAAATTGCAAACATTTGTAATTTTAGAACAACACTTTTAAATTGTTCCCACTGAGCAATTATAAAACTATAGAAGTAGCATTATAAATAAAATATAATAAAATAACGAATATTTTTCAACAAGTAACAAAAATCGTAAAAAATATATACCTAGATTAAGTTTGTCTCTTTGACGAATAGCAATTGACATTCTAAAATCGCTAGAAGCATCCTTACAAATCTTTATTTGTGAGCTTAGGAGATCTAGCATTATCTTATGGGCAACAATTAATGTCATAGTTAATAATACTCTACTATTAACTTTAATTTTCTTTAAAAACTTAGTCTGAAATAGATACTAGGATTTAAAAATGCCCTAGTTGTAAATAATGGAGAATAAAGTTGTCTTTCTCATCTCTTATTGATGACTTCAAGATAAGGTATATATAAAGAAAGCCTATTTTGCATACTGACCTTGGTTGCTTTCTTTGCCCTCTTCATGATATCATGAAATAACCCATTATCGCCTTCTCATCACTATCAACCAAATGAAGTACCCTCACTAAAGGCCCACAAACTCAAATGCAAATTAACATTGGGACAAAAATTTGTTATCTTTGAGCATAATTCTAGAAACCTCCAATCCATTATTAGACCTAGCATGCTGAATTACAACTCACTTATTACTTGTAAACATTTGTCTTAATGCACGACTGTAGATAAATTTGGCCACTTTTTTGACTTGTTGTACAGCCTCATCATCATCATCACCCAGTTTGGAATCTCGCAATAACGCGAGGTCTGGGGAGGTCTGATAGTACGTAGTCTTACCCCTACATAGTAGAGAGGCTGTTTCCGGTAGACCCACAGGCACATGAGATAATAATGAGAAAAGATGAAAATAAAAAGATAATGAGAAGGATATACTTGATATGTGGCCCAGTTCTGCAAGAATTCTTGATAGGCAGGAATGAACACGCCACTGCTTTACTCCCGTCAAGCTAGACTTACGTGTGCTGCACCCCTGAGAGCATGGTAAAGTTATGGTTACCGGTATATGTTATGGGCCTTTCCCCTACACTTGAGTGTAACAGACTAGAAGTATGACAGAATGACTGGATTACCACATGCCACTAGACAAGACAAATAAGGCTATTTGCGCTGTTGAAACACTGTACTAGTGGTACCAATAACAACTCCTGATAGACTTTCTCGACTGTCATTGGGGAACTTCAAAGGGTTTCTCGCACCTTTATCCTATTCCGCCAGAATTGTCTACTTCTTGTCGCTTCTATGGTGAGGGCTAATTCTGTCATATCTTTCTTGACCACTTCCCTCCAGTTCTTGTATGGTCTGCCTCGTCTCCTCCTGTATCCACTAAGGAGAATTTGTTCACATCTTCTGATCGGTGCATCAGAGGGTTTTCTGATCACATGGCCAAACTACCTAAACCTGGTCTCACGCAACTTGTCAGCAATATTGTACAGTCTCATCAATAATATGAAACTATCTAACTTTTTCTATATTTTCCAACATCAGGTTAATGCAATGTACAACACAATGAACTGAACAATATTTTCTAGCCCAACTTCATTCACAACTTCATCAAATATCTAAAATAGAGTATCAATATTTCTAACAAGATTAGATGTATTAATAGACTTAAAAAATATTGTCTCTTTTACATAATAAACCAAAAAATTAATACTAGGTGCTTGTCTTCTATTTGTCTAACCATCACACATGACTGAACACCCAAAAGTAACTCAAGTCATTCTTCTTTCATCCAACTAACTTTTTATTTCATAAACATAGTTACTAAGAAGTTTTCCTTTGTATTCCTCAATTGAAAGAGCTTTGTATCCTAGACTGTAAGAGGCAATAACATCTACCATAGGATGATAATAATAAGATTGAGCAATATTGAATGTTATACCTAAATCATACCACCTACTAGCCATAGTCATATCCATATTATAAGCCGCTTCTTTAAATTGTAAGGCATTACAAATTGAAGGTTGAGCTCTGAGAGTTGTTCGTGGTGTAAAAAAATTAGACACATGTCTTCCTCTTTTCCTCACATCAGGTGTAAAATTCTTTTCTTGTTCAATAGGAATACTACTAACTTTAACATTCTCATTATCATCTTAACCACGAACAAAAGAACTTTCATTACCAATTTAGTAATTCAATCTTTGTCTTCTATCTTTTTCATGATGATACTTTTCAAGTAAAGTCATCATTTGTCATTTCATATCATGACTCACCTCTGACCATAGATAAATGCTTCTTTAATATGGTGATTCCTCCATCTTTCAAATGCTTGTTATAAAAGAAACAAATGATATGGTTAAAAGAAACAAATGATATGGTTCTTCATTCGTAGAACCAATTCAACATGAGCCTAAGCTAGATTATTAAATCTTGTTGAAGTGGTTGAATTATCAGGAGTACTTAAACTTTTTTCTATTTATTTGTAAAAATAAATAAAGACATATATCAAAATTAACTTAATAATTTCATATAAAAATAAAGTTGTGTAAAAAAAAGAAGAAATAGATTCATAATATTTTCTCAATAACTCATGTTTCTTTCCAACGTTAAGTCATTTTGTTTGATTACATAATTCAAACATAAGATCACAACTATAAACTAATTTTTGTAATTATATAATTCAAAAATAAGCTTACAACTATAACCTATTTTGTATGACTATATAATTTAATCATCATTATCATCATCACCCAGTCTGAAATCTTATGTTAAAGCGGGTCTGGGGAGTTTATAATTCAATCATAAACTCAAAAATCACAACTATAACTCATTTTTTGTTATTATATAATTTATTTATAAACTCATATCTATAATTCAATTTATATACTCACATAAGTCAACTATAAACTCTTAACTATTACTTGTTATGTGATTCAACCATAGACTCTTAACTATAAGTTATTTTGTATGATTATTCATCAGTTGATTAAATGATCCAATCATATACTTAAACTCACAGCTATAATTCAATTTGTATAATTACTTGAATTAATTACTTATCATACTATTCAACCATAAATTAACTAATCCATTTTGATGACCACAAAATTCAATTTATAATAAAGAATAACCTTCCATTCAAATTTTAATATATCTCAATCTTAAATTTCAGACAAGAACAACCTCAAATTCATAATCCAATTCTAATTTTCAATTCAGATAACAAATAAATAACCTCAAACTCAAATTCAGAATGCAATTCAAAATTCTAATTCTCAATTATCACTTAAAGTCAGAAACACAATTAATTCTAATTTCCAAGTCAACATCATGATAATTTTAATAAATGACACAAATTCAAGCTTCCATTTCAATATTCCACATTTACATATTCACAATTCATAAGCCATTCATGATAGATTATACACTCATACACCACATCCATAAGTCCATAAGTCTACAACACAAGTAAACACACACACACACACACGGTTCCACAATTGACACATACACACACTAGCAAAATGTAACCTTGTCTTAAGCTCACAAGTGATGAGTCATAAGTTACAACAATCCAATTTTACATTGCAACACAAGAGTGTGATAATCGGCGCTATTGGCGGAGATGGTGTGATTGACTGGTGCAACTGGCGATGACTAGCGAGTGGTTGTTGGTAGACATGGCAATGGGCCGGGCCGAGCCCGGGTCACCCTCGACCCGGCCCAGCCCAGCCTCATTCAAGGTGGGCTGCGGGTCTGGATAGACAGGCCCAAGGCCCGGCCCGTGGTTGACTCGTGGCCTGGCGGGCCATGGGTGGGCCGGGCCAAGCCCGGTTCGTCCATATTTTTTAAAATTTTAAAAATACAAAACGGCGTCGTTTTGGACGGACCGCGGGCCGGCCCAGGCCGGGCCGTGGCCCGCCCACAGCCTGTAAATTCGGGCCAAAAAAGGGCCGAGTCGGGCCAGAATTGCCATCCCTACTTGTTGGCTGGCACGATACTACGATTGGTGAATGGCGATGGTTGATGCAATTGGCGATTGGCGGATGAGAGGAGTTGGTGAGTTGCGGGTTATGGCGCACTTGAGGCGGGGGGGCGCGGAGGTGGGGACAAGCAAGTGCTAGATCTGGAATAGTCGAATGGGTCTGAAAAACAATTTGATTTTGCTCGGACTTTAACTTTATTTTTTTGCATTTTAGTCCTCCAACTTTTTGGAATTTACGATATCCACTGATATTTGACCGATACAGTGCCAACCTTCCGATACAAAATCCTGCTTGAAGCCCCTTCCATAGTCGGTGTCAATGTTGTCTTAAAAGTACAGTTTTGTTTTGAATGGAAAACAAAAGAAGAGAAAAGGATGAAAAAGCACCCCAGGCGCTGTGACTTTTGCACGCAAAGGCTACCTTTCGTCATGACACCATGAACTTTATTAGTCACGAAAAGTTCCCTATATAGATGTATGATTCGACTTCCATTTTTTATTATAATAAAATTTGTATAATTATTCTTTTTTATTAATAAGAATAAAATTAAAAACTAAAAATTAAAAAATTATTTTAATAAATATTTAGTAATACATTTATCATTTTTTATTTCGATAACTATTTAAGAAATTTATAAAATTTTATTTGTAAACTGATATTCATTAATCAAATAAAACTCAATCAATGTTATATTCAAAATTAAATATATTAATTTTCGAAATATTTTTATTTTTTAAAATAATCATTTTGTAAAATTTTAGGTATTAAATGTTATTAAATTAAAAAACTTTCAAAGTAATTTTATTTTAATTGACTATAAAAACACATGAATATAAATTAAATAATTTATATTTCTTATTACTACTTAATGTTAAATAATTAATTAATGATGAAGAAGAAGAAAACAAGTAATGAGAACAAAAGAAACTAATATGATATAAAAAACCACAAATTCAACAAAAAAACGAAAATAAAAAATAAAACAAAAAATAAAACGGGAACCAGACATAACTAGAAAAACAGGGCACTACACTTGAGGATTCAGGTCAGGTGCTACTGCAGCTATACTTGTCCCTGCCATTAATTTGGTATACCATCTGAGATATCATCACATTGCAATTACAAAGGCAGAGACGGTGCCATGAAAAAGCATTTATTTAGATCGAAATTCTTTAATTGGTTAAAACTGAGATTCTCTTGGCATATGTAATAAGTTAGTTGCAGACAAGGGTCGTAGCCAAGAGCAGGTACAAGCAGCATAACCACAAAATATCCAATTCTCAATATGCTTTCCAGCACTCATAAGATGTGTGCAGAAATACTCCCTAGCTGCTGCCACGAGCTTGCAACCTCTTCCTCTCAAACTCAAGCTGAAGGGACATCATGCACAAAAGTTATTTTTCCTGTTCAGATTTCTACCAAAAACAGACTTTTGAATCCTAAAATGTAGGCTTACCACTTTCTTCACTCTGTCATTAGCAGCAGCAGTTCCTCCACTGACACATTCAGGGAGATATGGAGCGCTAACTCGAACTTCATTCATTACAACTATAGAAGTCTTATCCCATCGCACTGGAAGCCTGGTGACAAACATTCACACGACCTAAAAAGGTTTAGCTTTTGGACATGATCTAGCATTTTTGTTATTTTCATTCACATGGAGACATCGGTGGAAATCAAAAATTGAAATTCTTACTTACATTAAAGTTTCAAAAGTAAAGCAAAATGATTCAGAAAATTCCCAAAAATTAACTGATCAAGCACACATGCGACTTGAATTGCTACAAAACTTACGAAAGATGAAAAATGAAAACTACAATAGCTGCATATTGCAAGAAATATGTCCCAATGCTCAGATGGTATAGTTACACTAACATCATTGAAAGTCCACAATAATTTTGCCATCATAACACAAACCTACTTCACAAATAAAAGACCAATCCAAAAACCAAATTTCAAATAATTTACTCCTGCTTTCTTCAAAGATTCATATTGCTCAAGCGCAAATATTTGTAATCATTGTCTCATCAAAACCTCCAGCATTTTCAAACTACAAAAATTCATATTGCTCAAGCACAAATATTTGTAATCATTGTCTCATCAAAAACTGCAGCATTTTCAAACTACAAAAATTCATATTGCTCAAGCACAATACTTGTAATCATTGTCTCATCAAAACCTGCTGCATTTTCAAACTATGTACACCTTGCCAACCAAATTTAGTTCTAGTAAAGCATGTCAGAAGTCAGAAACTGGGAAACTTGGATCAAACTATCATGGATTGCAACTGATTCAACCATTACCAAGCAAAGAACTTTTTTGAACACATAGCAATACTAAGGAAGGGCTTTCTTAAAAATTGACCCAATTAAGTTGATTCAACCCCAAAAAAAAACAAAAATTGCGAACCTACTCAAAAAACGAACTGGCAATACAGATGCACAGAAAAAGAGTGAGAAAAAAGCATGGAAGTTAAAGGGCAAGGCAATTACGTCTTAGACAAGGCATCAAATAGGCTCTGAGCTTCAGCCGTAACACCAACTCCAATCCTCTCAGCCTCTGCTTCTGCTTGTCTGCAAACCCAATTCAAGTCCTCCAAAACATCCCATCAGAACTTCCCATCAAACAAAACGTATCAAAGAAAAACACGTAAGCAAACAATTACCAACAGATCACCTTAAAGCCGATTCCTCCCTAGCTTGAAGACCATGGAGATCTATATAACACTTCTTAATGTCAAGAGGGTCCTCAGCTTGACCCAGAAAAGAAAACTCCTTTATATAACTCGCTTTCAGAAATCTTATGTTCCTCCTAGGCCCAGCTTTGGAACCCTCTTGTGAAAGAAGATCATAAATTAAGAAACAACACCAAAAGCACAGCAGACAGACATAGACTGAATCGCAAGTGAAAGACAACAAGAACAAAAAAGGAAAGGATATGAAGGACGAGAATGTTTGAACGTCGGTCAAAGGTGATAACTTGGCCCTCGAACTCGTCACCAAGTGTTGTCTTGATCGAAATCAAGCAACCCACTGCAAAATCCTCGCTGTTGCTATTGTTGACACCTTCCATGGCTGCTCCCTTTCCCTTTCCGGCCCTCTTCAATCTCGTGGAGTCTCTGCCATCGTAACTTCTTGGGGTTGTTTATGGCTTTTGGAGGGGTGGGTTTCGAGGGGTTGAGAGCCCACCCGCACTTGGTGGTGTAGGGTCCTTAACTAGATTTTCATTTTCGGGTCTAGATTTGACACCAAGTCCAATGGGCTAGAGAGGCAGAATTTTAATTCACATTTGGAATGGTGTGAGAGTAGACACCATTTTCCTACCCACTTCTTGTCCTGTCAACTGAGCATATTTAGTACAAAAAAAATAGAAAAACATATTTTAGGGACTTTTGTCTCTTGACATGCATGTTCTTCTATGATCATCCTTTCCTTTCAATTCGCATAATATATAATTTGATGTTCTCCCAGTAGACATGGAATCAGTCTCTACCGACATGTGTTTGTTAGTTCCTAATATTTGATAATGCATTCCCAATTATCGTTGAGTTGTTCTTCCTTCCTTTGTCACATGACAGCAACCAAATACGTTGTCTAATCGGAACCAATGATTTTGGTTTTGGTTTGTGGACAGCTCCTAATCCTTTGTCCTGGAATGCTAATGTGACATAAAGCTGGAATTTTTGTACTGCAATGATATAATCGGATTTAGGTATACATGTATAGTTTCTATTGTTAGAATTGACGAATGAAATGGAATAACATCTAACAATCAACCTCTGTGGTCCCTAAAGAATGGAGCTCTGAACAAGCAATGATCTGGAGTTGCATTATTAACTACCATTTTCGTGGAAAATAATCCATAATCATATTAAATATCGTTTCTTTTATTGGCGAACAGACAAAACAGACAACCATTTGATTCCTCCAATCAAATTAGCTAATATATGCTAGGAACCAGGAATACTACTGTTAGTAAGCATTGCTCTTTCCATGCATACCATTTTTTCTTATACTTGATTAATGCTTCAAATTTTTTTAAAAGTCAGGCTTCAAAAGATCTGTATTTTGAGGTTTACTCACTTATATGCAGAGTCCAGAATAGTTGGAATCGTAGGAATACAAATAAGCTAGGAATATTTAAAAAGAGAAACGTGAATACAAAGAAACAATGAAGTTTCCACTTGCTTGGTAATTGAACAATACTTGTACTTGAGGAAATACGTCATTGGAGAAAGACCACAGACGCTCGCTGAAAATGGAACACATATACAGATATGTAAGAAAAAAGGGAAAGTTGAATTATGTA
>JANQBM010000001.1:4526732-4539059 GCA_025594535.1 Erythroxylum domingense | reverse complement strand
GCATATCAAGCATGAGCATTCTTAATTGTTTTGTAATATGCTATTGAAATGGTTTTTAATATGTAATTTGAAGTTATATACAATCTCTGTTTTTGTTAGAGAAATGACAATGAGACTGTAGAAATTCTCTTTTGTATATGTTCAGAATTTTTTCTCTGTTAAGTTATCAATGTGTTGGTAATAAAATTGTTAGATGTTTGAAAGTCTTGGATAAATTTTTCTGAAGAAATTAGTTAAGTTGGGAGTTTTGTATGTATGGTTTTCATTATTGGAATCGGGTCTTTTGAAATGCATAGAAGTTATATATATTGACAGTAGAGAGAAAAGATAAAAAAGGGAATAAAATGTGTTCTGAAATTTCAATGAATAAATTGTATTGATCTAGGTAGAATTAGACAAAATTATCTTCATGAAAGTTATAGGTTTTTCTCTTAGCTTTTTAACAACATAAAGTTTATAATTTTTTAATTTTGGGATTCAAAGTTATGAAGATTTGAAGTGTGTGTGTGCAGCAGGGATGTCGCGATAGTGCCGACAACCACTTTAATACTGCCACTGTTCATCATATGTGCTTGGTCGCGACTTTTGTGTTTTTGTAGGAAGCTCACGATTGCCACTCCTCCCCCTTCTTACGACCTTGAGGCTTGTTCTTATGCCAGTGACTTTTTTTACGTCATGCCTGTGACTTTTGCTTTGCTTTTATTTTATTTTATTTATTTATTTTCTTGTTTAATTGTTTTTACTCTCACCAAGAAATTTAATTCTTTTTATCTTGAGGTTAATTTTTTTATATACCTTTAACTTTAAAAGTCCTCTAATTTTGGCAGCTTGTCGCCACAAAATAAGGACAACATTTTATGTTTAATTTTACAAATTCTACTTTTCAGTTATCCAATAAATCCAAAGTTATTGGTCATGGTGTTTTGATTGATGGTCTTTATTCTCTTAAATTACAAAATGACACTGCTTATTCTTCTATGCATATTACTGTTAGGATAAAACGATGTATTGTGAATGAGGATTCCTCTATATTGTGGCATTGGAGATTAGGACACATTTCCATTAAAAGACTTAAGAAATTAGCAAATTAAGGAGTACTTAGTACTTTAGATTTTTCTAATTATGAGACTTGTGTTGATTTTATTCAAGGTAAGCAAACTAATAAGTCTAAAAGAAGTGCAAAGAGGCACACAAATTTATTAGAAATTATACATACATATTTTTGTTGTCCAGACATGGATGCAAATAGTCTGAAATACTTTAACACCTTCATAGATGATTATTCACCATATTTGTCTCTCTACTTACTTCGTTCTAAGGACGAAACTTTGGATGTCTTTAAAGTTTTTAAGGCAGAAGTAGAAAATCAATATGGAAAACAAACTAAGATCGTGAGATCATATAGAGGTGGAGAGTACTATGGTAGATACACAAAGAATGGACAAGCACCTGGTCCATTTGCTAAGTTTCTTCAAGAATATAAGATTGTTGGCCAATACACTATGCATGATTCTTCGGTTTAGAATGATGTGACAAAAAGAAGAAACCAAATATTAATGGACATGGTGAGAAGTATGAGTAATGTAAAACTCCTTGATTTCTTGTGGACTGAAGCACTAAAAACAGTTGTGTATATATTAAAACGAGTTCCAAGTCTGGCTATCTCAAAGACACCTTTTGAGTTATTTGAGGGTTGGAAACCAAGTTTGTGACATAAATGCATTTGGGGATGCCTGTCTGAAGTGAGAATTTGTAATCCACAAAAAAAGAAGCTAGACCCGAGAACCATGAGTGGTCACTTCATTGGATATGCTGAAAAATCCAAGGGTATAGTACCTATTGTCCATCTCACCGCACTAGGATTGTGGAATTAAGAAATGCAAAATTTCTTGAGAATGATTTGATCAGTTGGGAATGATCGATTTCGAGATGTTATTTTATAAAAGGAACATCAAAAAGTTCGTCCCTTTAGCTCAAGTGATATATTGATTGTCATTCACACCTCTCAAGCTCCAATGGGTGTTAGACAACCAATTGTAGAAATTTCAGAAACAATTGATACCAATTCAATAGATCAAGTTGTTGATATGAAACAATAAGAAATTGTTGATCAACCAGTTGAACAACATGCTCTGAAGGAGAATGTTGAAACAACATTAAGTAGATCTACTAGAGTAAAGAGATCAGGTATCTCTAATGATTATATTATGTATCTACAAGAATCGAACTTTAACATCGGAGTCGAACATGATCCTGAAATATTTTAGCAAGTCATAAGTTTTAAATAATCAGATTTATGGTACAATGCCATGAAAGATGAGATGAATTATATGGCATGTAATCAAGTCTGGGATCTCATTGCATTGCCTAATGTGTGAAATCCATTGGGTGTAAATGAGTCTTTAAAACAAAGAAAGACTCATGAGGCAACATTGAGCGACATAAAACAAGACTCGTTGCTAAAGGATTTACTCAAAAAGAAGGAATCGATTACACGGAGACATTTTCTCCTATATTAAAGAAAGATCCTCTTCGAGTAATTATAGTATTAGTATCCTATTTTGACTTTGAGTTACATCAAATGGATGTAAAATCGATGTTCCTCAATGGTTAACTAGAGGAAGAGGTTTACATGAAACAACTAGAAGGATTATCCTTTCGTGATAGTGAGCATTTGGTCTGCAAGCTCAATAAATTCATATATGGCGTAAAATAATCATCTTGTTAATAGTATTTAAAATTTCATGAAGTCATCACTTCATTTAGTTTTGAAGAGAACCCCATAGATTAGTGAATATACCAGAAGGTCAGTAGGAGCAAGATTTGTTATCTTATGTTATATATGGATGATATTTTACTTGTAATCTATGATAAGGGTTTACTATGTGAAGTGAAACAATTTCTCTTAAAAAATTTTGATATGAAAGATATGGGTAAGGCATTTTATGTCATTGGCATTAAGATCCATAGAGAAAGATCTCGAGGCATTTTGGGATTGTCTCAAAAGACCTATATCAACAAAATTTTAGAGAGATTTCAGATTAAAGATTGTGCATCGAGTGTAGTATCCATAGTGAAGGGTGATAGATTCAATTTGAGTCAATACCCAAAAAATGAGTTTGAACGGGAGCACATGAAGAACATACTATATGCTTCAGCTATTGGAAGCTTAATGTATGCTCAAATTTGTACAAGACCAGATATTGCATTTGCGGTTGAAATGTTAGGAAGATATTAGAGATTGATCACTAGGAGGCTGCAAAGAAAGTGATAAGATATCTTCAAGGAACAAAGGATTACATGCTTATGTATAGACGGACTGAAAATTTGAAAATAATTGGGTACTCCGATTTAGATTTTTTTGGCTGCATTGATTCAAGAAAATCAACCTCAAGTTATATTTTCATGTTAGTTGGTGGAGCTATATCTTGGAGAAGTGTCAAACAGACCTTGACTGTTGGTTCTACTGTAGAAGCTGAGTTCGTATTATGTTTTGAGGCCACCTCATACGGTGTATTGTTGAAGAGTTTTATATCTGGGCTTAAAGTTGTGGACTCTATTTCTAAGTCGTTAAAGTTATACTGTGACAACCCAGTTGCAGTTTTATGGCTAAAATCAACAAGAGTGGAAGTCAAAGTAAGCATATCGAAATTAAGTATTTAGCCATAAGAAAACGTGTTAAGGAAAAGAAATTGGTCACTGAGCACATTAGCATTGAGTTGAGGATTGCAGATCCTTTGACTAAAGGCATGTCACCTAAGCAGTTTAAGGATCACATAGTATAAATGGGACTAGGTTCTGTAGAATATTGTCATTGACTGTACATTGTTTTCAATAAAACTTTTATTTAATGTGATGTTTCTTATATGGTTTGTGCATCTTTAGATATTCATTTTATTATATTGAGAATCTTCATTAATTTTGGACCTAGAATAAACTTATGGTTTACTCATTAAGTTGAAGGACTATTTATAGAGACGTAATATAATGTAATACATGGAAGATATTACTCGTTATAAAAGGACTTATCGCCATGATTCATATATTTTGTTTCTCCATAAAGTCAACGTTGAATTATATAGACCAAGTGGGAGAACGTTGGAATACTCTCGTGGTCCATATGATTCACAACCATCACAACATTTTCAAGTGTCCCTAACTTGTTGCTTTCATTTTAAAGAAAAGTTTACATCATTAAATTGAGAGTTTGAGAGGTTAGAAGATTTAGAAACACTTCATTCATTAGTGGGATTTAATCAGTAGATACAGTTTTTCCGGAAGGCAATGGCTGGAGGTAAGGTTTGTTTTAGTTATGTTTCTGCCTATTTTTTGATATCATGTATATATCAACAAGGCGCGCGCACACACACACACACACACACACACACATGTATAAATACACATACATGTTATTGATATATATGTGAGGATTTGTGAAATGCATGTAAATGAATTATTCTAACACACACACACACACACACACACACATACACATACACACACACACACATATATATATATATACATATTGTTGTTATATACGTGAGGATTTATGAAATGCATGTAAATGAATTATTCTAACACACACAAGGAACCAACTCTATGAAATAAAGTCACAAATAATACTTGAAATCATAACGTAATCTCCAAAATACCTAAATCAATGATTACAAAATTCAACCGGTTTGGCTGGTTCAACAATGAAAATTTTGAACTAACTAATTTTTTAATTCAGTTCTTAATTTTTTGGTTTTACTTAATTCAATAATCTTTATTGTTAAAAACTGACTAGTTTACTAATTAATCGATCAATTGTATACATTAATCAATTTTTATAAATCAAAATAAATAAATCAATTTCATTTAATAGTTTCTTTTTTCAATTAAACTTTAAATTCTTCGATGAGTAAGGACAATCTACTTCAATTATATTTCAAAATTTTTAATTTTATTTAATCTTTAACTTATTTTATGGCGGTCTAATATTATTTGAACTTTTAAAATCTTAAACCTCTTTTTTTATTGATTTAATTTCTGGTCGAGTTTTTAAAACATTGCCTTAAATCACATAATTTACATGTAATTGTAACTACATGTAATGCATTACCATAAACAAAAGATCCTAAATACATCAATTTTGTCCGAGAAAACCTCTATTTTCTATAACCTGGGTTTAAGGTTTATGCAATTCTTTCTAAAATCGAGATATTAAATCACTCAAACAATTATCGAGACATAAAATAGTCAATGAAAAAATTAATCAAAACATTCAACTTAGAAAAACTAATTGGTATATGCCACATGCTAACCATATAAAAAGTACTTTAAATCCTTTTTTGGTGTATAAATTGACGAACACTATCTAAATTTCCATTATTGTTATTGAATCCTATTTAATTATCTCTTTTTATCGTTTGTAGTCACTTCATTTTATTCTTTACCATTATGCCCCTATTTTCTTGTCCCTTTTCAATTTTTATTTTAGCGTAGAAATCTGCCTTATATGGACTTTTCAAACATTTTAGTCGATCAATGTCTTCTTTTTTTATCTTACACTAGTTAACTTGTAAGGCATATAGGTTAACTAGTAAGGCATATAGGTTAACTTACAAGCTTAAATTAGTCCTAAATTTCTTCTTATAAACATAATTTCTTGAATCACTCTAATTTACTGTTTCTATTAGATGTTCTATCTAAGGTATCAACTAGTGTTCAATAATGACTATAACTATACAAATATGCCTATTCATCAAAATTTCCTTCTTGCTTAAGTATATTTATCATAATTAATTAAATCTTACGCCTTCTAAACATCCAATAGCAACCTTTAATTTTATATAAAAAATTAAAATATCTTTAAAATATTATAATTAGAAGCTCAAAATTTTTTGTTGTCACATCCTCACTTTTAATATAAGTTTCACCCTCAAAACGTAACTTGCTTGTAACTTTAAATGTTATTATCTAAAACTCTATACATAAGACACTCTCTTTATCCTTTTTGATATTTTAAGACAACAAAATGTGATTTTAAATTCAATTATTACTATTTAACAAAGCAATAATAATAATAATTTATTTTACCACCACCCCCGCCCTCTGTCTCGAGCCCAAGTTAATATTACTGAATCTATATCAGATTGTAACCCAATGGTAAGGCCCAAACACTCAAGCCTCATCATCGAACTAATGCCAAACCATGTTCAAACTTGTAAAGATCCAATGTACTTCAAAATAGCTTTAAAAAATCTCTTTTATTGACTAAAAATATTAATTATTTAGTCTTAAAAATAATCTCAATCTTTGTTAAATGATAAAAAATCTCAATTCAAACTAAAATAATATCCATTAATATAAAATTCCTTAGATTTGACTTTATATGTTTTGTGTTAACACCTTGCTTGGATTTTCACACTCACCATCAGGTCCTCACCTAAAATAACACATAACATATTAGTACATACCAAATTAAGAAAAATAAAAGAAAGTAAAATCTATTTCACTATCTCTATATACACAAAGTCTTACCACCTATGCCTAAATGACATTATCTATCCTTATAATGCCTATTAGAAGAATAACATGCATGTTATGAAAATATTCTATAATACATCATACTTAATGTAACATACAATGTTGCAAATATCATACACTTTGCCTTTTAAATTCCTAAGATAGACGTTGACTAATTCGTCGCGACTAATAGATCCATATACCTCAGATTTGCCCTTAGTTAATAAGTCTTAAACAATATATTGGTACAACTCCAACCTAATGCCTTTTAATAAATTTTGATTAAACATCTCTCATCATGATATAAATTATACTAGCAATCAATGCTCTTACAAGAAATTAATTCATATAAAATGACATAAACTAGTCACTGTAATATGCCAATTGCACGTATAAGCATCAACTCTATGAAACACAGTCATAAAATAATGATCTCTTCACGACTTCTTAAATCACACATATACTTGCAATTGTAGTTACATGTGATGTATCACACAATCCATATAAACTTATATAAACGAAGCCTCCCATTTATGTCAATTTTGTCAAAAAAGTCATTTTTTTACTATAATCCTAATTTGGGGTTTATATTAAGAATGGAAAAAGGCCCATGTCGACTTTGTCATACTCATACATGAATTTAACACTTTTTGCTCGAGTTGACGGGTTTTAGGTAAGGCATGGGAATTTTTTTTTAATGTTTGGGCTTCAACCAGTTTATGGCATGGGAATTTTTTTAACCCCATTTCACTATTCATTCACTTCTTCTTCTCTCAATCTCAATTCTCAACCGTTAGGCCTCTCTTAAGTCTCATTGGTCAATTTTTGACGCCTTTCAAGCCTCTCATGTTCCTTCTTCTCTCAAGTCTCGCCGCCCAATCTTAAAGCTTCTCAAGCCTCTAATGGTTCTCCCTTAGCTGACGATTCCTCTTTTACTATGATTGTTGTAAATTTATGTTTTGAGAATCATGGAGATTAAATCTATATAAAACTAGATTATTCTTTAACATTTGAAACCTAATATACCTTACAAAAACATTATAATAAACCAAAGTATTATGTTTTTATATAGGTCCATAATAATATAACGTTTTGGATTTAGCAACTAAGACAGGTCATTGACACGACGGAGAAGAGTTAATGGGTTAGATTGGGTTGGGTTCAGTCAGGTTGAGAGTTAGGCAGTTTAAACTTGAAGCAGGCTTTAGGTCATTTGAAGTTTGATTAGGCTCAGGCTCTAGCTTAGGTTAGACTCAGGTTTAAGTGAAATGAGCAAGGCTTGATCGAACTTTGAGCTAGGCTCAAACTGCTTGTAAAGTGCTTCAAGCCAAGTTTAAGCAACCTCAAGCTCGATCCATTTCAACCTTATTTTATACAATTCTTCTTAAAATCAAAATAATAAAAAGGAAAACAATTAATTGATATATAAATAAATGATAAATAATAAAAAGAATAAAAATTCAACCTAGAAGACCTTAATTTGTATATACCACATGTTTATGTTTTTGTTCACAAAAATACGTTAAAATCTCCTTTTTTGATGTAGAAGTTAAATGAACATCACCTGAATTTCTGTTATTGCTACTAAATCCTACAAAATCAACTTCCTTATCACTCATTTCTGGTTTTTTATTATTCATTATTACTCCTCTACTTCTTAGTCCTTTCGTTATTTTGATTTTAGCATAAGAATCCCTTTATTTTTAAAAATGGCTTTGGTATATACTAGTTGATCACTATAAGACATCAGTCGACTAATGTCATCTTCTTTACCATATAACCGGTAGGGTTCATTGATCAACTGATAATCTTGAAGCAACCTTGATTTTCTTCTTATGGATTGTAAAGATAACATTTAATCTTTCCATAGTTTCTTGAATCACTTTAATTATATTTTTAATCAAAATTTATTACTAAAATACTGAAGAGTATTTCGTGGTGGCAACAAATAAACTAACATGATTCTTCACCAAATTTTCTTATTTCACAAATACTCTCATTATAATTCATTAATCCTACACTTTCTAAATATTCAATACCAAATATTCAAATTAACTAAAAAATATTAGCAATCTCTCTAATGTTTTAAATTTCATTAAATCATCATAAGATCAAAATTTTTAGGTCTCACAAGTTCCATAACTTATTCTACTCTTTAGCATTCATTTAAGCAAGGAAGTTTTAAAATATAATGCACTTGCAAAGATTAAAGTCTTCTAGGAGTTCAGATGTTATAAGGAATTAATAAGTGAATTAAGGTTTATTCATGTTAAGAGTTTGTATAAGATGGATCATGTGAATTGCCAAATAAGTATATGTTTTACTTTATAGCTTATGTGATTGTTAAGGTTCATAGTGAAGCAGTACTTGACTGAAAGGACAGTTATGTTGTCTTAAGAAAAGCTTTATTCAATATCAAAAGGAGATTTAGAATGAAAAGGAACTTATATATAAGAGAGATCTATAATGCAACGTTGTAATATTCGGGTAACATGTACTATTCCGTGAACTCTTCTCCTTGTATACTTACCCCATTAAAAATTGAGCTTACAATCTTCACTTTGCTTAGTTATTGAAAATATATGAATTTGCAAGTTTATGAAAAAGTTGTAACATTAAAGCATATAAATTGGATCAGGTTAGAATTTTGAGTGTATGTTTCAGAAATTTTTAGGAAGGGAGTAAGTTGAAATCTTCTAAAGGCAACTGAGTATCTTATTTCTCATATGAGCTAAGACAAAGGCTTGCTACCCCTGTAGAATGATTAATTCTTACCCCTTCAACACGTACACACAAGTAAGGTACATCACTCTAAGATTAATTCTTACAATGTTGTAGAGATCCAAATATTTGATGTGTAAAAAGCTTCCATCTGTAGATAAGCATGGATATATTGCTATTATATCTTTTGATGTGGAAGCTTTTTTAAAGTTGAATATGCAAAAGGCACGACTTGTTTGTGTAAATAATCTTTAATTAATATGTCACTAGGTGAGACAATTATTTGTGGATTATTTCTCTCCTGTTATCTCTCACTATATGCATATTATATATTACTCCTAGATAATGTTACTCATTCTTTCACTCATTTCAATAAATTTAAGAATTTTGTATAAATGCTTTAATTTCAAATTTTTATAACTTGCTTCTTCTAGCTATTAAATGCTACTGTTTACTTTCCTCTTATATTCTTCTTATCTTAAATCTTAATATTTAGTTCGCTTTTGTAATCACAAAGTCATAAAGACTATTTTGGAGACTAGGTCCTTAAAGAATATGGCCTTAATTATATTTTTCATGTGCATTTTGGTTACAAAGTTGATGTGATATTATCTAGTTCTTTGTTTTTGGATAATTAAGTAATATATTATATTTAAAAAGTAGTTACATCTAGTTACAAAAATTTTTAGAAAGGGTTGAACAATCTACAAAATATTGATGCAAGAGTTTAAACTTTCTATATTGTAGAAGTTATAACGATCAACTAGAGAACATATATAATACAATATGACAAAAATATATGTTATTTTTGATCAATTACTTTTGATAATGAATACTAAAAATTCTAGTTGGATGTTAAAGAGGAATTGAGTTTGGAGTTGATCCTTTGGTTGTGGTTATTTCTTTGATATAGATAATTGTATTGGAGTAGGTATTGGGATGTTGTATTGTATCCCTTTTAAAACTCTCATAGAGAAGTTGATTATAAGTTAAGAGGAGAATGGGAAAGTGTCATTAAAATTGGAAATTTGACACTTTATTGTGAATTTTCAATCATCTTGGTCCAATGCAAGTTACATAAAGATAGCATAATTTTTCATAAAAGCAAGAGTATAAGCAATCAAATAATATATAATTTTAGTTTTTAGAATAAAATTACATAAGGAGCAAATTCTAGTAGTCATGTTAATAAATTAAAGTTTTTTCAAGCTACAACTTTTATTTAATCGCTATCCAAAAATTGAAATTGGATTTTGGTAACTGGCCTTTGTACCAACGAAGTGTACACCAAGATTAAAGAGGGACTTGATCTTTGTAAAATCTTAAGATGCTTTTGTTATAGAAATTGTGGGATATGTTGCCTAGCTAAATGATTTTGTCTGTGTTGATGGAGTTGGGGTTATAATATAGAAGATTATCCTTAATGCACATAAATTGGCTCTAAAATTACAAAAGGCTAGGACCAAGTACTAGAAAGTGGGTTAATAACAAGTTGCTAACTGAGAACTTAAACAGAGTAAATTCTCCAAATGTCTCCATTGATATTAATTATTATACCAAAAAAATGTATTCCTTCTATTTCCCAATATTTGTTTGATATAGGGTCTAATTACATCATTTAGCTTTAAAATTTTCATTCATAACCATGAAGCATTGTTAGTTGGTTTCACTTTTCATAGGTTTTGGTTGTCTATAATTTCAAGATGAATCTATTTGACTTAAAGTGAGTTATGCTCCAGGAATAGTCTCCATATTTTTTTAATAGGAGCATCTTATTAATTGGAGTTATGTTGAGGCCGCCTCTTATTTTTCCTTGTAAATATCTTTCCACTTAACTTTTTCTTCACGGTTATAGTCAATTATTCCTGACCAAAGGAAGTTTTTAATGCTTTTTTTAATGTGTTTAATAACTTCAAAATGTTAGAATATTTAAATGGCCCATGTGGCTTATAGTTTGAGTCCCATTTAAAGAACCCAAGATGATGGTTATTGGGTATTAAATATAGGGATCTCAAATGGGTCAAAGACCCTTTCCCTCTCTCTTTTAAACTGAACCAACATGATGGTTGGTAAAAGATATATATAAGTTTTAGAAACTTATGAAATGTTATCTTAACCATTGAGAAAACCAATTTACAGAAGACAAAAGGTAGAGAGGGAATAAATCCTTGTCAAGAATGTTGCTAAACTATGGAGACAGGTTTGTCTTTTATATGTTGTTGTTCATCGATCCATGAAAGTATTTACAATTAGTATCAGAGACTGTGTTGTTTGTATTGGCTTTGTTGCATATATGGAATGCTGTTTTTGGTTGTTGAAGTTTTGGCATTCCAGAACTTGCGTTTTGTTTTTTCATGCCTCTTAAAGAATTGTTTCTAGTTTAGAGTAAGAAACTGTAGCAATACTAAAGGAAACGTTTGGTATTTACATGTTCGAAATTGGTTTTCTGTGAATAAAAGTATATATAGAGATGTTTCAGAGACAATCCATATTATGTGTATTGATTCATGATTCACGTTGCATGGTTGCATAACCATATGTTGTCGTTTTCTTAAGTTTTATTGGTTTTGTTGGATGTTTTCAACTTGGAATGCCATCATCTGTATGAAACAAAAACCTTGGTTATGATCATGCTTTTTCTGGAATCATATTATCAGACATGTCTCTGTTATGAGTTTGGAGTGAGAATAAAATCTGTAGAAAGAGAAACGAAGGAACATAAAGAAGTGACGTTATGTTAACCACCGAATAAGAACATGGTAGATGAACATTAGAAAGGGATGAACAGTAGACCCATGATTAGGAAAGAAAAAAACTACAAAATAAACAGAAACGCAACCATCGTCGAAGGAAGACGATGGTGCAGCGTCTGGCGCGTGTACCGCACGTGCCAGACACTGCTCGCTGGTGGTGATGTCTAGCGAGTGCGCGGGCTTCCAGGCCCAATGGGGCCTTCTGGACTGCTTTTTTGGGCCTTTGGGCCATTCAAAGACAACATTTTGGGTTAGTAAAATACTTATGGACTTTAACCCCAAAGAAAAATAATTTTAGAATGGAACATAAAGGATTATTTAATTCATAATTGATTTATAC
>JANQBM010000001.1:4464485-4481271 GCA_025594535.1 Erythroxylum domingense | reverse complement strand
AAATTTATTTTATTTATATTTTCTTATTTTAATTTAATATTTTATTATTTATAATTTTAAATTTATATGACTAATAAATTTTTTATATAATATTTTATTTACTAAATTTATTTTATTTACATATTTTATTTTAATTTAATATTTTATTATTTATAATTTTAAATTTATATTACTAATAATATATTTTTGATTATTTATACAACAATTAATAATTTATTAAATTAATGAGTTTTTTAGCCATTTTATCTCTTCTCAGCAACCACAACTCTTTTTTAGCTCATTTCATTAAATTTTTATGTTCCTCGTTTTTTAATTCCTTATTTATAGATACAATTAAAAAATACTAATACAAATCATTCGTTTTAAAATAATCAACGAATTACATATTTCCAATTATATTATACTACAGGGATACTTTGGTCATTGACACTGTTTTTTATGTTCTGTCAACTGCAACCAAACACATTTCTATCCTCGAGACGAAAATAATTTTCTTAGTTCTGTCCATCAAAACCAAACACCTCACTGTTTTCAATTTTTGTTCTGTTCTGTCTTCAAATTTTTGTTTCGTTCTGTCTCAATATATGAGAGATAGTAACCAAACGTAGCATAATAGAACGGGATTGAATGTAACACACTTCTATTGTTTGGAGAATGGAATGGGGTAGGGAGGAAGCGAAGGACTTCATGTTTTGTTTCATTACATCCTAAACAGTAAAAATAAGAAACCTTCGATTCGAGAGGTTTAGGATAGAACGTAAACTAATAAATATATACTAACTAATATACCCTCAATAATTTTTCGTAATATCAATTATTTTTCCTTACCCTAATAACAACCAATACATTTCTATATATTTATTAATTTTTTTCTTAATACCAATTATTTTTCGTAATACCAATTATTTCTCTTTACCGTAATACCAATTATTTCTATAAATATAAATATAAATAAATTATTTTTTAAATATAATAACATGGAATAGAGTATAATAAAATTTAATAAAATAAAATTTATTAAACAATTAATAATAATATTTTTATATAATTAATTATAAAATGTATAAATTTTTTATTTTTTTAAAATAGAAAATATTTTTTTATATTATTTGTCACGGTTGTGAACATTTTTTTATATAATTTTCATTTTAAAATAATAAAAATTTTATTATTTTATTATTAAAGTCACAACTGTGACTTTTTAATTGGATATAATTTCTGTTCTAAAATCATAGCGTTAAACCTCCTGCAACAACTATTTTAATGTAAAGTGTATAATAGTCATTTATTATACATTACATTACATTCCATCCATCTTCCAAACAACATTTCACTACATTACATTATGAACCATTCCATACCTTCCAAACAACTTTTCACTATATTACATTCAATTCCATTATAAACCGTTCCGTTCCGTTCCATTACATTCTATTCTATTCCATTAATTAACGTCCAAGCAAATAGGCCCTTAGTTAATGATGGTGGAAGTTGTGTCAAGTAGGGCGTTTTCTCAGAGATAAATTTCTTTAGTTGAGAAACATGGAAGGTGGGATGAATTGTGGATTCTATGGGAAGCTCCAACGTGTATACTACCTTATTTATCTTCGCTGCAATAAAAAAGGCCTATAATATGGTGGAGCTACTTTCTGATTTGCCCTCCTTTGCATGGAATGCTGTCTATACGGTTGAAGTTTGACATAAACCCATTGTTCCACTTTGAATTACCTTTCCGTCCTCTTTTTATCTGCATATTGCTTCATCCTTTGTTGTGCTCTATTTAGGTTAAATTTTGCTATTTGAAGTGTTGTCTCTTGATCTCGTAATGCTTGGTCTATCAGAAGGTTATGGAAGTCCCCTGCTAAGTAAGCTACGTAGAGAGGTGGGGGGTAACCATAAAGGATTTTGAAAGGAGTTGCATTAGTGGCTACGTGATGGGTTGTGTTGTACCACCACTTCGCCTTTGACAACCTGTATGCCCACTTCTAAAGAGTGTCACTACATAAGCATCTGAGAAAGGTTTCCAGGATCTTGTTAATGGCCTTTGATTATTCGTTTGTATGAGGATGATAGGATGTAGAGAATTTCAAGCTGACACCACTACAACAAACACTACCTTTAGCGATGAAAATAAACGTTGCTAAACAATACTACATCGTCGCAAATATTAATTAGTGACAAAAAAAACTCGTTGCCCAAATTGTCGCAGATTCTCGGTAGCAAAATAACATCTGTGACGTTTCACTAAAATTGTCATCAAAACCTTTGTTTGACACAAGTAATTCATTGGTAAAAAATATAACCGATGAGAATAAAAACCGTCGTAAATAGTGTTTTGTGATGTTTCTGTTTCATAGCTAAAAGTTTTTCCTTACTAAACTGTAGTCGTAGGTAATTATTTTTAGTGACGATTTCTTTTTGGTAGTAGAATAATTTTAGCTACTAATTATTTGTTGTAGGGAAATGTTTTTAGAGACGTTCCTGAAAACGCAGGTAAAAACTTTTTGTGACGATTTAGTTTTGGTAGCTAATCGTGTTTTTATAGTATAATAGTTTTAGCTACTAATTTGTAGTTGTAGCAAAATATTTTTAGGGACGTTATTGTAAACGCATGTAATAACTTTTTATGACGAATTTGTTTTGGTAACTAATATTATTTAGTGACAAAATTTAATTTTGAATTCAAATATTATTATAATTGTTAAAAACAAATTTATTGTAATTTATTACAATTTTTAAGACAGGTTGAAATATAAAAATGATTTTATAATTAATGTTAGTGATATATTTTTTAAATAATAATAAATTGAAATAAAATAAACATATAAAATGGAATGCATTATGTATAAAAAAATATTTATTCATCATTTACAAACTAAGAGTCTTCATTTGAGTCACTACCACCAACATATGCAGAACCTGGTAATTGTTTAACCATTTTTTTAAGCTTGTTCACTTCTTTAATATTACGATCTAACTTAGTCTTTAGTTGCTGGTTCTCCTCTTGAAGCCTCGTCATATATGCTGGTCGTGACGAAGACGCACCAATAGGCTTAAGGTCATACCCAAGACCTTTCATATAGCCTGATCTTGTACCAAGGACGTTGTTATAAATGTCATCAACATTGGGCTCATTCCGCTCAGACAATGACGCCTGCAATAACTCTTGCATCTTGTCATACAATTTAAATTACAAAATCGAGTTAAATAAAAAATTATTACTTAATATTACATAAAAATAAATTGTAATATTAAATTTTTTTGTACTTATATAATTACTTTGTGTGTCTGCAGATGTCTAGGCTTGACCTTCCTTATAGTGTGTTAGCTTGTACAGTGTGATCCTATCACACTCTTGTCCTTGGAGTTGTGTTTGGCTTTATAACATGAATTTAAAAAATTATAAGCAATTATAATTTATTGTATTAAGAAATAGAATAATAAATTGAAAACGTTACACTTTCAAATTCTTGTCTAACGATAACAAATGATTTGGAGCTCGTGTTATGAGGAGTCTTCATTTTTACTCTGTCAACCTTGCCTTTCTCACACTTTTCCTAAATTAAGAGAAGTAGTCATAAGATGTATAAACAAAATTAATGGAAGGAAATATGAAGAGAAAAAAAAAACTTGAACCTTTGCTGAGGCTCAATAATCACACATTTCACTCCATCTTTTTAGAGTGACCCATTTCGAAACATGTCTCCTTGCCTCTTCATCAGAAGGGAAAGACTGATAATATTTATGAAGTCGATATCGATGATCCTTTACCCTTTATTTCAACAGTGAACTAACATTGCTTGAAACTTCAGGCGTATCGATATCAATAATATTGAGTTTCATCTTAAAAAACACGTATAAGTTAAGTTATTATTTTTTTGTAAGTAAAATCACAATATATATAGTAAAATGAATTGAAATATTACCGAAATTTTGTCCAAAGCATTTTGGAGCAAGTTGTCTTCCTTCAATTACCTGACATATTGAAGACAAGACAACTCATTCCTTACAATGACGCCCAACTTACAGGCCAAATTTGCAGTTTGAATCTTATCCACTGGGTGACGTTGCATGAGGTCAATCGTCACTGACAACTTGGTGTTCATTGCAACATTCATTTGTTGTAACTTAGCTTCTTTTGTTTTTACCTCTACCTCATTTTTTGATGCCAGTATTGGAACTTGAAAAAAAAAACATAATAAGAAAAACAGACTAAACATGTGATGATTAATTTCAGAATAAATTTAAATATTTTTGGTTAACAATAATAGACTTGAAGATCCCTTATGACTAGCAGACAATGTTGGTAATAGTTGTTGCTGACTTTTTTCATTCAATGATGCAATTGCTGGTTGTTCTATGGGAGAAACTTCATCTGTTGTTATCACCCTCTTTCCCTTGTTTTTACCAGGTGCCATTATAATGAATCTGTGTAAAACGAAATATGAACATAACGTATAATTGTAATTGAAAAATAAAATATGAAGTGAAACATTAAAAATTTGTTTATAGTCATGGTAAATAAACATAACTAAAACATCAACAACATAAGGCAATTACAACTTGGAGACATTTCAAATAACAAAAACAATTTATTTACATGCAATCATCATGATCAAGATTTTAAAAATCATCATCATTACGTGAAACATTAAAAATATACTTGTAGTTATGGTAAATTAACGTAAGTAAAACATCAACATGATAAGGTACTTATCTTCTTAACATTTCAAACAACACAAACAATTTATTTACATTCATTCATCATGATCAAGATTTTAAAAATCATCATCATCTGTAAAAATATAAGTGAAACATTAAAAATATGCTTGTAATCATCGTAAATTAACATAAGTAAAACATCAACAACATAAGGCAATTATCTTCTTAACATTTCAAACAATACAAACAATTTATTTACATTCAATCATTATGATCAAGATTTTGAAAATCATCATCATTAAGTACATTATCGTTTGATTTTTCATCACTAATATATTCGAGCAAAGTATCATCACTGTAATTTAAGTCATCCTGGGTATAGTCTTCATCAAGATCGTCTTATACTCTATCTAGTTGAACTATGTTGGGCTCGACATCTCTCCTATGGAATGATGATATATCTGCATCTTCTACTGGAATGCCTTCGTTATTGAACTCTAATCTAATATATTTGATAGACTTCATCTGCATCCTCATCCAATTCACCAATATCTCTTTCACAAAAATCAAAGACATTCCTTTGTTAAAACTTTTGAAAAACCTTCCAATTGCTACCCAATATAATATCATTGACGTAGAAAACTTGTTTGGCTTGACTTGCAAGGACAAAAGGATCATTATCATACCATGTCTTACTAACATTTATGCTAGTAATATGCCCGTTCACTCTTATGTCCGTTAGATTAAACAATTTGCATTTAAGCAGAACAACCTTCTTATCCCTGATGTAGTGAAACTCTATTATTTCAGAGATGACACCATAGAAGTCGATGATTTTGTCGTCATGATATCCTTCAACGACAACCCCACTATTTTGACTTCTAACTCGACTATCTCAATCTTATATGTAATATCTCACCCCATAGCCAGAATACTAAAAGATGTTTGAAGCTGTACATGTTTCTTCTTTTCTTCCGATATTGCAATTTCTTCTTCTTCATCCTTTCTTTTCCTCTACTCAAACCAACATCTATAACTTAACGCAACCCCATTTTTGACTTCATTTAACTCAATTCATCCATAAACAAAGCCAAAATTTCAGATTAAAACACAACCATCAAACAGAAGGTCACACTTATGCATATCTCCATTTTTCTGCACTTCCTTCATTTTCATTTTTCTACATACTCTTCATTTTTTACCCTAACTTTCATTTAAAACATTCATTCTCATCTCTAGACATCACCATATACCTATTCCTTCACTCTAAACTCATTTTAAATCTTCTCTAAAAATACTCAAAAATACTCATATATAACAGTGAAGACATCAACAGAAACAAAGCATTTACCAAACAATTCATAAATACATTAACTCATTACAATTTAAAACATGATTTCGTTATTCATACCTACACCCACGGTAAAACACATAAAGATTTCATATTCAAACAAAACCTCAAATTACTCATCAAATAAATGAAATATGACCTAGATCTACTTATTTCTTCATTCCTATATCATCACTCTTTAACCAATGTCATGATCAAGGCTATCACCAACTCATCATCATAACATTTCTATTTAGCACAATCCATAAAGATAATTTATACACTTACTTGTTTTAGCCCCAGAACCTCTTCAAATCAAGTAAACCTAGCTCCCACGCATCACACAATCATCATCCTTTAAGGGTGATATATGTTGGGTCTTCAATAATAAGAAGAAGGCAACGAAAGATGGAAGTAAAAAGGTGCAGATTTTTGGTAAAGATCAACGTTGAGAGTGTTGGTGAGAAAGTGTCGTGAAAATGAAGAAGAGCATTTAATGAAAATGAAAGAAGAGATGGTGTTGCAGAGAAGAAAGAATCCTGGATGGTTAAGTTTGGTGGGTTAAGTACATGGTAATTAAATGTTAGGTAAGTGTCATAACACTTACTACTTAAATATAAATGCTAATTGGATATTCACTTAAGCTCCTATATGATTCTTAATAATCAGTCCATTTAACTCCAATTTCTACTCTAATTGTCTCCTAAATTTTCAATGACATATGTCATTAAACCCAAATGTCATTTATAAAAGTTTTCACTGCAATTTGACACTTAATTCTTTTTCTATTTATCAATTTACTTGCCATGTCGCATTTTTTTAGTCCAAAATTACCCAAATTTTCAGAAAATTTTCTAACATTCTCCAAAAATTCTAAATCACTAAATACACTCTCCAAATTAATTTTCAACATATAAAAACCACAACTTACAATTCAATTATAAATCAATTATACCCGAAATGTCTATGAATGCATGTACAATTATTTTCATGTGCAAAAATTCAATATTCAAGAATATAAGCATATCATATAATGCATGAGCATGAAATGCATTTTCTAATTTCTTACTAATCTCTCATATTTACTAATCTAGCCTCAACATGGGTAACGAAATGTTACAATGCAAGTGCAGAAATTAAATCACAAATAATCCAGTAAAACACAAACAATCAAATTTTATTAAATCAAAGATAAAACAACCCAAAGGTGAGTTTAGACATCCTCATCATTCACACAATCTTATCATCAATAGTTATCCCAATTCTATACATTATAAAAATTGAAAATAAAATCAGAAAGAAGATTGGAACGGATGATAGAGGCAGCAATGTTGGGAAACTTCCTGTTCCGGGAAGTACTTCGCGTAGGCTTCTTCTCCATGTCTCTCTTCGTTCTTTCCTTTCTCAATCTATCGATGAACTCTCTCTAGGGTTTCTCAATGGAGGCTGATGCAAAAGCTCCTTACTCTCCTTTGTCTTGTTCATTATATATCTTTTATGTTTTGGGCAGCCTTAGGATTTTTTCGGGGTCAAAAAGGTTCGAAAAATTCCTTAAAACTTGACGTTTTAACTTGTTTACGCATCTGCCCGACGCATGCCACGATCGTGTGCTAGATCTGAGCCTTCTATCATGATCGTGGCCCATATGCCACGATCGTGGGCTGTGTCATGGGCTTCTATCACGACCGTGGCCTATATGCCACGATCGTGGGCTGTGTCATGGGTTTCTGTTATGATCGTGGCTTATATGCTACGATCGTGGGCTGACTCCAATACTTCTGTCACGATCGTGGTTGTGGACCGTTGTTTCAGCCTGAGTATCACCGAAACTTCTTCGTTCTTCGATATTAACCATGAAACACTAACAAAACACATCAAGGTACCTCAAAAATATAACATTTAAGCTTAAAGACTTATATTAACCCATAAAAAATACTTGAACATAATTAATTAATAAACTAACACAATTCTAACCTAAGCACATACTAAACAATTAAGTTAACACTTAAATACATAACAAACTAAGCCCTAAAACATGATGCAATTTACACTTATCAATATCCCCACACTTAAACGTTTTCTTGTCCTCAAGTAAACAAAACAACAAACACATAATAAACATACAACACACAATGCAATAATGAGACAATGGCTTCAACTTCATAAAATAAATTTAATTTTAAACACAATCATTCAAGTTATATCAAATCATTAACATACAAAATTTGCATCTAGGGGCTTTGATCTAAACATACAAATTAATCTAGATCTAAGTGTAAATTTATTTACTCTTTTCAATTGCACACACATATTAATAATTCTTTGGTCATTCAAACTCTGTAACTATTCCTAAGTACGTTTTCATAAAAAGTCAAGCTATTACAAGTTCGATGGGTTTTTATTAGAAAAATTATTGTTATTATTTTTATTATTGTTATTATTATTATTATTTAAACAAAGACCTAGTCCTTTACTCAGAGGCAAACATTGGTGATGAATGTCGATCTGGTTACTCGATTAAGTCATTTTTATTCAGCTGCTTGGTTGAAATGTCATTGTAGGTTTTTGACGTAGAGGCACACATTTGTGATGCGTGTTGATCCGATTACTTAATTGTATCACATTCTCAATTGGCTACTAGTTCTATTCATAACCCGAAGGTCATCAGAATAGTTATTTATTTAGCAACATTTTTTATTGCTTACTTTGTTATTTTAGCTACTCATTTCTATGAAAATACTAGTAAAGCTACTTAAGTCGAAAGGACTCAAATTATAAATACATGTGACAATTTAGAAGGTGACAACTCACACTAAATCCTAATCAAGCTAAATATTTAGCCAAAGACCCTAATTCACTAATTTTGTGAGTTAATGATTCTTTATAACCTAATAGACTATGTTAAAAATTAAATCGATTCCAATCCATCTAAGCCATTGACACATCCACACAATTCACAAAATGCAACCTAACAACTATCATACAATATGCAAAATCACATTCAAAGCAAAACAAATAACTGTCCTCATACTTGAACAACACATTGTCCTCAATGTGAGAAGGGGACAAACAAACCCATAAGAGAAGAAGAAACAAAAACAAAAATGAAGACTAAATTGAAAAAGAAAATGGGTTAAAACAGAGCCTCATGGTGACGGAGGCGGATATGATGTTGAAGGTGGCAATTGAACGCCCTGAGCTTTGAAATAACTATAGATATGACAGTTATCCTGACTCTGACGTCATTGAGTTCAGGCCATCTCCTTTGTCATTCTGGAGTTCTCCGTAAGTGTATATATAATTACCTTGTTGTTTACGGAGATTGTATCCAAAACTTTCTTCCCACCCGGTTCTTTTGTTTCGTCTTCCTCCTTGGACTCTTCACTAATAGAGTCCTCTTCTGCCTGCTGAGGCGACGCCGTACTCGAACTTGCCTTACTAGCCCTAATCTTAACATGCATCTTTTGACTGATATCTCAGAGTTCCATGTTATGGGACTTAAGGATTTTAGTGCGCCATAGATGATGATGAGTTAGGAAGTCTGGGGGATGGATAGTTAAACTACTACAATCCATGCCATAATACTCAATAATGGCAGAAACTAAGTATCCCATACCTAAATTATTGCTTCTCTTGCGCAGAGTCGCAATAATAGCATTCAGAACAAGTGTGGAGGTGCACACTAGAATGTTGTGATCCATGCACTGCAACATAAAGAGTTCCTTTATTGAACACTTGTTGGTTTTTGATTTATCAAAAACTAGTTGACACATGAATTTGTCCAATAACAAGTGCTCATGGATCCTTATGATGTGGGCATTTTTTGCATCGAATTGCTCTAACCTATTGAGCTCATTCTAATATCAAGAAGCACAAAATCATCTGGCTAATCGATAATAGAAGATTCGGAGAACCCACACATATCACACATGATTTTCATGTTTAGTTCATAAGCTCTTTCCCGTAACCTAAACCACAATTCTTTAAGGTTCCTGGGTTTATAGGAAAGGGAAGTAAATAATTCTAAGGTGAGCTCTCGATAAATAGAAAATTGGAAGTGTATGAAATTTGCCTACTGAATTCTTTCTAATAAGTTCTTTACCCTATCGAGCAGTTCTAGCCTATTAGGTGTATCAAAATCAAAATATTTAGGGACTACAATTTGTTTATCATTGAGGGATTGAAAACATATATCTTTCTCTTCTGTGTAGATCGAGAAGGGTGCTTCGAAGTCCGTTGCTCTATTCCTTCTCCCTCATCCTGAGACTTGATTTTGTCCTGATGATTGATCACGCCTTACTGTTTGTTTGATGCGCGGCATACTAGCTTGCGAGTAGGACAAAGTTGGAAGAGATTTGGAAATTTGAAATTTGTTAGAGAGAAGGGAGAGTGTTTGGAAGTTTAAACCTTAGAGAGATAAAGCAAAAACGAAAGTGAGTAAATTTTTTCACACGTACTTTAGTCGTTACAGCCAAGGATTAAAAAAGCTAACTGGTTTGTTTAATTATAAAAATCTTGAACCGATTAACTATACATTTCGATTTTTAATTTTTCGATTAGATTTATTTAAATAACTCTTATTGTTATTTATATCCCAATTTATTAGTTAATCGATTAGTTTCGTAAATTAATTAATTTTTATAAATAAAAATAAATCAATTAATTTTTATAAATAAAAATAAATCAATTAATTTTTATTTAATAATTTATTTTTTAATTAAATGTCAAGTTTTTCTACGAATAAAAATAGTTTTAAATCATATTTAAAATTTTTAAATTTTATTTTATTTTTAAATAATTTTAATACAGTTTGATATCAGTTGATTAAATCTCTAAAAAACTTCCAACTAAACATTGGTTAGGCTGTAAAATATTACTATGAACCTTAAAATGACAACAAGCCTTGTGATCTGTAGATGGTTTGTTAAGACCATTAAAGGCTCGTATTTTTATTTACTGATGTTTAATGTCGACGTCGTTTTCTTCATCTTCTCGTTCTTTCGTTTTCCTCCCCGACGTCGTTCTCTTCCTCTCCTTTTTCTCCTTATTCGTAACAGTGGGAGCAAGATTTTGCCTCCATTTTCACTTACACATAAAGATCAAAGAACTTTCTTAACCTGCGATCATCTTAATGTGATTGTTCGAAGAAACCAGAAATGGCGATGATAAGGTTGATGACGAGAGCGCTAGGGAACTTGAGCACGCCACCGTTTGCTAAGACAAACCCACTTGGCTACTCATTATTGAAGTACCGTTTCTTTTCCCAAGGATCGTCATCTATAGTTCAGTCAGCAACGGACGTGGTTGAAGAAACTGAACCTGATGCCACCGACGTCATCGAAGAAACTGAACCTGATGCCAACGACGTCGGATGGGGAAAGGAGGATCCGGCGTACCCACAAGCTTCTGTTAGCCCTGCTACTCCTACGTTCACCCTCCTCCAGCCACGTGTCGTGGTCTATGACGGTGTTTGCCATCTCTGTCACGGATGTAGGTTCTTGCTTAGCCTAACATATTTAGGGCTTTGCTAATTTCGGTCACTATTGATCTAAATATTTATCTGGGTTCTTAAATAATGCATTTGGCATAGGTTTGATGTCATTCATGTTCATGTTTATGCTTCTCCTTAGGAAGTGGTTGTATGGTAATTGGCCTCATTGCCAAGAACTCCCAAGTCCATTGGTTTATTGTTGCTTTCTTGCTTAGTTGGAAATCTGTTGAATTGTAACCGTGCAAATTGGTTCATCTCAATATTCTGCTAACATGCTGAAGATCAGAATGGAAGTCCTGATTTATGGTTTTTGTCCTTGTATTAGCACGCAATCCTACAAGTTTTTTAATCTTTTGCTTGTAGTTGGAATATTAGCTTGATTACTTTCAGGGGGAGGCATCAATTTTATGTGCTTGCAAAGGCAACTGGCTTTTTCTATAACCTCCAGTTTTTTCACTGATTTCAGTTGTTTTACTAATTTAGCTAGACCCATGTTGGACCCCGGATTTGTTTACTCAGGCTCTGATCCATTTTACAGGGGTCAAGTGGGTGATTGAAGCTGACAAACACAGGAAGATCAAGTTCTGTTGCCTCCAATCCAAGGCTGCTGAACCATACTTGAAGTTGTGTGGTCTTGAGAGGGAGGATGTTATGCGTCGTTTTCTGTTCGTTGAAGGCCTAGGTTTATACCACCAAGGATCCACTGGTTGGTTCATTCTAAATGCACCTTAATTTTCTTTTGAATATGTTTTTCATGCTTCCACTAATATGAATGAATGAATAAGGATGTTTCTTTCTCACTTAACGACTATTCAATCTCTGTAATTGTGCCTTTTCTTCATCAGCTTGTCATGACCCATCTTCCTCTGTCCAAAATGTGCAAATGTATGACTACTCTGTCTTTGGTGCTTACAAGTGTATGTAATTGTGTCTTTTCTTCATCAGCTTGTCATGTGTATGTAATTGTGCCTTTTCTTCATCAGCTTGTCATGACCCATCTTCCTCTGTCCAAAATGTACAAGTTTATGACTAGTCCTTTGTTGCTCATTGAATACAACTTTGGGAATGTGAAGAAACAAGAGTTTCCAACCGCTCTTATGTCAAATTCTCTCTTTTATTTTTGCTTGATTAACAATTGATGCTCACTGAATTTTTTCTGCTCACAAGATCTCATTCAAAGAGGAAGATACCAAATTATGGAGTTTATTTTTGCATATTATATGGATGTCTGATCTGCAAGGAGAGAACCCCTTCCCTTTAGTAGCTACAGTTAAGTTTGATTTAGTTGGCGGTTTAATATATGGCATTTTAGTTCTATTCTCCATAATTCAATTGCATTGTTTAATGCAATCTTTGAAAGTAGAAAATGAATCTTTCATCAGAGATTGGTCCTGTAGTAAATGTTTAAATTCCTTTATGAATGTCAATCTACTATCTGACTTTCATTGACACAATTTCATCTTGCTCCTCATTTTTTTAACCATTTTCATCTCTTTAACTTTTCAGTCAACTTTCAATCTTTTTGCTGGAGCTTTTAACTTTTGAATGTTGCGCTGCAGCTGCACTGAGAGTAGTTTCATACTTGCCTTTACCATACTCGGTCTTGAGTACACTCTTTATAGTCCCAACTCCTGTCAGGGATGCTGTATACGACTATGTTGCACAACGACGGTACAAATGGTTTGGAAAGGCCAAGCATTGCTTAGTTTTGAATGATAAAGAGCTGCTTGAGCGTTTCATTGACAGAGATGAGATTATAGAATCAAAATGATATTTTCCAGATTAGAAATTGGCCTTGTGATCTTCCAACTAGCATTTTCTTGTGTAAAGATGCGTGTTAATGAACGGAAGCAGAATATAGGCAACTTTCATTAATTCATCACTGCGATAGAAAAGTTCATTCAACTGATTCATGTTTGCTAGAGTTTGTTCATGATACGATCATAGTAGTTTACTCTGAAGTTTAAGTGTTCCATGCCTTGTTTAAATGCTCCAAACAAGTTACGACAGTACGTAAAAAACCCAACGTTCAAATACCCCACGAGAAACAAATCATACTATAAGAAATGCTGAGAACAAGTTAAACCATCACCACCGTTTGTTAGCACAAGCAAGATACCTAAGAATTTACGTCGTTCAAGAACGGACAGCTTTTACATAAATTAAAGACTACTACTGGTACACGAGAGAATATTCACACGACGAATCGGTTGGTCAAAACCGAATGAGGGTTAGATTAGGTTGAATACAGATGGAGCCTCCAATAGCTCAACTCTTCATGCTACTGTTGGAGGGCTACTCCGTGATTGCTCTGGTAACTGGATGAGATGCTTTCTTCACAACATCGGCTTGTGCTCATTGTTGGATGCTAAACTCTGGGGTGTTCATACTAGACTAACACTGGCTTGGAATTAGGGGCTTCGTGAGATAGAGGTCGAGGTTGACTCCTTAGAGGTGATAAACATCCTGTCCTCTTCTGTACAAGCGGAGGGACAAGAAAATCCTTTATTAAGGAATATTCGCGACATGATGACCAGATATTGAGAGCTTAAACTCCAGCATGTCTTTAAGGAAGGCAATTCTTGTGCAAACCGACTAACTACTCATGTCGCGTCCTTTGTTATGGGTATTACCGTTCTCCTTCTACCACCCATTGAGGTTATAGATCTCCTGCATAAGGATAAATCAAGGGTTACATTTCCCAGAATAGGTGTTTAACTAGCTCTTTATTTCGTTTTCCTTGTAACAAAAAAAAAACCAGGACTACCACTGGTACTTGCTCCGCGAAAAAATTGACGGAACCGGCTTTTGGTGGAGAGCGACAAAAAAGAAAATCTGCTCTGCCTTCCACAGAGGGCCAAGCGTCCAAAGGCTTTCTTACAATGGATCCTTTGTGTGGGAACGTTTTGTTTCGTAACGATGTGGGTTTTACTGTAGGCTTTTTGTTAGGCTTTCTTCATCATCTTATTTCGTCGTATCTTTTTTCACCGAGTAATTTTTTAATTCAGTAGGAAACTCACTGACCGTCACTGACAGTTCCGTATTGGGGAGTTGTAGCATAAATTTGGCTAAACAATGGCGTACATGGGCCATGGCCTCAAATTTTGGGATAGACCAGTCTACGTGTTCTATCTATGCTTTTAGCTTTTAACACTTTCCCCGGATTTTCGTACTCTCTACAGAGCTGTAGCTTTCCCGTTAATCCAGCCTTTATTTTGCAACGGTCACGCCAGGTTATCCAAGCGATTGTTGCAATTAAGCGTATATCTGGTCATCATCATCAAAATAAAGTTTCTACGTGCACAAGATGTTACCACTACTGGACTTATTACTTTCTACTGGACTCATTTGTCGAAGAATTGTAACTCTTTATTAGAATGTAGCCGATTAGTTCTGACAGCGTTCGTACTGATAATTTTGGATCCTTTGTTTTTTGTCCGTTCTATTAATGAATGCCTGAGTTTTCTTACCAAAAAAAGAATGTAACTGATTAATGACCATATTTTATATGTATTACTAATAATATTAATATAATTAAAGAGTATTAATAGAATAAATCTTAACCGTTTATTTTAGTCACTTAATGAATATATTATTTTAAAAATTAGATTACTTAGGATTATAAAAAATTCTTCTATCAAGTTTTTTTGGCAATAAAAAAGCTAGAAGAGAAATCAATTTTAACATAGGATGCCGTGGAATTTTTTGTTCTCTTTACAATAATGATGTTTTTCACATCATTAATTAACAGAAAACTTAAAGAATTTAGAGCAACTTGTTGAGCGTAACGGGTGTATTTTTTTAAAAGGAAAAATAAAAATGAGCAAAATAAACACAAAATATTTAACGTAGTTCGCCCTTAACTTTGGGCTACGTCCACGAACAAAAATTCATAATAATTCTTCTACCATTACAAATAGTAGGTATATAAAGATAAAACTAAAATAGTGGCTTATAAGATGTTTCCCAACCTAAAAATACTAATCTCACTATTTTGTTACTCACCAACCCTTTAAGAATATTTTTCCTAATTTCAGAGCATTTGGTTTGCTTTGATTTTCCTTCTTTATTCGTTGTTGTTTGATGAAGATGGGAGTGCCTTATATAGGCACTCCACCGCGTGAGACAGCTGCCTTTGTAGCCGTCTTCTTCCATTTATTCAACAAAAGCAGCATGTGGCACCAATTTCGGTGACGTAATTGTGGACATGGAGTCCCTTCATATGAAAGGGACTTATATCCAACAAATCCCCCCCTCCCGATTACATGGAGCGCTCTATCAAGCCTGCTACTGATCGACAATACTCGAACTTGTCTTTTGGTAGAATCTTGATTAACATGCCTGATCCATTTTCATTAGTATGAATCTTTTCTAATTGTAATTGTTTCGTCTCCATCACATCTCTGATCCAGTGATATCTTACATCAATGTGTTTTGATCGTGAGTGAAAAGAGGTATTCTTACCAAGGTGAATAGTGCTATGACTATTACAAAACAGCTGATACTGTTCTTGCTTGATACCAAGTTTATTAAAGAACTTCTTCATCCATAGAAACTCCTTACAAGCTTCCGTTGTTGCAATAAACTCGGCTTCAGTTGTAGAAAGTGCAACACACTTCTGTAATTTTGACTGCCATGCCACAGTTCTCCCTGCAAAAGTAATCAAGTAACCTGATGTAGACTTTCTCGAGTCAATATCTCCAGCCATATCTGCATCTGTGTAACTAGCTAATACAGGTTCTGCTCTTCCAAAACATAAGCATATTTTGGATGACCATTGAAGATACCTGAGAATCCACTTGACTGCAACCCAATGTTCCTTTCCAGGATTTGAAAGGAAATGACTCACAACTCCAACTGCATAAGCAATATCTGGCCGTGTACAAACCATAGCATACATCAAACTTTCTACTACTGAAGCATATGGAACTCTGGACATTTCTTCCTTCTCTTCACTTGTAGAAGGGCACTCTCTGGAACTCAATTTAAAGTGATTAGCAAGAGGACAACTAACCGCTTTAGCTTTGTTCAATTTGAATCTCTGAAGTATTTTATCAATGTACTTCTCTTGTGACAACCATAGTTTCTTGACGCTTCTGTCTCTGATAATCTACATACCAAGAATCTGCTTTGCAGATCCTAATTCTTTCATGGCAAAAGACTTACCAACTGTTTCTTCATATTGTTGATTTAGGAAACATTCTTACCAACAATCAACATATCATTCACATAGAGCAATAAAATAATGAAATCATCATCAGAGAATTTCTTCACAAATACACAGTGATCTGAAGTAGTCTTCT
>JANQBM010000001.1:4436330-4464385 GCA_025594535.1 Erythroxylum domingense | reverse complement strand
TTTCCCGGGATCAACACTTATTTATTTATTTTTAATGATTTATCTCAATTTATGTACGGAGGTAAATTAAATAAATTAGTTCGTTTTAAGTGATCCTGTTCGTCTAAGTATGCCCTGGTGGGGAATCCCTCCCCCGCGAACCTCGGGTCCGAATGTCATGCAGGAAGTCGGGCCCGTACGACCCGCCCGGGGAGGGGTTCCAGCATCTAACATATGAAATTTTCAACCAATAAAATAATTGTGTGCATTAGACACTAATCGAAAATAATTATAAAATAGAAACATAAAAAAATAATTCCATATATAAGTAAATGACATACTTCACTATATGACCTAGTTGCGTCCCAATCTTCAAAGTTCCAAAAAGGGCTTCTACTTCCTTCAACCAAAGTAAAAATTTAGCCAGCAATGGTCATTCTTACCTCTATAAGCTAAAGATAAACAACTATAATATTGATAAAGAAAAGAGAAAACAAGAAAAATTTTATAAGCTGAAAAATGTAACTAAAAATTGTATGTCTTGCTCTTTCACATCTTGGCTCTATTTATAGTCTTCAAAATCCATATGAAAATCGTGTGGTTATGATTTTTTGGATCCCTCAAATCTTATCATCAATGATTTTCACCCTAATATAGCCAAAATAAGGTTTTAAACTACTTATAATGCATTTTTTCTCTCACATATTTGAAGTTTGAAAAATGCAATTTTCATTTAATGTTCCCATACCTAAGATCTAGCTAGACTATTTTCTAGATTTCCACAATTTAATCCCAATCTGCAAAATAAAATGTTTTGTTACTTAAAATCTTTTTAGTTATTTTCATTTAGTGTTCCCATACCTAAGATCTAGCTAGACTATTTTCTAGATTTCCACAATTTAGTCCCAATCTGCAAAATAAAATGGTTTGTTACTTAAAAATATTTTTAGTTCACCTCTGCTTATTATTAAGATTGCTCCTCCATTTAAATATTCAAATTTGGATTAAAACCCAATTTTTTACCACTCAAATAGTATCTTCCAACCTTATCTTGCAAAAATAAACAAAATACTAAAATTTGAACATATTAAGACATATTAAGATTTTAAATGCTAAAAATAACATAAATTTATGAAACATCAATGTAAATGTGTCTTCAAGACCAAGCGTGACTTGAATGACAATATTGAATTGTATAAAGCTAGACTTATTGTCAAATGTTATACTCAAAAGGATGACATTGCTAATAAAGAGACTTTTCATCTATTTCAAAGAAAGACTAACTGAGATGAAATAATGGAATTAATATCTTAATTTGATTAAGAACTATGTGCTTTTCTGAATGGAGATCTCGTAAAAGAAGTTTATATGGATCAACCTACAGGTTTTTACATAAAAGAAAATGGTCACATGGTGTGTAAACTTAAGAAATCAATATATAGACTTAAACAAGCTTCTCAACAGTGGTATATTAAGTTTAGTGATAACCTTAACATTTTTTAGTTTTTAAAAAAATATTGTCGATCGTTGTATCTACCGAAAGATCAATAGGAGCAATTTTATATTTCTAATCCTACATGTTGATGATTTTTACCTGTTTCTAATTATTTGAACATATTGTATAAGACTAAATATTTTCTTTCTAAAAAATTTGGAATGAAAGATATAAGAGAGGCATCATACGTGATAGGAATTTCAATATTCCAAAATATATCACAAGAATTAGTAGGATTATCTCATAAAGAGTATATTGAAGAATTCTTGGGAGATTTAATATAAACAAATGTTCAGCAAGGGTTGTTCTGATACAAAAAAAGGATAAATTTAGTCTAATGTAATGCCCAAAGAATGATGTAAAACGTAAAAAAATGGAATCTATTCCCTATGCTTTTGTTATTGGCAGTTTGATGTATTTGTAAACATGTACATGACCTGATAGTAGCTTCGTTGTTGGAATGCTAGATAGATATCAAAGTAATCTTGATATAGACCATTGGAAAGCTACAAGGAATCCTTAAGGTATCTTTGAGGAATAAAAGACTATGCTCATGTATAAAAGATTTAATTCATTAGAATTGACTGGATATTCAGATTCAGATTTTGTTGGATGCATTGACAATAAAAAGAACAAAATTTGGCAACTTGATTCTACTAGCAAAAGGAGCAATTTCATGGAAAAGTGTTAAACAATATGTAATTTCTTCATCCATTATGGAAGCAAATTTTATAGCTTGTTTTGAGGCTAAAATTCATGCCTTATGGTTGTGGAACTTTATTTTAGAGCTTGGGATTGTTGACACTATTACTAAACCCCTAAAAATTTATTGTGACAATTTTTGAGTAATTTTCTTCTCAAAGAATGACAAGTACTCTAGAATTGCTAAATATATAGAGTTGAAGTATTTTGTTATAAAGGATGAAGTTCATAAATACAGAGTATGTATTAAGCATATTAAGGAGGATCTTATAATTACATATCCCTTAACTAAAGGCCTACAACTAAAGATCTTCAAGGAATATGTTCAAAGAATGGGCCTTGGTTATATTGATAATTGTTTTTAATGACGTTTTAACACTTTTGAGCTTAATAAAAATTTCTAATTGACAATTTTCTTATTTATTATGATTGTGTAGATGTAAATGTTATTAAATAAGAAATAAATTTGTCCATAAGAGATTAATGTGGACCTTTTTAATATTTATATAATGCTTAACTAACTTAATAAATTACTAGGTAATGTGACATATGAAGGATGCTAAAGTGTACGACTGTTATAACCTACATATCGTGGTTTATCATATTGAGGTAAATTATAAAAATATTAAGAGATTTGTTTATGTATGCTTAATATTTACACTATTAAAAATAAAGTTTAAAATATCGAACCAAGTGAGACAATATTAGAATGTGGGACAATTAGCAGTGGCCACAATTTTTATGTAATAATATAAGCAATCTTAACCGATTATTTTGATCATTTAATAGACATACCTGTTAGACATGATAATAATCTATGTATATGTCTATTATAGAAAAATGAAAATGCAAAATGTTATTAATGTCTACCTACTGGCTTCCAGTGGTTTAGAAAACCCTGCAAGGTATTGGAAATATGGATTGTAGAATCAGAATTAATCCACCAAGTGTTATGACAAACATGAACCATATTAGATTCATAACAAACAAGTGAGATTGAAATACCTTTTTTTATAAGTCAAGCCTTAAATTTAGCACAATCCTTCTTTATGTATCATTTCTTTTTGCAGAAGCGACACTTGGGATTGAAATCTTTTTTGATCTTATTACGGACTGGTATTTTACCCTTTCCTTTTTATTTGGCTTGCCCTCTATTCTTTCCTTCTATAGCCATATGTGCACTTTCACCCAATTCCATTACTAACCTCCCTTCCTCTTGAACATTCATGGTCAGTAGTTCATTGATAGACCATTTATCTTTATGTGTGTTGTAAGAGATTTTAAAGGGTCCATATTGAGGTGGAAGGGAATTTCATATGTAATGCACAAGGAAAGACTCAGACATCTCAACCTCAAGAGACCTCAGTTGAGCCGCAATGTCTCTCATTCGCATGATGTGCTCACGCACACCTCTAACACTTGTGAGCTTCATTGATGATAACTTAATCATTAAGGTGCTAGCTAGGGCTTTATCTGAAGACTCAAATTGTTCATCAATAGCCTTCAGTAGATCCCTAACATGATTACACTCTCTAATAAAACCACGAATATTAGGATGAATTTTGGTCTTTATGTATATCATGCTGAGGCGATTCATAAAGAGCAATTTCAACCTGAGTGCTAGTTTCAAAAGGTACAGGTAGTTCATCTTTTCAGATAGCATAATCAATGTCCATACATCCTAATTGGAGGAGAATCCTCTTTCTCCATATTTTATAGTTATCACCATTCAATTCGAGAATATCACATTAAATATCAGAAAAATTCACAGATTGAATAATTGCACAAAATTCAAATAAACATGCGTATGTCACTAAATTTGTTAAAGCAAAGAAACATGTATCATGTTTTACCAATGTTAAAACACATTATCATATTTCATATGTGAATCATATAACAATTAAAGCTGCCTATGGGCTAAACTTTAATTAAAAGATTCATACATAATCTTTATGATGAAATTATCAAATTATATTCTTTTTCTTAATACCTGTGGGTAAATTAAGAAAAAGACAATTTGCTATTTCATCCTAATTAACCATGCAAATATAATAAATATTCCTGTGGGATAAAATTTATTATATTTAAATATGATTAATTACAATTTGTGTCATTTTACTATATGTGATCCATAACACGTAATATATATTTTTAATTAATCAAAGATGTTGTGGCTAATCTTCAACTAATTAAAATTATATTGATCACATGACACCTCATTATATGCAAAATATGAATTATGAAGATTCTACATAATCCTCCAAAATTTATTAATTATGCATCAATATCATATATTTTCATAAAAAGATATATATATATATATATATATATATATATATATATACACACATGAATTTAAAATCAAACAATGATGTAAATCATGTAATTTAATAAAATTGGACTACTTTCTCAAAACTGAAATATTTATAAGTTCTATATATAAATATAAAATACGTATGGATCATAATATATACACAATATATTTTCAATGAGGCCTACGAAATATAAGCTTCAGTTCATGTACAGCTTTTCCTGATTTCATGTTTGTCAAAACTTCATACAACAATAAAAGAAAATGGTGGGCTCCATGAAAAGTTTTTTGAGTTAAAAAAGTAGCTTTATAACTAAAGGTTGCAATAATGCTGAGGTTTTCTGCTTCCTTTATTCAAAACTTTCCAAACAATGGCCCCCGTTAAATAATTTTGAACTGTCAAAAGTCATGCAGTGCAAATGCACTAACAATTAAAGCACTCATAGTGGGCCCATAAAAATTATATTGATAATTTGCAATTTAGTAAAGAATGAAAAAACATGGGATATGTCATTTTCAACCTCTTGACGGGTCAACCTGACTCGCATCGAACCCATTTTATAAAACTAACTATATCTTAACTTCTTAAACTATATTTTTAATGATTCAAAAGTCATTTTAAGTAGAATTAAATTTCTTACAGTACAATGACTTTAACCACATCAATATATGCAATACACAAAACACTCAGTCACGCATATAATTGCAAAAAATTAACTACATCAAAACAGAGAAAAGTTTGCTTTGATACCAACTGTTAAACATGATAATAATCTATATACATGTCTATTATAGAAAAATAAAAAAGCAGAATATTATTACATATCTCTTGTCATTATTGTTGAGAGACTTCATATAAGTGAGAGAGTTCTCCTATGCTTTTAACAAATTCAATAAGATAGTGTCTAAGAAAAATATCAAGTTTAGGGATCCAATACCCCTTTCACATAATTTATATTCCTTGTTGTCTTCCATCAAAACAACAGAAAGTGGTAGTGAACAAATGTAAGGTTTCAACAAAAACCAACATACACGACCCATAGTAAATGATGCAACCGCTGGATCCATCGGACAACAAAACCAGATTAAAAGTTAAAGTTATATAAATTAGTCTTCTCTTTACTAATTAGGATTCCAACAAGTTTTTCACCAAATTTTTTTGTAACAAGAAAAGAGTTAAAGAGAGAGAATCAAATTTAACAAATGTATTAAGTAGTTTCTTATTCTCTTTACGGTAATGATGTCTTCCGCATCGGTATGCAATATTATACCATAATTATATGTAATAATCATTTACTTGAGATTTTTACAAATGTTAATTTTGATTTTATATTATAAACATCATGTTTTTACACACTTGGGAAGGCTTCTATTTTCGGATCTGTCGTGAGTGTATGAACGTGGCTTCTCTACCATCTGCTTCCAAATGATTTCTCTACATAAGCCCGACTTTGAGAATCTCCGGATATATTCCATCTTTGACTGCATTGAAGAGTATTGGGATATTCTTTTTCTTCTTGTGTAAAAATCTTGTCAATGAAGTCCTTATTTAAAAAACCTTCGACTCCTTATCTTATTATGAGACCATACTGACATGTCTACCATTGATCGCTAGTATGAAACCATGTATTTTATACGTCTACGGTGCTACTATGAAATCGTGCATCAAATTCAGTAATACAAAAAATTGTGTCTGCCAAGAGTTCTATCGATGACCTATGTGACTCACTGATGTTGAATTTCACATTTACATCCTCTTATATGATCACAAGAGTCTCCTTTTGCTTATTTCTTTCATTTGGGTCAGTTTTGTGCATATGGAACTCTGCGGTTGGCAGAATCAAAGATGACAAATCCGAAGTTCCCATCAAACTCATGCCTTGAAACTTTACCTGCTTTTGCGTTCTACTCTTCTACTCTTCATATTCCACTCAATCTTCTCTATTTTCTATAGTTTCTACATCCATATGGGCTCTCTTCAGTTTTTCCTTTTACCTTTCTGTTTTCTTTAAGACAATGTTGCTTCACTCCCTTATTGGTTTATTTCAAGGTTCTGCACTGGGCTTTCAAACCTAGGAATGTTCCCTTAGAATACCACCACACACATACACAAAATATCTGACAAGCTATTTCAATAAGAAATGTATCAGATGCCAAATTGATGCTAACAATGAGTAGGAAGTAAAAGTTCATACAGGATAACCTACACAACCTTTTGTATTACATTATACCATCGTTGCAAGTTTTTGAACCTCACACAATGCCAAAAAGTGCGAGGATAAAATACAGCCATTTTTTACCTCCCAGCAATGACTATGCAACACATGCTGAACCCTCTTTCATCAAAAGATGCAACACATGCTGAACACACTTTCAGCACAACAGAAGTGATCTCAACTCTGAAGACATGAAAGCCATTTTAATGACATTATCATCTCCAAACAACAGTTTATGCATTGCTTACATTAATCGCTCTCTTGACTAGTCCATTCTTTCCAGTCCTTATCCACATGATCCTGTGCCCATTTGACTGCTGCACGGGCAGCCTGTGGCCCTCCAGGTAACCCCCGCTCGTTTAGAGTATCTGCCATGTCCATGAAGGGTATGACCAAAAGTGTTCCAGGTCCACCATACTCAGAGTGTAAGAACGAACTGAATATCTGTAGCAAATTATCAGAAAACAAAAGGTCATGATAAGCACACTTCCAGAAACAGAAGACGTTTAGAAATCAGTTTAAGCTATCAAAAGAGGCATTCACAATCGACGCTCATGGCATAGGGGCTTTGTTCATAGAGATGGGATCATGGGAAAAAAGCCTTCCAAAGAACTCTCAATAAGCCCACAAAATAGTTATATAAGACACCCATGGCTTGAGTTCACTCTTTGGTCCTGATAACAGTCCTGCCTGTATTTTTTCTCTCATTGTTTTTGAGCAACAGAACAATCCCAGTGAAGAACTCCAATACCTCTATTATTTTCCTGACACTAGATGTAACTCATGAATTTCCTTCAAATTGTTTACTTTAATTTCAGAAATCAAAATACAACAGTTATGCCTATAAATTGCCATTTATAGGCATAACTGTTGGATAACAAGCTTAGTGCTCATATTTCTAAGTGCGCCTGTTTCTGCTATTTCTTACATATTTCTTTAAGCAAATTCAAATCAAGAAACTTAACCTAAATGGACAAATGGTACTGAAATTGATCTAGCACACGAATCAAGTAACCAACAAACCAAAACGCAAATACCTCGGTACAGATTCCCACTACTTCTTCAAGTGAATTTCCATAAAGATCCTTCTTTGTGAGCTTCTTAAGAAGATGGGTCCTGAACTTTTCAGTTTCCTGACTCAGAAAACCATAGAAGCTCACTCAAATATCCAGCATTGAAAGTCCAAAAACAAAACCTCAGTATCAGCAGAGACAAACACTAAAGAAAGGATACGACGTACGGCTTCAGCGAATTCAGGAATTGGGTCAGGAAATTTGTACTCAGCCGCACTGCAAAAGGGTCTCCTTCGAGCTTTCTTGGTCGTTAACGAAGGATAACAGGTAGTGGGCAGGTGAGTTCTTGAGAATCTCCAATCGACAACAGAAGAAATATGGAGACGAGTAGTTGAACAGTAGAAGGAAACATATGGGTCGATTTTTGCAGAAACAAGAGCCTTACTCCATGAAACTGAAGCCATTTCAGAGACTATTCCTTATCCTTTTCTGTTTGTTCCTCAGGGTTTTAGGCTTATGAATTCATATGCGGCTTAAGCCTCCCAAGTCCCACCAATCATACCAACACCCTTACTGTTAATCAAAAGAAACGAAATTGAGTTTTTAAAATTGTTTAAAGTTACGACAAAATGGAGCTTTTAAAATTGTTTAAAGTTACCACAAAATATTACTTTGCTTACAGTTGCTGTGATTCATATATAATATATAAAGATAGAACAAAATACATTTAAAAAAAAGATAGAATAAAATAAAAATTTAGAAATAGAGTAGAACAAAAATAAGAGACAGTAAAATATTTAATTATAATGGATAAAATAAATAAAATTGTATGTATTGAATATAAAAATATGTTTGGTTATAAATAACAGAATATAAAAAATAGTGTCAATAACTATAATATCCATACAATATAATATAATTAAAAATAAATAATTCATTGATCATTTTAAAATAAATGATTTGTATTAGCATTTTTGTAATTGTATTTATAAATAAGGAATTAAAAAAATAATAAACCTAAAAATTTAATGAGATAAGCAATTGAATAAAAAAATTAGTATAAATTAACATCAAAATAAATTATGTAAATATTTTTTATAATTATATTAATATTTTTTTAATTACGATAAAATAAAATTAAGAAATTAAATATTTATTGAAATGAAAATTTTAAAAATTTAATGGAATAAGTTCTTGAATAAAAAAGTTTCTACAAGTTAAAAATTTTAGTAAATAATAATATAATAAAATATCTAACTATTTATGAAATTAATTATATAATAAGTCAATACATTCAAGTTTTATATTTTATTTAAAATATTTTTTATTATTTATAATAATAATATGAGCACATGTTTAGACTGTAATTTATATCAATAATATGAGAATATTTTTACTCAATCCAATGTTTTATTAGTAAAAAAATCTGTGGAACAAATAAGTTTGTACCTTTGGAAACAAAACCCAAAAATAAATAACGTAAACTCAAGTTGTCTATCTCCAGTCGCCATCCATACGCTAGGGTAAAAATTTCGAAGAAAATTACACTCTGCCTTTATAAGTGCTGACAAAACTTGCATCATCTCGAGCAACTAATTTTATAACAACTAACGAAAACAACCTGTTTTAATATTTACGCAACCCACTATAAAATTTAACTTTGTACTATGGGACCCTCTACATTAGAGGACCCTCCAAAAATTGGCGTATGCCACTTTCTGCGTCGCGCACACGGTATTCTTTAGTAAAAGGCGAAAGAATAGTTCGCTCTGTGCTCAACGCGTGGCTGCGTGCGATTATCGGAGATAGAAGATCATATTATATATCATGTGCAAAGTTCTCACACGAAGTGAACAAGCGATGTGGCCTTGCAAAGGTTGCCACTTGCCATGCGCAGAACATACCATTTCATTTACTCCCTAGCCCGGGCTTTGATACGGAACAAGCGATAGGTGAACCATATGCGTCAAAAACTTGAGAAGTATTCTCACTGTTGACAAGGTCTTAGCTACTTAACCAAGGATTAGCACTAACATTATCTATCAATCTAAGCAAAAACTAAAATCATCCGCCTGCCTTTGTTTCTTATTCAAGAAGAGAGTTTGTGACCGAGCTCCCTCCATTGCTCCGTTTCGAGCAAAGACGTCTGACGAATACGACATTGTTTCATTTGGTCTTTGTATATTCTTGCGTGTTAAGGAGAACCTATTAGGTTATAAGACCAGAATTTCATTTTATAGAGATACATCAACAAAATTACCACAGAATTTGTGCCATAGATATCCACTCCTTTCCTTCAGTTGGAAACTTCATTGGCTCGTAAGGTTTTTATTGACAAGAAGATATTACATAATCACAAAATAAGTCTGTTAACATAAGTCTGTAATTACATGTTGAGAGTCAAAACACGCCACGTATGTACACCTAGGTCGGTTAATGTTGATCGTAGTGTAAGTTGAACCTTGTTGGATTCTCATATTTATCCTCCTATGTACACATGCTATCACTATTGGAAGCTAAACGGGTTTCAGAGATTCCTTTCATGAGGTTCCAGCCAAGGAAAATCTAGGAAATCAAACACCTCCTTCTCAGTGTCAAACTTCAGACTTGCGCTACCTTTAGAACCCTGCAAAACAATTAATGAAATAAACAAGTTTACTGGCTGATAAACTTTGAGATGAATTCATAAGTTCAACAAAGATCAAGGAGATCGATTGGTTACCCGTTTGCCACCTGAAGATTGTGTCTTAGGAAAAAGCCCAGTATCATCAAGCCGGAATCCTTTGGATTCTGCCAGCAACCTCAATCTGCAAAAGAAATTTCTAAGTTTCAATCAAGATCATCAGAGGAGCAGTTTTCCAAGGGAAGACATAACAGAATAGAACTTCACAGTTTTGCTTCTCCTCATATGTAACTTCAGAAACCATTGACTTGCCATTTCACAGTACTCAATTCCACGTTAGAGCCATTGAGTTTTGAAAAATATGGAGAAAATAAACCAAAACATAGCATGGAGTAGAGTAATGTAGTTATTACAGTCACAATCTGCTTTAGTGTCTAGAAACTGGATTCCTCTCAAGTTTACAAATTAAAAACGATTACAACTGATAAATGTGAGCATACCTCCTGTTCAATACATCATTCCCTGTCCAAGCTATTAGACCAAATGCATATATGTCTCTTGGAAATACCTATAACGAATCAACCAGAAAGATATGTCTAGATACCTGTAACTCATAATTTAACAAAAAGAAACGTCGTCATTGTCAACAATGAATTACCTTGAAATCTATGCGGTGTCGCAATTCTCTTCCTGGATATGTGCACAGACCAAAATACGTGTCAACACCTGAATCAGTAACCTGTACGCATTTTGAATAGGGAAAAGGAAAACAAAAGAGAGATTAAAGTACAATCTAGGAGGCCCATGATACAGAACATATAAGTAGCAAAATAAATAAACAACTAAGAATCTCCAAATATTTGTAAAAAGGGTCTATCAAACAAAGTTTACAACCAATTATCCAGAATGACTAACAAAATGCCATGAATTTGGCACACATTATTGCAAAAACAGAAGCACAACTGAAATGCAAAAACCACAGGAGAAGAGAATGAAAAATGGACGCTGAGAAAAATGTACCTCCTCACTGTGGGTGCTGAAAACCAAGTCCTCTCTTAAGAACTTCATATCCTTTAAGCGTTTTAAATATTTTAGTAAAAATCCTTTATGACTGCAAGTAGAGAATAACATATCTAAGTGTAATACCCAAAATAGGCTTAACCTGAATATATTCAGTCAACAAGTTACTTTCACGCTGTTAAAAACTGAAGATGCCTGAGCAACTCCCAACATGAAAAAGCACGAATGAAAATGATAAAATTTTGAATAGAAAGAAAGAAGAGAAGAGGATATGTACCTTTTCCCATCAGGGTGAGTAATTACAATATCCATATCCCCACAAGAAGCTTTTCCTCGTCTATAAGATCCTCCGCATACAATAACCACCTTCAAAATGGATATTAGACCAATCAGATTAAATCAAGCGTACCTAAATGAATGCCTATGCTTGAACTATGACTTTCAACATCAAAATGTTTAATCTGTCTGAGAAAAAGAACTGATATGTAAAGCACAATCTCAACAAAAATTCATGTGTCTTAGAGGACTTTTGTTTCCCTCGTGTTCTTGATAATAAGCCTTTGATGCACTCAAGAAATTGATTGAATTTTCCTAATACATTTGCGCCCATATCCTACCAAAACATTGCAAGTGACATGATTGCACAGAACTCCTATCAGTGGCCACCAATATGGTAATGTTGAAACTCCTAGCTGAGACATTAAAAGGTGCATCATAATTTAGTTGTTCTTTTTATCCTTAACAGTGAAAAGGAATTGGATACGTGCACCAAGGAGGTGGCCAGCCATAAACCTGAAACACAACTTACAATTAACATTAAGGTTACCTCAAGGACCTCTAAGATTCATATGTACACAATTCCAGTGAAGAAGTAAAATGCTCACCCCAGGCAAAATCTCTTCTCCAACTTTCTGTAAAAGTTGTTCCATTTCTTGAACCTGCCAAATAGGAACCACTTTTGTTGTTTTATACATTTATGGGTCAAGCAATACACAAGACATCACATATAAATCCCAAAGTCTACAAACTAAAACAACAGTTTTACCTCATTACGTGGAATCCTTGTCTTTATATCATTGAAATATTTCAGTCCTACCTTCTGTGCATATGTTAAAGAATCCTCGTTCTTCAGATCGTCCAGTGTACGATAACCTTTCTCATACAGTTTTAGGGCAGTAGCAGGACCAATGCCCCAAACTTCTCCAAATAGATTAAGCGTACATACCTGGGTACCAGTAAACAGATACAAAAATTTGATAAACTAACCATTCTATTGTTTATCTGTCCAAGTAATACTAAATTTAGATCTAAATCCTGTAAACAGTTTTAGTAACCAATAAAATAGATGTAACTGTGCATCGGCTAGAAGCAGAAAACGTCAATAACAACCTCCAATTGTAAAGGAAGAAGGGCCTAGGCAAATCAAATGCAAGTCAATCGTAAGAACCTTCTTCTGGTGTAGATTGAGTGGATGTCTTCAAAAAAAGGTTACAAGTGAAATTTGCATGCAAGGTATGAATCTTAACATGTAGTTAACTGAGCAGTTCAGAAGGTACTTGGAACATATATAAAGGGAAGGCAAAGGAGAATTCATAAAATATTTGACATCAAAAAGCAGTCACAGGGTAAATGTTTAAAGTACCTTTTCATCGGTTTCGAAGTGCTCTAACTTCGATAGTTTTCCAGTAGTCACTATCTCCTGAATCTGCAAGAAAACTCTAATATGTAATTGATGGCTCTAAGGAAACTAGCAATAGAAGCTTCAAAAAGTAATTTTGATTCCTTGGATAAGACATCAAACATCAACTCAGCAAGCCAACACTTTGATTTGGAAAATTTGCAATGTGCAATATTTTGAATGTAACCAACCAGAACAAGCAAAAGAAATTAAGAATGGGAGAACAACCAGGGAAGAAAATTTACCCCACAACGCAATAGTGAACAAATAAAAAGGAACTTGGAATAAAGAAGAAAAAGAAGAATTACTTAAATCATTATAGAGACAATAAAATGTGGAATTTTCATTTGAAGTTCCTCCTACTTACATGATCCTGCAATGACTTGCCAATCGCAGGCAGACCTTTGACCATCTCTGAACTTTCAATCTTAAAGGGTAACTTTTCAATCACAGCAATAGCCTTGTAATAGCTAAATGACCTACGATCATCACCCAGCGCTGTCCATATGAGACGGTTAGCATCAGACCATCAAAAGAAGAAGCGAGAAATAAGGTTAGGAAGAATGTATATAGAAAGGAAAACAAAGTCTCACCCACCCCTATATATACCGATGAGTTTTCCAAATATTTCAGTGATGTTCTTGTTTAAATCAGGTGGTTTGTATAACGAGGATAGCTGCAAACATGCATAGACACGATTAAAAACCGTACAAGACTTTGCACAAACGATTAGAACGTTTGTAAATGCAAATTCTAAATCTCACATCATGATTTGGACTAATGGAAGACGGACTAGCACTAGTAGGGCTAAGAGAAATGGATGAGCTTGGAGAATGTCTTGGACTATCAGGTGACTCATAAACTTTATTCTCTGCACTCTCGCCACTTTCTGTTTTGGAACTTTTCACATTCTCCGGACAAGACTTGATCTTTTTGTGAGGTGGCACTTCACCGTCATCCGAATTGCTGCTTCCATTAACGGATTTTCGAACCAAAGACTTGTCAGGACTGATTCCTTCTTCCTTATCAACTTCTATATGGTACAGATCTTCAGACACTCTCTCGCCTGACCTCAAGCTGTCCTCAAGCCATTGATAAAGAAGTACTTTCTGGAACAAGCAATTAACATCAGATAAAATAACCCAGCAGAACATAAACAACTAGAAGAAAGAAACCAAGAATTTGAACAGAAAATTAACTCCTTTTACGAGTTCTCTGCCCAATTGTTGAAGAAGAACCGGCAAGCTAACGGCAAAAACGTGAGTGACCTTCTTGGACAAGCGGTCCTCAATAGTAGCACCCATTTGGACCAACTTATGCTTCCAAATCTTCATGCCACCAACAGAACAAAGAAACCCCAAGTCAACCAAAGATCAAAAGCCTACCGTTCAAAATAATAATACGTGGAAACAAAATAAAGGTTGTAAGCAGAGACATGTAATCTGCGAGGCTGGACACCATTTTCGACCAAGAACACGACCATTCCGGAGAACATCCCATTTGGGTCAGGAGACGGAGCTCGTTTTATGGGTGTCTTCGGCGCCATTTTACTACCTTTCCCTTATTTATTCAGCCCAAGCACACCATAACCACCACTCATCCCCATTAGCTTTGCGTTTGTACAGGAGGACCCATGTTCCAGAGTGAAATGGACCCATCTGAAACCTACCAGGTGTATTATTTGCCTGAATCACACGTGTAATTTATAGGAAACTTATTGAATTTTACTTTACGATAAACTAGCTCACCGAGTTCACAATTGAATCCCCATGTAAAATTCAGGACATAAAACTGTAGAATTTATAACTTCGAATTTGAGGGCTTTACCCCGAGGGGAGCCCTTCCAGAAATTCTCGATGGCTAAGGACAAGCCCTGGCCAAAGAGGGGGTTTGGAAATAGTTTTCAACCAGCAATAGACGCGCCTCGGTTAGAACCTCACTAGCTGCGTCATTGCCCCAAGCGCAAAGATGCCTTTGTTAGTAGCGGAAACCATAATTTAAATGCTCCTAAGTTGTTTGGTGCTTGCTCTTTTCCGATATGGGATTGATCATTCATGTTCCAACCTCCAATTATGTGTTTTAAGTATACAAGTATATAAAATTTGTGGAAATATGTTGCTGGGTGATTTAAGAAAAAGGGTTCGTATATCCTTTCCTTAAATATTATTCACGTGTTTACTATGGGACTTGAGATTGTATGCATTGTCTAAAATTCGTGATGTATGTTTTCCTGATGATGAAACATTTTGAGCAAAGTGGATGGCTGAGAAGTGACTACTTCTGTTGACATGTCATCCATGATTACGCGGAATGTTTTAGAATCAAACTATCCTCTCGTGAAGATCTTCAGTTTCGATAAAACAAGAAACACTCTAGGAAAGTCTCAATAGGGATTTTCTTTTCATGAATCCACATAATCAGTCCGGCTTCATCAGCATCTATTTGATTGTGTAGTACAGAATTTCGATAATCCTTGTGTTTTTGGAATTGAACTTTTGCAAGAAATTTAATTAATTCTTTGCCATTATTTTTTATACTATATTGTACTTTAATGTTATTAAAATAGTAATTAATGCATTTTAATATTAATAAAATAATATTCATTATACCTAAAGTGTTAATAAAAATAATAGTAGGAGCTTAATTAAATTTTTTTGTAAAATATTAAAGTCTTATTTGGTAACTAGTAATAAATATGTGGTTGAATATTGTATATTAAAAGATCAAATGGCAGAAATTTCTACAAGGCCACTCAAAATCAATTTGGATGATGAAGCTAAGTTTAAGGGACGATGTTAGATGTTAAACTTGGCTACTATTATTTGCTAGAAGCTGGTGGAACTCTTTTGAAAGCTTAATTATTAAGGCTTTGAATAGTCAAAGGTAACGAGGTATTTTTTAGTTGTTTGTTTACTTTTTTTAAAGAGTTCATTATGTCAATTTATTAGATGTCAATCAACTGAGTTTATTTGTTGTCAATTGTCAAAAATTGCGAGCTGTTTAGAATATGTAGGAGTAAAAAATAGGCTTGCAATACATATAGGAAGTTTGTATTACTATATTATATTTGTGTGTATATAAGAATTGAGAGATATACTAGGAAAACTCTAACAAGTTCCTGTTGAGAATTGTTTATTAGCTATTAACTAAGGCCAAGTTCTCAATGTGTTGTTCCTTAAATAAAAATATTTTGTGTGCCCAAAATTTTGTTTCTTTAGTATTCATATTCTTTCTTAGCATCTATATTTCAACAAGGCAATTTATTTTAATTACCAACCTGTACGCTAAAAATAAGGTAAAATTATGACACATCAATGCATATGGGTCTTTAAGACCAAATGTGGCTTAAATGACAATATTGGGTTGTATAAAGCTAGATTTATTGCTAAAAGTTCTATTTAAAAGGATGACACTGTTTATAAAAGACCTTTTCACCTGTCTCAAAGAAAAACTCACTGAGAATAAATTATGGCATTAATGGCTTAATTTGATTTAGAGCTACATCAAATAGATTTGAAAATTGCTTTTCTAAACAGAGATTTTGAGGAAGAAGTTTATATGGATCAACCTACAGGTTTTTCTAGAGAAGAAAATGGTCACATGATGTGTAAACTTAAGAAATCAATATATGGACTTAAACAAGTTTCCCAACAATGGTATATTAAGTTTAGTGAAATCTTAACATATTTTGGATTTCAAAAAAATACTGTTGATTGTTGTATCTACCAAAAGATCAGTAGGAGTAATATGTTGATGATATTTTGCTTGTTACTAATGATTTAGATATATTGTATAAGACTAAAGATTTTCACTCTAACAATTTTGAAATGAAAGATTTGGGAGAGGCATTCTATGTGATATGAATTTCAATATTCCAAAATAGATAACAAGAACTAATACGATTACCTCAGAAGGACTATATCTAAAGAATTCTTAAGAGATTTAACATGACCAAATATTTAACAAGAGTTGTCTCGATACAAAAAGGGAATAAATTTATTCTCATGCAATGTCTAAAGAATGATGTAAAACGTAAGCAAATAGAATCTATTCCATATGCTTTGTTGTTAGCAATTTGATGTATTTGTAAACATGCACATGACCTGATATTAGCTTTGTGTTTGGAATGCTGGGCAGATATCGATGTAATCCTGAAATTGACCATTAGAAAGGTGCAAAGGAAGTCTTAGGGTATCTTTAAAGAATAAAAGACTATATGCTCATGTACAGAAGATTTAATCTATTAGAAGTGATTGGATGTTCATATTCAAATTTTGCTGGATGGATTGACAATAGAAAATCAACATTTGGCTATTTGTTTATTCTAGCAAAAGGAGCAATTTAACAAAAAAAGTGCTAAATAATCTGTAATTGGTTCATTCACTATGGAAGCGAAATTTATAGCTTATTTTGATGCTACAATTCATGTTTTATGGTTGTAGAACTTTAATTCAGGGCATGAGTTGTTGACACCATTACTAAGCCCCTAAAAATTTATGATGACAATTCTACAACAATTTTCTTCTCAAAGAATGACAAGTACTCAAGAGATGTTAAACATATGGAGTTGAAGTATTTTGCCATAAAGGAGGAAGTTCAAAAATTAAGAGTATGTATTGAACATATCAAGACGAGTCTTATGATTGCATATCTCTTAACTAAAGACCTACAACTAAAGATATTTAATGAATATGTTCAAAGAATGGGCCTTGGTTATATTGATAATTGTTTTTTATGACATTTTAACACTTTTAAGCTTAATAAAAATTTATGATTGATAATTTTCTTAGTTATTATGATTGTGTACATGTAATTATTATTAAATAAGAAATAAAATTGTCCATAAGATATTAATGTGGACTCTTATAATATTTATATATTACTTATGTTAGCTGACTTGATAAATTACTAGGTATTATGGATATAAAAGGAAGTATGTCATGTTGAATTGTACGATCGCCATAATCTGCATTATGTGATTTATTATATTGATGTAAATTATAAAGATGTTAAGAGATTTGTTTATGCGTGTTTAATGTTTACACTATTAAAAATAAAGTTTAAAATATCGAACCAAATGAGACAATTTTAAAATGTGGCCCAATTAGTAGTTGTATTTTTTATTTAATAATATAATCAACTTAACAGTTTATTTTGATCACTTAATGGATATATCATATTAAAAGTTATACATATATAAATAGGTCATGTCTCTACTTATTAGGGTTACAAAAAGTTTTTCATCAATTTTTTTAACAAGATAAAAGAAGAGAGAAAATTAATTTTAACAAATGATATAAGGATTTTATTAATCTCTTTACGATAATGTCTTCTGTATCAGGTACACTATATTATACCCTAATTATTTGTGATAATTATGTATTTAAGATTATAAAATTATGAATGTTAATTTTAATTTTAATTTTACATCATAAACATCATGTTTTTACTGTTGAGAAAGCTTCTCTTTTCAGATCTGTCATGTGTATGATTGTGGCTTCTCTATTATTTACTTTCGAGAATCTCTAAATATATTCCATCTTTGACGGGATTGAAGAATATTGGGATATTCTTCGTTTCTTCTTGTTTGAAAATCTTGTCAATAAAGTCCTTATCTAAAAGTCTTGACTCCTTATCTAGCAAGTGTATTATATTTTTTTATCAAACCACACTATTGAAACTTCAACATGTCAACCATTGATGTGCTAGTATGAAATCATGTTTTTTATACGCCAATGGTGCTAGTATGAAATCATGCATCAAGTTCAGTAAAGTATCTGCCTAGAAATTTTCTATTGATGGCCCATGTGACTCACTAATGTTGAATTTCACATTTACATCCTATTATGATCACACGAGTCTCTCTTTTTGCTTATTTCTTTCATTTTGGTCAGTTTTGTGCATATGGAACTTTGCGGTTGGCATAACCAAGATGAAAAATCCGAAGTTCCCATCAAGCTCATACCTTAAAACTTTACCTGCTTTTGCCTTCTACTGTTCATATTCGACACAATCTTCTCTATTTTCTATAGTTTCTACATCCATATAGGCTCTCTTTAGTTTTTCCTTTTACCTTTCTGTTTTCTTTAACACAATGTTGGTTTACTCCCTAATGGTATCTTTCAAGGTTATGCACTGGACTTTCAAACCTAGAAATTTTCCCTAAGAATGCCACCACCTAGACATACACATAATATATGAAAGGCAATTTCACTAAGAAATGTATTAGACGCCAACTAAAGGGAAGAAAAAACTATTGGTTGGCAAAAATGAAGAAACGGATGTAATATCTATAGGGGATATATGTTTGAACCTAGATACAGAGTTCATTTTGGTTTTTACACGACACATTTTATATACCGTCTTTTAAATGGAATTTGATCTTTGTATCAATTTTGGACAAAGAATGTTATAGTTTTGTAATTAATGCTTCTATTGTATAGTTGTCGTTTAATACAAAACATATTGGTACAACTTTCTTGTCATATGATTTATATATAATGTGTCTTCCCCCAATTAGATATATGATATTTCATATCTTACTGAATAAGTCATGAAAAATAGAGCTCTGATAAAGGATAAGTCATACATGTTATGACATAAATGCTTAGGTCAAATTTCCAGAGATAGAGTTGAGAGATTGATTAAAGATAACGATCTTACAACTCTGGATTTTGATGATTTGAAAACAGGTGTTGACTGTTGCAGAGACAAGTTGAGTAAAATAAAGAAAAAAGGGTTCCACTCGAGCATCTGACTTGTTAGATCTCATACATATGTATATTAGTGAACCTTATACAGTTATGTTGTGCAATGTTAGATTTTTTCTGACATTCATTGATGATTATTCCCGTTACGATTATGTGTTCTTGCTTAAGGAAAAGTTTAAAATTGTTAAGAAATTCAAGATCTTTAAAGCCAAGGTTGAAAATCAATTGGAAAAATCTATCAAGATTGTTAGATTTGATCGTGGAGGAGAGTATTATAGCAAACATGGTGTTTCACGATAACAAAAGATCCGTTTGCCAGATATGTGGAATCAGTTAGAATAGTGACTCAATTCACTATGTTGGTAGTTTTGAGAAAAATGATATAGTCGAAAGGCATAATTACGCCTTAAACGACATGTTGAAGTCAATATGGAGCAGGACTAACCTACCTAATTATCTAGAAAAGGTGGAAGCTTGGCCTTTCACATATTGGGCTACCCTGTTGAGGTGCTTATGTATAATCCTTATGAAAGCAAATAGCACGCTCATTCTACTCGTTGCTATTTGGTTGGATATCTTGAACACTCTCAAGGCTACAGATTCTACTCTAGAGAAGGTGAGGACTAGAACAGTGAAATCACAGATAACTAAGTTTCTATAATATGATGTATTTGATGAGGATGGGCCCTATCACCCTTCACATGATAGTAGGATGGATACTATAGTTATATAGTATCTGTCACTCATACAGTCAGGTCCCATGAATCAAGGTCTTAGCACCATGCTTGTATAGGAACATGAACCTATACATGTACAAACAAAGGTTCCTAGGGTCCAAGAACTAATGCAGTTGTGAAGATCCACTAGAGTGAGATAACTTGCTATCTCATCTGATTACATAGTTTATTTGAGTGAACAAGACTATGATATATTGGACATGTTGTGGATCTAGTTACTTTTACAAAAGCTGTCTTTGGACCCAATGTAGATTTGTGGTGGGATGCAATAAAGGACGAGATGCAATCCATAAAGCACAACAAGGTGTGGAAACTAGTTGATTTACCTTAATATTACAAACCTGTTAGTTGTAAATGACTGTTTAAGACCAAGAAGGGAACTCAGGGTAAAGTTAAGTGGTTTAAGGCTCGATTGGTTGCCAGAGGGTTCACTTAGAGAGAAGAGATTAACTTTAATGTTACCTTCTCTCCCATATCCTCTAAGGATGCATTTAGAGTGATAATGGTAATAGTAGCTCATTACGATATGAAGCTATATCAGAGAGATGTCTAAAATTGCTTTCCTAATGGAAACCTTTATAAGGGGTCTATATGGAGCAACCTGAAGGATCTCAAGATCAAGGAGAAACTGATAAGGTTTGCAAATTGAGAAAATCGATATACGATTTGAAACAAGCTTCTAGATAGTGGTGCTTTAAGTTTGATGAGGCTTTAACCTCTTTCGATTTTATGGAACACAACGTTGAAGGATGCTTGTACTATGAAATTAAAGGGAGCAAAGTTATCTTCCTATTATCGTATATGAATGACATATTGTTTGCATCAAATGACTTGACCATGTTGCATTAGGTTAAGCAACTTTTGGCTAAGAGTTTTGACATAAAGGATTTTGGTTAAACATCTTTTTTCCTAGGCATTCAGATTCATCGGGACAGATCTCAACACTCTTTAAACCTCTCACAAAGTGCATAAATTGAGTGTATGTTATAAAGGTTTAATATGGATGACTATAAACCTATCGTAGCACCTATCTCTCATGGTGAGAGATTATCTTTGGTATACTGTCCAAAGAATGAAGTTAAGAGAGACTATGAAGAATGTTCCATATTGTAATATGGTTGGTAGCCTAATGTATGCCCACACGTGCACTAGGCCGGACATTACATTTGCTAAGGATTATATTGGCTAACTTGAGTATAAACCGCTTGAATGCAGTTAAGCAAGTGTTAAGATACTTAGAGGAAACTAAGGACTATATATTGACATACAGAAGGGTCAACAACCTAAACCTCAACAGATTTTGATTTTGCTATGTGTCAGAATGATCGAAAGTTTACTTTAGATTACATTTTTATGTTAGCAGATGATACAGTATCATGGAAGAGAGTCAAGCAGACACTGGTGACTCCTTGACTATATATGCAAGGTTTGTTGCATGCTATGGAGCTGCTTCACAGGAGGTTTGACTCAGAAACTTGATTTTTGAGTTGTTTGTAATTGGTTCAATGGCTAAACCCATTCGATTGTATTGTGATAATCTTTTTGTTGTGTTGTTTAATAATAAAAATAAGAATATCAAATGATCTAAGCATTTGGAAGTCAAATACTTAACCATAAAGGAGTTGATACAGAAAAGTGACATTAAAGTGGAGCATTTAAGGATTGAGGAAAAGTTAGTTAATCATTTAATTAAAGGACTTCGTCCACATATGTTTGAAAGACATATATATAGTATGGGTGTATTGAAGTCTTTAGATGCTGTTAGTTAGGGATCATTTTGTTTGTTCTTTGTACATTTATACATTTTAATGTATTATGACAGTATTGTGGTTAATCAATAAAGATGACCATCGTTTATCCTCTATTATAAGTATTACTATATGCTATCATAATACATGTAAAAGTCTTAAAGATTGTGTCGATCTTAAGCATTTTAAAGGTTATTGGGCATATATTTAGATTGACCTTAGACCTATATCATTAGGACATATATATAGAAATATGTATATCCATGGATTTAACATAACATAGGGGGATATAAGTTATTTTTGAATCTCATAAATGTTCTCTAGTACAGTTTGGCATTCAATGAGAGAACACAAAGGTTTTTTCTAATTCTGTTTAGCATTTGGTGATAGAAAACAAGCTTTCGCTGATGCATTTTTGCATTTGCAGTTTAGCATAAAGTTTAGAGAAATCAAGACCTACAAATAGAAAGATGATACATTTTAGATCATATAGGTATCATCTTAGTTTGTCACACTTCATTTTCTCATTCATGTTAGTAAGGTATTAGATATGCGTGATTATATTATACCTGTGTCATACATGACACATGAGTTTGACATTTTTCGGTATCGAAAGCCTTGCAAGACAGAATGATGAACTTTAATTATCTTTGGATCGAATGTTTTGTTTAAAACTTAGTGTCAATGCATTAACGTGGCTTAACCACATTTTTGAACTATTTTTTAAACTTGAATCAATACTGCAATTGATTATTATCCAAGGAGGAGAATGTTAGATATTTTCCCATTTGGTGGACAATAATTAATTGCATTTTATCATTTTTTCAATAATTATCAGTTAAGTTACGTAAATTTGATCCAGTTAAAGATAATAAAGTGTCCCAATAAAGGACTTGGGTTAATGGACCAAAGTCTGGGAGAAAAATAGACCCTGATCAGTGTGGACTACACTCATATTGAGCCCATGATAGGGAAACCCGATATGGATGTTATACATAGAAGGTTAAGGTCTCTTGTAGCTGCTGTAAAAAATCGTGAATGTACATATACTTTGACCTATTCAGAGGTTCACGTATACAAAAAGCTATAGAAAGTCTTTAACACGTTGTGGTGAGCAACGCTCTTGAAATTCTCAGTGGATTCGGGCTCATTACAACCTCAAGCTTGGTTGAAGTTATGGAATCAAAATCAAGTATTTTTCGCATTTCTTTGTTATTTCCATTTTACGTTCAATCTGAAATACGTAATTAAGGCTCATGTTACGTGTTACAACTTAATCAATATCATAAAATAAGAAAAAGACATGTCTAGGCTATATGGTGTTGAGAAGTCCTTCAAATTGTCTCTCACTAAGCATTATTGAGATATTTCTCATCATTAGGCAATAAGATCACATCACATACTTAAGTTCCCATACCATTGGTCCCAAACTAAAAGTCTCTAGTTTTGAAGGAATCATGAAAATAGAAGAACCCTTCCTCATTACCTAGGTTTGTCCCTATCATGGTAGGGAGTAATGAAGAATTTAAACCAACGACAACCTATTTTAAAGTAGGTTGCATTTTCAGTAGATTTGATATCCTCTCTTGAAAAGAAGTCACATTGGAAGACTTTGAGGACTTGGACTTATCATAATTATGCCACTTACTTCTATTATGATTCTTGTCACACTTCCTTTTCTTACTAGACTTAGTAGATTTGTCTTTAGAGATAATTTTATTAACCTCAGAAGAAAAATGATCTAGATGCATCACTAAATTCATAAAAATAAGAAACAGTAAGCATACTAACAATAACTCAAGAGTAATAGGCAAGTTGTTGTTGGAACCAAGCTTATTATCTATAACTATAAGCATGTACCATATTTGCTTTAACCATATACTCAACTCAAAATTAGATCTAGAGGTCAAATAGTTGTTGCTTATTAAACCACAATAAGTAGATTATAATATATCTAAAAAAGAAAGAGAAAATTAAGGGATCCTAATGTTATGCCAAATTTGTAGGTTTGTTTCAGCAACAAAAAGCTTTTTCCTAAAATTCTTAAAAGACTTTAATACACAAGTGCCACGAATGAAAAAGTTAGAAGAACTTAAAAACATAAATATCATATAATATAAGGTTACGTCCTATCAACATCCTCAACTTGTAATTACCCATTTTTAGCACTTTAACTCGTGCTTCATTGTCTGTAAACAAATGTTGAATAACTGTCAAAATTCATTAGTGTTGTGTTAGTAGCCATGGAAGCAACATAATCAATCAAGTAAATAAACAAAAAAATAGTAGGACATAAAGAATTTTTACATGGGAAACTTAAGTGCCAGGAGAAAAATCCACGGGTGAAGAGAGGCCAAAAATATGCACTATGTCAAAGAAAAAAATTACAACTATTTCTCTCTCTCTCATAAACCCTAGGGCTAATGAAGAGTACACTAATACAATGTTATAAAGGACCCCCAAGGGGTGTTTATATAGTATAACCCTAGGGTAGGAAACCCAAACAAAGTAAGAATCTATATAGAGTAAAAGCTGAAGGCTTGGGTAATTATCCCAACAAATCTCCACCTTGACACAAGATCGGAAGTAGGAGTTCTCTTCGCCGTAAGCCTCAAAGGGCGCTCACGTATCAAGAATATAGGCCAAGTTTAGGAAATGTTTGGACTTAGTAATAGGTAGTGGTTTGGTCAATATATACCTTCTACCGCCTCGAGAAGTAATGCGAGAGAGACCCATAGATAAAAATGAATATAATCCAAAGTACCTTTGGTCCTGTAAATCCCCGAGGAAGAGAAACTCACTATAGTATGTTTACCAAAGACATAATGTTCACAAAACTCCATATTACCTTAACTCTGGCTTAACGGACCCCTCTTGCATAAGATTTGCATACTGTTTTCACCTATATGACCTAGACAGTAATGTCGCAACTTGGTGACATCTTGGTGAGAATTAGATGAGGCAACATTAGTAGTACCAATAACAGTAGAGCCCTGTAATACATAAAGAGTATCATGTCTTTTCCCTTTAAGGATTATAAGATTACCTCGAGACACGTTCATGACTCCACCTTTAAAGGAGTACGTACACCTAAGAGACTCAAGTGTACTAAGTGAAATAAGGTTGCATTTCAAATTAGGAACGTGAAGAACATTAGTGAGGTTTTAACAACACCGTTATAAGTTTTAATATTGATTGTACCTTTCCTTACCACATCACATTGTATATTGTTCCCCATAAAGACAACACCCTTAGCAGTTTCATAAGTGGCAAACCAATCCTTTTGAGGACAGATATGAAAAATACAACTGGAGTCTAGGATCCATTCATCTTTGAATCGTTGTTCACCTTGAAAAACCAAAAGAACATCACTTATTGAACTAGAATCAACGACAATAGCCTCGGGGTAGAATCATATTGATTGGGTTTTTGCCTTCTTTTTCGAGTTTATTTTTTAATTTATAACAGTCCAAGACCATGTGTCTGAGTTTCTTGCAATATTTACATGTAATATTGGCATTTCTACCTCTAGACTTAGATTTATACTTTTTATGACTCTTATTGCTCTCTCCTTTCTCAAAAGTTCTACCTTTAACCATTAAACACTCAGCCTCCTTCTCAATGGAAGCATTAAACCTTTCTTTAGACAACAAAGCATATTTAAATTCTTCTACAGAGAGAGTTTCACGGTTACCATAAAGCATAATTTCTTTAAAATAGTTATACGAATGAGGTAGTGAAGTAAAAAGAAGCACTGCTTGATCCTCATTATTAATTTTAACATCAAGATTTTCCAAATCAATAATAATGGAATTAAATTAAGATAAGATGGGACAGGTGTACCTTTGGACATTTTAAGCGTAAAGAGACATTCTTTGAGACTAAGTTTGTTGTCCAAACTTTTCGTCATGTAAAGGGGCTACAATTTCAACCGAAGTTCTGCAGTGGTAGTCTCATAGACTACTTCTTGAAGCACTTCACTCGTCAAGCATAACTGAATAGTAGATAAGGCTTTTTCTTCCAACTCTTCCCAATCCTCATTTGACATATTGACATGTTTCTTTGTCTTTCTAGACAAAGCTTTCTTTAATACATTTTGTGTAATAATGACTTGCATCTAGACCTTCCAAATAGCAAAACTAATTTTTCCGTCGAACTTGCTGATGTCGAATTTGATTAAAAGGAGACATGGTGTTAAGACTTGATTGTCAGAAATAAACCTGTCTCTAATACCTATTTGATGTGCTAGTAGTTGCGAAAGGAATGGAATCAATCAAGTAAATAAAGAAAAAACAGTAAGTGGGAAACCCGAGTACTAGGAGAAAAACCCATGGGGCGAAGAGAGCCTGAAAATATACACTATATCAAAGAAAGAAAAATTACAACTATTTTTCTCTCTCTCTCACAAACCCTAGGACTAATGAAGAGTACACCAAGGGGGTGTTTATATAGTAGTATAACCCTAGGGAAAGAAACCTACACAAAGTAGGAATCTACATAGAGTAGAAATCTTGAAGGCTTGGGTCATTATCCCAGCAAATCTCCACCTTGACACAATACCAAAAGTATGAGCTCTCTTGGTTGTAAGCCCCAAAGGGTGCTCAATTATCAAGAATACTGGCTAAGTCCAAGCAATGCTTGAACTTAGCAATAGGTAGTGCCTTGGTCAACATATTTCTTCCAAGCAATGCTTGAATTTAGCAATAGGTAGTGCCTTGGTCAACATATTTCTTCTACCGCCTTGAGAAGCAATGCGAGAGGGACTCTATATATCAAAATGAATATAATCCAAAGTACTTTTGGTCCTGTAAATCCCCGGGAAGAGAAACTCACTCTAGTTTATTTACCAAAGACACAATGTTCATAGAACTCTATATTACATGAACTCTAGCTCAATAGACCCCTCTTGCACAAGATTTGCATACCTTTCTCATCCATATGGCCTAGGCGGTAATGCCACAACTTGGTAGTATCTTAGTGAGACTTAGATGAGGCAATATTAGCAATACCTATAATAGTAGAGTCATGCAATACATAAATAGTACCATGTCTTTTCCCTTTAAGGATTAGAAGAATACCTCAGGACACCTTCATAACTCCACCTTCAGAAGAGTACCTACACCCAAGAGACTCAAGTGTACCAGGTGAAATAAGGTTGCGTTTCAAATCAGGAACATGACAAACATTAGTGAGGGTTTTAACAACACTATCGTAAGTTTTAATATTGATTGTATTTTTCCCCACCACATCACACTATGTATTGTTCCTCATAAGGAAAACACCCTTAGCAGTTTCATAGGTGGCAAACCAATCCTTATGAGGACACATATGAAAAATATAACTGAAGTCTAGGATCTATTCATCTTTGGATGGTTGTTCGCCTTAAACAATCAAAAGAACATCACTTCCTGAACTAGAATAAACTATATCAGCCTCGGAGGTAAAATCAGATATTAATTTTTTATGCTAGTAGTCACGGAAGCAATGAAATCAATCAAGTAAATAAAGAAAAAAAGTAGGACATAAAGAATTTTACGTACGAAACTTGAATGTCGGGGGAAAAACCCTCGAGACGAAAAGAGCCTAAAAATATGCGCTATGTCAAAGAAAGAAAAATTACAACCGTTTTTGTAATACCTCGTAAACTCGGTAACTTTAGCGTTTTTAAAAAACAAATTTTTACGAGGTCGGGACACCGGTAGGCTCGGAAACGGTATAGGAAATTCTCGACGATTATGATTTAATATTAAGTTTCATATTTGATTTTTAATGAAGGGTCGAGATGATGACACATGGAGGGCCAAGATGGTGACACTTGGCAGG
>JANQBM010000001.1:4406418-4420934 GCA_025594535.1 Erythroxylum domingense | reverse complement strand
CATTTTGCTCTCCAGCTCTGGAGGATTTCTTATCGAGACCATAGGCTATAGCCGCCGCCGTCGGCTAGTTGATAATCCTTATAACGTTCAGCCATGCGATAACGCCGGCGTCCTTCGTCGTTTGTCTCTGCGAGTCGTTGAAATATGCAGGAACAGTAACAACTGCATTCTTTAAGCTCCGACCCAAGTAAGTTTATGCTATCTCCTTCATCTTTGTGAGCACCATCAACGATATCTCTTTAGGTGAGAACTGCTTTGCTTCTCCTTTGTAGCGAACCACGACCATGGGCTTATCACCAGAACCAGGAATCTCAAAGAAAAAGATGCTATGAAAAAAATACAGATTCTCATCTTATTCACTCTATATGAATAATGAATACAGGGTAGTTTATATATAACTATTATACAGCTAGCCATGACGGAATATTCCGGTTAGTAGACCCACCAAACGTGTAACAAACTTTGAAAGAATTTGGAGAATGTCCAGAAAATTCAAGTAAGTAAAAGAATAAATACAAGTTGACGTTCCTCTCTGCTAGCGCTGTATTGTTGCGTTGATAATACATAACATCCCCTTCAAGCTGGAGGTGGAGGCAACAGTCCAAGCTTGGAAACTGCTCGAATATGCATAGGACCAGATAAAGATTTGGTAAAAACGTCAGCAAGTTGCTGAGAAGAAGGAATATGGGAAATATGGATGAGGCTATTCTGAAGTTGTTCCTGGACATAATGAGCATCAATTTGGATGTGCTTGACCTTTCATGAAGAACTGGATTTCTCACAATGTAGATAGCAACCATCTTATCACATTTTACGGGAATGGGAGTGATGTTGGAAACACCAAGTTCGTTTAATAAACAGCTAAGCCATGATAACTCAGCGGTGACCCTTCGAAGGGATCTGTATTTAACTTCGGCTGATGATAAGGAAATTGTCCCTTGTTTCTTAGATTTCCAACATATGGGAGATCGGGAGATCCTCCTAAAGTGATAACATAACCACTCACAGATCGTCGAGTAATTGGACATGCAGGCCAGTCATAATTATAATATGCAACCAAATCAAAATTATTATTATTATCATTGAACAACAAACCTTGAGTAGAAGTTCCAGATAAATATTGTAATACATAGATAGCAGCTTTTAGATGAGCTTGCGCAAGTTGTTGGTTGAATTGACTAAGATATTGTACCGAGAAGGCTAAGTCAGGACGAGTGTGAAGAAGGAAATTTAAATTTCTAATCAATTGCCTATAGATGTTAGGATTAGGCAAAGTATTCTCCATTTGTGGGAGCGACTTTAAGTTGTGAGGCAATGGAGCAATAATCGGTTCATATTGTGAAATAGAATAAGCTTCCAATAAGTCTCTTATGAACTTACATTGACTAATCATAATCCCATATGAAACTTTAACAAATTATAAACCCAGAAAATAGTTGAGGGGACCTAGATCTTTGATTTTAAATTGAGTATCAAGAAATGTCTTTAAGTTGAAAATCTCAGTATTATTATTCCCAATGACTAGAATGTCATCAACATACACTGCAACTATAACTAAGGGTTCTCCATAATGTTTAAGGAACAAAGAGTAATCATTGGGAGAGTGAATGTAATCTCTGATTCAAAGAGCATCTGATAATTTGGAGTACCACTTATGGGAAACTTGCTTCAAATTGTATAAGGACTTCTTTAGCTTGCATACTAAGGAGGGGTTAAAAATATAGTCCTGGAGGAACTTTCATGTAAACATCATGATGTAAATCCCCATGAAAGAAAGAATTATTAACATCAAATTAGTGAATGTCTCAATGTCGCTTGATAGCTATAACAACAATGCTACGAATAGTGTTGAACTTAACAGCTAGAGAAAAGGTTTCATGGTAATCCTCACCATATTTTTATGTAAAGCCTTTTGCCACAAGCCTGGCTTTGTAATTCCCATCTGATTTATGTTTCCTTTTAAACACCCACTAATAGCTGATGGGTCTTTTGCCTTTGGGAAGCTTGACAAGGTCCCATATGTTGTTATTGTCCAAGGCTGAAAGTTTTTGTCGCATTGACTTTTCCCAAAGAAGATGTCCAGCAGCTTGATGATAATGAAGTGCCTCAAAGTCCTGCAAAACTGATTTGAACATACGTATATCCACAAGTCGTCAAACACTAGAACAAAGGTGTCTTGTATATGTATTAGTGAAAGTATGATGACAAGAATAAAAAGGGTCAGAGAAAAATGCGGAATTACATACAAAATTTTGTGAATGGGAAGGTAATTTCACTTGTCTAGCAGTTCTTTTGAGAGGAATATCATGATGGGAAACTGAAGAGGAAGGAGTTGAACGACGACGAAGAGAAGAAGATGAAGATTGCTATGGTGGTGAAGATGAAACGGGTAAGTTAGGAAGGAAACATTTTGTGGCGGTACAGAAGGTGAAGACGATAAAAGAGAATCAGAAATGTGTGAAGAAGAATGTAAAGGATAATTATCAATTATTACGTTAGGTAAAGGAATATTAGAAGTAGTTCTTGTAGGAGATGAATATTTTTGTAAAGGCAAAATATGTTCATAAAAATGTATGTCTCTAGAAATGATGATTTGCTTGGTAGCAAGACAGAGGACCTTGAATGCTTTTTAACCAAATGGATAACCAATAAAAATGCATGGAAATGCTCTTGGCTAAAATTTGTCTCTTTCCTTAGCATTAGTGGATATATAACACAAGCAACCAAAATTTCTAACATGATTAAAGGGACGTTTGGATTTAAACAGTCTTTCGAATAGACTGACTCCATTGAGAACTTGAGTTGGCATTCTGTTAATTAAATAAACTGCAGTGAGAACACATTCACCTAATAAGAAATAGATAATCCTGATTGAAAAAAAGTGCTCTAGAAACCTCTAATATATGTCTTTGTTTTCGCTCAACTACTCAATTTTGTTGTAGAGTATATAGGGTGTGCTTTTGTAATGAATAATACCCAGGGAAGCTAAATATTCTTTTCCTTCTCTGCTATTACACAATTCTGGAGCATTATCAATTCTCAATATTTTTATGGTCTTGTGAAACTGAGTTTGAACGAGGGATACAAAGGACTTGATCATTGTGAAACCACTACTTTTATATGTCAAAAGATGAACCCATTTATTTCTGCTATAGTTGTCCGTTATGGTCATGAAATAACAAAAACCACTAGGAGTACGATGTCTGTAAAGTCTTCAAATATCCACATGAATAATATCAAAAGGCTTTGTGGTTTTGATTGAGCTATTGGGAAATGGTAATCGATGTTGTTTGGCTTGTGAACAGACGAGACAAGGTAGAATATCACTAAATGTATGTGGTATAACCGGCAAAAGCTTCAGTTTATTACAGGTAAATGGCTAAGTCTACCATGCCAAAGATGTACATCAACAGATGAAGAACTAGTGCAATTAAGAATGAATTCAAAGGTGTTACAATCATAGTGTAAAACATTGTCAACTAAAGAAGGAGAGTTTGTGGTTATGCGTTGTCTTTTTCACGATATAGAATGTATAAACCACCAATCTTCTTACTAAGGGAAATTGGCCTCTTCAATGAAGGGGCCTGCAAAAGACAAGAGTGAGCGTGGAAAATGATGGTACAATTTAATTGAGTGATAAGTTTACTTATGGAAATGAGATTGTATTTAAATGAAGGAACAAACACATGAGAAAGAATGATGTGGTCATCAAGTTTGACTTGTCTTATGACTGGTACTAGAATGTTAAAACTATTAGGCAAGGTTATGGAATAAGAATTTGGGAGTTGATTAAGAGAAGAAAACAAGGTCTTATCAGAACACATATGATCATATGCACTAGAGTCAAGTATCCGTGATGCATGTAAATGATCAGGTCCAGAAACAGAAGTGCAAGAGCTTACAGCACAAACAAGCATTACTATTGTTAGAGTATCCCATATTGACTAAACATGAAAATATTAAAGGGTTTATAAGTGGTAAGTGTCAACTATTTAAATGACTAGTTCTAGTCATTTTGGCAATAGTTGACTCAAGCCTAATTCTTGTTAATGAGTTCTACACTCTACCCATATTAAAATTCTAATATGGTTTCAAAATAGGTTTGGTTAGGATTATTAATTTCCCAGTTATCCGTCTAGATGTCCAGTCCCAGCAGCCCAGTTCGGTTACCACTGCGTTTATTTCAAGTGACAACTGGATGTTCAATCCCAGTTGCACTTGAGGCAGAGCGTTAGAGTATCTTATATTTACTAAACATAAAAATGTTAAAGGTTATAAGTGATAAGGGTCAACTATCCAAACGACTAGTTCTAGTCATTTTGACAATGTTGACCTAAGCTCAATTCTTATTAATGGGCTTTACATTCTACCTATATTAAAAATTTTAATAATTTTTAATTTATCATAGTAGCTACATATGAAATTGGATGAATTAAAAGTAATAGAGAGATTCCTTTGAGAAATACTAGTAGATTGATCATTAGTCTTATGTTGGTTTAGGAGTGAGATGAGCTGATTATACTGTTCTTAAGTGATTTGAGCTGTAGCAACGTTGCCAGGATCTGTTTGGGCTTAAGAAGCACCTTCAGAAATATATTGAATATTGACTGAATTCACTGTACTGAAGCGTTTAGGTTTGGTGAACTTAAAATCTGAAGGAAAGCCATTAATTTGGTACCATTAAGCTTTCACAAGTCCTAGCTTTTTACAGTAATTGCAAATTACGTTTAGGATTGAACTTCTTATTATCCTTTCCATTATTTCCTTGTTTGGTGCCAGAATTATAACCAGCAGAAATTACATTAATGGCTAAAGACTCTTGAATGAATTGAGCAAAAGAAGAGATCTCCCTTTGTTTTATTCTGAATAAGAATTGAGTGAACAAAAGCAATGTTAGGAATAGGTTGCATCATCGATATCTGACCTCTAATCGCAGCATAGGAATCATTAAGCCCCATAAAAAGTTGAATGACTTTTTGATCTTCTTGAATTTTTGCCATGAAACTTACAACACCACACATACAAATAGGAATTTCAAGAAGTAGTTTATATTCGTTTCAAACATGTTTCATCTTAGTGAAGTAAGATGAGACGTTATTAGCTCCTTATGAAGTTGAATACAAATCCTTCTAGATTTGTTAAATCATAGCTCCATTGGACTGCTCATATCGTTTAATTAATTCAAACCATACTTCACGAGCTGTGCTGAAATATAATACGTGTTAGAATATAGATTACAGCGATTTGGGAATATTTCCCTTCCTTGTTTATTTCCATAACTATCTTCTAAATAATAGGAGTTCATACGTTTGCAATCCCTATTAAAAGGGTGTCTTTGTACATTGTAATTATCGATTAATACAATGGAAATTTCCCAAAATATCAAATTTTGTCATGGTTTCAGAGCAGTAACAGTTTCTGGGTTTTTCACTACGAGTGAAGGAGAAAACTCCGGGGCTTCAGCAATGTCTGAAGTAGCCACCATCTTATCACAACAAATTGCTCAACTGCTTCAACAACATGCCCCGCCACGACCTGAAACAGACACCATCCCCAACATTACCATTGATATCAAATTAAACAATCAAAATTATGCGTTATGGTCACGCCTGATGGAGGTCCCGATTGGCAGCAGAGGCAGATTACAACATATTACTAGAGATCCTGCCGCCCCACCGAAAACCGATCCAGCATATCGACTATGGGTGCAGAAGGACCTGCAAGTATTTGGATCGATTATACAGGCCATGGAACCAGATTTGGCTCCACAATATGTTGAGTACCCCACTGCGAAAGACCTTTGGGATGGTCTTACAGCAACCTATCGCAGTGGGGAAGACAGTTTACAGGTTTTTGACCTAATGACGAAATCCAACCGAACGCTGCAGGGACACCTCTCTATAGAGCAATATTATGCCCTATCACAAAGTATTTGGAAGGATATCGATCACCGGTTTCCAAACCCCATGAGGCTACCGGATGACATTGAAACTTTTAACAAAATTCGTCGGGAAGAGAGGCTCTTCCAATTCCTTGCGGGATTGGATGCCAAATTCGACACAATTAAGCGGGATTTGCTGAAAGATACGTCGCTACCCTCAGTGGAAGTAGCCTATGCTACTGTTCGCTGGGAAGCCGCCAGAAGGAATATTTTGAATCCCTCGGTAGATCCAACTAGAGAAACAACATCACAGGGCGTAGGTAACGGACTTGCTGTAAGATTCAACCAATCAGAACTCACCGGAGGTCCGAGAACTTCATCCTCCCGGCTTAATCGGGACAGGGCATGAACGGATAAGACGTGTGACCACTGTGGAGTAAAGGGTCACCTGAAGCGAGATTGTTTTCACTTAGTTGGGTATCCCGACTGGTGGGAACACCGCGAGAAGAAGGCAAACATTCGAGAAAAAGGGAGAGTCGCCACTGCCGTGGGTAGCCATGAGACCACCAGCGTCGGCGAAGTAGGTGGAAATGGGGAGCCGCCGCCGTTACAAATGAAGAAAGAAGAGGATGCGTAACAGGTATAGGGTTTGGAAGGATTAAATTACCTTCCAGCCCTTCATTTTTAAATCCTAAATATTTTAGCCCTGGTTGTTTTGGAAATGATATGATCAACCCTGCTGATTTTGAAGTTGTTCAATTAAGTCCCCATGAAATGCATGATGAATGTTCTGCCCCCTGTAATTATGAAAATGTATATAATGCCCCCTGTGTTTCTGGAAAAGTAAAATTAGGTCCTTATATTTTTGAAAATTGTCATTCGGGTCCCTCTGCCTTCATAGCTCAAGGCCCAAAGGAGAATAAGTCTCAGAAATGGTTGTTTGATTGTGGTGCAACAGACAATATGACTTATGACATGATTGATCTGGTGAAAACCAGGGTTCCTCGAAAAACTCATATTCAGACAGCTAATAAAGACTTGGCTCCTCTTCAGGGGGCTGGAGTAGTTGAATTGACGCCCACTTTGAAATTGTCTAATTGTTTGTTTGTACCATCACTGTCGTGTAAACTGCTTTCCACCAATCATGTCACTAAGGAGCTCAATTACACAGTTTTAATGTATCCTACCTTCTGTATTTTGCAGGATATCCATACGAAGAAGATCATTGGGCGTGGAACTGAGCAAGGCAGGCTATACTAAGTTGATGAGGTTGCTCAGAAAGGATCAGCTATGTTGGCTCATGGATCGGTTGATAGGCAGAGTTGGCTATGGCATCGGCGCCTCGAGCACCCTTCCCACAGTTATCTAAAATTATTGTTTCCAAAATTTTCTAGTACTTTTATTCAGTGTGACACTTGTGTTTTGGCCAAAAGCCATAGACAATCTTTTTTACCCAATAATATCAGAGTTGATACAATTTTTCACTAATACATTCTGATGTGTGGGGTCCTGCACCTGTCTCTGGGCCACATGGTTTCAAATATTTTCTCTTATTTATTGATGACTGCACTAGGATGACCTGGGTTTATTTTCTGAAAAATAAGTCTGATGTGCCTCAAAAGTTTTTTCATTTCTACCATATGATTCAAACCCAATTTCAAAAACAAATCCAGATACTTCGGTCTGATAATGAGGGGAATTTGTTAATACTACTATGAGTCAGTTTTTTCAGGAACAAGGTTTGGTCCACCAAACTACATGTCCTAATATCCCTAAACAAAACGGGGTCGTTGAACGGAAGAACCGTTTTCTTCTTGAAATTACCCGAGCATTAATGCTTGAATCTCATGTTCCTACCTATTTTTGCCCGAAGCTGTTGCTATGGCCACTTATCTCGTCAATTGTCTTCCCACCAAAATCCTTAATCTCCGTACACCTATTCAGATCTTGGCTGATCACACTGGAGTGCCCCCAGCCTTGGCACTCCCCCCTCGTATCTTCGGTTATTCTGTCTTTGTACATATCCCAAAGGCAGAGCGGACAAAATTTGATCCTTGCGCAGTTAAATGCGTCTTTGTTGGATACGGGGTTAACCAAAAAGGCTACCATTGTTATAATCCCATCACCCGTCTCATATATACCACTATGGATTGTAATTTCTTGGAGACTGAATATTATTACACCTAAGTCAGTGTTCAGGGGGAGAGTTCTAGGTCGGAACCACTGAATTGGTTGCTCAGTCCAACTCTTCCTGCAACTGTGTCCAACATACAAGCTGACAGGTCCGTTGAGTGTGCCTCTGAAAATGAAGGGCAACTGGCTGATCCAGATGACACTTCTCGAACTCCTTCTTCGGATATTCCGGAGGTAAGTGGTTCAGATATTCCTGATGCTGCTTCTGCTATGCATCCTTCTAATCATGAAAATGCAGAGTATATGCCAGAAATACCTACGCAACCATAAAGATATGTTCTTCCTCCAAGGAGTACAAGGGGAGTACCTCCAAAGAGATATATAGCTGAACATAAACCAGGTTTGTCCAGATACCCAGTGGCAAACCTGGTAAGGGGGAGTCTTTCGGAGATTGCTGGGGTGTTTCATACCACACTATATACTGAGCATATTCCCAGAAATGTAGATGAGGTGATACGGAAAGAGGAATGGTACAAAGCTATGAAGGTGGAGATGGCTGCACTAGAGAAGAATGGGACATGGGAGAAATGTGTGCTTCCTACTAGAAAGAGGACTATTAGATGTCGGTGGGTCTTCACAATAAAGCACAATGCAGATGGGACAGTAGAGAGATATAAGGCGAGATTGGTTGCTAAGAGATACACTCAGACATATGGAGTAGATTATACAGAAACTTTTTCTCCAGTTGCAAAAATTGATACAATTCGAGTATTGTTTTCTATTGCAGCAAATCTGGATTGGCCGCTTCATCAATACGATGTCAAGAATGCATTCCTGCATGGCGACCTAAAAGAAGAGGTTTACATGGAGTCATCACTTGGTTTCTCTAGTGGATTTCGACAGGGTGAGGTATGTAGGTTGAAGAAGTCTCTATATGGAATAAAACAATCCCCAAGCGCATGGTTTGGGAGGTTTACTATGGCTATAAAGAGATATGTATACCGACAGAGTAACTCAATTCATACACTCTTTATGAAGAAGAGGGGAGGATTGATAACATGTTTGATTATTTATGTAGATGATATCGTGATTATCGGGAGTGACTCTGAAGAGATAGCGAGGCTTCAGATGAATCTATTTAAGGAATTTGAGATGAAATATTTAGGGGGCTTGAGGTACTTCCTTGGAATTGAAGTCTTGAGGTCGAAACGAGGAATATATATATCTCAACGGAAGTATATCCTGGATCTACTAGCTGAGACAGGTATGGTTGATTGTAAGCCAGCTGAGACGCCGATTATTGTGAATCATGGTCTGAAGATTGAAGATGGAGCAGAATTGGTGGATTGAGAGAGATATCAGCATCTAGTGGGCAAACTCATATACTTATCACACAAGGCCGGACGTGGCATATGCTGTAGGAGTTGTGAGTCAGTTCATGCACAAGCCTCAAAGGATCACATGGATGCAGCCTTAAGGATTGTTCAAGAAGTATGGTCATCTACAGGTGCAGGGATGCACATATGTAGGGATACACAGATGCCGATTGGGCTGGGAATCCTGTCGATAGAAGATCTACCTCTGGGTGCTTTACTTTGGTTGGGGGTAATCTGGTTACTTGGAAGAGTAAAAAACAGAAGGTGGTTGCCTTATCCAGTGCCGAAGCAGAGTTTAGAGGAGTGGCTAGAGGATTAGCTGCGATTTTGTGGATCAGGAAATTATTGTTAGAATTAGGGTTTCCACCCAAGCAAGCGTGCCCGTTATTATGTGACAATAAGGTAGCGGTGAGTATATCGGAGAATTCAGTTCAGCATGATCGGACAAAGCACATTGAGATAGACCGACATTTTATCAAGGAAAAGTTGGAGGAGGGAATCATTGCATTACCATATGTTCGCTCAGAAAACCAGTTAGTTGATATTCTGACTAAAGCTGTGACTGGGCGAGTATTTCATAAAACCCTTAGCAAGTTGGGTGTTGGTGATCCTACGACCCAACTTGAGGGGGAGTGTTAGAATAGAGATTACAGCGATTTGGGAATATTTCCCTTCCTTGTTTATTTCCGTAACTATCTTCTAAATAATAGGAGTTCATACGTTTGTAATCCCTATTAAAAGGGTGTCTCTGTACATTGTAATTATCGATTAATACAATGGAAATTCCCCAAATATCAAATTTTGTCAATACGCTCTCAACAATTCCCTTACTCAGAGAGTTTAATAGCAAGCTTATGACTAATGAATTACATCTATTCCAGTTACTGAGGAGAGTTGAATCTGAATCAGGCTTCACGACATCTCCATTTACAAATCCGATTTTTTTCTTAGTAGAGAGAGCTAAAAACCATAGCTCTTTTCCAGACGCCAAAACCTGTTCCATCAAAAGCTTTTGACACAAGTAAAGCTCCAGGATTGTCTGTAGAATTTAGATAGAAGGGATTTGAGACATCTAAGGCTAGATCAGCTGAAGATGTAATTGAGTTGATGGTTGTCTCCATGACGAGAGTGACCGTGAGAGAAGACAGTAATTAGAAATCGATAATAGAGGAAACATAGCAAAGGAGAGGAAAGAAGAAGAGAAAATCAGGATCGAACATGGTGCTCTAATACCATATTAAGTGTAAAGAAATGAAGCTATGAAAAAATACAGAGATTATTATCTTCTTATTTTCTCCATATGAATAATGAATATAGGGTAGTTTATATAACCATTACACAGCTAGCAATAAGGGAATATTCCTGTTAACAGACCCAACAAACTTGTAACAAACTATGATAAAATACAGCTAGCAATAAGGGAATATCCCTATTAACAGACCCAACAAACTTGTAACAAATTCTAATAGAATTTGGAGAATGTCTAGAAAATTCAGTTAAATAAAAGAATAAACAAAAGTTGACGTTCCTCTATGCTAGTGTTTTATTGTTGCATCCATACACAAGAACATATCGAAAGCAGATTGTTTTTTTACAAAGTCTTTATGGAGAAAAAAACTAAAAATTCTTCATTTTCGTTCATTCAATTACATAATTGCTCTAGTATCACATGTAATGCATAACACGAGTTTTCGTTACTCATCCCAAATCGAACGTGAAAGAGAAAAAAAAGAAAGAAATACAAAAAATACTTAATTTTAGTTCTATAATTTTTAACGAACTTTTCGAAGCCAAGATTAGCACTATTCCACCGATGTCTACGTGAAGTTTACTCATCAAGATGTAATTAATGTCTTTTGTAACTTTTTTAGTACGTAAATTTCCAAATGAGTCAAAAGTATTTATATGTTCACAATTTACTTAAATAGTTAAAGAGAAACCTTAACTTTATATGTATAGCATCATGTCGCCCTTCTCCATTACAGGTCGAATGTGGGTCTAAGTGACGGTGACACTAGTTAATGTCCACTTTTTTTGCAGCTCACTAATTCAAACTCTTTACTGTACCATTTATCATCTTTCTCATGATAAAGCTTTGAATTGCTTAACCACTAAGTTATTTAAAACGTTGAATGTCCACCCCGTAATAAAGAACCTAACACGAACCCCATCAGCAACTTAACCACTAAGTTATTTGAAACGTTAAATGTCCACCCCGTAGTAAAGAACCTAACACGAACCCCATCAGCAACTTAACCACTAAGTTATTTAAAACGTTAAATGTCCACCCCGTAGTAAAGAACCTAACACGAACCCCATCAGCAACGAAGCCCTCCAAGCAATCCTTTTATCGATCTACACCTATCCCTTTTCGTAACTCCGTTTCAGTTTCTGTTACATAAAGTTATAATCTTTAGAGATTTTAAATAGTTTAGCTGAATCTGCAGGCAGAGTCACTCTTGCAAATAGGAAAAGAGTCGTCTTTTTTAGTTTTGCTCGTTGTAATCTTTTCTGGGTCTTGCTTTTTTTTTTGGGATCCTTTTCTCCGTGTGTACTTCGATTTGGACGGCGGAGATTCAATCTTTGAGTGAAAGATCAAGGAATGCAGCAAGGTGATCGGACGATGTTGGACTTGAGTCCTGGCGGTGGTCGAGGAAACAGACTCTTCAACCCACTCTCAGAGTCCTCCTCTCCCTCTAATAACTCTTCTTTTTCGTCGTCTTCTTTTGCTTTTGACGATCTCCCTAATTTGCGCCCTCATGGTGTCGCTCCTCCTTTGAAGGTTCTCCTCGTTGCCCATCTAGGATTTATATCTATTTGATGCGTCTATCTGTTTGTTTTGATTTCCCAAATCTGCTTTTACGTGTTTCGTATCGACTTTTGTCTTGTTGTAGCTTTAAATCCGAGGATTGGATTTTCTGTGTTAAGAGTGTAGTTTTGGTATTGGATCTGTTACTGATTATCACTTCTGATGATTATTTTTCTACTTCTTTTTATATTAATGCAAGTGTTGAAATAGAAGAATGTTTAATATATGGACTTTTTTTTTTTGGCAAGTTACGTTTTTTATTTTATTTAACACAATACATTTAAGTAACTTATGCATGTAGCTTGTTCACGTATCAACTGTAACTGTCCTAATTCTTGGTGTGGCACTAAATATGTGTTCCTGCTGTAAATATGGACAAAGATGCTAGCTTTAAAATAATAATCTTGTAATTATTTCATTCAATTAGTTGATCTGTTGCTTAATATTAATGTCTCTTAAATTTGTTGCTGCATTCATTTGGTTTCATATCTGTTTTTATTGTGTATAACAGGGAGGACCAACTCCTCCTTTGGTGAAGGCTGAATTTCCATGGTCAGCTAGAAGGAGAAATCTTTCTGAAAAAGAGCGTGTCTTGAAGACTGTTAAGAGGTAACCATAAAAATTATTTCTGAAATCTCTCTTTTTCACCATCTTTTTTCTTGTAGTAATACATGGTTTCTTGATGCTATTGCTCTTATTCATGGAATTATTTCTGAAAATTTTGTGGAATTTTAAAAATAATTAGATGTTTTTGAACTTTATACATTAGTAGTATCATTTTAACAAGTTCAATTGCTACTTCTCATACAGGATACTGAACAAGCTCACACCTGAAAAGTTTTATCTTCTTAAGGGTCAATTGATAGATTCTGGTATAACATCTGCTGGTATCTTAAAGGTTAATACCCTTCTCTCTTATTCACCTTCTTTTTACTCTTTGCTTTTAGCAATTTGTAGCTCACTGTTGTGTTGAAACACAGGGTGTGGTTTCACTAATATTCGACAAGGCTGTTATGGAACCCACATTTTGCCCCATGTGTGCCCAGCTAAGTGCTGATCTTAATGCGAAGCTCCCTCCATTCCCATCAGATGAACCTGGCGGCAAAGAAATCACATTTAAGAGAGTTCTATTGAATAATTGCCAGGAGGCATTTGAGGGTGCTGATAAACTAAGGGAGGAGCTGAGGCAGATGACAGCTCCAGAACAGGAGCTTGAGCGTAAGGATAAGGAAAGACTGGTCAAACTACGTACTCTTGGAAATATCCGTTTGATTGGAGAGCTTCTGAAGCAAAAGATGGTTACTGAAAAGATTGTCCATCACATTGTCCAGGTTAGAATTATAGACTATAATGCTAATGATATGTCCAGGTGACTCCTTGTTCATTTGTCATCGTAACTTGATATGTTAAACAGGAGCTTCTGGGACCAGATAATAAAGTTTGTCCTGCTGAAGAAAATGTTGAGGCAATATGCCAGTTCTTCAACACCATTGGTAAGCAGCTTGATGAGAGCCCAAAATCACGTTACATAAATGATATGTACTTCAGCCAGATGAAGGAATTGTCATCAAACCCTCAGCTTGCTTCTCGATTGAGGTTCATGATTAGGGATGTCCATGACTTGCGTGCAAATAACTGGGTTCCCAGACGTGAAGAGGTAGACTTTTGTGCCCTACTGGTTAAAGTTTGTTGCATATATTCTTATTGAGACAATAACATTTTTGTTGTTGCAGGTCAAAGCCAAGAAGATTACTGAGATACATTCTGAGGCTGAAAAGAATCTTGGCCCGAGACCTGGTGCTACCGCAAGTATTAGAAATAACCGTGGTGTTATTTCCACTGCACCCGGGACTGCTGGTCCTGGTGGATTCCCTGTAAACCGACCTGGCACAGGGGGGATGATGCCTGGGATGCCTGGAACTAGAAGAATGCCCGGAATGCCTGGTATTGATAGTGAAAATTGGGAGGTGCCCAGAACACGGTCTATGCCAAGAGGTGATGGTCAAGCAATGCAGAGTGTAGGGCGCATACAATCACTGATTGTGAACAAGTCAACTCCACTGAACACAAGGTTGTTACCTCATGGTAGTGGTGGCTTCATTAGCGGGAAGAGGAGTGCCCTCTTGCAAGGATCTGGCCCTCCATCTCGCCCTTCCAACTTTGGTTTCAGTACAGAGCCTCCTGTCCAGGTCCCTGCACCTGGTAAAACTTATACAACTCCCTATGTGCCTCCAGTTTCCGAGAAACCTGTGTCTCCTGCTGTGAAGTTGAACATTGATGAACTTAGGAGAAAAACAATCTCACTTCTCAAGGAGTA
>JANQBM010000001.1:4371040-4391126 GCA_025594535.1 Erythroxylum domingense | reverse complement strand
CTTGTGATTTACAGTTACAACATTTAATTATTTAAATTGCTATGATGCCATGTGGAGTTCTATAGTGATCGCACGTAACGCTTCCTTATTTTAGAATATGTATCGGAATGACCTACGGGCGTCCCGGTGCGTACCCTAGGGTAATGGGGTGTTACATATGGAGAGGACAAATCACTTACATGCTTAGGGACATATGTCAATGTAATATGGTGACATCTAGCATCTAATGAATTAAGCTACTGCAGGGATGTTTCTGCTGAGTTCATTCTTCTTCTTTCCTTTACTCTCTCCACCGAAACTTGCTTCTATCTCATATCTCTACATTTTAGTTTAAGTCTTGCTAAATTGCTGCACCAAATCCATACTTTTACCCTCATAAAGTTAGTTAAAGAACCAGAACATTGTTATTCTTGTTGCGGTCTTTATCCTTGCTGAAAACCAACCTATTTCCACCTTGAATTTATGATGATCTTGCATGCATGGAGGGCTAGGTTAACTTGATGAATTAAGGTGGAACTTGAGGTAAACAAGTAAGTAAAGTATTGATTTTCATGGCATGTTATAATAGAAAGATTATGATGATTGGATTGGGATGGATTGTATATGAGGTTGATGATGAAGTGTGGTGCAATATGATGGATGAACATGGATACTGTTATGCTTTGTTCTTGATGTATAAAAACCGTGGGTTATAGGTTATTATATGAATGAATTAGATTGGTATTTGAAGTATAATGAGGGTGAATTTATTCTAAAGAAAGATGCTAGCGTAGTGTTCTTGAAATGGGAAAGAACTAGGACTACATGTATGATAGTTAATGATAGTTTCTGTTTTGTTTTGATGCATGAAAGACAAAAGTTTATGACTGTTAATTGAATAATTTTAAGTTGGAATTGGAGATGAAATTGATGAGGAATTGGAATACAATTAAGGTATAATTGAGGTATAATTATGGACTATTATGAAGATGTTTTGAATTTTGTATAAAGGTGTTAGAATCTGGGAAAAATTGAAGGAAATGGGTGGTGAACCTTTGGTTCACTCATCCCACGATCGTGGAAGCTGTATTAGCTCCTTCCCACTATTGTTGGCAATGTTTTGAAGTGAAAAATTATGTTTTGTGTGATTGTTGAATTAACTAAGGATGAGTCACTTTACTTTAGTGTATTTAGACTTGATTGAGGCTTGAAATTAACTTAGATAGTTGCTTGATTAATTGGTTAAGGGTTTCATAAGTTTAGGTTGTTAATTGATGTTATAACTTAAGGAATGGATTGTTTTGATATCAATGTATGTAAATCTGGAAATTATGAGTTGTTAAAGGAATAAAGGTGTTCTTATTAATACAAATGTGATCCAAAGGATATGAGTAATGTATTAGGAATGAATGAATGAGAATTGGGAAATTTTGTGATTATATAATGCTAGAAAAGGATTGGTGAATGTATGATTGATGAATTTAGAATGATCAAGTTTACTTGAGATATAAAGCTAAATTGCAAACTAGTTATATATAAGCTATAATGTTTGAATGATCAAGACTCGTGATTAAGGATACATACCCAAGAAAGTCAATTGAGCATCATGACACATATACATATGTATGATTGAATATTTATATGATTGATCAACTTAGTAATGTGTAAAATGTGTGTATATTGCATGAATAAAAAAGCACAAATTGAACGTCAGCATCCAGACATTGTCGGATGATAGAAATGAATTATTAGATTGTTCTGAAGTAGTGATGCGAAATATTGTACACAAGTTGTACTTATTGAAGCATGATAAAATGTGACATAATATTCAATATTGGATGATATGATTTGCTTGTGAATTGGATTATGATTTGTCTTTGTGTTTTGATATGAATGAGCACATTGATGATGGTTCACTCACTGAGTTCACAAACTTTTCAAAATTGCAACATTGTTTTTTAAGGTCCAGGAGGAATCTGGCTAGTCTAGTTGAAGTAGCTTCTGCATATAGACATGAGTTAGTAGTCGGGATCAATTGTACCTATAAATGTCTTCAGTTATTTTATTCAAAAATTGTATTTCTCAATTGTTGTACAATGTATGTGTGAATTCTAAAGTGCAATGACTATTATGATGGTCAAATGAATTTTTGGAATGCTTAAGATGTGTTTGATGCCTGAACATGTGAAATGAGTTGATTTGATCATCTTAACTTGTCATTCAGGTGGAGTATGTTCTTGAATATTTGTCAGTATGTTCGGGACTATGCTCTATGGGAGTGGAATGTTACATCTTAGTGGGAAAAAGTAGGAAATCAGGCCTAAACCTAGAACCACTTAGATAATATAGTAGATCCTTGGGCTAAAGTGTAAACTAAATCAGGAAATAATGCATAAAATAGGCAATGGTTAGGCCACTTAGCTTTACTATGAAAATTGGAGCAAAAAAAGTCCTCCTTACTTAATATCAAAGGTTTTACGTCTTAGGCATATGCTACATTCTCAAGCTAAAGTCAAGGACATCATTAGGCAGGATGAGTACCTAAGATTTAAGGGATCCTCCAAATTTTCTAGCTTAATATCCCAATAACAAACCTTGCCAACATTTCAAGGACAAAGTCTTTTGGGCAAGGTAGGTATTTGGAGTCTTCACTAACATATCTTGTTATGAGTTGCTCAATGAAAGAAAAAATAAAATCCAATAGAGCAAGATAATTTGGTTTATATAGAATCATCCTATAACTACTTTTATTACCTGTTAGCTATTATGAACAAATTAGGCACCTTAGACAGACTAAAAAATCCTAATATATCCAACCTAACTTTCTCTTTATATGGTGTTGAATATAAAACTAGGGATTTCATGTTCTTCCAATGCACATACATTAAAGAGTTTTAAAGGAACATTTTTTTCTCAAAGAACAATTGGGAAGGAGTATTAGCTTAGTTTTTTAACAAAAATCATTTATATGAAGGAGATTATACACTATTTAAAGTTGCTTTCAATTATTAAATATAAGCCATTTGGAAGCAAATGGAATAAAATAATTTTAAAAAATGATTGCCTAGAAGCTCAACATTCTACTGGAATACAATAGTGTGGATGAGGAAGTCTTTGATGGCTAACAAAGAACAATTTGGGATCACTTTCAGTATGGCCAACAGATGGAATCTAAGCTGAAGCAAGAGTAATTTAGGCTAAGGCAAATAAATGATTGGTTCCCTAACTTAGGAACTTCATGCATATATATTAGGTAGGCAGGAAATTATTGTTTGCAATGTACTAGGGTTAACATATATGGTAGCTCAATAGACTAGGCACTTCTAAACTAAACGATAGAAATGATAGTAGACGCTGGGATATATTTTCATATATAATCCTTTGTTGGTGTTTAAGCCTTTGTTCTTCTGGGTCTCTTTAGGCCATGAACTTTTGTAACTCCTTCTAGAGACCTTTATTAATGCAATTTTAATTAATTTTCAGAAAAATAATGTATAAGATAAAGTCCATAGGATAAATATAATTTGCAAATAAAATTATTATGGGATCATAATTATGAGATTTATATTGCATTAATCATTATTCCTAAATTTTTCCTAGTTATTGCTCTACTAAGACTAGACATTGTTAGAGTAGAAAAACAAGCATATCCTGTGTTTTTTTTCCTATGAAGGAAATAATCAAATCTTAAAGGCTAAAGAATGGAGATACTTAAACAAAAATGTTGGTGCTTGGTAGAAAATAAGTTCAGTGAAGTGATCATCTGATATTTGAAATATTACTTATATATCTATGAAAATTCTTATTATGATAATTGTATAAGTGATCTTTTGATTTGAGATCTCTAAATATCTTATAAAGGGATTACTATATTTTGATACTGCTTATGACCTATCCTAATCAAAAGTAGTTCAATTAGTAGTTATTGGATATAATATGAATCATATAGAGTTGTGTTGAGTGATTAATATATGATTTATTAACCCTAAAATGATTAGAAAGAATGTTTATTGTTCTTGTTTAGTATTAGTTTACAAAATTCTTGGACAAGATGAAATGATAATTAAAAATAAATTTCAAACGTTATTGAAAGAATTTCGTTACTAATAGTCAACGATTAATACGATTGGACCCAAATAGATTAGACATTAATTCCATACTTTATATCTAATCAGAACATTGTATGATAATATTATGAACGAAAATATTAATCCAAACTACTTTGATATTCCTAATATTTAGGTGATTATTTTACGTAGCTAGACGTCAATCTTATTCTATGAATATAAATTGTTTAATTAGAGAATTGAAGATAAATTAAAGGTGTTTAATTTATCTAATCTTAAATATAATTTTGGTTTATAATTTATATTTATTAATAACATATTTACGTATCTAATAGTAATATAGAAAAAAAGATAATTTTATAAGATCATATAAGATATTTGATAAATAAAGACAAATATTAGATATTGAATCTTATTTAGTTCCATTAGTATTTAATTAGAATTAATTATGATTCTATTTAAAGTTTAATTGAAATTAGAATTATATTTTAATTAAATTATTAAAATATCTAAACCATATTATAGATAGGTGTAGTTTTTACATGAGCCAGCTCCTTTGTCCTATCCCTCTCTGTACCTCGTATAAATTAGATACTTGTGTAATTATCATAATTGAGACAAACTCGTGGATTCAAAGGAAAAAAGGAATCAAGTTTTATAATAAGGTACACGTTTAAATTTATACTTTACTATTTTTCTGAGGTAATTAAGTTACGTATTAAGGTGATATTTATATTTGGAATCAAGAAAAATTTTGCTTTTCTTTGCGAAGGATAAGACTATGCGTTAAGTTTCTAACACAAAATTATAACTTGTTTAAAAAAGCAATAATATTATTTAGGATATGGTCTAATTAATAATATTGCACTAGATTTCAGAATCAACATGAAAATATGTTGTATTATTTGATCAACTTTCAATTATCTAGTTAAGGATTAGGATTGGAGGTTTAAAACGTCCTCATTCAAGTTTTGATACAAGTCTTTATCATTCGTTTTCGGTATGTTAAAAATAAACAAGTTTCAATTGGAAAACGTTGGATGATCGATAAGGATTGAATGGTTCGATTGGAATAGGATATAAATGTATTGAAACACATGCAACAGAAAACGTTGGATGATTTGAATGACATTGAATGTTTCGACTAGAATAGGAGATACATGTATTGGAACACATGCAGGGTTCTAAGCATCTACTGGGAGTGAAAACAACTACCGAAACGTAACAATACATTATAAAGGGAAGCAGAAGAGCTACGCGAGGGGCCATTGAACAGCTGGAAAGTGCCCCAGATTGCCAACGAAAGATGGAAATAAAAGCAAATCGATTTCGAGTAAACGGTTGGGAATTGGTAATAGTAACTAGCTTTGGACCGGGGATGGTGACCATCACGTGTGTGGGACACGCTTCCATCATGTTCTTTGACAGCGCCAAGCAAACGCTTGCCAAAGATTGAGGTGCCAACTTTTGACACGGGAAGTCATTCATGTGTCGTGTTGCCTCAAATACCCCCTACTGCTAGCGTGTGCTGCATGGGCAGTGGTCCATACCTAAGTTCCATAATTGTAAACTACCGTGAAATACTCGAGTGATCCGACCCAATGTCTCAATGTGTACCTTACTCGACCCGATGCCCCCACCATTCTTAAAGATCGATGAAGTTAAACGTAAGATTTTTTATTATTTAGGTTAAATTTAATCAGTATTTTATTTTACATTCAAGACAAATAAAGACTTCAAGAATTTTAATTATATTTGTGATATTTTTAAAGACGTTGCAACAAGATAGCCCTTTTATTACATTTCTTTTGCTACGGAGGTGACCCTTTGGCGATGATTTTGTGAATCGAAGCTAAAATTACAACAAGGTAGCCCTATGACTAATTTTTTTTAAGGTTAGCCTTTGACGACGGTTTTGCAAATCGTAGCTAAACGCTACAACAAAGAAGCCTTCTAGCTGCTTTTCTTTTAATGACTATATGAAAACCGTAGCTAAAAATTGCACTTTTAAAATTATTGTTAAAAAGCAAACTTTTGTCTATGTTTTTGCAAAATCGTAATTTATTGTATTAAAACCTCTCTTTTATTTTTCTTCTTTTAGCTACGAATATATTTTTGTAGCTAAAAGTCACAAATCCTATAATTTCAATTAAAAATATTTGACTATAAAAATATATTTATACCCAAATGTTTTTGTTCTTTTTCTTTTAACTAAGAACAATTTTAGGTACGAAATTATTTTCATAGCTAAAAGTCACATATTATACAATTTTTTTAAAAAACATTTGGCTAAGAAAATATATTCATAGCCAAATGTTTAGAAACCCAAACTTAACACATTTTATTTCTTATGTATAATTAATTTTTGTACCCAATGTACTGGTATTCATGTTATAGTTATAAATTTTAAAAGAAACTAATACATGTATTTTGTCTTCAACATATAGATAGAGCATCATAATATTATTTCTAATTTTAACTCCATTTCATCATCACTTGAAGACAATGCTGGGAAGATTTGCATAATTAGATAATATTGTTCAGATAAGACCAATTCATTTTGTAGATTGAATTAGTATGATATTTTTTAAGAAAATTATCCAAATAGAATGATGGTTAATCAATTATGCTTCTCCTCTCATGTTATTAGGCTTAGCTAATTTTGAAATAGATAAGTGAAAATATTTTAAAGCTAGATCTTGTTGTTTCTTAAATTCATTCACTAAATATTTTTATCTAGGTTATTAAATGAAAACACTAAAATTTCATAGTTGAAATGAGTTTAGTGGATTTGAAAAACTTTTATGTTCAAATTTTCATAACATGTATCATAACTTCTTTTGTATTAATTTGTGTTATGTTAATTATGTCAAATAATTTTCATAATTATCTTATTTATAATTGTTTTAGATGGATGAAGTTAATCTTTCAATATCAAAAGCCAATATAAGGGATAGTTCTAATATAATACTTAGTCATATACCAAAGGAGGTTCCAATTGATGTTTTGATGATAAAAAAACGTAAGTACTACTAATGAGTCTATTATTTTGATAAGAAACAATATGAGAATAAGATGTAGTCATTAACTCAAGAAGATACTTTATGAAAATTATAAAAGAAAAGATGAATTTTGTAACTTATAAAGTGAAGATCATACTAAGAACAAAAGAAGATTAAGGCTCATCAAGGTCTTTTTATATTTTGTATTAGTAATTGCAATCTCAATTTGTTAATTTGGTAATCTCAAAGGCTCATCATATATAAACATTTCTTATTACTTCATTAGATGAGTCTTTTCATTCATTAAGAGGTGTTAAACCTTTTGTTTTTAAGAGAAAAGACTTTTGATCTTTTAAATGCTCTTTAAGAAATATTTTATAAAGTGTTTAAATTATAATTACATTAAACAAATTGAGTTTGAGCATTTAAAGTTGCTAAAATCATGTTTTTGAGGGGATTGGTTGATCTATATGGGTTAGTGGTTGATCAATATAGGCTAAAGTTGTTAACTTAATGTAGCGAGGGTTTTTAGTAACATTGATTTATATTGGTCAAACAATGTACTATATGGTTGATGTATATGCTAGTGGATCTATGTTTTTAATGCACTCTGGTTAACCAATATGCTAAACTAGTCGACTAGTACTATGTAACTAGTCATTATAACAACTAATTTTTAGCTCCAATAGTTAATAGGGGCCTTTAAACCTTACAAATATATATTTTCTCATTAGTCCTCATATCAAGAAGCATTCGAGTGTCATTTACACATATTTATGAGTGTTTATCAAGCATTTAAGCATCATTATCTCATATTTGTATGAGTGAGCCTTATTGAAGTTATCAAAGTGATAAAATAAGATATTTTAAGTTATAAAATTTGGTTTAGGTATTATATTATTGTACTTAGGAGTGCTCCAAGTGACATTAAGGTTCCTCTTCACCATGAAGGAAGATTTTAAAAGGTTCTCTTTACCCAAAAAACCTTGAAAGAAGAAATATAATGGAATTATAAGAAGAGTCTAGGGAATGAACGTATGTAAGGTTATTTGTCAAATCATTATAAATTGATTTGCATCCTCTCTTCCATATTCTCTTTAAATTACTATTTAATTATTTGTTTAATTTATGTTAATCAAATTTTCAATTCTTATATATATATTCTTGTTATATTAAGTTCATTAGTTAGAAATTTTCATTAAATTTTGTAAACATCCAATTCACCCTCTTTTTGGTGCCATTAAGGACTAACAGAAATAATCTAGAATAAAGGAACCAACTCTTTAAAGATAAGAATTGATGATTGAAATCACGTTATCAAGACTAAATCAACTGAAAAAATTGATAAGGCGGAGTGTAAGTATTGTATAAGATTTTGTCTAGAGGTTTTAATGGTGGAACATCTCATTTAAAAAGGCACTTGGAATTTTATAATAAAAAGGATAGTATTAAGAGGTTAAATTTTTTTACTGCTAACCTAATGATAGGAAAGAGTGAAATGACAATCTTAAGAGATCTAAGCATTTGCTTGGGAAGATGATCAAAGAGAATGAATATCCTTTTTTAAATGTAGATAATCAAAACTTCATGATTTTTTCTATCTCATTTCAAAAGACCTTTAGGATACCAAATCTTAATATAAAAAATCAAGTACATCTTTAAAATTTATAAAGAATAGAAGAATTTGACATTGAAGACATTGTTAGTTAATCACAGACAAGTTGCTATTATATCAATCATATAGATGAATGAAAATTAAAAGAGGGTTATATGATAGTAGTGACGCATTACATTGACAATGATTGGTATTTATTTAGTTGAATATTAAGTTAAATAATATTATGTAAATTTTTTATCATTTGTTCATTAATTATGCTATAATTGATATTTGATTATGTTTTAAATGGTAGGTTATATATTTCATAGCCTTATATAAGTGAGAGATTTATAAATGTATTAGTTGATTGCTTAATGGATTGAAACATTGACACAAAGCTCTCAAACATAATTTTAGATAACTAAAAAAAATGATGCTATGATTAAAAAAAGTTAAAACCAAGTTACACGTTAGTAACTTATTGATGGATGAGAAATTATTCCATATGCTTTGTTTTGCATATATAGTGAATTTGATAGTGAAGGATGACTTGGAGATAATCAAAGAATTGGTATGCATTGTTTTAGCTATATATTAAAGAGTAAAACTTAAACTGGTTAAAAATTTTAAAGAAACTGTAAGAAAACCATGTATTATATACACTAAGAAGTTACTAAAGGATTGTTTAAAAAATTGAAATTCCACATTTAAGACGTTAAAGTTGACAAGTAAGTAAATTGAGGTATTTACCATATTGAGACAACATGATTCTCAATTTTAGTTGTCTATTGATAGAAGAGCAGTTGGAGCTGGTAAGTACAATTTGTGAGAAGTAGGTGTTATTTTATTACTAAGTTGTTCTTTGAAACAAAAGTATGAAGAAAAGTATCTATCTTCATACTTTTGTTTTGCTATCATGTGCAAGATCAAGCTAGCATTATCTAAGTGGATCTTTATTTCAAATTTAGTGATTTGGACAATAACAAAGTAGATGATGAGAAAATTTGATAGTTACTGATCTATGATTGGTAATAATATAGTAATTATTTATGTGTTAGACTTGAGGTGTATGAAATAAGAAATTTGAATTTTTTATTGGTAGTTATATCGTAATTGGGTGAGAACATACTAATATCATTAAATACTTTTATTACAATTTATTTAATTATTATCAATTAAAAATAGAAAAATAGTGAAGTATCAACTTCATCTTTTATTAAACATCATCATCAAGTATAATTGGATAAGTCTTTGTCTTAAGGAATTCATAAAGGAAAACTATTAAGATTTATAATAGTAGGATATAGTTGGATAAATATTTGGATGAGATATTGTGATTATAGATAAGGAGCATTTTTTATAGATTATCATGGTAGAAGTCAAATGGAGCTTAATATTCAATTATATAAGCAATTTCATAAGATCTATTAGCAATTCTAGTATCTATAGTTGCTTCTAGGTTTGCTTTTAGTACTGGTAGTCGGATAGTAAGTCCTCATCATAACTGACTTCATCCTAAACCTGTGGAAGCCATGATGTGTGCCCGAAGTTGATTAGGTACTAAAAATATTCAAGGTAAACTCCATATATTATAATACATTAGTTTTTTTTTTGCTTTTGTAAATTTAATAATCATCTATCATATTGTCTTATATTTTATTTTTTATATTATGACAGGTATGGAGAATGTGAATACAACAAAAACCATCCATCCAATTGAAAATTTTTCTGATTAAATATTCAATGATGAAGATATAATTATTTGTTAATTATCATGCATTCATTTAATAAAACTATTGCATAATTAGGTATGATGTGTACAATTATATATATATATATATATATAGATGAAATGGTGCTAATTATTACCAATCCTAACATAATGATTAGCTAACCTAATTCCTTCTATTGTTGGTTTATTTTTTTAATCTTTACTTTTCATTTGCATTTTTTGTGTGTAATTGGTTTGGTTTCCACTAAATCTTGCAAATGAAGATGTACATAGTTAAACTTTCATATACTTATGTGATTTTTTGCAGGTCATCAAAGAAAACTCCCTTATGTGATTTTTTGTAGATCAACAAAGAAAACTCCATGGTACTGCCTTTAAAATGATGTGTTTAGACATGAACAAGTTCCACTCCATCTTTTCCAAGTGATTGCTTATTTGACACCCTATGGGCGCTTCCTATCATTGCATCTTTTCCAACATTTGTATTAGATGATCTAAATCACTTTATGAAAAATACTTGTTTGTGTTGTCTCTGTAATGCTTTCCATAAGGTCATGATATGTTATTTTATCTTGGAATGTTTTAAAGAAGTTATAAAGGAAGAAGCATTTGTATGTTTAAGTTAATTAGTTGTGATTTTAATTTTTGGGCTAGCCTAATCTAATTAAGCATTAAGCATGGCAAAGCCTAATTAAGCTAAGGAACTTATTGTTCTACATTATTTAAGCTTGATTAGGTTTTAGGTTAGGCCCAGGCTGAAATTATAAAGATATAGATCAAACTTGACTTGACCTATTGCCAATATTAGTAATACCATTACTTGTTCTGTTGAAACTCTTTTTTGAGTTATGATTGGTCTCTTTCGAAAGGTGGTTTTTTTGTTAATTTGGTAAGTTAAGTAGAAGTGATCAATCCCATATATTGAACGAAGACTGATAAGTGTGAATTACATCGTATTTTAGGGCATAGTTTGATATGTGTTTAGCCGTTAATTAAATCATTTAGTAAGTGTTTAGGATAGAACTGTGTCAGTTCATTAATTATTTAGTTTTAAGTGTTTTATAGGTTAGTACAAGTCTTTGAGCTTAAATATTATGTTTTTGAGGTACCTTGATATGTATGCTAGTGTTTCAGGGTCAACATCGAAGAATGGAGGAGTTTCAGAGACATTCGGGCTAAAACAATGGCCCAGAGGCCACGTTTGTGATAGAAGCTCTAGATTGAATGGCCCATGATCATAGCCTGCATTCCATGATCGTGACAGAAGGCTCAGATGTGAGCCACAATTGTGGCCTATGTCCGGTAGACGCATAGACACTTACAAATGTCAAGTTTTGAGGGATTTTTTGGACCTTTCATACCTTAGAAAAACCTTAGGGTTACCCAAAACACAAGAGGATATAAAAAACAACAACAAGAGGCAGAGAAAAGAGCTTTTTACATCAGTCACCTTAAGAAACCCTAGAGAGAGATCACGAGAGATAGATGAAGAGAAGAAGGAAGAGAAAAGAGGAGAAGAAGTTGACTCGAAGTACTTCCCGAATCAGGAGGTTTCCCAACGTCGCTGCCTCCCGTCATCCAGTTTAGATTGTGTTTCCTATTATTTTTAGTTTTATTATTGTATAGAATTGGATTGAATAGTTGATGATAGGATCTAAAATGCAGAGAATGTTCTAAACTCACCTTTGAAATTTTATTCTTGAGCTAATAAGAATCTGATTGTTTATGGGTTTATTAGATATTATTGTAGTTTGATTCTGCTATTGCATAATTTGATAATAAATTAAGAGGGCGAATCGAATGAAAAACAATTAAATTAGACTAATGAGATTTAGTTGATTTAATAGAAACATGAATTAAATCAGATCGATAATTTGGGCGGAGAGATCTTGTATAGGTTTCTGATAGTTTATTAGAGAACTTCAGAACTAATTAGGATTTTAGATAGGTTGTGAATTGAGAGATTTCAACCTTCATAATCTGATTAGGGTTTATGATTTGTGGTTAATGGTTATAACTCGAGAGAGAGTAATCAATCCTATAATAGTCTAGAACTAACAATCAAATAATTTATAATCAGCTAGGTTAGCATTAAGGATAGGTAAAATTCCCTTTCTCTCAATTGGTAATTTTCTTCGATTGATTCTTGGGTGTGTTGCAAATTGCTTAATAATTAGTATTTTATGTTTGATTCTTAATTTGATTGATTGAATTAAATTCTTGTATTAGTTTCGTTGCTTTTTGAATTTTTTTATTTGTTTATGGCCTTAAATTTTAGGATTAGATTAGTTCCCTCCTCATGGGATTAACACCTTTGGTACTACGCTAATGAACCATACACTTACGGATTATTGAGGGTTAATAATTAAAACTTACATACAATCAAACCTTAATCAAGTTTTTGACGCCATTTTTGGGGAGGTGATTAGTTTAGTTCTTTAGTCTAAGGCATTTTAGTTAGTTTTTAGTTTTCGTTCTTTATTTCTATTTTTGAATCCATGCTCTTGCATGAACACAAGAGTTACAAGAAGTTTGAGTCGTGCAACTAAAACCTTAGAGGTAGAAAACACTTAATTAGAACGATCAATTAGGAAAGCTTGACGCAAAGAAAAAGAAGAAATTGCAAAAACAATAATGGCTGAGTACTTTTAGTAAGATTTGGATCAAGGAGCGAACCAAAGATGTCAATAAAGAACCTTTATGGATTTCATAAGACTAGGGTTCAATGCGGCTAACCAAGCAATAGCTAGGCCACCCATATAAGTAGCCTTTTTTGAAATTAAACCAGCCCTCTTAAACTTGCTTCAACAGAATATGTAATTCTATGGACTAACGAATGAAGATCCCAATGAGCATATAGTAAATTTCCTTGAAATCTGTGATACCTTCAGTACCATCAGATGTCGGAGGATTCGGTAAGAATTAAGCTTTTTCCTTTTATCCTAAGAGATAGAGTAAAGACCTGGTATCACTCCCTTAACCCAACCAATGTCACCACTTGGCATCAACTAGTTCGTGCATTTTTAGACAAGTGTTTTTCCCTTACCATGACCACGAAGATTATCAAGGAGATTACCAACTTTCAGCAAAGTGATATAGGGAATCGATCTATGAAGTATGGGAATGATACAAGGACTTGCAATGAAAATGCCCACACCATAACTTACCTAAGAATTCTTGCCGCAAACATTTTATAATGGAGTAACCCTACATACGAGAGGCACAATTGATGCAGCTTCAGGATGATCACTGATGAGGAAGACGGTAGATGAAGCAGAAGACCTGATAGAGGAGATAGTGAGTAATAGCTGCCTATGGACGAACGAGCAAAGTAGACAACCTACTACCTTCCGAGAACAAAAAGGAGTTGTAGCTTTTGATTAAATGGTGGATGTAAGAAAAAATTGACAACTTAACTTGACAACTCAACAACATGAAGACTTTGTCCTCAGCTTCGGTAAAAGCTGTAAAACTAAAGTGTGAACTCTGTGGATAGATGGACCATGATACGGTCGTCTGCTTCTTAATGAAAGATAACGATCTGTAAAAAGTTAGTTATATAGGAGCTCAATATGAACGAGATGGAAACAATCCCTACTTCAACACATATAAACCTGGGTAGAAGAATCACCCTAACTTCTCTTAGACGAACAATGCTGGAAGACAATTCAGACCCCAAGGATAACCAGGTTTCTAATAAGATAAACTGAGCTCAATGGAATCCAAGTTGGATAGGATTTTAGATAAAATTGGAGGCATGGAGGATGCACAAAAAAGGCTTGAAAGCAAGTTTGAGCAAGTCACTAAGAATCATGCCCTTCAATACACAATCTGGAGGTCCATGTAGGTCAACTAGTAGAGGCAATTTCAACTTAGAATGTAGTAACCTTTCTAAACAATACCGAATCTAACCTAAAGAAGCAAATCATGGCCATTACTCAGACCTAGGAAAAGAAACTCAAACATATGAAAGAAGATGGAGAAAATGGAGAAGGACAAGCAAATATGGAATTCCTTCTAAGTGAACTCGTAATTAAGCTAATCGAGGAACTGTGACAAGAATTTCTATACCCTATTCTAGCTCAGCGGAAGTCAAATTTAAGTAAGGCAACGAGGAATTCTAAGAAGGCTGAATTAAACAATGTTGAGGATATAACAAAACAACTACAAATGAGGCTCATACTAAGGGAATCAATTAAGAAAAAGGTTAAGGAGCTCATAGGGGAAGAAAACCCTGATATAGCACAGAAGAAAGAGGACCCAGGGAATTTTTACATTCCTTACAGTATCAATGGAGTTAAAATAGACAGGGTATTCGTAGATTTGGGAGCAAGTATTAATATGATACCCCATACCTTTAGTCAAAAATTGGGGTCAAAAGAGTTAGAACCCATTACGATGCTAGAAAAAATAGCGGACAAAACAATTCATTGGCCGAAGGGTATTATTACGGACATGCAAGTATAAATTGATATATTTATATTCCCCATAGACTTCTTTGTATTGGATATTGGAGAAGATGTGGAAACCTCTATGGTTCTTGGACAACCATTAATGGCTACTACTTGCTCAATAATTGACGTTGATGGGGGAGAACTAACTCTGAGGGTCGGATATCATCAAATAACCTTCACTGCGTTGAAGAATGACAACAATTCTCCCTTACTTGCAATTAACATCAAAGAAACCGAACCTTGAGGACAATGTGAAGATATTAAAGATCCTAGGAATGCATTTAGAAAGAAACGATCACAGAGGAGAGGGCGAAGGAAGGTGAAGAAGAAGGAAGGTAGAACCTAGGGCATGGTAGCTTGTGCACAAATTGTAAGATCAATGACTGTACTACAATTGCACGATTCATTTGAACCACCTTAAGCACAAGAAGAGCGTCAAGCTACTAACATTAAAAGAAGTGCTGCATAGGAGGCAACTCATGGATTGTTAATTCCATGGGTTTTCCTTTGATGTTTAGATTTTTGAATTTTGTAGTTAGGTTATTTCGTTTCAAATAAGGTCGAGAAGGCATAGGATTTTGACATAAGTTAGATGATCAAGGAAGTAAACAAAAAAGAGGTGAAAGAGCTATAAAAGAGTTAGGAAGGGATCTCGGGAATGTGTAGAAGCAAAAAAGAAGAAAAAAATTAGAAAATCTAATGTAGGCCACGATTATGGCCTGTGGCAAGGTAAAACTATCCACATGATTTTTAGCTAAATTTTTTACCATTTTACCCTTCCTTCATCTATAGATTCATTTCATACTTCATTTTTTCACTCACTTTCATTTTAACTTTATCTAAGTTTGGAACCTCTAAACACTCTAACTTCTCTCTAAACAACGTCCAAACTTCCAATTTATTCCAACTTCCACCTACTTGTAGTCTATTATGCCGCGCATTAAGTAGTCAGCGAAGCGCAACCAATCATTGGGAAGAAATCAAGTCTCGAGCTAAGGAGGAAGGAACATGGCAGAGAATTTCGGAGCACCCTTCCTAATCTACACAGAGGAGGAAGGTATTCGATTCTAATCCCTTTGTGTTAAATAGATAGTAGTCCCGAAGTACTTTGATTTTGCTATGATACACTTCTAATATCCTGTCTACCAGGAGCTTACCCTTGAATTCTTCACTTCCCTTCAGTTCAAAACTAGTAACCCTAAGGAAATGTGGTTTAGGTTGCGGGGATAACCTTATAACCTGAACCTTGAAATTATGTATGATATTTGTTGTTTCCCCCGAATCTTCAATTATCGATCAGTAAGGTGATTTTTGTGCTTCCCATTATTGGAATGAACTCACTGGGTTCGAGTGGTTTGATGCCAAGAATACCCACAACAACATTATATGAAGCCATGAACACTTGTTCTTATATAATTTCATATGTCAAATGGTTTTTGACAAATCAGAAACTAATAAGGGCTTAACCAAGGAACTTTTTTAGTTATGGTGCATGGATCACAGCATCCTAGTGTACACCTCCGCACATGTATTTAATGCTATTATTGTGACTCTATGTAAGAGCAGTAACAATCTGGGTATGGGTTACTTGGTTTTTGCCATTGTTGAGTATTATTTCTTAGATTGTAGTGGTTTAACTATCTACCTCCCTGATTTTCTAAATCACCATCACTTATGGTGTGCTAAAATCCTAAAGTCCCATAATCTGGAACTCTGGGACATCAGCCAGAAAACTCATGTAAAGATTAGGGCCAGTCAGGCAAGTTCAAGCACAGCACTACCTCTACGGGCAGAAGAGGACTCGATTAACGAGGAGTTCGAAAAGGAAGAAGACACAGAATAACCTAGTTGGAAGAAAGTGCTTGATACAATCTCCACCAACACCAAAGCAAATACAGATATAATTGCAGAAAACACCAAGATGATGAAAGAGATAGCCCACACATAACAACGTCAGAGTCGGGATATATGCTGGATTCTTCAATACTTCGAGGCTTAAGGTGTTCAACTGCCACCTCCAACACCATCCCCGCCTCCATCATTCCATCCTCGCCTCCATCATTCTATGACTTTATTTTTAACCTTTTCCTTTTAAATTTAGTCTTTATTTTTGTTTTATTTTATGTCACTTCTTTCCATGTGTGTTTATTTGTCTCCTTCTCACATTAAGGACAATGTGTTGTTCAAGTGAGGGTAGGGTTGAATGTTTTGCTTTGAGTGTGAATTTTGTATATTATATGATAGTTTGTTAGGTTGCATATTGTGAATTGTGTGAATGTGTTGATGGCTTAGATGGAATGAAATTGATTTAATTTTGAATATAATCTATTAGGTTACGAAGAGTTATTAGCTTAGGAAATTAGTGATCTGGGTTCTTTGGTTAAATATACAAGTTAATTAGGATTTAGTGTTAGTTTTTCACCCTATAAGTTGTCACATTCGTTCATAATTTTAGGACTTTTGACTAAAGTAGCTTTGCTAGTTTTTTTTATGAAAACGAGTAGCGAAAGCAACAAGATATGAATTAAAAAATGTTTGTAAATTTTAAATAAATAACTATTCCACTAGCCTTCGAGTTATGAATAGAGCTAGTAGGCAGTTGAGAATGTGATGTAGTTGAGTAACTGAACTGACACGCATCATAAATGTATGCCTTCACGTTAAAAGACTATAATGACATTCCAACCAAGCAACTTAATAAAAACATGACTTAGTCAAGTAACCGGGTCGGCATTCATCACCAATGTTTGCCTCCGTGTAAAAATTCTAGGTCCATGTCCATAAAAAGTAATAAAAAATGGTTTCTATTAAAACCTACCAAATTGTACTTAAGAGTAGCTATAGAGTTTGAATGACCAAATAATTATTAATGTGTGTGTGCAATAAAAAGGGTGAATAATTTGACATTTGGGTCTTGATTAATATGTATGTTTAGTCCAGAGCTCCTAGACACGAATTTTACATGTTAATGATTTGGAATAACTTGAATGACTATGTTTAGAATTAAACTTCTTTCATAAAGTTGCATTGTGTCTCATTATTGCATTGTGATTTTGTGTTTATTGTTTTATTTTCTTGAGGACAAGCAAATGTTTAAGTGTGGGGATGTTGATAAGTGCAAATGGCATTGTGATTTAGGGCATAGTTTGATATGTGTTTAGCCAGTAATTCAATCATTTAGTATGTGTTTAGGTTAGAATTGTGTTAGTTTGTTAATTATTTATGTTTTATGGGTTAGTATAAGTCTTTGAGCTTAAATATTATGTTTTTGAGGTACATTGATGTGTTTGCTAGTGTTTTAGGGTCAATATTAAAGAATGAAGGAGTTTTGGAGACATTCGGGCTTAAACAATAGCCCACGACCATGGTGGTACTACTGTTGCCTGCAACCAAATTAAAAATAAACTAACTTCCATTAATACAAATTAATGTAATAGTGGTAAGTAGATATCGTTCCCACAAGGAATCTTAACAATAAAGGAGTTACGAATTCAAAGCAAAACAAAGTAACGAAATGGGGGGGTTTAAATTAAATTACGAGTTAAGCAGAATTTAGATGGAATACGAAATTGAAAAATAACAAATAGCAAAACAATGAAAATATAACAATCAATAAGAATGAATCTTGGCTTCCGATCTCCTTCATTATTGAACTTGCATTGATCATTAACACTAAAAATAACCAATTTATTAGTTAAGCATTCGTCGTGGTAGATTTCTCTACCTAATTTCTTTTATGTTTAGTTAACCAAAACATGTATTTGAATTAACCCTTACTAATTAATAACCTGGATAAGATCTTAGATTTAATTAATTAATAGCTTTACGAACTAAGAAAATCGACGAACTAGACAACATACATACGATGTATATTTAGCCTAGACAACTATTTTTCCTAGAATTTCGTCCCTAATGTAGTAGACAAAAATCCTAGTTGCTACTTTTGATTAAAAGAATTAAACGTCAACCTATTTAATCTAGCGATTGATTGAATAGAATCACGAACTAGTTATGCACCTAGTCTTAAAATCAAACAATCAAATAATAACCCAGAAAAATAATTAATACTTGACTGATAAATCAATTGAAACAAATAACAAAAGTCTCATAACATTCAGAGTTCAATAACTAGGATTCTGTAAACCAAGAAAAAGATTTAGCTACTCATAATGAAATTGAACATAAAAGAAATAACAAAATATATTGTCTCCATCCCAAGTCTTTCCAGAAAATTCGAAATATAAAAAATACTGCAGAAAATAAAACTAACTATAGCTGCTGGAAAACAAGAAAAAAGACTGAACAAAACGTCAAAAACTACTCCTAAAGGGGTTACGTGAACAGTAACTGTGAAGCAAACACTGTAGAAAATACTAAAACAAGGGCTGCATGAACAGTACGTGATAAACAAGAAGAAATAGTGCAGAAATGTCGACTATCTAAGTTGGATTGTAATTGATGTAAAAATAAAAGAAACACATTGTAGAAAAGATGAACTAATCCTAAAGTGGCTGCCGAAATCCCCCAATAAAACAATGTAGAAAATCTCGTCTCCTCTCTCGTCCAAAGGCAGAAGATCAATAACTCCCGAATAAAAGACTCCTTCTAGGTCTCTATGAACAGTAACACTTGTAACTGTTCACGTTTTTGTTCTTTTAATGTCTTTCTCTCTCTCTTTCCTTCCCTTCTCGTTATCTTTTGTAGATAATTGTTATCCCACTTCAAGTTGCAAATCTCCTTGATAAGTTAGAAGTCTAATCTTTAAAGTTTATGAAAATTCTGGACTTAAACTTTGAAATAGAATCTGCAGAATCTTTCCCCTCCTTGCACTTGGCCACGTCTAATGACTACTTTGCTGCCAGATTTGGAATTTCAGATTTTCTTCATTTCTTTTTCATCTTTTTTATTCAATTTCGTCTCTAAGGTGTTAAAAATCATCTGCAAACAATTATAAGACAATTACATTAATTTTGAATAAAAATTTCAACACATTAAAGAGATTTAAGTACAAAATACGTGCAAATTGATGACTTAACAAATTCCCCCACACCGAACCTTTGCTCGCCCTCTAGCAAACATGTCAAACTACTACACTCAGTCAATTCATCCTTCACAAGATCAAGTGCACACAATCTATTAACTTGGACCAGTAAGACTTAAGTTGCAACACATATCATAATCGCTTTTCACCAATGCAAATAAACAAAGTCAAAATAAGACATCTTTGTTCAAAAGCAAACATGAAATCAAAATGA
>JANQBM010000001.1:4246065-4262539 GCA_025594535.1 Erythroxylum domingense | reverse complement strand
CTGTCCAGTCTACCTAGAGTCCCTCAAAAGCAAACAAGGTATGGGTTTCCTAAGTTTGTTAGGAACTAGAAATGTGGTAGATTTCTCTATTTCTTGGATATTAGATTCAGGAGCCACTAACCATGTTTGCAATTCATTGTAGGGGTTCCAGTAAAGGAGAAGACTACCTAAAGGCCAGTTTCAAGTCAAGATAGCAAATGGTTCCTATTTTTCAACATAATCAGTGGGAGAAGTTATCTTGAACTTTCCTAGTGTTCATAGGTTATATTTGGAGGATGTTTATATGCCAATGAATATAAGGAACATGATTTCTATTTTTTGTCTAATAAAATCTAGTTATTCCTTATATTTTGGTTCATTTTTTCTAAGAAAAATCTCCTCCAAATATTTCGTCTCCTTTCCCACCAAAGGATTAAGAGGTAAATCAAATTGGTTGAGGATACATCAACAAGGAGAAGATAGATTGACAAAGAAAAGGATTCAAAAGCAAAAGGCTTTGGAGAGAAGAAGAAGGAGAGGATAGCACAGCGAGAAATTAAAGTTGTAACGAAGGATCAATAATATCACTATATTGTTTATGTTTATTATTATCCTTATACCATATCATGTATAGATTGGCATGATGATTTGGATATATTGTTTTCGCTACAAATAAGATTTCTAAAAAGTTTTTAAATCTACCAGTTCTCTAAATATGACATGCTTTCTTTTCCTGATCCGACATTTAACCCTAATCACGGGATAATGAGATGTTACATGTTGAGCACTTGAACTCGCCTGATCAATCCTACCCTTGAAATGTGTCTTAGCACTAATATCCTGAAGTTCCATATTATAGGCTTTCAGGATTTCAGCTTGGCATAGATGATGATGGTTTATGAATTCAGGACGGTAGACTATGAGTCTCTTGCACTCAACTCCATAGTTATTACTATAGCCGAAACTAAGGAGCCCATTCCTAAGTTATTGTTTCTCTTCTTTTAAGCAGTAATAATGGCGTTAAAGATATGGGTGGTTGTGCAAACTGGGATGCTATGATCCATGCACCACAATATGAAAAGTTCTTTCAATGAACATTTGTTGGTTTTTGTTTTGTCAAACGCGGTTTGACATATGAACTTGTGCATCAACAAATCTTCGTGGCTCCTAATGATGTTGTTGTGTGTGTTCTTAGTGTTGAAAAGCTCTAACTCAGTTAGTTCAGTCCAGTAGGGTTTGACACATAAATCATTGTGCTGATCCACTACGGACAACTCAGGGAAACCACAAATTTCATATAAAGTTTCATAATCTAGCCCATAATGTTGTCCCCGCAACCTAAACCATGTTAGAGTAGTGCTCTAAAGGCAATCACCTTTAACACTTTTGTTCAAATTTTATTTGATTAATAAAGTGAAACACATTTTTTTCATTAATTTGATATTCATTTATATATGAATTGATATTGATCTTAAATTGAATTAATAAGTCCATAATACAAAATATAGCATGAAGGAAAGCAGATGAGATCATAATAATGAGATTCCTATCATGTGCAATTATGTTAGTATCTAAATAATCCCTAGCCATAGGATTAATAAGATAGGACATTATTAATCCAGACAGACTAGCACATGTTATACTCCTTTATTTAATCATGCAATGGATCTCACAAATTGTAAGCATGAGCTATTTAGATTTAATATGTGGATGCTTACTAAAGGTAGCAAGTACATCGGATGACCCACTATGTGATTATCATATGGATGATCTATTGAATGTCAATGATTAATCTCATCATAACAATGGTGCAAATATCCTTAGACTTGAGGTACTTAAGGATATCTTAGATATGAATCCTGTGCTTTGAAATCATTTATTGTTACCTCAACACGACGTTGCTCTTAGGGTGTTGATTGGGTACAACTATTTGTATTCGAAGGTAATTGGTTAGCCAATAAAGGATTCACCACTCCTAATAGAAGGAGATAATACCCCCGACCTCTTGTCGAGGTCATTACTTAGGAGTCTCTGGCTAGAGCAGTTATGTGTCATGAAGAAAGTCTTCAATGACACATAAGAGTAATGAGATCCCAGGACAAGAACTAACATCACTTGGGCTAGATGTGACATAGTCAGTCTAGTGGGAGTTGACATATAGCTTATACTCCAAACCAAGTGGGGTATAGTATGGTGAAAGGACGAATTGCACGGTAATTTTCTATGGAAAGGTTCATAAGTTAGATAATTAACTATCGAAGAGTTCATGTGTTAATCCACTTATATTTTGACAAATTGGCATCTTAAAACCATTTATGATTTGATTGAATTAATAGTTAATTCAAGTGCCTAAAATAACCAGGAACTTAAGGGTCACACCCATAAAATTTCGGATGAAAAACAAGTGTGTATGGCCTAATTTAAGCAGGCCACAATCATGGCTAAAGGCAAGCTATGCCACGATCGTGGTCAACAAGGTTGTGATCGTGACAGAGGCCACGAAATGATATATAAGTTCTTCACTTATGTACATGAGAGCTTCTTCCACTTCTTACACACACAAGTGATAGTTTAAGGGCTCTATAAGAGTTCTAGAGTGAGAAAGAGGTGTCTTGAGTCTTGTTTTTTCAATTCATGCAATTGTTGCATGAATTAAAGTTCATGTCACAAGATTCTTGACCTATTTTCCATCATCTTGAGCATCTACTAGAACACATCTAGTTTGGTGCTCAAAACACCCATATACATTGTTTCTTCATCTTTTTTGTTTGTTCTTGGGTGATCAAGGAAGGGGGGGTTTGCAACAACCCAAACAAGGAGAAGAAACAAGAAAGGAGGAGATACAAAAGGTAAAAATGTTTTCTATTTCATATACTTGCATGCATGTATGATTTTGTGGTTTCTGGGTTATCATGGTTAGCTTCAATTGCATTCATGTGATGCATGCAACCATGGCTAACCCAACAGTGGTATCAGAGCAAGGTTATACATGTGATAGATGATGTATTGAACAATTGTAAAGTGTTTACTGGGTTGTGACTGACATGTATTTAGTTTTGGAATAATTCGTGTAAAATATAGAAAAAAATTCTGATTTGCTTTCACTAAAATGTTTATAAGATGTTATATTATGTTTTTGACAAAGGAAAGTGCAATTGAATGTCATTTGCTATTTTATTTCGAATTAATATCTAGATTGTTCATATGTTGATTTCTGTGAATTTCTGGAAAACTTAATGCATGTACTATTTTTGCAATTTTTTTATTAATTCTAGAAAATTTTTTTTCTATTTTTCTTTCACAAGAATGTTTATAAGGTGGTATATTATGTTTTTGTAAAAATAAAATGAACTTTCTTATCATTTACTATTTTATTACGAATTTAGTTTCATCCTGATCCATGTATGAAGTTTTGGAAATTCTGGAAATGTGATGAACATGCATGCTTGTAAATTATTTATTAATTTTATAAATGTTTTAAATAAATTTTATTCATGCCTATGCAAGATGGGATGTTTCCACGTGTATGAGATGTATGAAACTTGTCGTTAAAGTGGTTATCTTATGCCTGCGTGATGTAATGTTAGAAGTAATGTGACAAATGTCATACACATATGATGTGTTGGCTTGTTCCTATTTATTAATAAATAATTCCTAAGAATTAGGTTCTCGAATTGTTTATTGGACACATCTAGAATGTGTATAAGACTCTAGAATTTTTCCAGAATTAATTGAATTTTATTCAATTAATAAATAAAGTCAAAGTCAACTTGGTCAACTTTTTGAAAGTTGATGGAGATGCCTTACTTAATGACTTATAATGTATGTATTTCAGTTAAGAGACCTAAATACCGTTCTTATGTGATAAGAAATGTATTATTTTGATGACAATAATATGCTTAATGTATGTGCTTGAAATTAGGGTTCTGAAAATTTTCCGAAAATCGAATCGATCTCTTTAGTGTCTAGTTGGTTCCCTTATTTATCTTGACAATTTTGGTCGTCAAGATAATATTGGCTTATGCTGAAATTGTTTAGATAAATTCAAGATGTCCTAGGAATATTATAAATGATTAATTGATGTACGGAATTTTGGAAACCCTAAGGATTAATTTAGAATTAATCAAACAAAGCATAGCATTTCTAGTGTCACTAGATAATGGCATATAAACTGGGATTAAAGTGTTTATTCTGGACATCAAAATAATTAAATTTTAGGGTTCCTAATCGAATCATATTCATAATTCGGATTAGTCAAGACTAACACTAGTTCCTCATTAGGTTCAAGAGTTGAATCGACCTATTAAAAAAACTATAAGTTTTCTTGAATTCATAGTAAGGACTATGAATTTGAATAAGAATAGTGGGGCCTATAATGCATATGATTAAAGCCCTTTATCGATATGCATTAATGTACATTCTAACACTTTCTCTCATTCTTCTAGGTTATTGAATTGCACGATGTCTTCTAGTGTGAATCGACGCTCCCTATTAGATTCCAACAAATTGATGGGACCTAACTTCATGGATTGGCTATAGAATTTGAGAATTGTTCTCAAGTATGAAAAACTAGGATATGTCCTAGATGAACCACTTCTTTATCCCCCTACTGTCGATGCATCTGGTGAAGATTAAAAAGCTTATAAAGCTACTGGATGATAGTGAGTTGGCTAGTTATATAATGCTGGCTTTTAGGTCACCAGAACTATAAAAGCAGTATGAGGCTATGGATGCTCATACCATACTCTACCATTTGAGGGAACTGTTTGATGAGCAAGCTCGATCTAAAATGTTTGAGACCTCGAGGTTGGTTTTCCATTCTAAGATTGCTGAGGGATCATCTCCAGTGCAATATGCACTAAAGATAAATGGATATATTGAAAGGTTAGGCCATTTAGGCTTCATTATGGATCATGAATTAAGTATAGACTTGATTTTGATTGGTTTGATCGATAGTTGTTCGCAGTTTGTGCTTAAATATCAGATGAACCAAATATCCACAATGATACCTGAGCTGATTAATCTCCTCAAAATACCTGAGCTAATTGTCAAGAAAGATAGTAAGGCTATGATGTTGGTGGACTCTCTTTCTAGTTCTCGAAAGAGGAACCAAAAGAAGAAGAAGAAGTCCAAAAGGTTAGCGGGAGGTATAACTAAGAAGAAGGCAAAGGAGACAACTTCAAAGGAGATATGCTTCCATTGCAACAAGGAAGGACATTGGAAGAGGAACTACAAAGTTTATCTAGAGTCGCTGAAGCAGAAGAAGGCATTAGATGCCCCACCGTCTACTTCAGGTATGATATTTCTCATTGAGGTTAATACTATTTTTTATCATAACATTTTGGTATTAGATACCGGATATAGCTCACACATATGTGTTGATATGTAGGGTCTTAGGGATAGTAGATCGATCAAGAAGGGAGAGATGGACCTACGTGTGGAAAAGGGAGTAAGAGTTGCTGTATTAGCTATAAGGACATATGTTTTGTATCTTCCTAGTCGGCTAGAGTTAGTTTTGGAAAATTGTTGTTATGTACCCGTTGTTACTAAAAACATTGTATTTGTTTCATGTCTTAATAAAGCGGGATTTCATTTAACTTTTTCAAGCAATGGTTGTTCAATTAATTTGAACGAAATATTATATGGTAATGCTACATTGTGCAATGAAATTTACATATTAGATTTGTCCAATCTAATTTTGAATATCAATGACAATAAAAGACAAAAACGAGATAACTTAAAATCATCTTACTTATGGCATTGTCGACTTGGCCATAAAAGTGAGAAATGCATGATTAAGCTATACAAGAATGATAGCCTAGGGTTATTTAATTATGAATCATATGACAAATGTGAATCTTACTTGTTAAGCAAGATGACTAAATTACCTTTTAAAGGAAAGGGTGAACGAATGAATAGGTTATTAGACATATTACATTCTGTAGAATATGGTCCGATGTCTATTCATGTTAGAGATGGTTTTGTGTACTTCATTACTTTTATCGATGATTATTCACGATATGGGTATGTGTATCTAATGAGATACAAGTCTAAAGGGTTTGAAATGTTCAAACAATTTAGACATGAAGTAGTGAAAAAACTCAGTAGAAGTATTAAGAAACTTCGATTAGATCGAGGTGGTGAATACTTAAACGAGGAATTTCTAACTTATGTAAGAGATAATAGGATAGTATCCTAGTGGACTTCACCTTACACACCAAAACATAATAGTGTGGTTGAAAGGAGAAACTAAACCTTGTTAGACATAGTAAGAATGATGATGGGCTTAACATATCTACTAAAATCCTTTTGGGATTATGCACTCGAGATTGTCGTTTATGTGACAAATAGAGTCCCTTCAAAGGCATTTAAATTTACTCCATATGAGATATCGACTAATAAAAGGCATTATCTTTCTCAGATGAAAGTTTGGGGTTGTTCAGCTTATGTAAAGCAGATTCAATCAGACAAGCTTGAAGTGAAATCTAATAAATGTTTGTTTATAAGATATCCTAAGGAAACAATTGGATATCAGTTCTATAATTGTTTTAGACCAAAAGGTTTTTGTCTCTTTTTAGAGAGAGTTTCTTATAAGAGAAGACAATGTGAGCAAAGTTAAACTTCATGAAGTTTGCGATGCTCAAATAGACGCAAATCAATTGCCTGAACCCAAAATTGTTATTTATGGAGATAAAACAACAGTTAAACCTTCTAACAAACAAAGCGTTCTTAGGTCAAGTAAGATACGCAATGCTCCAGAGAGATATGGATTTCTTGTATGTGAACAAAATGATGTATTGCTCATAGAGGACGATGAGCCTATAACCTAAGAAAGAGGCTCTAAAGAGTTTAGAATATGAAAAATGGCTTCAAGCCATGAAGTCCGAAATGGATTCCATATATCAAAACCAAGTATAGAATTTGGTTGACCCACCTGAAGGGTTAAAACCCATAGGGTGCAAGTGGATTTTCAAGAAGAAAATCGATATGGAAGGTAATTTGATTATCTATAAAGCAAGGCTAGTCATTAAAGGTTATTGTCAAAGACAAGGAGAGTTGACTATGATGAGACATTTAGCCTCATAGCTATACTTAAATCCATTAGAATACTCCTAGTTATTGCTACTTATTATGATTATGAAATATGGCAGAAGGATGTGAAGACGACTTTCCTAAATGGAAACCTAGTTGTGGATGTATATATGATACAGCCTGAGGTCTTCATATCTAAAGATGGAAGAAAGGTATGCAAGCTTCAGAAATCTATTTATAGATTGAAGCAAGCATTTAGGACTTGAAACATCCGATTTGATGAGACAATCAAACAGTTTGGTTTTTCACAAAATCCTGATGAACCTTATGTGTACAAGAAGGATAATGGGAGTGCTATCATATTCCTTGTGTTATATATGGATGAAATATTACTTATGAGAAATGATGTCTCAAGTTTGCAATCAGCCAAAGTTTAGTTGTCCCAGAATTTTTCCATAAAAGAACTTGGAGAAGCAACTTATATATTAGGAATAAAGATATATAGAGATACATTAAGGAAGTCGCTAGGTCTTTCACAGTCAACATACATAGACAAAGTGCTAAATAGGTTTAGCATAGACCAGTCCAAAAGAGGGTTTCTTCTCATGACCCATGGGATAAAACTCTAGAAATCTATATATCCCAAGATGCAAGATGCAAGATGAGAGGACTCGTATGAGTATGATCCTGTATACTTCAATAGTAGGATCAATCATGTATGCTATGTTGTATACAGGACCCGATATATCATATGCTCTAAGTGTTACGAGTAGATATCAGTTAGATCCTAGTGAGGGTCACTGGGTGCCTGTTAAGAATATCCTAAAGTACTTGAGAAGGACTAAAGATGTATTCTTAATATATGAAAATGGAGATCTCATAGTGAGCGGGCATACAGCTACCAATTTTCAATCTGACTAAGATGACTTAAAATCCTAGTCAGGTTATGTTTTCACACTGAATAGTGGAGTAGTCAGTTAGAAGAGTTCCAAACAAGAGATGACTGCAGATTTGACGATCGAGTCAGAGTACATTGTAGATGCAGAAGTAGCAAAAGAAGTTGTTTTGATTAAGAAGTTCGTCATAGAACTTAGAGTGGTTCCTAAAATAGTAGACCCAATATTATTGTATTATGATAATAATGGGGCTATTGTGCAAGCCGAGGAACCAAGGTCTCATCAGAGGTCTAAGTATGTACTCAGGAGACATCACCTAATCAGGGAGATAATTGATAGAGGTGATGTGAAGATAGAGAGAGTGCCCACAGATCAGAACATCACTAATCCTTTGACTAAGCCACTATCAAAGAGTTCGTGTGTTAATCCACTTATATTCTTACAAATTGGCATCATAAAACCCTTCATGATTTGATTGAATTAAGATTTAATTGAAGTGCCTAAAATAACTAGGAGCCTAAGGGCACACGCATAAATGGTCGAATGAAAAACAAGTGTGTATGGCCTAATTTAAGCAGGTCACAATCATGGCTTATAAACCATGATCATGGTCAACAAAGCCACGATTGTGACAGAGGCCATGAAATGATATATATATATATATATATATAAGTAAGGTTTTTACTTATGTACACGAGAGCTTCTTCCACTTCTTACACACACAAGTGGTAGCATAAGGGCTCTAGAAGATTTATAAAGTGCGAGAGAGGTGTCTTAAGTCTTGTTTTTGCAATTCATGCAATTACTGCATGAATCAAAATGTATGCAATAAGATTCTTGACCTATCTTCCATCATCATGAGCATCTACTAGAACTCATCTAGTTTGGTGCTCAAAACACCCTTATAAATTATTTCTTCATCTTCTTTACGTGTTCTTAGTTGATCAAGGAAGATTTTGGTGTTTTAAATAACCCAAACAAGTAGAAGAAATAAGAAAGGACGAGATACAAAAGGCAAAAATGTTTTATATTTCATGTTCTTTACATATTCTTACATGTAAGTATGATTCTGTGGTTTTTGGGTTGTCATGGTGTTGAAATCTTAATTCTGACACTTCCGTTGCAAATGCATACATATGATGCATCTAACCATAGCTAACCCTACAGACCAAAATTCCCTTAGTTTGTTGGATTCATACTAAAGGGATGTAAAAAATTCTAGGGTAAGTTCTCCGTAAACTAGGAATTGAAATTGAATGAACTGAACCCATTGAATTTTTTCTGCTAAACTTTCGACCTTGTCTCGCAATTCTAATCTATATAAAGTTTTAAAATGAAAATACTTTGGAACCATAATTTGTTTATTATATAGAGAATGAAAACGAGTACCTTTCTCATCAGAGAAGATTGAGAAAAGTGCTACGTAATTAGCTACGCTGTTTCTTTTCCCTCATCCTGAAACTTGTTTTCACCCTATTGATTGGTCGTGCCTTACTGTTTGCTTGATGTATGGCATATTGGCTTGCAAGTCAGTAGAAGTTGAAAGAAATTTGGAAGTTTTAAATTTGGGTAGAGAGAAGTGAGAGTGTTTAGAGGTTTAACGCTTAGAAAGATAAAGTAAAAATGAAAGCAAATGAAAAAGTGAATTTAGAAATGAACATGTAGGTGATTGGAGGGTAAAATGGTCAATTTTAACTTTAAAAATCATGTGTCCCCCTTTTTAACCTATCACAGGCCACAATTGTGGTCTGCAATTTTCCACCAATTTTTTAATATTTCTTCTTCTTTTGTTCTTCTCCACTTCCCTGAAATCACTTCTTAACTATTTATGGCCCTTTCACTTCTCTTTGCTAACTTCCTCGATTATCTAATTAATAACGAAGTCTTATGCCTTCCCAATTTTATTTGGAAATAAGCTAACCTAACTACAGAATTCAACTATCTAGAAATAAAAGGAAATCATCATGTTAATAATCTATAGGTTGCCTCCCATACAGTACTTCTTTTAACGTCATTAGCTTAACGCTCTCTTTTTCTCTGACGGTTGTTCAAATGAATGGTGCAATGGTAGTGAAGTCCCTGAACTTACAATTTTCACATGAGCTACCTTGCTATGAATTCCACCTTCCTTGTGATTCTCCTTCATTTGCCTTCTTCTATGCGATCGTTTCTTTTTGAATGCATTCCTAAGATCCTCAATATCTTCCCATTGTCCTCGAGGTTCAGTTTCCTTGATATTAGTCTGAGGTCAAGGAGAACTGTTGTCATTCTTTGACTTGTTGAAGGTTATTTGCTGCTTTCGTACCCTCAGAGTTAGTTCACCCTATCAACATCAATTATTGAGTGAGCAGTGGCCAAGAACGGTCGTCCAAGGACTATAGGGGTTTCCATATCTTCTCCAATATCTAATATATAGAATTCTGTGGGAAAGGTAAATTTATCAATTTGTACTTGCTTGTCCTTAATAATCACCTTTAATTGATGAACTGTTATGTCGGTCGTTTTTACTAACACTTTATGGGTTCTAACTCTCCTAGCCTTAATTTTTTACTAAAGGTATAAGGAATCATATTGATACTTGCTCCAAATCCATAAATTCCCCATCTATGTTGACTTCATTAATACTAGAAGAACTATAAAAATCCCCCAAGTCGTCTTTTTTTGTGCTTTGTTAGGGTTTTCTTCCCCTATGTGCTTTTTAACCTTCTTTTTGACTGATTCCTTTAGTGTGAGCCGTGCTTATAGTTGTTTCGTTTTTCCTTCAACCTTGTTTGATTCAACCTCCTTAAAATTCCTTATTGCCTTACTTGAAATTGACTTCCGCAGAGCTAAAATAGGGTATGGAATTTAGGTTGAGGTTCCTTGATTGCTTGTCATTTTCCTTTATCTCTGTCTTCCTTCACATGTTCAAGTTCCTTTTCTTAGGTATAAGTGATGGTCATGATTCATTCCTTTGGGTTAGACTCAGTATTATTTGGAAGGGTTCTTGCATTCCTAGTAGATATTGCCTTAGGTAGTTGACCTACTTGGACTTCCAGATTGTGTATAAAGAGGCATGGTTCTTAGTGACTTGCTCAAAGTTGCTTTCAAGTCTCCTGTGTGCATCCTGCATCCTCCATGCCTCCAATTTTATCTAAAATCTTATCCATCTTGGATTCTATTAAACTTGGTTTATCTTGTTGGAAGCCTAATTGCCTTTAAGGTTTGAACTGTCCTTCAACATTATTTGTCCAAGAGAAGTTAGAGTGATTCTTCCACCCAGGGTTATAGGTGTTGGTGTAAGGATTATTCCCCCTGGTCCATACTGAGCTCCCATATAATTCACTTGCTCTGGATCGCTTTCCTTCATCAAGTAACAGTCTACTATATCATAGTCCATTTGTCCACATAGTTCACACTTGAGTTGCGCGGCTTGCACTGGAGGTCAGGATGAAGCCTTTATATTGTTGAGTTATCGAGTTAAGTTATCAATTTTCTCCTACATTTCTGTCATTTGATTGACAGCCATAATTTCCTTTTTCTCTCGAAAGGTAGTAGTTTTTCTACTCCGCTCTTACATCTACAGACAGTTATTACTTGTCATCTCCTCTCTTAGCACTTCTACTTCATTAACCATCTTTCTCATCAGTGATCCTTCTGAAGCTGCGTCAATCGTGCCTCTCGTATGTAGGGTTACTCCATTATATAATGTTTGCAATAAGAATTCCTTAGGTAAGTTTTGGTATAGGCACTTCCATTACAAATCCTTGTATCTTTCCTACGCTTCGTAAATCGATTCCCCATCACTTTACTGAAAGTTGGTAATTTCCTTGATGAACTTAGTGATCTTAGTCAGGGGAAAAATTTTATCTAAGAAAACACAAACTAGCTAATCCCATGTCGTGACATTGGCTGGGTTAAGGGAATGATACCAAGTCATTACTCTATCTCTAAGGGTAAAAGTTCTAACTGCATCTTCCGACATCTAATCGTACTAAAAGATATCACAGATTTCAAGGAAGTTCACCATATGTGCATTAGGATCTTTGTCCATTAATCCATAAAACACATTCTGTTGAAGCATGTTTAGGAGGGCTGGTTTGATTTCAAATTATACTACTTGTACGGGTGGCCTAGCTACTCCTTAGTTAGCTACATTAAACCGTAGTCTCATGAAGTCTATAAGGGTCCATTGATGACATCCTTGGTTTGCTCCATGTTCCAAATGTTTGTTAAAATTCCTTGATCATTATTGATTTCGTGATTTCTATTTCTTCTTCACGCTGAGCATTTCTAATGGTTCATTCTAGTCAATTGATATCTAAATCTAAGGTTTCAACTACACGACTCAAACCTCTCGTGACTCTTGTGTTCATGCAAGAACACAATTTCAAAAGTAGAGAAGAAAGAACGAAAGTTAAAAATTAAAAACTAACCAAACGTTTTAAACTATAGAAGTAAACTAATTGCCTCCCTGACAATGGTGTCAAAATCTTCATCATAGATTTGTAATATGTGTAAGTTTTAATATTTAACTCGATAATCCGCAAGCGTATGGGTCGTTAGCGTAGTATCTAAGGTGTCGATCCTATGAGGAGGGTTAATCTAATCCTAAAATATAAGGCCAAAACAATGCACAATATTCAAAAGGTAACAAAACTAAAATAGGAATGTAATTCAATCAAGTAATTCAATTCAAGAATCAATCATGAAATATTAACAAATTAACAATTGCAATACACACATTCAAGAATTGACCTAACTATCAATTGAGAGAAAGGGGAATTTTTACCTATCTTTAACACTAACCTAGTTGATTATGAATTATTGGATTATTAATCCTAGACGATCCTAGGGTTGATTACTCTCTCTCGTGTTATAACCATTAACCCTAAATTATAAACCCTAATCAGATTATGAAAAATTGCAATCTCTCAATTAACAATCTATCCTAACCTAATTAGATCTAAAGTTTTCCAATAGACTACAGAGAATTTATGTGAGATCTCTCTTCACATAATAACCGATTTGGTTAATTTCTCATTCTTATTAAATCACCTAACTCTCGTTAGCCTAATTTAATTATTTTTCATTCGATTGAACCTTTCAGCCTATTACCGAATTATGCAATCACATAAATCAATCACAATGAATCCAAATAACATAAAACAATCATGTTTTTGTTAAATCAAGATAAAAACAACCCAAAGGTGAGTATAGACATCCTTAACATTCACACAATCCTATCATCAACAGTTATTCCAATTTTATACGTAAAATTGAAAAAACATCATAAACAAGATCGAAATGGATGATGGAGGCAGCAACGTCGGGAAACCTCCTATTCTTGGAAGTACTTTGCGTTGGCTTCTTCTCTAGGCTCTCTTCCTTCTTCTCTTTTTCAATCTCTTAATGAACTCTCTCTAGGGTTTCTCAATGGTGGCTGATCCAAAATCTCTTTGTTTTTTTCTTTATAACCTTTTGTGTTTTGGGCAACCCTATGGTTTTTTCAAGGTCTGAAAGGTCCAAAAACTCTCGTGAAACTTGACTTTTCTAAGTGTCGGTACATCAGCTCGACACAGGCCACAATCGTGGCCTTGCAAGCCATGATTGTGGATTGTGTCCTGGGCTTAATTCACGATCGTAGCATATGGGCAACGATCGCGGGCTGAATCCAATGCTTTTATCATGATTATGGCCATTATTTTAGTACAAGTGTCTCCAAAACTTCTCCATTCTTTCATGCTGACCCATATCTCAAAGACATAACAATTAAGCTCAAATACTTGATTGACCTATAAAAACACTTAAACACAATTAATTAACAAATTAACACAATTGTAACCTAAACACATACTAAACGATTAAGTTATCACTTAAATACATATCAAACTAAGCCCTAAAATATGATGTATCAACCATCGAGTTACCTAGTCCTCCATAGGTCTCTCTATGTGTGAGAGCTTCATAGCCCTCTCTTCATTGTGTTACTTAAGAGCTCTACCCGAAGATGACCTTCAGCCCCAAAAATGTCCCATCAAAGAACCACTTTACTGTGCCTCTCTTCTTTGTTTTATCCTAGTCCTCCTTCTATAATGCCTCTTTCCTTTTATTTAAAACCAACACTTCCCAAAACCCTTGTTGCTTCTTTACCCAAATGTTTGCATTTTAGGCTGCTCCTTTGACGTTGTTGTGCTACTATTTTAGTCTGCATTTTATTCTTCTTGGACATCTCTTACTGTGCATTTCAACCTCACATACCCATCATCTTTGTGTCATTATTTCTTGCTCCTTGATTGTGAATCTACATTGTCATTTTAGACTCCTTATTTCCCACTCTGCTGGAGCATTTTTTCTCTCCCCACCTGTTGCATGTGTATTCACCTTAGTTGTGTGTTTTATGTTCTATGTTCCTTGCATGTAAAAACATACATGTGTTGTTGTCCATCATATTGTTGTCATTTTTGGTCTATTTTAGGTCTTTATTCCTGTGTCATTTTTGGTCCAACATTTCTTAGCCAGCTATTGCATGCGCTGCTCCATCTTTGGTCTAGCATAAATTACTTTCTTGCATAGGTGTGAGGAATAACTCACGGCCATGTATATTGTTGAACAATTGTGACACACACACTCACGATTATGCAACTTTTTCAGCGTGGCCATGAGATGTTTTAATGCTTCATTCTTCTTTTCTTCTTCTTGCTCCAATAAGACAAAAGGAATATGAATATTTAGAAAATGGCCTAAATATAATGCTTTTGACTCACTTTAACTTCTTTGCTTCCAAATTGTGCCTAAAATCACATATGAGTCAAAGTGAGTATCTTAAGCAATTTTATGTCATTAATCACTAAGTATTATGGAATAGTTATACAATCAGTTAAACACATATCACCTTTGATTACCATTGTTGGCTCGACTCTATGTTGCTCAATCTTTATAAGTAGGGTTTCCTAACCCTATCACTTCCACATCCTCCACTTGGAATCCTTCATAGAAGGGTTTCAGCCAACGACCATTGACCTTGAATTTTTTGTTTGTTTATAAGCTTTCAATTTCAACTGCACCATACAGAAACAAATTAGTAACAACAAAAGGTCCAGACTAATGGGAACGTAATTTACCTGGGAAAAGCTTTAATTTATGAATGTTAGAGAAGAAAATTTTTTCCAACAATAAAATTCTTCCTAAAAATCATCTTATCATGAAATTATTTTATCTTTTCCTTGTAAATTTTTTCATTCTTATAAGAGACAAACCTAAGCTCTTCCAATTCTTACAGTTGCAACTTTCTATGTTCATTTGTCCCATCCATCTTCATATTGAATTATTTAATGGCCCAAAACATTTTATGCTCAATTTCCATTTGAAGATGACATGGCTTTTTATAAATCAATCAGTATGGAGACATGTCAATCGATGTCTTATATGCGGTCCTATATGCTAAAGAGCATCACTAAGTTGTTGACTCCAATCTTTACAATTTGGGCTCACCATTCTCTTAAGGATGGATATGATTTCTCTATTTGACATCTCTACTTGCTTGTTTGTTTGAGGATGGTAGGTCATAGACACCTTTTGAGTGACATGGTACTTCTTCAAAAGATTTCGCACTATTCGATTGCAAAAACAAGTACCCTTATTGCTAATCAATGCTCGCGGTGTTCTAAACCTAACAAAAACGTTAGACTTGACAAATTCTGCAACAACTTTAAAATGGTAAGTCCTATTGGCTTTAACTTCCACCCATTTAGAAACATAATCCATAGCCAAAAAATTTAAACAAAACCAAAAGAGGAAGGAAATAGTGCCATAAAATCGATGCCCTATATATCAAAAATTTCATATGCAAAGATTGGAGATAAAGGCATTTGATCTATATGGGATAAATTAACTTGTTTCTAGCATTATTCAGATGCTTTGCAGAACATATATTTGGCCAATAAAAACCACATTCAAGTATTTTCCTAGTAGTTCTATTAGGCCCAAAATGACCTCTACAAGTATATGAATGGCAAAATTTCAAAATAGATTCACATTCATGTTCAAGCATACATCTCCTAATCACTTGGTTAGAACAATACTTCCATAATAGAGGATAATCCCAAACTTAATATTCTGAACCACTCTTTACTCTATTTCATTTAGCTTTACTCCCATTTAGCTTTACTCAAGTCATTAGGTATTTTATGGTTCACTAAATAATTCATAATATCAGCATACCATGGTACCATATCTTGAAGAGCAAGTAGTTGCTCATTTGGAAACAACTCTTGCAATGGTATTGACTCCTCATCCTTCACAACTTGACTCATGCTTAATAGAGATGATTAAGGCCCTTTTTGTGTTAACCCTTGGCTTAAATAACCTACCTTTTATTATCCCTTGCTACCCTATTAAGCCTTAACCATTTTGTTTCTTGAAAACACCCCAAATTTAAAACTCGAAACCCTATTAGCCTACCTATTCACAAGCTTAGTAGAGTATTAAGTAATGCATTAGTTGGGATTTTTGTAACATCCCGTTTTCATAGAACGGGTCGGACCAGAGAAACGGGTCCAAGTGTGGAAAAGCAACACATCTCATGC
>JANQBM010000001.1:4134945-4145476 GCA_025594535.1 Erythroxylum domingense | reverse complement strand
GATTTTACCGACGGCTAGCCATGTCGGTCGGTAATATTACCGACGGTATGGAAATGGTTCGTCGGTGAATTTAGCTATGGCCGAATCACCGACGTTTTATGCCGTCGGTTTATTTCGTCGGTATTTTGGTTTACCGACGGTATATGGGTATTTTCCGTCGGTAAATTCCGTCTGTGATTCACTATTTTCTTGCTGTGGAGGGTTTTATGTTACGTTCCATTCCATCCAAAACAGTGAAAATAAGAAATCTCTAATTTGGGGGGAGGGGGGGTTTAGGATGGAACGTAAACTAATAAATACACACTACCTAATATACCCTCAATAATTTTTCTTAATACCAATTATTTCTTCTAACCCTAACCATATATAATTAATAATATTTTATATTATTTCTCTTTACCCTAATAATAATATTTTCATATTATTAATAAAAATTGTATATAATTAATAATAAAATTTTTATTAATGAAAATAGAAAAATATATATAAATTATTCTTTAATTGTTTATATATATTTCTACATAAATAAATGATTTTTAAATATAAATCATATATAATAGAATAAATTTTATTAAATAATTAATAATAATATTTTTATATAATTAATAATAAATTGTATATAATTAATAATAAAATAATAAAACTTTTATTAAAATTTTTATTATTTTAAAATAGAAAATATATAAAAAATTATTTGTCACATGGTTGTGCGTGACTTTTTAATTGGACCTGATTTCTGTTTTAAAATCATAGCATTAAACCTCTTGCGACAACCATTTTAATATCAAAGGTAGAATAGTCATTTATTATATCTTATATTCCATTTCATCTATCTTCCAAACAATATTTCACTACGTTACATTATGAACCATTCTATCTCTCCCAAATAACTTTTTATCATATTACATTCCATTTCATTATAAATCGTTCTCTTCCATTCCGTTCCATTCTGTTCCGTTCTATTAATTAACATCCAACCAAATAAGCCTTAAGGGTTTGATTGGTTGGAGGTTTAGTAATAGAACAGGATGGAACGTAACACACTTCCATCATTTGTTGAGGGTTTCATAATGGAATGAAACAGGATGGGATGGAAGCGGAAAGTTTCATGTTATGTGTCATTCCATCCTAAACAGTGAAAATAAGAAGCTTTCGATTTGGAAGATTTAGGATGGAACGTAAACTAATAAATACATACTACCTAATATACCCTCAATAATTTTTCTAAATACCAATTATTTCTTCTAACCTAACCCCCTTTTATATAATTAATAATATTTTATTTTATTTCTCCTTACCCTAATAATAATATTTTATATTATTAATAAAAATTGTATATAATTAATAATAAAATAAAAAATTAATAAAATTTTTTATTAATGAAAATAGAAAAAATATAAAAAATTATTATTTAATTGTTTGTATATATTTCTATATAAATAAAAATATAAATAAATAAATTTTAAATATAAATCACATATAATAGAATAAAATTTATTAAATAACTAATAATAATAGTTTTATACAATTAATAATAAATTGTATATAATTAATAATAAAATAATAAAACTTTTATTAAATTTTTATTATTTTAAAATAAAAAATATAAAAAATTATTTGTCACAGTTGTGCGTGACTTTTTAATTGAACATGATTTCTGTTTTAAAATCATAGCATTAAACTTCTTGCAACAATCATTTTAATATCAGTGGTATAATAGTCATTTATTATACATTATATTTTATTCTATCTATCTTCCAAACAATGTTGTACTACGTTACATTATGAACCTTTCCATTTCTCCCAAACAACTTTACACTATATTACATTCCATTTCTTTATAAATCGTTTCGTTTCGTTCCATTCCATTCCATTCCATTTCATTAATTAATATCCAACTAAACAGGCTTTAAGGAAACTCAAATTAATACTCTCCGTCCTAAGCGATCTCTCCCTTCTATAGATGTGGTTATTGCTGCTCCTACTACTTCAACCACGCCTACTTCAAAGGAATTTTACAAATATTTCTAAAAATTTAGGCGCCATATTTCTACTTTTCTCAAACTTGAAGCTAAGAACAATAATTATGGCTAAGGTAATCTAACCATGTCTCATGATAAGTCTCAATCCTTAAATACTTCTAATGTTGTTGTTACCGTTTAAGGGTTCTACTTCCGAGGATACTTCTCATTTTTCCTTGAAAGAAATCCAAGTTATTCTTCAATAGAAACATTCTAATTCTAGTACTATTATTTCCGCTATCTTGTTGTCAGTAAATCTACTTTTTAGTTCTCATTTGAGGCATGAATTAGACGGTACTCACCATTTTACTTCTTTTCCCTGATAGAACTGATGATGCTGTGAAGAATCATTGTCATATAACTATGGCGAGAAGGTGCAGGGAAAGATCCAGACTTCATGGAAAAAGGGTTGCTCATGAAATTACACCGACAACGAATGAGGTAAACGTGTATATGATGTGTTTATGTTAGTTATTTGATACTTCTATTGAATTGTCAAGATCCTTACATTGGTCGATTTAAGAATCAGAGATTAGATGTTCTTCAATTTTGCTGGATATGAGTGAGACAGAGTTGATCTTGTGTTTTCTTTAAAGCTCCAAGTCTCTGAAGAGCAGTCGATGCTAAAGAGCAGAAGTTTCAAAACTGGTTTGGTTGGACAGAAAGTTGATTTTCTTTTGTTGTTCTTTAATGATTTTTAGAACCTTGTGATTGAAAGATGCAAAAGCTTTCGCTCGTCTGTTGAAAGAATACCGAAACTCGAGATTGACTAAATTAATGGATGCAGGGAAGTGCAAGATTATATATTTCCATACTAGAGTTTTGATAGATTTTTTTGTATGAGAACAGAGTCTCCTCAAGTCTCAACTACTGATACTTGTTCAATTACAATGATCTGTGGAAAATGAAGAATGATTTCATTTTAATGGTTGCAGAAGATCCCAGGAAAGTTTCTAAAGAAATACGGGGATGAAATGTCTTATGCGATTACACTCTGTTCCCAGTGGTTTAAACTGGTTAGTGGAACTGCAAAAAGCGAATCGGAAGCTATGTAACAAGATTATGACTTTTATGATGTAGAAGGATTTGATTACCTTACGACTTTTATGCACAATTGAATAAATGATTGCGGTACACCTTCCATCACATTGTACCAAACACCATCTAAGTGTATTCTATACCCGATAAAACGTTTTCTCTGTTCACCAAGTTTATTATGACTGCCAGGTCTAGTTGTATTATGAACCTTTTAGTTTTGGGTTTTCTAATACGTAGTAAGGTAGCATTTTTAAACCTTTTCCGACAAGATCGTAAAGTAAAAGAGCACCGGAAATATGAAAAATGGAATATGAAAGTTTGCAAGAAGATTGCTGTGGAGCCAAATTTGCCAAAGGAAGAGATCATTGAGATGTATCTGTGCACTAACCATGAAACTTTACTGGTATTCACAGTGTGATTACCTTCTTAATTTTTATCTTTGGAAGTTCCAGCATGTCTTAAATAGATTTTAACTTCTTGGATCTGACGATTGGATATTATCTAAGAGTCCCTGTACTTACAAATCTTATGATTAAGTTGATACTTGACACAATTTGTTCCTTCAATTTTGATTATTTTCTTTTGTGAAGGAAATTAGGGAAGATTGCATGTGAATTATTCAAGTCGGATTCATATTATGGGATAACTTTGGGCTGATGATTACCTTCTCTGTCTCTATCTCTCTTGTTCAATAACTGAACCTACATTGAAATCTTTTCTTGCAGCAGAGGATGGCCCAGGAAAGCCCAAACACTGATATGATAGTTGACTTCTTGGTTTTTCATCATCTTCGGAATCCGGCTTGCATTTGACAGAGAATGCTTCCTATGTTGTCCACCATATATTTAAGAGAAATGACTTCGAAGCCAAAGAAAGAACTGCTAAATGGGTAATATGAATTTGACTGCATTCAGCGTGTTAAAGTAAGATATGGACATCATTAATATGTTACAAAATGGAAAAAAGCTGCACCCAGTGTCAGCAGTGGTATTCTTGCAAACCCTGTTAGGCAGCTAGAAGATCTAATGGAAATTGATGAATCTTCTACCCAATTCGAAGGTTATGATGCACCCCAGATTCATATTGATGGTGGATTCTTGTTTACAGACGAGAATATAGAGCATATTCAATTTGCTTTTCCAGAAGAAGTTGACATGATAAGGTATTCTTTCTTGTAACTATTCTTTCGTCTCAAGTCTCAATTCTAATGTTCCCTGGCCTTCAACTCATTCGCAAAGGACTAATAGGCTAGGGGATTAGATTTTAGGTTTACATCTTAGTGAACAGAGAAAATGTTTTATTTGCATCCACTCTTTCAACAAATCTCTTTACTTTTTATTAAGAATGTCTAGAGATTCATTCTTGTGTTCGAAAACTGTACCATCTTAATATTGTGATTTAAACTCTTCTGTTTAATTTTCTTAGTTTTTAGTTTGGATTTACTCTTGATATTTGAATTTCAAAAGTTTTGAATATGGCAATTGTCTTCTAAATGGTACAGGATTATGCTTAATTACACATTCATAACAGGGAGTTTCCATGGGGTATGTACTACTTCTTAGTCATGTTCCTAGATCTATTTTTCTTTCCACCATGCTATTAAACATTATTTGCTTCGTTATTGTCCATTCTAATTATGATGTCTTGAGAATATGTTAATTAGTTGGAGAGTATAACTTTCAGTTTGCTAGAAGTCAATAGGGTTGAATACTTGTTTTAATAATGTTGTCTCATCATGACTTTCTTACTTTAAACTTCTTGCCACACTTCGTGTATGGCTTATGAAGGTATCGACAATTTGGATACCAATGTCATGGCTGAAAGCATGTTTTATCATGTTTAGGGAACATATGGTATCATCACTTGTTTGTGGGTGCATTATTTAGCTTAATATTTGGTCTTTAGTTCTGCTTAATCCTACAATATTTAATTGGTTGGCTTATCTTTTGTATATGATGGCTTTTTTCTTTCCTAATTGAAAACAAACTAGCGTAATTATGCATAATTTTAAGCTCTCTACTGATCTTAAAGTTGTTTTTCATGATTCTTATGGTTTATCTTTCGTATATGATGACTGAGGTATGAAGTTGCTTTCATCGACATAATTTCAGCATTTACAATTTATAAACTGGTCTTTCGTATATGAAGGCTGAGGTGCGATCACATGGTGTAGGTGTTAAGGGGTTGACATCAAACTATCAAGAAAAAAGTAAGATTCTTGCAAAAAATGAGGCTACAAAGAAAGGATAAAGTGAATTGGATGGTAAAGTTGTGAGGCTTAATGAAACATCAAAAAAGCAAGAACAGGAGATTCAAGCCCATCATGCAACATTAGACAAGCAAGCTATGAACTGGAAATAACTTAAAGAATTTTTGCACATTTAGCAAATATCGGAGTGATTTCTGTCATGTTACTTAATCTGTCTTCACCAAGTACTTCAACTAATAATGTAAGTATAATTGATAATTTATTGTTGTATTATAATAATTTATTATTAAATTATATTAATATTTTTTATTCTAATTAACTTTTTGGTTTGCTTTTTAGGATACGAATCCATAGTTGCCTTGATTCATTTCATCAATGTAGTGGGCTCTGAAGACAATCTTTAAGGCTTTGAGTTTTATTATTTGCTTTGAGTTTTAATTTTGACAGGCAAAGAAATTTTAATTTTGTTTCTTGTGTAGGATTATTATGAGTTTCAAAATAATTGTTTCGGATGATATTTTATAATTTTATATATTATAAATTAACAATAATTTATTTTATTTTAGCTTTTTTATATAGGATTAATATTTTTATATATTATTGATAAAAAGTGATAATATTTTGTCAAATAAAATGTAAGTATTTTGTGACAACACGTAATGATTATTAATGACATTTTTTGGCATCAGTGTGACTAAATTATTATATTCAAAGTTTTATTTGTGACAATAGTGAACATAGTAGTGACAAAATTGTAACATAGTATAAATTTTAAATTTGTGATGCAAATTTATTGACACCATTAATGAAAGTATTAGTGAGTATTTTTTCTCCATAATAATAATACATTTGACAACAAAATTTGTCACTGTTAAATGATAATATTAATGACAAAATATCTTTTACATATAAGACTTATTTAAGTGACAATATTTCTTGTTACAATTTTATATAATTTTAGTAAAAAATGTTGTCATAATATAAGAGTGTTTGTGACGTTTTTGATATATCATTATTAATATTTGTGACGTTTTCGATGTATCTCTATTACTATCTTTATTGTTGACACTACCGTTACAAATGAGTAATGTTATTATGACTATATAGTTTTATCACTTGTGCAAATGATTTTAGTAACAAAAACAATGGTCATTAAAATCATAAGTAATTGTGACAACTTTTTAAATATAGTCACTATTTTATCAGCGACGAAGATATTTGTGACGACAAATGATGACTTGAAAAAATTATCACAACAATTAATATTGAACAAAATTCATGTTTTTAGTGACAACTTTAGCTTCCACTAAATGTCCATTTTCTTGTAGTGAATTGTGATAAATGTAATTGTCTTAGATATTAAAATTTTCAATTTTATATATTGGAAATTAAAATTTTGTACATTTTTGATGATTTTTATTTATTTTTATATATACTAATAATTTTTATTTCCTTGTGTGATAATATCTTGGCACTAAAAATTCGTATCATTTATGACAACTTTTATTTTACGGCTATCAATGCAAAATTTTTTATCGATTAAGCAATTAAATTGTTAGATTTAATAACTTTATTTGTGACAAACATGAACACATTAGTGATAAATTGACTATAAGATATACACTTTATTTAGTGACAACATTATTGTAACATATAACTTCTAAACTTGTGACGAAATCTGTTAGACAATATGATCATTGATGCAGATTTCTTTTATTATTAATGCAATTCTATTGTTGAATTGATTGTTTTATTTGTGACAATAATAAACACACTAGTGACAATATTTTTTATAAGAACAAATTTTCATTTTTGGTGACAAAATGAAGTTGGCACTTTTTCCTTAATATATTAGTGGCTAAGTAATGAATAATGATAAAAAAAGCATGATTGACAAATATTTTGTCATTACTTCTAATTATTTTAGTGGCGATAAAGTTGTCACAATAAAATGAAGAACTGTTACGCTTTTATTCATCACTACTTTATATTATTTGTGTCGACAAACTTGCCATAAATATGTAAAGTTACTGTGATTATATAGTGTTGTCACACATTCCATAATTTTTAGTGTCGATACTTTTGTCACAATAAAACGAAGTATTATTACGACTTTACTCGTCTTTATTTTATATTTTTTGTGTCAACAAACTTGTCATAAATATATAAAATTATTGTGACCATATAATGTTGTTACACATTCCATAGTTTTTAATGTCGATACTTTTGTCACAAAAATGTTTTATAATTGTAATTATTTTCTTAAATTAGTCACTATTTCAATAGTGACGGAGGTATTTGGGATGGAAAGTGATGACTTCAAAAATTGGACACTATTAATAGTAGTAACTAATATTACTATTTTTGGTGACAAGTTTTGCTTTTACTAAAATACAATTTCTTTTGATAGAAGAAGATTTAAGCTTAAGTGGTACGTTTTAGTGCTCAATATATCCACACCAGTGTCTTCTTTTTCAGTAAAAATAGGAGTTTGGCTCTTGGATGTGAAGTAGTTCAAAAAATAAAAATGGATAAACTGAAGTATACAATCGTCTTGGAGATAATTGGTGGTTAGGATAAGCAAAATGTGAAGTAGAAAACTAGCCAAAGCCTTGCAATACCACAATTCCCTGCTAAGCCAAACGACAAGAGTGCTTTAGATAAAAAGGGGAGACAAGAATACTTAAGTTTTACCATAGCTCAATCATTGCTAGGAGGAACAATAATAAGACTAATTCATTGCTGCATCAAATAAGGAAACATGATCATTGACCAATCTCATCTCAAAGAAATGATTTATTCCTTCTATAAAAACTTTTTGGGGTGTTGAAGCGGGGAACAAGTCATCTATCCAAGTATTAAAATCCTTTATTTCTCATCAGTTTTCAAATGAGATGATCTATTTCCTATCTTCCCCTTTTGAACTACTTGAGATTGAGAAAGTGGTCTTCGAAATGTTCCGTGACAAGGCACCAGATCTTGTTGGTTTGAATGAGAGGTTCTATTAGAAAGCATGGTTGAAATTAAAAACATTATGATTAAGTCAATACGAGAAGTGTTTGAATCTGACAAATTCCTTAAAAGATCAATAAAACATTCATCATCCTATTCCCTAAATACCCTAATCTGAGCACTTTTGGTGAGTTTGGACCCATATCATGTTGCAATTTTCTTTACAAAATCATTGCCAAGTTGCTGGCAAAGAGATTAAAGAAAGTTCTAAACATTATAGTACACCTAGCACAAGTTGCACTTTTAAAGGGGAAACATATAGGAGACATCATCCTTCTCTCGCAAGAGTTGTTCAAGGGGTAATTTAGGAAAAATCTCCCTATAAATTATGCTCTATTCCATGGAACGAAAGGCATTTCATAAGCGGACCCTTTATTCCCTAACTTGTTTATCCTATTCATGAAGGTGTTTTTAAGACTGCTAACTCACAATATCTCCAATGGTTCAGTTTTTCAGTTCCACGACAATTGTAGAAGGTTGAGATCTCACATATCATGTCTGCTGACGATCTCCTGTAAGTCACCGTGTTCATATTAATAACGTCCCTTTAAAAGTTTAGGAGGTATCTAGTTTATCCATCGATACTCAAAAAAGTTTCCTTATACTTTTGAGATTGTTAAGTAGAATTCTCCATGGTTATCAATAATAACTATGCTTCAAATTAAACAACCTCCTTTTGTATATTTGGGTTTACCAATAACAGCAAAAATATTGTTATATAGTGAATATGTGACATTGGTCAAAAGGGTACAAAAGAGAATCAATACCTAGAGTAATCAAAATCTGTCCCAAGCTTGGAGTGCCCTTCTTATTAAATCTGTTCTCAACTACTAACATGTTTAATAGAGCTCTAACTTCTACATTACTAAGAGAAGATGTTGAGGCAATTTTTATAGAATTGTACTAATAATAGAAGATACAAGGTTAAAGTGGGATGGAAAGTTATTTGCAAATTAAAAGAAAAAGGTGGCTTATGTATGTTACTGATTGCTTTTAGTAACAAAATATCGATAGGGAAAAGAGTATGAATAATCCTAACCCAAAAGAAATCCTTATAGGTATAATAGATTCACATAGTTTACTTAAAAAAGAGGAGTTTCTTAGAGCTATAGAAGCATCAAAATTATTCACATTTCTTCTCACAGCTGCTAAAGTTAAGAAAATAAATGTCAAACCTTATTAGTTGTGAAGTGGGAAATGATGACAGTGCATCATTGTTTTATGATAACTAGAGTAGGTGCAAATTCTGATTGAAATCTAGCTCCCTCAATAAGTCGTTTGTAACTTTCATAAAGATGTATGATTAGTGTGTGGATCGTGGGGAATTAATGGGTCAATATTCCTCAAGAACTAATTAAGATCATCCCCATCCATAATCCTAAAAGTGCCCGAAGGAATACTTACATTTGGAAGCTACATAGTTCTAGAAATGGCACAGATTATAAGTTCAAAGATTACTTAACTAGGTAGGGGGAAAAGTCAACTAGAACAGGTTTGCTTGGAATAACAATCAACCTCCTAAAGTCTCATTCCTCTGGAGGTCGATGTTCATGGATAAACTTCAACCTTGGATAGATTACCTTTCCTAAATTTAATCAATAAATGCAATTTATGTGAAGAACAACTAGCATCACTGGAGCACTTAAAGTGCAAGTTCACTAAGGAGTATTTTGCCTATCTGTTTTAAACAAATGTCAAGTGAGAACAAATATGTTGAACTGGAAAATCTTCACAAGGTAGTGGAAAATTTTCAAATGTCGAACGTCAAGGGATAAGGTAATCATCTTGGTAGCATTTGGTTCTTACATATTCAAGCTTTGGAAGGAAAGGAACAACAGGCTTTTCAAAGGGTAACAAAAAACTATGCAATAGTTAAAAATGAAAGTTATCACCTAGACAAGGGAGCAAATTCTAATCAATGAAAAGGTGAAGCAATGTACATAAGGAATGATACATGTACGGAGGATTTATGAACTTATTTTTGTTGGAATCCAACCGTGATCGTATCACGGGCGCAGCGAAAAACAAAAATTTTACGGATTCTGAGCGGATTCCGATAATTATATAAACTTAATAAAATATTATACGATTTAGAAATTGTACCTTGTTCGCTTTCCTGTGAAAAAATCTTTGAAACTTTTTCCGATTAATCAATCATGAGCTGTTCAAGCGTCCAGCCTCTTATGGTATCCACAGAGCAATTCTTAAACTGCTTCGAGAGGAAAAAGACAGAAGTGCTAGCTTCTAAAAG
>JANQBM010000001.1:4108561-4121261 GCA_025594535.1 Erythroxylum domingense | reverse complement strand
GTGTGAGTGGATTAAAGTGTGAGTGGAGGCTTGGATGTGTGTAGCGTGAATGAGTTGGAGAAGAAAAATCAAAGCTTGCATATATGGCTCTTGGGTGGAGGCTACGTTGATGATGTGGAAGATTAGAGAGTAAATTCAAGATTTGCATGAATGTAAATGTAGGCTGGAGCTTGAAAGTTGAAAATTAAAAATGCTTGCGTGTGATTGGTGAATAGATGAAGGTTACGTTGTTGGATGTGTGGGCTAATTTGGTTGGCTGGTGGATTATGATTTGTGGTTGAGAATGAGTGGAGGCTTGGTGGTGAAGTGGTGAAAAAGAGTTGATGTGAGTGGAAGCGTGGCTATGAGTGGTGGCTGCTATGAATAAAGGGATATATGTTGCTATCAATTGGAGGTTGAAGTGAGTTATTTTTTCTTCAGTGGTTGCTTGATTGGAGAGGTGCTGAGGCTTTGTCTCTTGTGTGTGGATTGCTTGCGTGAAGAGTGGAAGGATGGTGTGAACTTTTCTATGAAGGCTGCTGCGTGTCTTGAATAAAATGGAGGCAGCTCTTTTTTTTCCGTGGATGCTACCTGTGGAATGAAGGCTTCTTTGTCTTGTATTGAAGATTGTTTTTAGAGTGGAGAATGAGTTGTACATGGGCTGAAATAATTAAAAGGTGGGGACTGATGTTGATCTTTGGCTGGTTGGAATGAATTTTTCAAGGTCAAATTTGACAGTGTATAAAAACTAAACAATAACGATTTAAGAGTTCCAATTTTATCAGCATCTTCGTCTTTGAGTTAGCTTCAGTATGAGACTTGAATCATGGGATTTCTCCATCTGAGTCAAAAGTTATGATCAAAACATCTTCAACAGGTCATTCTGGAGCTCCAAAATCTGACGCAAATTTTAGGAATTTATTTCTCCTTAATTTCTGCTCAGAAAAATCTGCAATTAGTCCCAAAAACTCTGTCAATGAGTCAAGAATTTAAATATGAAATTTCAGAATTTTTGGCTAAACCAATCTTGAGAGAAAAATCCCACAATGACTAAAGGTCAAGTCTGCTAAAAACTCAAAAACAATGCAATTCGAGTCTATTTGTTTCATTTGTGCATTTTATGTCAACGAACCTCGAATAATGCTAAAACATGATAAACCAGCCATAGATGAACATAAAATGAATGTAAATGACTCTGAATTAAGTCATAAACATATATGAAAATATGAGTGTATCAAAGGTTGTTATTGCCTGCTGGTGGGTTCACAAGTACAAATTCAATTCTGATGGTTCTCTTCAACGGTGCAAGAGCGGGGTTATCGCCAAAGGCTACACTCAACAAGAAGGGCAGGACTATACTGATACCTTTTCCCCTGTTGTCAAAACAACAGCCATCAGACTCTTGTTAGCTCTCACAGCCGCAAATAATTGGTTCCTACACCAATTAGATATTAATAACACATTCTTAAATGGTGACTTACTTGAAGAAGTCTATATGTTACCTCCGCAGGGTCTGCTCCTTCCACATCCGGATATGGTTTGTCACCTCAAGAAAAGCCTTTATGGCTTCAAGCAGGCCAGTCGTCAATGGCACCCCAAGTTGACTTCTGTCTTGCTCTCTAATGGTTTTCTCCAATCATCCTCTGACCACTCTATGTTTACAAAGGCTTTTCAGGATTCTTTCATTATCCTCCTGGTGTACGTTAATGATATTCTCCTCGCTAGCAATAAATTACCCTTTATCAAAGCCACCAAGCAATTTCTCGACGCTACTTTCCGCATCAAAGACTTAGGTCTGGCTAAGTATTTTTTGGGTTTGGAATTAGCCCGCTCTTATGTTGGGATTAATCTCTGTCAACGTAAGTACACCATTGATCTTCTTCGCGACACTGGTTTTCTGCTATCCAAACCTGCGACTACTACTCTGGCCTCCAACACCACCTTAAGCTCTAATGGTGACCCACTCCCAGATGCCACATCCTTTCGGTGTCTTATCAGGAAACTGATCTAGCTCACCATCACCCATCCTGATATTTCATTCACCGTCCAAAATCTTTCACAATTCATGTCTCGCCCAACCATGACGCATCTTCAGACTTCCCATCGCATTTTGCATTACCTTAAAAGCTCTCCTGGTCAAAGTCTTCTTTTTCGCAGCCATTCTCCTCTTTAACTTTGTGGCTTCTCTGACTCTGACTGGGGAACTTGCCCTAACTCTTGCAAGTCTGTCACCGGTTACTGCATCTTCTTGGGTGATTCTTTGGTCTCTCAGAAATCAAAGAAGCAAGCCACTGTCTCCAAAAGCTCTTTTGAGGCCGAATACCGTGCTCTCGCCGCCACCACTTGTGAGCTACAGTGGTTGTTGTACCTCTTTCGTGACTTCGGCGTCGCTCACCCGCAGTCTGCCTATCTGTACTGTGACAACCGTTCCGCCATCCATATTGACAAGAATCCAATTTTTCATGAACTGACAAAACACATTGACATCGATTGCCATGTCGTTCGTGAAAAAGTTCACCAAGGCGTCCTTCATCTCCTTCCTGTTGCTTCAAAGGATCAGCTTGCCGATGTTTTTACCAAGGCTCTCCCTCGATTCACCTTCCACTCTCTATTGCTCAAGATCGGCATCGTCTCTGACGTACACCACCCAGCTTGTGGCAGGTTATTAAGTGATGCAAACCCTAACCTAATTTCACGCAAATAATCTTGGGCTTCTCTTTTTTATTTCAGTGTTTCTTTTACTCAGGCCTTGCCCCAAATACCCTTTCTTATTTGGTTCTTTTTTGTATTTTTTACTTTTGTTCTTTTCTATCACAGAGTTTGTTATAACAAACTCTCTCTTTAATGTAAGACTCAGCCTATATAAGGCCACTTTTGTTCAACAATATCTCTTGAGCTGATTGTTATATTTCGTGCTCCATCATTTCTGTCAAGGATGGCAAAGAGCATGTAAGATAACTAAAGAGAGTCAATATATTGAAGCTCCATTTTGTTTTTTATATGTTATAGAATATCTATATTATGTCTCCTGCAATTTGGTGAATATTGAATTTTAAACACTATTTTTTTACAATATCTTTTGTTATGATGTCACAAGTGTTGATCATAACTTGTGAATTGTGATTTAATAAATGTCTAAAGGATTTGTCTTCCAACTTTGTAGAATGTTAAAATTTTAAATCTAAATATTTACTTGTGCAAAAATAACTTTAAATAGTTAGAAAGAGAGATGAATAATATATAAAAATTCCTACGATTAAATTGTTTTATCTTTGATTTTCAAATTAATCAATTTAAAAAAAGGTAATAAATACATTAATTAATCACCTACAAATCAAACTAAACAAACCATTCTTTGACAAATAACGGAATCTTCTACTTCTACATTTTAATGGCAATCACAAACAACAAATTACCCATATACCTCATATTTTGTATTTCACCATATTATTTTCTCTTTTTACAAACCAGAATAATGTTTAAACCTCACTAAAAAATTTTTGCGGCCTCCACGTTAAAATTTTGGTTGAAACGGAAAAAAATTAACATCTGATTTTATTATCAAGAATTCCTGAAACCCATAAATTTGAGAAACCTCAGCAGTCATGAAATAAAACTTAGAAAACACTGAATTTGAAAACACCCGTAATTTGTTAGATGTTCAACAAACATATTGAGAAATTTAAAGAGCTTATCCCGCGCTTAACGCTTCAATGATTTCTGTTTGTTCATGAAGTTCGTATGACACTCATTGCACCATACAAACAAAAAATATTTTGCTCCAATGCAATAGCTGAGGCCCCCTCTATCCTCCTGGTCTTGTGCGTCTAGTTGTATCAGATGTTGCTGTCTCTATTGTGTTATATGGAGGTCGAGTAATGAACAAAAAATAGATGTAAGGAGGAAAAAATTGGCCCGTTTCATTTGTGACAAATTGTTATGATAGTTAAAGAAGTCATATAAGAGCTCCATATGCTACTTTGTTAGTCACATTAAGTAAAAGGTTGAACATAATGTATTGAACTGACTTTGTTAGTTAATTGAAAACTTGATATGTTACCCCTCCAAGAATTTATAAGAGCAAGGAGCAAATCTTTTTTACAAGCAATTTTAATTCCAGTTGTCCAAAAAAGGAGTGGCAAATTGTATAGAGAAACTAAGAAACCGAACTATGTATAGGAATGTGTATTATTACCATCACCATTAACAAATGAAGTAGAACAAAGTTTGTAAAACCCATCCTGTACTTAACTTTAAATCTTGGTATAAAAACAAGTAGAGCCAGTAATGAGAATTATTTGTTATTTCATTTGTAATAGATTAGCTTCTCATACAAGTGATCTTTTACTTTGTCATGATCCATGTGTGCTACTTATGTCTTGTTGAAAAGCAGTTAAAGAATAAAACAATGTCTCCTCATGAGGCACAGTAAATAATTGTCTATCATCATCAAGAAATTTTACAACAACGAAAGTTGTTCCACTCTCACATGCCACTTGCCTGAAATTGTACCCCATTCTATGGTTTCTGTTACTGCTTTCCTGTTCTTCATCTTCATTCTCTCCCACTTGATTTTGATCACATGGTGAAGGCAAAGAAACATGTGTGGTATCCTTTGTCAGGACCTAGGAAGCTGAAAGCTGACACCACATCAATCATCAGAGTTCGGGAGGCAGCCTCCTCTTTAACGCACACTGTTGTCACTGTCACTGCTTGGTGGAATCCTCTAGAAAATTGAACTCTAAAACTATGCACAACTGGAATAACAAAAAATCAGGTGGTATAAAAATTGTCCACACCATATGTTGGATAGTCAACCATATGTTAGATATTCAAAGGATAACAAGCCTAGGTAGCTTGGTCAGAAATGACAACTCACCTGCAACGAGAATTATTAAGCATGTCCCACAAAAACCCTCCGGTATAGTTCCTGACATTATTGGAGCAAGACTCATGGATGTTCTCTTTCTGCTTCTACATTCATTGCCATTACTATTTTTCCATTTCAGAATAGTCGCTTCTGTGGACAGCTTGGCTTGGAACCAAACAATTGGTGATGATGGCCAACTTCTGGTCTCCAAAGAAAACCTGTTTGCTCTAGGATTTTTCAGCTCTGGTACAAATACTTCTAGATATCTTGGAATCTGGTATTATGGTTTACCAGACCAATCTGTGATTTGGGTTGCGAACAGGAACTCTCCAATCAATGGTTCTTCTGGGGTGTTCTCATTTAACCGACATGGAGACCTAATTCTCTACTCTAATACTGATCAAGAAAATGCAGTGGTCTGGTCTACTAATGTGTCGATGGATGATGTAAAAGTTGATGATAATTGCGTGGCTCAGCTGTTGGATTCAGGGAATTTTGTTCTGTTTCGTGGGGGAAAAATTGTGTGGCAAAGCTTTTATAATCCTACAAATTCATTAATGAGAGGAATGAGAATTGGCTTGAACAGAAAAACAGGTGTAGAGCATTTCATATCATCTTGGAAATCAGCAGATAACCCAGGAACAGGAGAGTACTCACTCAAGCTTATGGCAGGAGGCTCGCCTCAGTTCGTTTTGTACAAGGGTGCGAACCCTTACTGGACAAGCTGTCCATGGCCCTGGAGAAAATATGCATACGTATATAACTACACTTATGTGAACAATCAAGATGAGTTATACTTTAGTGATTTTCACGATACTGAAGATCTATCTCAAAGAACTAGATTAGTTTTAGATGAAACAGGATTCATAAGGAGGTTAAACTGGTTTGAAAGTGATGGGAAGTGGAAGGAGCTATGGTCAGCGCCTAAGTACAGGTGCGATTCGTATGGGCAGTGTGGAGATTACAGGAAGTGTAATCCGAGTAATGAAAACAAAGTTGATTGTGCTTGTCCACCTGGGTATGAACCCAAGATGCTGAAAGACCGGATTTTGAAAGATGGGGAAGGTATTTGTGTGAAGAAGCAACAAGAGTCTTCCTTGTTGTGTGAGCAGGGGGAGGGGTTTGTGAAAATCTCAAAAGTTAACGTTCCTAATAATTCAAATGCTGTCTGGATGGGGAAGAACATGAGCTGTCTCCAATGTCAGCAGCAATGCATGAGTAATTCCTCTTGCTTGGCCTATGCAAGTGCAGATGTAGCAGGGACGATAGGTTGTTTAGTTTGGTATGGAAGATTGATGGACTCTCTAGAATTCAGGGAAGATGGTTATGATCTCTACTTTTGTGTTGATGCACTTGAATTAGGTTAGTGTACCTGCTACATTTGGCGTTATTTCATGACTTTTTAAGCTAAGTTGTGATTATTTTCAAATAATGTAAGTTCTTTGGATTTTTCAGCTAAATATGCAAGTGAATCAAGTAAGTTGTCAAAAAGAAAAGAGATGCTAGCCATTCTTGCTGTCTCAGTCTCTTCAGTATGGATTGTGATTGGTGTCTTCCTATTTTGTAGAAAGAGAAGAAAGAGAAGGTAAGAAGCAAAACTAAATAAATTACATTAATCGAGCTACTTTTCCTAATAATAGTAATGTTTATTTAGTGTAAATATTGCTTGAAAGGATTTGTTTTCTTTATGTTAAAAGGGCAGTGAAGGACAAATCGAGCAAAAGAATATTTCGTATCTGATAATTTAGATCAAAACAAAAATACACTGATGGCAGATGAGTTGAGGGAAACTAGTAATCAGGTGGACTTGGCAGTTTATGATCTCATCACCATATCAGCTGCGACCAATAATTTCTCTCTGGCTAACAAAATTGGACAAGGAGGCTTTGGTATTGTTTACAAGGTAAAGACTCCTTAGCATATATCAAGTTGGATGATTTCCCTTTGTAAGAATCTGAATATAGTTTTTCGATTGTAACTTCCTATTAGAAAATTAATCATAATTCATCTTTGCATTATGATTCCAGGGTCAGCTACCTGATCGACAACTAGTCGCTGTGAAAAGATTATCCAAAAACTCGAGGCAAGGAATGGAAGAATTTATCAATGAAGTGAAATTGATTGCGAAGCTTCAACACAGAAATCTTGTAAAGCTTCTAGGATGTTGCATTGAGGGAGGGGAACCTATGCTAATTTATGAATACTTAATCAACAAAAGCTTGGACTCTTCTCTTTTTGGTGAGACTATTTAATATGTTGTCTTCATACTATGATAGTTAGCCTACATTCTAACTGAAATCTTCATTTTGATGTCAAGTTAGAAGTGGGCCCTTAGATTGGAGAAAGCGCTTTGACATAATTGTTGGAATTGCTCGTGGAATCTTATATCTCCACCATGATTCAAGGTTGAGAATTATACACAGAGATTTGAAGACTAGCAATGTCCTATTAGATGCTGAGATGAACCCAAAAATTTCAGATTTTGGAATGGCTAGAATATTTGAAGATGACCAAATGCAAGACAAGACAAAAAGAGTTGTAGGCACATAGTAAGTACAATTTCACCTAATTAACAAAAAAAAAACATATATTAGTTTGATGGTTATGCCATTTATAGACTAACCATCTTTCACATTAATCAATGCAGCGGTTATATGTCTCCAGAATATGCAGTGTTTGGAAAAATCTCGATTAAATCCGATGTCTTTAGCTTTGGAGTCATAGTGTTGGAGATTATAAGTGGCAAGAAGAACAATGACTTTGATCAACATCCTGCATTAAGCTTGATAGGATATGTTAGTTATATAAATTTCCAAATCCCTTTAAGGTAAAGATACTTGAAATAAAATTTCATACGTTGTTATTGGTAAAATTTTGTCAGGTATGGGAATTGTGGAAAAAAGATAGAGCTCTGGAGGTAATTGATCCAGCAGTGGAGAAGTCATTCCTACCTCATGAGGCGTTGAGATGCATTCAGATTGCACTCTTGTGTGTACAAGAAGATGTAATGGACAGACCAACTATGTTAGATGTGGTTTTTCTACTGAACAACAACATGCCTCTTCCGTATCCAAGGCAACCTGGATTCATTTTCCATAGAACTTACAATCCTAACCCACTTGCACGAGAGGAAGTACCAAATTCTGTAAATACCATCACAATTTCCACCACATTAGCTCGCTAAAGATCTCAACGGTCATGGGTCATCCTTAAGTGGAACCCATTTTAATTAAAAAAAGATTTGGTTGTATGAATTTTTATGTGGAGAATTGTAATTAGGGATGGTTTTAGATCAAGCTAGTAGGCCTAGGCCTAACCGGGCTTAGGATCATGGCTTGAGTTTGAGCCCAAATAGGATGGGTATTCTAATAATTATATAACTAAATTGTTGTTAACAAAACAACATTGTTGAAATTAGAAAAAGTCAAGTTTGCACCTGATATTCTTTTGAATTTGATTTCTACCAGTATTCTAGGGGATGATTATTTCTGTATTTTTGGTGATTGTCAGTGTAAGATCACTAATGATTCTTTGGTTATGGCACATGGAAAGTCTTCAAGTTTATACAAGACTAAAACTTCATTTTCTATTGATATTCATAATACAGTTGAGAGTGATAACATTTCATAGTTATAGCACAGAAGACTTGGCCACATCGATGAGAAGGGACTTGATTCTTTAACCAAAAAGAACCTATTTTCTAATTTGAAAGGTGTAAGATTGCAAAATTATGCTCACTATTTGGCTGGTAAATAGAAAAAGGTTTTCTTTAAGATCAATCCTCCTTTCACAAAAACATAATTGCTTAAATTGGTGCATTAAGATATTTTTGGTCCAGTCATTATAAGAAAATTGTTGTTTAATGACGGACGTTACCGACAAAAAATTCCATCATTAATTCAAGTTAGCGAAAGAATTTACCGACGAAAAAAGGCGTCGTAGAAATAATCGTAGGTAATAATTTTCAACGAACAACAGGATATTAGTCGGTAAATTTACCGACGAGCATGATTGTTCTGTTGGTAGATTTGGCAACGACATCTTCTAATCCATCGGTAAGTTTGTTACAACATTATCAATGGTTATATTTGTTCTGTCAGCGAGTGTACCAACGGTTATTCTGCAGCAAATCTTGTCGGTAAATTTAACGAAGAAATAGGTTATTCTGTCTGTGATTACAGACAGTTTGTTGTGTTCCGTCAGTAAATAGAATTGATTTTGCCGACGAAACAACTAATGTTCGTCAGTAAAGTAACAAATTTTTTTAAAATATACTGTCAATAAATTTTGTTTGATGATCTTATGGTTGATGCATAATTTAAACAGTTATGAATTATCTATGCATAATAATTTGATTTGTTTAAAGATAAAGTTGATTGATGATGTAAAGTTAAAATTATCATACTTGATAATAAAAACATTAAATTGTACATAATAAGTATTTGTAATTCACATGAAATAACTACAAGTACACTATTGACTTGGTGATTGCTGATGCTCTGATTGGTACGATAAGGTGCTACTCCTCCCCTTCCACCTCATTACGGAGCTGAGCTATGTACTCCATCAATGTCTGCATTGTGCTCCGAAGCTCTTGGACTTTATTGGTTGTGGACCGCCTACTAGATGCTACTGTACTAGACGTGGAGGATTGCGAATAAAATGTATTCGCAAATGAACCTAAGCTGAATATCCTTCCAAGACGATCCCTACCACCCATTACATGAAGATAGATTTGAGTCTCATCAACATCTTCAGACTATTGAGACTGTCATTGAATACGTTCTTGTATTTTGTCCTATCAGAAGGCAATGTTTATATTAGTACGTGATAATTATTAAGCATTAATATTAAACCATAAATTTCACATACATTTAGTTCTCTACATCGAGTGTTGATGAATGTCACATCATCATACTTCTTAGTGTAAGTGTGCAAAAAGAGTTGAAGGGGTGTAAGCCTCATGCCCATAGCCTTTTCCTGTATAAGAATAACATTATCATTCTCTATAATACACATATTTTCATTCCAAAATTCTCACATCAAATTCAATTGAAATACAACAAAGTAAAGAAATCATACTATAAATGTAAAGTGTAAATACTTACAAGTCTTTCTGCATGCTCATGGTAGGTAATAGATCCTCCCGTGTGTACGGCAAGACTCTCTCCCCCGATCCTCTACTACATCTATTGGTAAAATTACGTTCTGAAATGAACATTGCCTCAGGTGATGTCCAATACTACTGCCAACGAATCTATATTTGTTCAGAAATATAAGGTGGTCGTACACCGACCTTGTGTATTGCACTAGCAAAGTCTGAATAACGTGTACGTGCTTTTCTCTCCCACACTTTATAAATGACTACGTCAAATTCATAATCCCGAAAAAATCTTTCTGAAATAAAAGGAAAAACATTTGATAAATACTTATAATATAATAATATTTATCTAATTAATGTATAAAAATTAATTAAAAAATAAAATAAAAATGTTTGTTGTACCTCGAACTCTTGATAGTAAAATTCCTTTGTGGCCTAAGAGATATTCTTCCATACATAACCCTCAAGATCAATCTTCTCCTTGAATTTGGATGTCATGTTTCTTGAGCACAGTCCAGACAGAATCAACCTAATATAAAAACAAATAATTTTATACCATTTTTAAAATTTAAACCTATAACTTAATTATAAACATATAGTATTTTATGTATTTTCAGTTACAGATTATTGACAATTGTGATATAAGTTCTTCCATCAGGTCCCTTAACTCCAGGCTGGCGGCCTCCTCCTTTATCCTCATTATTTACCCCTGATATCTCTGTCGGTATAGGGGTAGTGAATGATGTAGGGGTGGTAGATAGTGTAGCAGTAGGTACCGAAGGTGATGCCTTATCTGCAAGTGCAGTAGTTGGAGGGGGAGGAGGTGATACAGTTCTAGCTACTACTTCATGAGATGCTTCACCTATACAGTAAGTAACTTCAAATCATGGTCTGAACCTTGGTTGCATTATATTCTTTTTTCTCTTTGGTAGCATATTTCAAACATGCTAGTATCTTAGAAAGTGGCTTGTATTGTATCTACCTATATGCCAGTATCTTACATAGTGGCTCGTATTATATCTACCTACATATAGACACAAGCCATTAATCTTACTAATTCTTTATGTACACTGATATAGGATCCAACACATAATATTATTTTTATATTCTAACTTGTGTATTCATCTTTGATTTCTAAAGAATACACCGGTTTTCTTCCCAAAACTTTAAGATTGCATACTGGTGTATATAATTTAAAGACAACAATCTCCACCTTGATGAATAGACTTTATATAGGCTGGGTTTTATTTATCTATAATACCTTAAGATATTAATCAAGTTTCAGTAATGCTTAAACTTCTTTATGGTAACCAAATTTATCAACATATTAGTGATTTTCTGATAAGATAATGTAACCATACACTATAACATTGATTCTCAAGAAATAGGGTCTTCTACAAGAGTAATGACACACCCAGTGGTAGACCTTGCATTATCCAAATCTTCGATATAGTTTGGATCCCCATATCCTATAACTGAAGGATCACCTTATTAACTGCTAAACACATTCTTATGGTTTGACATACCTCTGAATATCCATTTGGTTACTTATAATGTTATCTTTTTAAGTTTCAACACATGCTTACTAACATGATTAACAACATGAGCCAAATTGGGCAGATTACAAACTGTTGCATATATTAAACGTTTAACAACACTAGTATATGGTACCTTAGACAAATCAACCTCTTCATCTATTTTTAAGCACTGTTCTAGGGAAAGCCTAAAGTGATTTTCTAACAGAGTACTCTCTAACTTAACCTTGCACATTCCAAATATATCAAATGCCTTCCTAATGTAGTTTTTTTTAGATAACCAAAGTTTTATAAATTCTTATCCCCTAGAATATCCATCCCTAGTGCTTTCTAGGCAGTACTAAAATCCTTCATCTCAAATTCCTTTCCTAATAAGGTCTTTAACTTATTCACATCATGTATACTCTTTGCATCAATTATCATATCATCTACATATATTAGCAAAAAAATAAACAATCCATCATTAAGGCTCTTAATGTAAACACAACATTCATATTCATATCTCCTATAGTCAATTCAGATCATCTATTAGTCAAACCTTTTATACACTTTTTTTGAGACATATAAAATGAATTCTTAAATTTACATATCTATTACTCCTCTTTAGATCTATCTACTCCAAATGTATATCTAAATTAGTTACTAACGCCATCAAAATCTTGATTAAAGTATGTCTAACTATCAAGAAAATATTTCATCATAATCAATCCTGTTCTGTTTTGCATACTCATTTGCTACTAGTTAAGCCTTAGACTTTTCTCCATGTTTCTACTATTGTTGGCTTCTTCTGATATACATACTTGTATGCAAATATGTTTTGTACACTTTAACCCTACACTTTATGTAAAGAAATGAAATCATTTTTCAAAGAACAAACATTTCATCACACACCTTACATGCATCAGAAATTCATCCCAACATCACAACCAAAATCACGTCTTGCCCCTCTATCATTAACATTTATACCTTAAAATTGTTTTCCAATCACATAATACATAAATAAACAAAAGTAATGAAATACCCAAATTAAATTTCATTCAATATATAAAAAAACACATGAAAGTGGCTACAAAAATACCTTCATGGAAGCACACGATGACAGTGGCCAGAGACATGACAAAGAAACAGACGAAGAGGAGAGACAGAGAGAAGAAAATCATAGATGTTGGTGGGAGAGAAGAAAATCGTAGAAGAAAGACACGGGGGGAGAGCTTC
>JANQBM010000001.1:4094204-4106292 GCA_025594535.1 Erythroxylum domingense | reverse complement strand
ACGTAACGCTCCGTTATCTTAGGATATGTGTCGGAATGACCTACGGGGGTCCCGGTACGTACCCTAGGATAAATGGGATGTTACATTTGGTGCCTTTAAGTAGTTTCAAGCTTCTATTGAAAGATACAGAAAGAAGTTAAAATGTATTTCTACTGATAATGATGGTGAGTAATATGGACCGTTTTATAAGTATTATAGACAATAGGGTATTAGATATAGAATTCATATACCAAAAATACTCAATTGAATAACCTAACAAAGAGCATGAATATGACATTAGTGTGGTTGTAAAACATTTACACATATGCCAAAAATGAGATGTCCAAACCAAATATCAAGGCAATGTATCTTCATTGGTGATGACCATGATAAGTTTGGTTACATGTCATATGATCCAGTTAAAAAAAACTTAATTGAAATTATGACATTTTCTTGGAGGATCATAATATTAAAGATATTAATAAGGCATAGAAATCAAAGTCTCAAGATTCTGATAGATTAATTAATCTTGATCTAGCTATAGAGACACATTTATAAAATATAACTGAGTTTGGCAACCAGAAATATTTGTAGAATCATATTCATGATGATCGAGTTAAAGGTGTTGATGGTGATGTTGCTAATGATGTAGATGTTTATGTTCCTAAGGTTATTATTGAACATATAGTTCCATTTATGAGGTTTCCTAGAGAGAGAATTCATTCCACTAGTTATTAATTTGATGCAATTCCTCCTCGATGGTGGGGGAGAACTTGAGAGCTCCAAAGAGACTATAGAGAGTGATCATAAGAATGAGTGGGTTGCATTTGTGAAATATGATTTGATCTTTATACGGTAACCAAACTTTTGAGCTATTTAACTTGCCTAAAGGCATAAAAACTTTATAGAATTAATGAGTTTATTAGGTGAAGAATGAAGAGAATTCTTCTCATCCATAATATGAAGCTAGGTTAGTTGTCAAATGCTTTTGATATAAAAAGGGAATTAACTTTGAAGAGATTTTCTCGCTTGTTATTAAGATGTCTCCCATTAGAGTTATTTTTGTTTTAACAATTAGTCTTGATTTGGAGGTTAAACAGTTGGATATGAAAACCACTTTTCTCCATGGTGATTTGGAGGAGGAGAATTTATATGAAGCTATTATAAGGTTTTGTGGTGAAAGGTAAAGAGAACTATGTTTGTAAGCTAAATAATAACTTATACATTTTGAAACATTCCTTAAGACAAATGGTACAAGAAGTTTGAATCAGTTATGATCCAATAAGGATACAATAAGAATATTTTTATCATTACATATTTGTCCAAAAATTTTCTAACAATGACTTCATCATTTTATTGCTATATGTTAATGACATGTTGATTATTGGTCATAATGCTCTATAATTAGGAGGTTGAAAAAAGAGCTTAGTAAGTATTTTGTAATGAAGGATTTAGGAGAAGAAAGATAAATTCTTAGCATGCAAATTATCCGCGACAAAGAAGCAAAGAAATTATGGTTGTTTCAGGAAAGGTACATTGAGAATATATTTCACCGGTTTCACATGAATAAAGCTAAAGTGATAAGCACATCTATTTTTACTCGCTTTAAGCTCACTAAACATTCTACTTAATGAAAAAGAGAAAGAAGACATATAGAATATTCCTTATACATCTATAGTAGGAGGTTTGATGAATGCAATAGTTTGCATAAGGCTTGATATTACTCATGCAATCAATACAATTAGTTATTTTCTGTCTAATCCAAATAAAGAGCATCGAAATGTTATAAAGTGTACTATGAGATATCTTCGAGGCAATTCCAATTTGAAACTTTGTTTTGCAATAGGAATTCCTATTCTTTCTAGGTACACAGATTTAGATATAGTGATGTAACATGTCGTAACACTACTCAAAATAAACTAAACCTATAACTGTAATAGTGGTGAGTATAGGTCGATCCCACAAAGAGTGTGTATAAAGCATTTGAAATGAAAAAAATTAGTGTTTAGGTTTAAAAAAGGGTTTTGGTTGATTTTCTAATAAGAAAATAAAATAAAACTAAGCTATCGAAAACAAATTAAAGAAAACATGCAGTGATGAATTTGTTAGGAGCCCAGTTCTTCGATTCGATCTTAGCTTACACCCAATTAAGCATATTTCATTGAATTGTTGTTCTTATACCCCTCCTAGAAACTATTAATCGTAGATTAACAACGAGCTCTATTAACCCTGGTTTTCCCTTAAGTCATGTTTAATTAAGAGACGCTCGTTAATTAAACCTAGACACCGAATAACCTAAAATATGATCTCTAGATTTAATTAGACAGTCGTATTACAAATTAGGACAACAGATTAATCAAGGCAACATCCACACAAGTTCGGGTTATTTAACCTAGGTTATATTATCCCTAATGATTAAAAACCATTAGTCGCCAAAAACAAATCTCAACACAACAATTACAGATTATATTAAAATTCTAGCAATGGGTTCTTACATAAAAATAATCAAATAGAGCATTCAATCATTCTCACATAACACCCAAACATTAAACATAGGATAACACAATCAATCCTTAAGAGAAAGAAAAACAAACAATGAGAGAGATGCTTAACTAGGGGGTTGACGTCGATATCACCTCTAAACCGATGTCAGAATGTCTAGCTCTCTATGGGTCTCTAAAGGAAGAGAGGTTCACCCCTCTTCATTCTCCTAAAACCTCTTTTTTGACTCTTCAAACTTCTCCCAGACGAAAACATAAGTTTATGTCATCAAAATGATGATTTTATACAAAAATGCAAGGTTTCAGGGTGAGGTGGCAGCGTCTCACAGCCGTGAGACACCTTGCATGCATGACATGGTGTGTCATGGGTGTGACAAACCTCTCACGACCATGACCTATTTGTCACAGTTGTGAGGTGTATCTTAAGGCCAAGACCACATAATTCTTCAATTCTAATCCTTCTTGTTCTTGCTCCATAAAGACAAATGAGTGTGTATCATTATAAACGACTCAAATATAGTACTTTCAACTCACTTTAGCTCTTTTGCTTCCGAATTGTGGCTAAAATAAAAAATGAACGAAAGTGAGTATCCTAAGCATTCTCATAGCAATAATCACTAAATGTTATGGAATAGTTAAGCACATATCAATTTTCCCCACACCTAACTTTTGACCGTCCTCGGACAAAACATCAAAATTAAGATCATAAACCCAAAATAATTTACTCATTTTTCATATGTTCCAAGAATACATAATTATAAGAAAAGATGAATAACCTTCAAAAATCATAACAAGAATTTAACATTCAACACTTTTAATCATGACTAATTATCATTTATCACCTTGAGAAATTAAGCAATCTAATGGTAGACTTGGACAAAATGTGTTTAACTAAGATATATTCACAGGTACAGTCAATACCATTCATGATCAGATCATTCCACAACTTTGCAAATCATTTCATTTGTCCACCACTAAAGTTCACATGCATAATCATAAATTAAAGCATTTTTCCAGGTTGTAATGTGGGTAATGGTAAGGTGAGATGTAGTCATCAAAGCTAGTGAAACAAAAGTAACACTCAATGCAACATCAATCGCAAAAACTAACATTCATTCAAAATTAGGTACCATCAGTTACAATGAATGCAAAAACTATGTTTCACAACTCAAACTCAATCTCTCTCACCAGAAACCACATCAAGCATATATCACTCACAAAAATTAATCATAAACAAGATTTTGTGACCACAGGGAGTGATTATTGAAAGCAACATCTACCTCATATCCAACATATTCAAGTAACTTATTCAATACAACTTTAGGAAGAAAGACTAATCATAAATAACTTTTCAACATATATGCACTTCCTCCTTGATAATTTTATTTAAACATATTCTTTTCTTTTCTTTTCCTTTTTCTTTTCTTTTATTTTTCTTTTCTCTTTTCTCTTTTTTTCATATAAAAATTGAAAGAAGCTACGTCCACATGGGAACTTCAATGATAAGATATAAATTAACATCCCAACAATTATAACCATCCCATACAATTAGAAACCCCCAAACTTATACTTTTGCTCACCCAGAATCATCAACAATCAATAAATACCCACTAGCTTTATGGCTTAGGTAGGACATTTGGTTAAGTTTAATAGCATGTAATGTGGTTTGTACAAAAAAAAGGCTAATAAAGCTTAAAGGGGGTTAATAATGACGACGGGTAGGGTATTGGATAATGTAGCTTGGAAAAACAAAGAAAGCCTAATCATTTTCATGTTAATGCATGTGATAAAAATGTGGTCTTGAATAAAAAATCAAAGCAAAGTTAGGATTTACATGTCATGAAGGTCACACATAAGCAAAAGACAATAAGACTGATATGAATGTGTAAATATGGTCTTGAATAGAAAATCAAGGCAAAGTCAAGATTTACATGTCATGAAGGTCACACATAAGCAAAAGACAATAAGACTGATATGAATGTGTAAGTCTAATAAGGCTCAAAATATCACTAGCTTGTGTCTACCACTAGTCACTACTTTTTTAAAGATAATGCATACCGACTAATCACAAGAGCAAAAATAATGGTAAAGCTGCCATGAAATTCTCTAGTCAATTCATTTTTCAATCATGACTATATAGTCCTAGGAGCAATAGAAAAAGAGAATTTATTTGTTTGTTTATTTTATTATCTCTGTCATTTTGATTGAAAACTTAAAAACAATAAATAACAAACAACTACAAACACACTTGCATATAAAATAAATGCAAAAATGTAAAGGAAAAGAAATTAACTTCCCTTAGGTTGCCTCCCAAGAAGTGCCTTTATTTAGTGTTGCTAGCTTGACTCCTTATTTTCCTCATCACGTGACAAAGTTATGATCTTAAGGTGTCACACATGCTTCCTCCACTTGATGTTCTTCAGGATAAGGTCTAGGTTGATGATCTCAAGTGTCTTCCCTATCTTCAAACTTCCAATCTTTACTGAGTCCATACACTCTGAAAAGATCTCGAATGACTTTTCACCTTTTTCTTCTTTGTTTAATTTATCTAACTTGCTAGGTAAAGGTAAAGAGTCACTCTTAACAACAATTAGGAACTCAGTATTGATGTATCCCTTTCTGCTTCGAGCTCCTTTTCCACTTTTTCCACACAAGCAATTCTTTGAGTAGTATTCTCAAGATTCTCAAGCTCTTCTTCACTCTGTAAGGCCTCTGCAATAATGTCCCTTGGGTACACCTCAAGTTGAGATAGTTGTGTCTCTCCACTTTGTGATTCTAGGTGGATGATAGCTTCCATCATCTGACCCATCTGCCTTGCCATGTTCTGGAGTCTAAACGTTATATCTTGCTGGACTTGCATCATTTCCTGTTGGAACTACTATTGTACACCCTATTAAATCTACTACATATTCTGTTGAAATTGAATATTGTTAACAGTCATAATATTAAGGAAGTCCTCCGAAGATGTCCCTAAGTTGCAATAAAAAGCTTCTAGTCTATATAGGAACTGTTGTGCATCCTACAAACTATCATGGAAGTAATATTGTTGATTATCCCATCTATAACTAAAGTTTGTATGATCACTCCAAATATGGTTATAAGATTGAGAATATGAGTTATAGAAAAATTACTTCCTTCCATATAATTTTTTTAAACAAATGCAAACAAATGTTAAAAGATCAAGAAATAAATTTAAAAATAGATGATAAACAAATATATACAAAACATCAATTAAAATCAAGAACAAAAAGTAAAACACCACACTCCCTGACAATGGTGCCAAAAATGACGTAGCACATTATAAAACTATTCAAAATAAACTAGACCTACAACTGTAATAGTGGTGAGTCTAGGTCAATTCCACAAAGAAAGTGTGTAAAGCTTTTGAAACAAAAATAATCAATTTTTAGGTTTAAAGGAGGCTTTGGTTCATTTTCTAATAAGAAAATAAAATGAAACTAAGCTAACAAAAACAAATTAAAGAAAACACGCAAAAATGATGAAAGTGATGAATTCGTTAGGAACCCGGTTCTTTGGTTCAATCTCAGTCTACACCTAATTAGACATATTTCATTAAATTGTTGTTCTTATACATCTCCTAACAACTATTAATTGCAATTAACAATAACCTCTGTTAACTCCGATTTTTCTTTAGGTCGTGTTTAATTAAGAGACGCTCGTTAATTAAACCTAGCCATCAAATAACCTAGGATACGATCTCTAGATTTAATTAGACAATTGCATTATAAATTAGGAAAACAAATTAATCTTTGCAACAACCACATAAACTCGAGTCATTTAACCTAGGTTATGTTATCCCTAATGATTAAAAATCATTAGTCACCACAAACAAATCTCAACATAACAATTACAAATTATATTAGAATTATAGCAATTGGATCTTACATAAAAATAATAAAATAAAGCATTTGATCATTCTTACATAACACTCAAACATTAAACATAGGATAACACAATCAATCCTTAAGAGATAGAACAACAAACAATCAGAGAAATGCTTAACTGGGGCATCGACATCGATGACACCTCCGAACTAGTGTCGAAATGTCTAGCTCTTCATACGTCTCTAAAGGATAAGAGGTTTGATCCTCTTCATTCTCTCGAAACTGCTCTTTTGGTTCTTCAAACATAAGTTTCTATGGTCAAAATGATGTTTTTATACAAAAATGTAAGGTTTCAAGATGAGGTGGTAGTGTCTCATGGCCGTGAATGGTAAGTGGTGTCTCACTTGCATGGATGTGACATGGGTTGTCATGTCTATACAACTAGTGTCACGCCCATAACATGGTGTGTCATGGCCATGACTTACCTCTCACTAGCATGACTTATTTGTCATGGTCGAGAGGTGTATCTTAAGGCCATGGCCACATAATTCTTCAATTCTTTTAGCATTTTCTTGTCTTCTCTTGCTCTATTCTTGCTTTTTCTTGCTCTATGAAGACAAGTAAGTACGTTCTTCAAAAAACAACTCATATATAGTGGTTTTGACTCACTTTAGCTGTTTCACTTCTAAATTAGGCATAAAATCAAATATGAACTGAAGTGAGTATCCTAAGCATTCTTATAGTAATAATCACTAAGTGTTAAAGAATAAATTCATAATCAATTAAACACATATCATATAACAGGTGATGCTGATTGAGAAAGTTGACTTCAGGCTATCTAATTACCTTTGCAATGGCATCTGTAACTTGGCAATCTTGGTTACAAAACTTTATTAAATAATCTATTAATCAGGCTAAATTTACGATTGCAATTAAATCTTTCAAAGAGTTATTTTAGATGAAGAAGTTTCTGTAAGAACTCAGTTTTTCTTAAAAAAGGTATGCTTTATTTTGTGATAGTTAAAGTCCTATGCGTCCTAGAAAGAATCCTACTTTCTATGGTAGATCTAAACATTTTGAAGTGAGATATCATTGGATACATGATGTTCAAGAATCTAAGTTGCTTGAGCTTGAAAAGATGCATACAGATGATAATGGTTAAGATATGATGACGAAGTTTTTACCATGAAGAAAGTTTGATGCTTATCGTTTAATTACCATTTGGTAGACGCCTCCACTTAAGTCAAAGAGGGATTTTGTTTTGGCTCATGCTTAAACAGAGCCACTATAATTAAAAGAAGTTCAAGTTGTATGCAATCTATATGAAAGTTGTAACCTTTATGAAGATGTTTTTTGACTCTTCATATTCTTTTATGTACGGTGAATGATGTGACCATCCATATTCCTCACTTTCTCTCCTCTTAGAGTCGTATATAGGGTTTGAAAAACTATTTTCTTCTTCTCACTTATCCTAAACTTGTAGCTAGTGCGGTTAGTGAGTGTGGGTGTATTCATTTCCCTTGCACACAAGTTTTATGCTTGGTGTATGCCTATCTTGTATGGATAGTATGGTCTCTTAATTTTGTTATATTTTTGGTTTTGTTGTGGATGTTCTCTTCATTTTTATAAGTGCTTATAACCATTTTCTCCCTTGGTGTGAGAAAGGATATTCTACGGAAGCTATTAAATTTGATAGTGCTAGAGAGGAATTGTAATGGTACTAAAGAAGAATTATCATGGTATTTGGAAGGAACTATCATGGTATAGAAAGGAGTCTTTATAGTATATCTAGAGCTTTGGATCAATTGGTAAGGTTACTCATTTGTGACTAAAAGGTCATGAGTTCAAGTCATAGAAACAACCTCTTTGTAAAATGATAAGAAAAGGCTACGTACAATTGATATCCCTCCTCTGGCCATTTCAAAGTGGGGAGCCTTGTGCATTGGGGTTGTTATTATTTTTGTTGTTGTTAAATTTTGATATATACATTGTTGATTACCACTCTTATTAGTGATTATTTATTGTTATGATCTCTTGAATTATTGGGAACTTATTTTGATATGTTCATTAATTTTATAGTGAATTATTTTTTGGAATAGGTCCTGCGATTTACTTCTCACAATGAGAAGATTTTCCATGTTAAAAATTTGTAGTTCTCTTGTGTAATTTATTTTGAGCATATTTATTTGCTCCTTATAGTTTCAATCAAGGTAGAAAAGGTTTTATTTTTCACACCACATATTTTCCTTTCCCAATAGTTAAAGAAATAAATTGAGTGTAACATACGATTAACTATTCAACTTTGTAGTGATTTTCTTAAATCAACATTCAAATCAAGTCCGCAAACCTTAAGAGTAAGGGTAAGTTTAAATAGGATCAAGCAAATTTAAGGTGCAATCCGAATGTTTGAAAATAAAGAAAACTTACTAATAATGTTTTATATATTAATCTGAATAGTAATTATCTTAGCCTATAAAATCTCGTATTTGTGAGACATTTTAGTACTAATATGTTTAGTATAAAAAAGATATTTACTTAAAATGATTCCTTTAGTTAAGAATTTACTTTAAACGTGTGTAAGGATAAGAGAGTTTCTTTTTTCATGATATGCTTTACAATTCATAATATGAGAACTATAAGTCTTTATACGATGTTAACGTTGTGCTTTTGACAATAAACAATTGCTTGAAACTAGATTCATGCCTAGTAAAGATCTTTCTTTCTTTGTGTTGTAACACGAATAAGCCCCAACCATCTAAATTGACCTACTAGGAGGCGTGTTCATTCATATCATTTTTTACTCCAATAACTGATTTCATGCTTATTACAATTGGCTCTGCAATTAGGATGAGTATGATGTGGAAGTTGATTTTGTAAGACATTTTTGCCCCTAAGGGCAATTTTGTCAATTTCCCATACAGTGGATAGTTATTAATTGTAATTTGGTTTTTAAATAAATTATCAGTTAAGTTACGTAATTTGATCTAGATAAAGATAATAAAGTGGCTCAATAAATGATCTAAATCAATGGATTAAAGTCTGGGTGAAAAATGGATCCCTTTTAGTGTGGATCTGGTCCATATCGGCCTTGTGATAGGGAAGCCTGATATGGAAACTATATAAATAGGTTAAAGTCTCTTACAGTTGCTCAAATCAATCGTAAACATAAGGAATCTCTGATCTGTTAAGAGAGCTTACGTATTGAGAAAACTATAGAAAGACTTAAACCACGTGCCGGTGAATACTTTTCGTAAAGGTCCTCGGAGATTAGAGCTCGTTTGGTGCCCAAAATTGACTTTGGAATTAGAAATGGAATCGAAATCAGGTATTCTGCACTCCTTTATTTTTTAATCCTTCCATAACTGATCTTGGATATGTTTAAGGTTTGTTCTATGTATTACATGTGGTATCAGAGCGATTATGTGATCAGATTGCCAGAAACGAAGGTTTTCGATTTTTCACTCATATGGTTTTTCTCTGGTTTTGATTGCTTTTTTGTCTTTTTACGTATATAATTACTTATAAGTGGTATACATAAGGTTAGCTATAAAAAACAGGTCAAAATGGGACAAACAGAGTGAAAAATGGAATTTCAGGATGTCGAAAATCGTCTCCGGCGTCAAAAGTGGGAGCAGCATTGGGGGCGTGCATCGCATGCGTTCGACGTCGCTACAGTAACCGTGGGTAGCGGTATACGGCTGGCGCATGTAACGCACGTTCCAACAGCACGCTGACAAGTCTTTCCAGCGAGAGATAGACGCCTATCGCGCATGCGCCGCATGCACGACCCGCAGCCCACGTTTCCACTAGTATGGGTATGCAGGAGCATATGACGCACGTGCCCATCCGGACTGCACACGTGACGTGCACATGCGCCAACGCCCACATGCACTAACATGGCTCGACTGACGTCATGCTGGCGTCAACCGTATGGACTTCTGCTACAGTAAAAAAAATACAAAATTTTAGATTTCCCGTAAGGGTGCCCCAAGGTGTTTTGGGTCAATTTTCAGGTCCGAAAAATTCATAAAGTGATTTTTTCTATTTTCTAGATTTATTACATAATTAATAAATTAAAGTTTAACTCTAGAAAACATAATTAAGGTGTTCCGAATCCGATTTCAAGTGAATTTTATTCTACGAACATCACATGAGGGAGACACTTTAAGTTTTTATATCTCGAGTCTCATATTTAGGGTTCAGGATTGCATAATAATTATTCGAAAAAGGAATTAAGACATTTTGAAGCCATTTTTTAGTGAATTTTCATTCAACGAACTTACTATAAGAGAGATACATTAGGTTCTTGTGTCTCAAACGGTCGGTTCCGTATCAAGTAATGCACAATAGTCACTCTATTGAGATTTTTCTTTTACAAAATTATCAAATGAAGTTTTCAGAGAATGCCTTCAACATCAGTGTGTGACAATGAGGTTGTGCATTCAGGATAACATAAAGTTACATCCCTTGTATTAATGGACTTTCTGGGATATTAATGAGAATATAGTCATCAAAGTGGCCTTTCAAGTTAGTATTTTGGATTGTTCTATTTGCATATTGAAGGATGTCTCTAGCTTTATATTTGGTTATTCTGCCCAAAGGTGTTGGCCTTATATAACATTTTGAGATGATCATAAAGGCATTAGGTGGAGGAAAGTTGTTACTTGAACGATCTATTCACCCAAAGGTGGTAGTGTCATGAGAGTTGATGGTTTGTACTCTGATCGCTTTTTATGTGGAAGTCTAATTGCATATATTATGTATTCAACCCAAAGGTGTTTCATAATATGTGTGATCGGATTTTCAGGAAAGATAATGTTTAGTGGCTTTCAGTATCGCTGTTATCCGACATATGTGCGAATTTAATTAAAGTTACTATAGATTCACCTTTTCTATTAATAAAATTAGTGCCACTATTGAAACCCTGACCGGTTTCAATACAAAGAAATGGACAGAGGATGTATTGAATGCTATGGAAATAAATGAGGTTAATATGGCCATTCAAATACATAGGCCATCTCCATCTACATCTATGAGCTCAAAAGCTCATAAAGCAGCCCATGAAGCCCAGGATCAGTCTGACAGATTATATCTAATGACCATTAAGAGATCTGTACCTAACCATCTACTTAGTGAACTTCCGGACACAGACATAGCACAGTAATTTCTTGAAAATGTCTCCTAGAAGTACGCAGTCTCATATAGTGTTGAGACAAGTGCCTTAAATAAATAATTATTCTCCATGAGGTATACTGTAGAAGGGTTAGTAACGGGTACATATCAAGAATGATGTCTTCACAGTAGACTGAAGATGTTGCACATTTCTCTTCCTGATGTGTTTATTATTCACCAGACTCTGAATACACTCTCTTTAGAGTTAAGTAATCTGATGATGACATATTATTCACGGGATAAGGAATGGGACTTTAATGCCTTGATTGCCTATTGCGTTGCTAAGGATGAGAAACTCAAACTTATTACTCCTACAGCCCTCGAAGTAACTAAATGGAAGGAAAAGATGAAGCACACTAAGATGAAAGGTAGAAAATTTGCTGATGCTAGTCAATCTAGTGCTGGTGAAGGTCTTAGGGACATAAAGAACCCAGCAATATGAGGCCTAAAAGGAAAGACTGTGACTATCAGATAACTCCTTAGCTTATCAATTTATGAATCTGATTTGTGATAGTCATATTAAGTACTTGGTGACTATATAGTGGAGTATCTGATCAACGTGCTTTCACAATACATGGGTTCGTATACAAG
>JANQBM010000001.1:4074391-4094104 GCA_025594535.1 Erythroxylum domingense | reverse complement strand
ATATATACTAACATTATGCATGAGCAAGAAAATGCATTTCCTTAATCTCTTTTTGAGCTCATATGTACTGAAATTTCAGGTCCTAACCCTTAATATAGGGACGGGATGTTACAATAACTATGTTCATAAGTTGAATAAAAGCTTATATGGTTTGAAACAAGCTCTAAGATAATGGTATAAGAAGTTTAAGTCAATTATGATCTAGTAAGGTTACAAGAAGACTACTTCTAATCATTATGTATTTTTTAAAAAATTTTCTTACAATAACTTCTTTATTTTGCAACTTTATGTTAATGATATGTTGATTATTGGTTGTAATGCTTCTAGAATTAATAGGTTGAAAAAAGAGCTCAACAACTCTTTTACAATAATTGACTTAGGACCAATAAGACAAATTCTTGATATACAAATTATTTATGGTTTTCTCAAGAAATACAAATTATTTGTGGTTTTCTTAAGAAAGGCACATTGAGAATTTACTTCAATGGTTTTGCATGAATAAAGCTAAAGGGGTAAGCACACCTCTTACTACTCACTTTAGTTTTAACACTAGATAGTCTCCATCTAGTGAGAAAAAGAAAGAAGTGATGTAAAATATTTTTAATACATCCATAACAGGAATTCCTATTCTCTTTAGGTATGCTAATTCAGACATGACAGGTGATGTTAACTCAAGAAAGTGGAATTTCTATTATTTTATTACCATTATAAAGGAAGATGTGGCTTGGCAATCTAAGTTGCATAAATGCATTGCATTGTTTGATGTCGAAGCTAAATTTATCGTTGCAACTAAAGCTTGCAAAGTGTTTCTTTGAAGGAAGTAGTTTTTTTCAATAACTTGGTTCTATTAAGAAAATATAGGTATTGTTTTGTGATAGTCATAATTTTATACATCTTTGCAAGAATCTCACTTTTCATGGTATATCTAAACATATTGATGTGAGATATCATTAGATACATGATGTTCTGGACACTAAGTTGCTTAAACTTGAAAAAATGCATATAGATGATAATGGTTCAAATATGATGATGAAGTCTTTACTAAAAGGAAAGTGTGATACTCATCAATAAATTTTCAGTTTGGTAGAGGACTTTACTTAAGTTAGAGGGGAAGTTTATTATAGGTCCTCCTCAAATGGAGACTACTTTAATTAAAAGAAGATTAGGTTGTGAATATGTTTTATGTGGAGAATTGCAACTTGTATAAAGAAATTTAGACTATTTTCACTTGATTATCTATATTTCCATTGTGTGTGTTTAAAGTAGAACTTTTATATAAATGTATCACCATGCTATTAAGTATTTTGATTTAATTTATTTTATTTTTAAGAGATGAAATACATAATAATCATACATCTATAATGCATTATATGTCCCATAATAGTTCTCATTCTTCTACTCTTTCCTAAGGGTCGATAGCTATTCAAGCTATTACCTTTAAACTAAAGAAGAGTTTTACCCAATGCCTTATTTTCAACCTATTTAATCTTCATTCAACATTAAAAACATATTGATTTTCCCCAATAACCGAATGATTTTGTCTATAAATACTACATATTTGATTCCATTCATACATACATTTTCTTCTCTATAAGTTCTAGTCTTATATGCGAAGTGATGAGTTGGTTATTAATTCTATCTTTGTTAGTTTGTTTTATATTTATTAGTTCATAGTATAGGTCATTCCTTTATTTTTTAATACTGACCCTAAAAAATCTAACAAGTTACAAATTAAGCATAACAATTATGTCAAATTCTTAATGATTTTATATATATTTTAGTTTATTTAACCTTATAAAATTAATACTATAATTAAGGCCTTTTGTTTTGATTGAATAAAAATGGAAGAAAAAATTATTGTCTTTTATATATTTTTTGGTAAATGGTGAGTGGTGCACCTTCTTTCTTTTTGGGAAAAAAAAAACTATCTTCTCACTGAGCTAATACCTGTAGTTGGGGTAGTTAGTGAATGTGGCATATTCACCTTTTCTCATAGTTGATTTTACGCCTGATGCGTGATTATTTTATATGGCTAGTGTGACCAATTTATCTCATTTTATTTCTAAAATTTGACCCAAAAAAGGTTATGATCTCTTAAGAGAACCTCCTGTAGCCTCATGTTTATCCACTAGTGCTTAATTAATGACAGGGTAAGGTGGTTTATTATCCTAAATAAGACTAATAAGTGAGTTTTCCCACTATACTGCAACATCTACTAGAATGTTTACATTAAGACCAACAATGATTTTTCCATCGAGTAAGGCTGTTATAGGACAATAATGTATATTTATTAAATAAGCATTATCATTGAACACTTTTTTTCTGCGTTTTCTTGATAGGAGTTGTATCCTTTAGAGACTGCAATGGTGTAGTCTGCTTTAAAGTTTGATCAGAAAGGGAAGGTTCTTGGGGTACAAGGGTTCAACAGAGTTTGCTTCATCAGGTAGAGCACCTAAAGAGGAAAATTGTTAGGCTCTAAGATGGTATTGTCAGATATGGACAGTAGGATGAAAAGGAAATTTTTTAGCAAGTTACCAAAGGAAGTAAAAAAGGCATAAGAAGTGAGCAAATATAGGAATCAGTTTACTATATTAGAAAGAAGATAACGAAGGCTCAGATGTGAAGTATGAGACTCACAAAGGACAAGGATAAAGTTGAGATTTTGGCTAAAAGATGAAAATAAAGCAAAAAGGTTTTTGAGAAGTGAAAGATGAAGCTACAGTGTAAGTAGAATAACATAGAAGAAGATGGGGCCAAATTAGTCAAGCTAGTATAGAATTAAATGAAGGTAGCAAGCAGGCATAACAAACTAGAAATATACATGAACAACTAGAAACTAGAGAGAAGAAACAACTTCTCTTTCAAGAATGAGATCTAGGCTTTTTTAAATGATTATTTCAATAAACACTTACAGGATAATGGTTCTTAAGGTAAATTGTTAGAGTAAGATCAAGTTTGAACAATTTCAAATCTCTTGATAATACATTTGATTGGAACTAGTTTCTTTGTTGATATAATTGTTATATAGTTAAAAGGTTTTGAGATGTTGAAAGATTCACTTTTGTGATAGATTCGAGGTGTTTGTTTTAAAGATGATTGCAGATTTATCATGTCTACAAGAAGGTTAACGATAATGTATTTTAACTTTTTAGTAGGAGTGTCTAAAGAAATAATGTTAATAGTAAGATTAATTAATGTTTTCAACTGTTAAAGGTATAATATTCCAAGTACAACTCTTATTGATATAAAAAAGTAATAACTTAATAATGAGAATTAGGTCTATAAAGATAAATATGGAAATTGTTTACCCATTCTAGTCTAAGTATATAGATCATGTACTAAAGTTATTTAGTACTAGATACTTATGAATTATTAAATATATTTGATACTTATGAAGTATCAAGTATATCCATTAATCTATATAAGTCAATATTCAAGTTCAAGGTAAAACGAATATTAACTTTGTTTGACAAAAGTAAGTTCTAGTTAAGGTAAATTTTATTTGGAACAATATTATTTTGGGATTAGAAAGGTTTTAATGTAGCATTAATTGCTAATTAAACCATAATATATTTTTATTTAGTGGAAATGATTATTTGTATCAATAAGTTCTTTAATGAACTTTATATAGTTCTTTACATTATTGAAACAGTAATATAATATAGAACATTAGAGACATTGTACATAAGAAAGGAGATAATGTCTCATTAAAGTTCTAAGAATGTAGTTAGGTTGTTTCTATTAATTATAATGATAATTGAGATGAGGGTTGTAAGATTTAAGTAAGTATTCAATATAAAGAATCTTATAGAATTCTCTCACTAAACCACTATCTTGACTATAGCATGATTTCCATATAGAGACATGGAATAAGATATTTAAGAAATTGGTTTGATGCAAATGGGAGATTGTTGTTTTATTCCTTATAGCCAATTGGTTGGTTGTATAATTTATGACATAACAAATTAAAGGCACTATTGTTAATTATATTTGATTTTTTAATATTAAACATAAAATCCTTAGAATAATTATGATGAGACTAAAATTATGATGAGATCATAATTATGATATTCAATTTATATTATGTATTATTCCTAAATTGTTCCTAGTTATAGTTTCAACAAGATGTGGATATCGATAGAATTGTAAAACTATCACACTTTATGTTTCTTTCTTATGAAGAATAGAGATACTTAAACAAAAGTGTGGGTGCTTATTAGAGAATAAGTTCATTGAATTAACTATATTATAATGGATTCCAAATGGAATATAACTTTTGTGTTTATGGATTTTCTCATTATAATGGTTGTATAATTAATCCTCAGACTTGAGATTACCAAAGTATCTCATATGAGAATTATTATGTTTTGATGCTACTTATGACAAGTTCTATTTAGGGTGGCTGAGTCGGTAGTACTTAGATATTAACCATGTGGAGATAGTTGAGTAAGTCAATAAAGGATTCTTCACTCAAAAGTAATTACGAAGAACGTTTTATTGTTCTTGATTAATAGTGATTCAAGGAAATCTCTATATAGAGTGAAATAACATTTTAAAAGGTTGTTCTAAAATATCAATTATAAATCAATTTCTAATTAACAAGAAAGAATATGATTGAGGGTCTTCACTTTATTTGGTTTTTGTTATGGCAACATACAAGTGCAATTCAAGAATGCCCTACTCTTACACCCATAGAAACCATCTGAGTGCACCCTAGACCTTTCCATACCCTACATATTTTCCCGCTTCTTAACCTTCCACTTTTAGTAACTGTCTTCTCCCTTCCAACAATGCAGAACCTATTGAACACATCTCTCATTCCAACTCAAGAACCTTACAAGGAGGCTGATAAGTCAAATTATTTATATATGATTTTGGGATGAATTAGAACTAATTTGACTTATCTTTATATGAATTATGCACTTTATTTGGTTAATTCTCACACATTTTAACTTTATTGCTTAATACGTTCAATTGGAGAGATTTTTGGGCAAAAGACATAACTTTCATTGTAGATGTCATATTAGAGTCATTTAAGTACGCTTTCCAAGAGGAATTTGAGCTTTATAACCTTTATGAAGAACTCGAGGAGAGATTTGGCTTTCTGGAGGGTTAAAAGTGCACATTTCTGAAGATGCTTAGTGTATGTCCGCCTATCAAACATCATGTCCCTCTAAATGGACATGAGTGGAGAAAGAAGGTTGACAGACCCATAAATGTCTGCTTAACGAACATCATGTCCGCTTAACGGACATTCACTATCCAAACTACTCCAAAGACTCGAGAAGGTCTGCCTAACAGACATTAAGTCCGCCTAACGGACATTGACGGTGCAGACACGATTTTTATTCCCTTGTTTAACAAAAACTAGGTTTCTTTGACCCCAAGACACTATATATATTCGTTTTGAAGACATAAATAGAGGACTGGCACTGAAAACAAGGCAGCAACAAAGGAGGCACCTAAAAGAGGAAAAGAAGAGGAAGAAGGAAGAGAGAAGCAAGCTTGTTTTATATTCTTTCAACTTTCTCTCTCTACCCTGTCTTGAATGTAGCTTGTTTTTATTTGTTCAGATTCTGTTGTCATGTTATGGAATTAAACTCTATTTAGGGTTAGGGATGTAGCCTATTTTGGGGATTGATTGATGTTTTATGGATTAATTGGTGTTGAATGAAAGTTCTTGAGTTATATTTATCTTTTTTGAGCTTCATTGTTGTTTCTATGCTTGATCATCATAGATGCAATCATAGGAATCATATGATGGACTGAGAGGTGAAGTGTGGTTTGTGCATTAGGAAGATAAACACATTATATCAAGAGATAGAGATATCCTAAACTAGTGTGATAATTTAGGGTTACGTGTTCTTAATGAATTTGACTAGTTAGGTTGCTCATTAAGAAATGGTAATCAACTAGTTGGGTTTTTTTGTATGCCTTGTGAGAGAATATAAGTGAATGTGTGCAGCTGTTATTATAAGTTGTCATTCAATCAATTCCATAATTTATCGATTAACCTCTTAAATTGGTGAATCCCGAAGCCCTAAGTCTTAACATCAAAATTTTCTTTTGCTTGTTTATTTACATTTGTCACAATTAATTGTTCACTCAAATCTAATCATCTTTTAAATTTCTTGTCAATTTTGGTTCAAGTAATTAGGATTAATTTAGTAGTCAGTATTTTAGTCCTCGTGGGAAACGACCTTAGAATACTTGATTTGTAAGTACTAGGAACGACTCTGTGCACTTGCATATTAAGCTAATCAAGTTTTTGGCGCTATTGCCGAGGACTAATTTATATTTGCTGCTATTAATTCTAATTATTTTTTATTTATTATTACCTTAAAATTTTGTCCATTAATCACTATTAAACTCTTTTCTCTTTGTTCTATTTTAGGAGCTGCATGCATTTAAGGCGTTCAAGAAATTTGAACGATGATCAGTTACTTGAATTGAATCCTAAAATTGGATGCACTTGTAGAAGGAACAATGTCTAAAGAAGAAGAGCGATAGCAAATAATAATCAAGATCCAATTCTGAATAAAAAGCAAGAAATGGGGCATGAACAATTCAATAGAGGAAACCAGGCTGAACCTGTGGTTGTTAATCCTGCGGTAAGAAGAACTAAAGATTATTAGATGCCATTTATTGCTGGCAATTGTTCTTGCACTCGATTGAATGCCGTAACAAGGAATTATGAGCTGAAGTAGATTCATCTATCAATGTTGCCACAATTTAATGGAATGTCGAGTGAAAATGCCCTAGCTTTTATGAGAGACTTTTGTGCGACGGTTCAAACTCTACCGTTGTATAGATTGTCTAAAGATAAGTTGAGGCTGAGGTGTTTTCCCTACTGCATGAAAGGATTAGTAAGAAATTGCTTGTTGAGTTTGGAGGTAGACTCCATTGATACTTGGGATAAGGTGATGGAGACTTTCACGATGAAGTAGTACCCAACCTGTAAAACTATTAAACTAAGGAAGATGATACACTGGTTCTTACAGAAAGAAGGAGAAAATTTTCATAAAGCATAGGAGCGATTTAATGATCTCCTCAACCAGTGTCCTCATCATGGATTTGACACTTACTCCTTGACCCAATTCTTCTATTATGGTCTCACCGATCACAATCAAACTTTGGTGGACTTAAATGCTGGTAGGAATATTAGTGACCTAAGTTTGCAAGAGTTGTGGAATATCTTTAAGAAATTTATGGGGAATTCACATTATAAGGAGACAAGGAGCAAGGCTGCTACTTTTAATAAAGTGGGATCAAGATCTAACATGGCTTATCAAGCTGCTGAGATAAATAAGAAGTTTAATATGTTGATGAATGAGAACAAGTCCAGTAGGGATGCTTGCACCCTTTGTGGTAGATTTGGGCATATAGCAGCTGGTTGTATGAACATTGAAGCAACAATTCTGGAGGAAGAGGTGAACTATATTAGTAGACAAAGCTAGAGATTTGATCCCTTCTCAAACACCTACAATGAAGGTTGGAAGTTCCATCTGAACTTTTCATGGAAAAATTAAGGGGTCATGAAACCAATGAGACTGCCTGGGTTCTAAGCGCCACAAAACAGTAGTATTTAGCTCCTTTATCTTTTGCACCATAAAAATTCCCTTCCCCTATGAAGAAAAAAGTAGACAGGGTTGAGGATATGTTTGTTGAACTTATGAGCAAGATGGATCAAATTGCTCAAGCTAACTTTCAAGCAATGAACAGAATGGAGCAGAACATTTAGTCTAACCAAGCTGCCATCAGAAATTTAGGGGTGCAAATCAATCAAGTGGCAAAAAAGGTAAGTGAAAGAGGTAAGGGAAAGTTACCTAGCAACACTCAAGTGAATCCAAAACATGATTGTATGGCAATTCGTTTGAGGAGTGGTAAGGAGGAAGAAGGTGTGGTTCCTAAGGAGAAGGACGGGAAGATTAGTGAAACAAGGGATGATGAAATTGTGAATTTGAATGAAGAAGAAGGGCCTAAAGAAAATAAACCAAGAAAACAGTCCTCACCAAGTTTATAATTTTCCTTTGTGCTACCCATACCATACCCCCAAAGGGTAAGGAAGAAACATGATGATGCCAAATTTCATAAATTCCTTGACCTTTTCAAGAAGATCCATATCAATATCCCTTTCACCGAAGCTCTTGTGAATGCCTGCTTACACCAAATTTTTGAAGGAAATCATCTCTAATAAAAAGAAGCTATATAATTTTGCGAATGTATCTTTAACTGAGAAGTGTAGTTCTATTTTACAAAAGTAAAATACCTCTTAAGTTAAAGGATCTAGGGAGTTTCACTATTACTTGTCACTTTGGTGCATATAATGTTTTTCAATGCTTATGTGACTTAAGGGCAAGTATTAATCTTATTCCTTTGTCTCTTTATAATAGGCTTGGAATTGGTGAACTCAAACTAACTACAATCTCATCACAACTTGTCAATAGATCAATTCAGTATCCTATTGGTATAGTTGAGGATTTACTAGTGAAAGTTGATAAGCTTATAATTCTAGCTGACTTTGTTATGCTTGAGATGAAATTTGATATGCAGGTTCCTATAATCTTAGGAAGGCCATTTTAGCCACTGGTGGAGTATTGATTGACATCCAGATGGTAAGTTAACTTTGAGGGTCGGTGATGAGAAAGAGGTGTTTAACATTTTCAAGGTTTTAAAGGGACCCTCTTTTGATTCTTTTAATGAAGTCACCTATAGAATAGATGTGATCGATTCTCTTGCATTTGAATCTATTTCTAAATTGATATATGATGATGCTTTAAAGACATGCCTAGCTTTAGGAATAGATGAGAATGAATTGGATGATGAGTCAAGGGAATATGCTTATAGATTACAAGGTAATGGTTTTAGGTATAGACCTCCAATTGAAGAATTGGGCCCTCCTAACCCTAAACTGTTACCTTCCATACTGAGTCCACCAAAACCTGAATTGAAACACCTTCCAATGCATTTGAGGTATACATTATTAGGAGAATCAAATACTTATCTAGTTATCGTTTCTTCTTCTTTGAATTCCTCTCAAGAAGAGAAGTTGTTAAGGGTGTTACGTGAACATAAAGCTGCTATTGCATGGAGTATTACCGAGATAAAGGGAATTAGCCCTTCTATTTATGTTCACAATATTTTAATGGAGGAAAACCATAAACCTAGTGTGGAAAGTTAAAGGAGGCTCAATCCTAACATGAAGGAAGTTGTGAGATCTGGGAACTTAAATTACTTGATGCAGGAATTATCTATCCTATTTCTGATAGCTCCTGGATAAGTCTTGTACAGGTTGTACTAAAGAAAGGTGGCATAACTGTCATCTCTAATGATAGGAATGAGCTAATTTCCACAAGGGTTGTGATAGGGTGGAGGGCTTGCATAGGCTATTGGAAATTAAATGCAACAAATAGGAAATATCACTTCCTTCTACCCTTTATTGATCAAATGTTGGAAAGATTAGTGGGGCATGATTATTACTGCTTTTTAGATGATTATTCAGGGTATAACCAAATTCCTATAGCCCTAGAGGATCAGGAGAAGACCACCTTCACTTGTCCCTACGGTACATTTGCATATCGTAGGATGCCCTTCGGTTTGTGCAATGCTTTTGCCCCTTTCCAACGCTGCATGATGTCTATATTCTCTAACATGGTAGAGAATATAATTGAGGTATTTATGGACGACTTTTCTATATTTGGTTCTTGTTTTGATGCATGTTTGTTCAATCTAGAACAAGTTCTATAAAGATATAAAGAGACCAGTCTTGTAATAAATTGGGAAAAGTGTCATTTCATGGTACAAGAAGGGATCGTCTTAGGCCACAAGATCTCAAATAATGGAATAGAGGTGGATCCGGCTAAAATTGAAGTCATCAACAAATTACCGCCTCCCAATTCGGTTAGAGGATAAGGAGTTTTCTTGGGCATATCGGGTTTTATAGAAGATTTATTAAGGATTTTTCCAAGATTTCTAAACCCCTGTATGTTTTGTTGCAAAAGAAAGTCCCTTTTAATTTACTGATGAATGTCTTCATGCTTTCAACAGATTGGAGAAGGAACTTACCTCAGCTCCTATAATGACTGCATCAAATTTGAATCTCCCTTTTGAGTTGATGTGTGATGCTATTGATTATGTTCTTGGGGCTGTTTTAGGACAAAAATAGGATAAGAAATTACATGTCATTTATTATGCTAGCAAAGTTCTTAATGATGCTCAAGTTAATTATGCTGCTATAGAGAAAGAATTGCTAGCAGTAGTTTTTATATTTGATAAATTTAGATCTTATCTTGTTGGGTCCAATGTCATTATTTACACTGACCATTCCACTTTGAAATATTTGCTCACCAAAAAGGATGCTAAACTAAGGTTTATCAGATGGATTTTACTCTTGTAGGAATTTGATTTGGAAATTAGACATAAAAAAGGATCAAAAAATTCGGTAGCTGATCATCTTTCAAGACTTGAGCAAGAGGACAAGATGGAAGCTGAATCGATAAATGATGCCTTCCCTTATGAGAATTTGTAGTCTGTTAAGGGAAATATTCCTTGGTTTGCTGATCATGTTAATTTTCTGGTGTCCAACATTATCCCAAGTGATTACTCATACCATAAGAGAAGGAAATTCTTATCAAAGGTAAGGAACTACTTTTGGGAAGATTTTTTGCTCTTTAAAAGGTATACTGATGGGATAATTAGGAGATGTATACCTGATGAGGAGATGCGATCAATGTTGTATCATTGCCATACTTCTCTTTACAGCAGACACCATGGCGCTAACAAAACGACATCATAAGTTTTACAATCCGGTTTGTATTGGCCTTCTCTTTTTAAGGATGCTAAAACTTTTGTCATGACATGTGATAGATGTCAAAGGATAGAAAACATAGGTAGGAAGCAAGAGATGCCTCAATAGGGGATTTTAGAGGTTGAAATCTTTGATGTATGGGGTTGGATTTTTTGGGATAGTTTTCAGTATCCTTTGGCAGTGAATACATCCTTGTGGTGGTTGATTATGTATCCAAATGGGTGGAAGCCACAGCTTTGGCAAAAAACACTAGAGCAAGAGTGGTGAAATTTGTGAAGAAGCATATATTTTCAAGATTTAGAGTTCCAAGAGTCATAATTAGTGACAATGGGGTGCATATTTTAAGTTTGGAACCACTTATCACCCCCAAACTAGTGGGCAAGTCTAGGTGTCGAATCGTGAAATCAAGCAAATCTTAAAATAGATTGTCAATACATCTCAAAAGGATTGGGCATTGAAGCTTGATGATACTCTTTGGGCATACAGGATGACGTATAAGACTCTCTTGGGTATGTCCCCATATAGACTAGTCTTTGGGAAATCTTCCCATCTTTCGGTTGAATTTGAACATAAGGCATTATGGGCAATCTAGATTTTGAACTATGATTTCAAAGAGGCTGGACAAAGGAGACTAATGGAGTTAAACGACTTAGATGAGTTTCGCTTGGATGATTTTGAGAATGCTATAATATACAAGGAGAGAACCAAGGCTTTCCACGACAAGCATATCCTTTGGAGAGAATTTAATCCTGGTCAAAAGGTTTTGCTATTTAACTCTCGTTTGAAATTATTTTTTGGGAAATTGCGATCAAGATGGTCCGGACCTTTCTTGGTGACCAAGGTATACCCAAGCGGAGCAGTAATTCACTGTCCAAACTGCTCCAAAGACCCGAGAAGGTCCTCCTAACGGACATTAAGTCTGCCTAACGAACATTGACAGCATAGACGCGATTTTTATTCTCGTGTTTAGCAAAAACTAGGTTTCTTTGACCCCAAGACATTATATATTTTTGTTTTGAAGACCTCAACAGGGGACTGGCACTGAAAACAAGGCAGCAACAAAGGAGGCATCCAAAAAAAGGAAAGAAGAGGAAGAAGGAAGGGAGAAGGAAGTTTGTTTTATGTTCTTTCAACTTTCTCTCTCTATCCTATCTTGAATGTTTCTTGTTTTTATTTGTTCAGATTTTGTTATCATGTTCTGGAACTAAACTCCATTTAGGGTTAGGGATGTAGCCTATTTTGGGGATTGATTGATGTTTTATGGATTGATTGGTATTGAATGAAAGTTCTTGAGTTATATTTATCTTTCTTGAGCTTCATTGTTATTTCTACGCTTGATCACCATAGATGCAATCTTAGGAATCATATGATGGACTGACAGGTGAAGTGTGGTTTGTGCACTAGGAAGATAAACACATTAGATTTAGAGGTAGAGATATCCTAAACTAGTGTGAGAACTTAGGGTTACGTGTTCTTAATGGATTTGACTAGTTAGGTTGCACATTAAGAAATGGTAATCAACTAGTTGGGTATTCTTGTATGTCTTGAGAGAGAATATAAGTGAATTTATACAACTGTTATTATAACTTTTCATTCAATCAATTCTATAATTTATCGATCAACCTTTTAAATTGGTGAATCCCGAAGCCCTAAGTCTCAACATCGAAATTTTCTCTTGCTTATTTATTTACATTCTTCACAATTAATAGTTCACTCAAATCCAATCATCTTTTAAATTTCTTGTCAATTTTGGTTCAAGTAATTAGGATTAATTTAGGAGTAAGTATTTTAGTCCTCATGGGATACAACCTTGGAATACTTGATGTGTAAGTACTAGGAATGACTCTTCGCACTTGTAGATTAAGCTGATCAGAGGCTTCTCTGCCCTGACCCTCCCCATCTTCCTCTCATGAGCACTTTTTGCACTCTATCCATAAACCTACTCAAACATAAAGAGCCCCTAACTTTTTCCAACCCTTTGCCTAAGAGGAGAATATGGAAATAAGTAGTGGGAGGATCTACAGAACTCACCCTGCATTTTTGCGCCCCAAAGATAGAAGATGGCCGAAGCATAGTCTATCTTGATAGAGAAACTCTAGAAAAAAGTGGTAAAATCTTAGGAAAACTCCCTCATTGAGTTTTTCTGGGATAAAAGACCAACTTTTCCAATTATTCAGAAATAGGCTCTAATAGTTTGGAAGAATAAAGGATTCATGGAAGCTATAATAGTAGAGGATAAATACATCCTATTCAGATTTTCCACTAAGGCTCAAGCTTTGAAGATAGTAGAAGAAGGGCCATGATATGTAGCTAATTTTTCCTTTACTTCTATAGCCTTGGCAACCCGAATTTCAGATCGATTGCAAGGAAAAAAGACCTGTTCCAATGTCGGTAAACCTATTTAATGTTCATCTAGAATATTGGACAATAAAGGGATTGAGTATGATTGCTAGCTTTCTTGCTAAACCTCTATTTTTCCACGATAATATAGAAAATAGGAAGAGGTTAGGCTATGCTAAAATCTGTATCAATGTGAATCTTGCCAACTGTTTACCATATACTATCCCTTTAATGAGATTGGGATTTGATGGCTCCCTCTATGAGGACAAGGTTTCAGTTCCATACCCATGGAAGCCATCCATTATTGTCTAAGGTAAAAAATTTCAAATACCCATGGAAGCCATACATTGCTATCTAAGATAAAAAATTTCAACACCCATAGAAGCCATCCATTGCTGTCTAAGATAAAAAATGGGTTCCTATGGGTAATACTTTCCTTCAAGGAGATTATGAGGAGCTTATGGGTATTGATGTAACAAATTCTCAAGTAGAGCAGAATGAGGACACCAGTTCAACTCATATACCTGAAGGTGGAAAGGGAAAAACAGAAACAGAAGGTGTTGAGAAAATACCAGAACTGGCTGGCAGTGATGGGACAATTGGGAGTGTAAGAGATGAAAGGGAAGATGTCATTGTTGAAGACAATGGTGGTGGTCAAACAAAAGGGGTCACTGTGATCATGGAGGTAGATAAAAATGGGGGAAATTTGAAGGATGTTCTACTAGCCAATATGAATCTATCCACAAATGGACAGGAGCACATTGTAAATTCTGAGTCCCTTACAAAAAATAAGGAAGAGGATCCTACCATTGGAGAATTCTTAGTTGTGGCTAAAAGGAAAACCAACAGGAGCAAAAGAAAGGGCTCTAAGCCTAATATTGCTTAAATTATGAAGATTGTAGTATGGAATATGAGGGGGATCAACTACCCTAAAAAGAATGTGAGGGGGATCAACCGCCTTAAAAAGCTGTCGGCTTTAAGAGATTTTGTCTACAAAACACAACCATGGATTTTTTGTTTTCGAAACTAAGCTTAGATATGAAAAACTGAAAGTTTTGAATAAATTAGGATCAAAATGGAAGTTTGTCTCAAATCACCAAACTTATAGCTATGGGAGAATTATTATCGGTTATAACCTTAGTCTTTTCTATGGACACGCAAGCAATACATCTGAATTGTAAGCTCCTTCAGGTTAACAATAACATCAGTATCTCTTTCATTTATTCCTCTGATCACACATTTCAGAGGAAACTGCAATGGTGCATGACTTATATGTGGAGATTTTAATGATACTCTATATAACACAGAAGCTGAGGGCAACTTCAGTCTAAGAAATCACCCTTCTGATTTCAATGATTGTATGGGATAGTTGGGCATCTTTGATCTAAAGCATCAAGGTCACTTCTATACATGGAGTAACAAGCAGATGGGAAGGTGGGCTTTAAGGAAAAAGCTGGATAGAAATATAGTGAAAAGAGATTGGCTAACACAGCTCCCCAACTGTGTTACTTCTTTCCTCGATCCCTTATTCACTAATCACACTCCTATGTAGATTGAAAACCTATCTTATAATCAAGTCCGAAGGGGACCATTTAGATTTAACAACTTTCTAATTGATGATAAGGGATTTCCTGATGCTCTTCTTAAAGGATTGGAAACTGAAGTTGGGGGCACCCACCAATATATTTGTGTGCAGAAACTTAAAGCTATCAAAGCTATCAAAGGGGAGATGAAATCCTTGATGAAAATTTGAGCCTCCTCTACTCAAAAAGTAGTTAATATAGCTAGAGAGAACTTGGAAAAGCTACAGAAAAAGTTTCGTATGGATCCAACCAATTCCATACTACTAAATACTGAAAAAAACCTACTGATGACATATCTCTCAAAGGATAAGGAACATAACAACCTATTGAAGCAAAGAGCAAAAGTTAATTGGCTAAAAGATGGGGAAAGGTGTTCAAAATTCTTTTTGAATTCCATCATGGACGGGAGGAATATAAACAGAATTTGCTTCCTAAAACAACAAAATGGTGAGGAAATCTCAAATCAAACTGATCTGTTGAAGGAAGTAGAGAGGCACTTCAAAAACTTATATGGATCCTCTCAAATTTAACCAACCTTGAACCCATTATTCACAACAAGATTTTTCAGGAACAGGCTAGAGTTCTCATTACTCCAATGATAGAAAAAGAAATAGAGGAGGTTTTATTTCAGAAGAGTCCGAATAAGTCCCTTGGCCTTGATGGTTTTAATGGCTATTTCTATTTAAAAACATGGCCAGTTACTAGTCCTATGGTTAAGCAAGCAGTGCTGGAATTCTTTTATAGGGGGACCCTACTGAAGGAGATTAACAAAACCCACATATGTTTGATTCCAAAAACTACTTGCTGCTCTATTCTGGATGATTATAGACCTATTGCATGTACTAACTTTCTTTAAAAGATTATTTCTAAAATCTTATCAAACAGGTTGAAGATGGTTCTGGATTCATTTATATCTGACAACCAGAGTACTTTCCTATATGATAGAAGAATTGGTGATAACTTTGTTATTGTTCAAGAATTGATGAAAGGGTACCAAAGGAAACATAACCTACTAAACTATACCATCAAATTAGACTTTAAAATTTTTTTTGACACTGTTGAATGGGAGTTCATTCTACAGACCCTAAAATTAATAGGATTCTCAGAGGAATTTATCAAGTGGATTGAGGCATGCATAACCACTCCTTTCTATTCCATTTTAGTTAATGGCTCTCTAACAGATGTTTTCAGAAGTGCTAGGGGCTTACGACAAGGTGATCCTATCTCCCCATACCTATTTATTATTTGTATGGAGTTTCTCAGTCTGCTAATCCAACAAAGAGTGGGAAATTGTAAGTATTTTAAATTCCATACTAAGTGTAAGAAGGTCAGGCTGGTAAATCTATGTTTTGTGAATGACTTACTGCTCTTCTTAAAATATCATGGCAAGTCTATTGAGCTACTCATGGAAACCTTGTCAGTTTTTAGGGACCTAACGGGTCTGGAGATTAATTTAAATAAAAGTTAGTTTGTTTTAGCTGAAGGGGCTAGCATAATAGAGTGCACAATCTCCCAACTAATAGGAATGAGCAGAAAACTAGCCCTACTGACCTATTTGGGACTTCCTATTACTACCAAAAGAATCCAATTTTTTGAATGTCAACCTTTGATTGAAAAAATTCAGAGAAGGTTGGGAATGTGGTCTAATAAGGTGCTCTCTTTCATTCCGAGGCTATAACTAATCAAGGAAGTCTTAAATTCCCTACATATATGTTAGTCCTCTAATATCTCTCTAGCCAAAAGAGTGATCAAATCCATTGAAAACTATTTTGAAGATTCCTATGAGGCCACCTCACTTCAGACAATCACTTTGCTAAGGTTAAATGGAAAGAGGTATGCAAAAGAAAAAAGGAAGGGGGTCTTAGACTGATCTCAATTGCCTCCTTTAATAGAGCATCCTTGCCCAAGAACCTCTAAAATATTCTCCTAGAAAAGAAGTCTCTTTGGATCATATGGTTACATAGCTATATGCTGAAGGGATATAGTATTTGGTTCACCCCTATCAAACCATCATTTTTATGGCCTTTGATTCAGCTATTGAAACTTAGATCTATGATTGAACCTTTGATCTACTGTAAGATTGGGAATGGAAAGAAGGCTTTTTTTTTCTTTGACAATTAGACAGGCCATGGACCTTTAATTCGACATCCTCAGGCTATTCAAATATGGAATGATGTTCCTATCATTGAGAAGGCCAAAGTTATCCTAATAGCAGACTAGTGGAATTTTCCAGCTGAACTACAGAACTTGACTCCTAACTATCTTCCTAACATCCAAAGGGAGGATGCTTACTATTGTCTCAACCTACCACCTAACACCTTCAGCATTACTAAGTTTAGGAAATGGAAATCTTGAAACAGTACAAGATAGGCCTGGTCTCCTGTTGTCTGGCACAAAATATTAATGCTAAGCTACTCTATCACATTATGGCTAGTAGTGCTTAATCGACTGAGCACTATGGATAGAATCCACTTTATGTCAACCAATTCTGACTGTTTCCTTTGTGAGACAGAGTCAGAATCAAAGGACCATCTCCTTTTCAAATGTCCCTTTTTGCAGGATATATGGGAACAAATCAAGTCACTCAATAATATCTCTAATGCAGGTACTACTATTATAGAAGCCATTGAGTGGCTTCTGAGGTTGACCCACATGCCAAAGTCTGCTGAGTACATTTATATCATCTCCCTCACCTCCTTTGTTAAGGAGATATGGCGAGAAAGAAACAATAAAAGATTTCATAATAAGCATCGTACAAGGTAGGAGGTATTTAACTCTCTGATTAGAGGAATCAGAGAGAAAATCCTCTATTCAACTAAACCAGATGAGTTAAGCCCTACATTAGCAATCTCATGGAGAATCAACTAAAAGAAGAAGGCTACTAAACAAACGATGAAAAGTAGTACCTAGCTCCACAGATTGGTATGAGAAAATCGTCTTTTACAGATAGAGGGATATGGGAGGCTCATCATCACCATCGGAGAAAGACAACATATTGGAGAAGGCTCAAAAGATGTTATCAGTAGAAGAGACGAAGATTTTCTTAGAGACTCAAGAAGAAGATTACCATTTCGAAGTGACTTTGCTTCTATAGTACTTTGCCATCCACAACTGGAACCGAAGGGCCGAATAGTTCACATTTATCCACATTCGAGAATCACCTCACCTGCAACCCTAACCGAGGAGTTATTGTTTAACGATGGAAAGAAGAAGAATTCAAAGGGCTGAGCAAACTACCTAAAAGTGGACTTGAGAAGAAACTGTTGCAGCGAATTCTGAACTGTCTACCCTAATTTGGAACTTTTTGGAGGTGAAGAGGGAAAGCGATAAATGCTTTTACCCTAATTGCAAGAGTTGTCGAGTCTTTTGCTGAAGAGTTAACGTAGGCTTTTAGTCTTTATGTCATGTAGCGTCGTTCGCTTTAGAAGGGGCTTGTTTTATTATCGTTTTTGGATATAAACCACTCCTTTGTTATTATTTCATTTATTAATTGCAATTTAACTTTTCAAAAATAAAAGAAGGAATATGATTGGATTTAAAAGAGTAGACATTAATCTTATACTTTATATCCAATTAGATCATTTAATAATAAAAGGATTAAATTATACATTTTAACTATGTATGGATAGGTTAAGTCCAAACATTTTAATATTTTTAATGTTTAGATGGTCATTACATATTGTTAAATGTCAATCTTGATTAGTGATTTTGAATGGTTTAGTTATAAAATTAATGATAAATTTAAGGATAATTTAATTTATTTAGAATTATAATTTATAGTCATTGCCAACATATTCAAAACATATTGCTTCATACAAAAATAGCAATTTAAAAGAGAAAAATCAATTTAATTAAGTTAGAATTAATTGTGAAGTTTAAGAAACCTCAAGAATCAAATATAACGTATTTGTTTTTATTAAAATTAAATTCGAATTATAATTAGAGTTAGATTTTAAATAGTATTTTAATTTTAATGAGAAAGAAAACCTAATGTCTTTTCTATAAATAGGAAAAAGACATAAAGGAGTCATTACTCTCGTCTTTTCTTCTAAAATCATTTGAGTTTTTTTGTGCTTTATGGATACTATTTGAAGTTAGAAATGTGAACAATTTGTGGTTGACAGTTAGAGAAGAAATTTTTTAAGGAATTTTAATAAAATACAATTCAATATTTTATGTATAATACATATTTTTCAAGTTATTTAATTAAAGAAATCCAATCAGAAATTGTAAAATTATTTTTATCCATTGCACCCTTGATTTAATCATGGTTGGTTTCTCATCAATAAGGGTTAGGTTGAAGCTAACATACTAATGATAGTGCGCGATGGGTATTTATTATAGGGAATTTGTATAGAGTAGTTGTTAATTATTGTGGGGAGAGATAGCAAAAGAAAAGGTGTTTCTAATTGTATAGAGTTTTGAACATGTACAAAACAATATGGAAGTGGTTGTTTGAACTGCTAATTAGATATTTATAGTTTAGAGATGATGTTTGTGAAACCATCATATCATACATAGAAAAGGTTCGCACATTTTCAAAAAATATTAATTTCATAAATTAATTCAATTTTTTGTCTCATGTTTATGTAATTGATGTATATTACACATATGGTTCTTTTATGAAGAGATCAAAGAAAGTAGTGGAGGAGTTGTTGCCTTATGTTGAGAATATAATATGTGAAAGATGCACTTATGTATAGGGATGTCAATGGGCTTGGGCCGGTGATGGCCCGGCCCGGGCCGACCCATTGAAACAAGTATTCGAGCAGGCCTAGCCCACGGTCCGGTGGGTCGGGAATGGCCCAGTCCGTAGCCCAGCCCATGCGTGCCAAATATGGCCCGTGGGCCGTGGCGGGCCGAGACTAGTAGGCCCATGGCAGGGCCACGGGCCGCCCGTCAGGCTTGAGTCGGCCCGGGCATTTAATATATTTTAAAATTTTTTAAGACAATTTTAAAAAATTGTAGTTGTATTTTTAAAAA
>JANQBM010000001.1:3808028-3883751 GCA_025594535.1 Erythroxylum domingense | reverse complement strand
ACCAGGGACAGTTTAGAATAGTATTATAATGCTTGTGGTTTTACTATCAAGTCACATACTTGATGACATAAGCGTAATGCTATTCGTAGAATGTAAATCACATTACATAAACGACATGCATGTATATATGAAAAGGAATACCTCATAATATATTATTAACAAGTCATAATGTTAATACATGAATCTCAAATATCCATTGGCCTAGGGCACACTACTAACATATAGCTCAATTACTTAATTCTGAAGTATATGTTTTAATTGATTCTAGCTCCATATATTCATTTGTTTCTACAAGTATGATGTTGTATACTATGAATTCAGTGCTGTGCTAGACTGGTAGTGAACCTCCTACCTCTAGACCTAAAGGGCTTAGATGTTATATAAGGAATGGATGTTATGAAGAAGTATCAGGCGAAGATCGATTGTCGCTTTAAGGAAGTGGAATTTGATCTAGGCAACGAAGAGAAGGTGATTTTTAGGGGGTATAGGAGAGTGCCATCGCCAAGAATTATTTTTTCTTTGCTAGCTAACAGGATGATAAAAGAAAGGTGTGAAGCCCTCTTAGCGCATATTGTGGACATTAATGTCAATGAAGGGAGGTTAGAGGATTTTTTGGTTGTAAGGGAATTTCCTAATGTGTTCCTAGAGGACTTGCCTGGTTTGCCACCGATGAGGGAAATCGAGTTTGCCATCGACTTGATTCCTAGAACTGCCCATTTTTCTATACCACCATATAGAATGGCTCCAGCTGAGTTGAAAGAGCTTAAGGAACAGTTAGAGGAACTGTTAGAGAAGGGGTACATAAGGTCGAGTTTGTCACCATGGGGAGCATTGATTCTGATTGTTAAGAAAAAGGATGGAACATGGTAGATGTGTATTGATTACTGGAGACTCAACAGGGTGACTGTTAAGAACAAGTATCCTCTACCTCGGATTGATGATCTGTTTGACCAGCTACAAAGAATAAAGGTCTTTTCCAAGATTGATCTCAGGTCAGGTTATCATCAACTTAGAATCAGGGAGTTTGATGTAAACAAGACAGCCTTCAGGAGACGGTATGGACACTATGAGTTTTTAGTCATGCCTTTTAGATTGACCAATGCTCCAGCTATTTTTATGGATCTCATGAATAGGGTTTTCAAGGAGTATCTAGATTAGTTTGTCATAGTGTTTATCGATGATAATCTGGTTTATTCCAAGAGTGAAGAGGAACATGAGTAACATCTCATAATAGTATTGCAGACATTGAGAGAGAAGGAACTTTATGCTAAATTCAGCAAATGTGAATTTTGGCTTTATGAGGTGATATTCCTTGGACATGTGATTTCTAAAGATGGGGTACATATTGATCCAAGGAAGGTTGAAGCAGTGGTGAATTGGTAGGCAATGAAGATAGTGACAAAAGTGAGGAGTTTTCTGGGTCTAGCAGGATATTATAGGAGATTCGTTGAAGGATTTTCTATGATACCTGCGCCGATGACCAAGCTATTGAAGAAGAATTAGAAATTTATCTAGAGTGAGGAACGTCAGAAAAGCTTTAAGGAGCTTAAGCATAGATTAGCAAGTGCTCCAGTTTTTATTTTACCTACTGGAGATGAGGGTTATACAGTGTACAGTGATGCCCCAAGAAAGGGTTTAGGTTGTGTGTTGAAGCAAGGAGACAAGGTGATAGCTTACATTTCACGGCAACTGAAGCCATATGAGTTGAATTATCTGACCCATGATTTGGAATTGGTAGTAGTGATTTTTGCCTTGAATATTTGGAGACATTATTTGTATGGAGTTTAGACAAAGCTTTTTATATATCACAAAAGTCTCAAGTATCTATTCAGTTAGAAAAAACTAAATTTTAGACAGAGAAGATGGTTAAAGCTAATTAAGGATTATGATTTATTAATTGAGTATCATCCAGAAGGGTAAATGCAGTGGCTGATGCCTTGAGTAGGAAATCATCAATAGCCCATATTCAGACAGTTTATCTACCTTTATTAGAAGAGATGGCTAAGCTTAGGATAAGCTTGAAATAGGAGGAACCTTAGTGTATTGTTGCTACTTTCAGAGTGAGACCAATACTCAAGGAGAAAGTAAAGGAGTTACAGGCACAAGATATAGATTTGAGCGAGCTCCATGAAGAAATTAAGAATGGCAAGAAGTCTAAAGTGGTAGTGAGTGATGATGGACCCATGGTTGTAGGAAACAGACTTTGTATCCCAAATGTCAAGGAGGTGAAGGATGAGATACTAGATGAGGCACATAATGCACCTTATGTTATGCACCCAAGTAGCACCAGGATGTACAGGGATCTGAAAGAACATTTCTAGTTGAAAGACATGAAAAAGGATGTAGCAGAATATACAAGTAAGTGTCTAGTGTGTCAACAAGTCAAGGCTGAACACTAGGCACCTTAAGATAAGTTAAAACCATTGTCCATTCATGAGTGGAAGTAGCAAATAGTGACTATGGACTTTCTGATGGGCTTGCCCAAGACTAGTACGAAGCATGATGCCATATAAGTTATTGTTGATCGTCTGAGGAAGTCAGCCCATTTTTTGGAAATTAAACAGACTAATTCTTTGCATGTGCTAGGAAATAAGTACATTAATGAAGTAGTGAGACTGCATGGGATTCCAGATTTTATAGTTTTCGACAAAGATCCTCAGTTTACTTCGAGATTTCAGGGAAGCTTGCAAGAAGCTTCAGGAACCAAATTGAATTTTATCACTGCTTTTCACCCCCAGACAGATGGTCAATCTGAGAGGACCATTCGAACCCTAGAGGGAATGCTCAGGGCATATGTGATGGACTTTAAAGAAGCTTAGGACGAGCATTTTCCATTGGCCAAATTTTCTTACAATAATTCGTACCATTTAAGCATTCAGATGGCTCTGTATGAGGCACTGTATAGAAGGAGGTGTAGAACTCTGATATGCTAGGATGAAGAAGGAGAAAGGAGACTGATAGGGCCAGAGTTACTTCAGATGACAATGGACAAGGTCAACTTAGTTAAGCAAAGGCTTAAGGCAGCTCAGGATACAATAAAGAGCTATACTGATGAACACCGAAAGGAGATGGAGTATGAATTTATTAAGAAAGCTTTACTTAAGACATCTCCTTGGAAAAAAGTTATGAGGTTTGGCAAGAAAGGCAAGTTGAGCACGAGATATGTGGGTCCCTATGAAATTCTTGAGAGGATGGGACCGCTAGCCTATAGGTTGGCATTGCCAGAAGAATTGTCTTAGATACATGATGTTTTTCATCTTTCCATGTTGAGAAGGTATACATCGGATCCATCCCACATCATTCAGACCACTGAGGTTCAGTTGAGAAGTGATCTAAGTTATGAGGAGATTCTAGTGGAGATTTTGGACACCAAGGAAAAGGTTCCAAGGAATAAGACAATTCAACTAGTAAAACTCCTGTGGAGAAACCATTCGGTAGAAGAGGTCACGTGGGAGCCATTGAAATCCATGAAAGAGAAGTACCCATAACTCTTCGATGACTTAGCTAATAATTTCGAGGACAAAATTCTTTTAAGAGGGGGAGAAATGTTGGGCCCCGAATTTTTTTACTTATTTTAATAAGCATGATTTGAATAAATTTTGTGGTCTTATTAGATAAATCATTTTATTTGGAGTTTACTTATTATGTCAAGTTTAGGAGGATTTATTTCATAGATTGATAGAATTAAAGCATTAATGTTGTAAGGTGATATAAGGGCATTTTTGGAAGATCACTAAAGGTTAAAAGACTAAGGCATTATATGGAATGGCATAGTGGAATTTTCTCATTCATTTAGGGTATTAGAGAAGCAAAAATCGTGAGTGGAAGAAGAGAAGAAGAGAAGTGGAGAAAAAAAGAAAAACAAGCTAGGGTTTTGGAGATTCTTGAAGAATTTGAAGACAATGAGGCTAATTAAGTAAGTATGAGCATTAACCTTTCTTGATTGTTAGATGAATCATTTTTAGGGTTGTTTAGAAGTGAAAATAAAGTGAATATGTGTAGGAAGTTGTTGATGAATGATTATGTAAATGTTGTGTTTGGTTAATGATAAGAAAATAGATTATGAATTGTTGTGAATGATATTAGATTGGAATTGTGTTGAAGATGAAGTAGAGGAGATGGGTTAGTGATAAGATGGGTTATATGTGAAAGGTGGGATGTGAAAAAAGGAGAAATGTTACAAACACATTCTCACGGAAAGGGTTTCTAGAGTCACAAAACATGTTTTCAGTCTGAATAATTTCACTGCGTCGAACTTGGTTTTGCCGCGGCGAACTCAACTTTCCTATGCGAACATGCTTTGTTATTTTAGTCATAACTTATGGAATGAATGATGAAAATGATTTTTTAAAAAGGATATTTATCTTTGAAATGATATCATGGTTATGAAATCAAGTTTTGGAAAAATGCCGTTGAGGCAATATGTTTACAAATTGTCAAATGCATGATTATGTGGGTTTTTGGTGGTCCCCTAAGTTATGTCAAGTTTACTTTGACAAAATGCTTCTCCCGCCTGCCCACTAGTGACACGGAGCTCCTTCATGGACTCCCATAAGTTCACGGCTACGTAAGATCATTAAGTGGAATTATGATAGTATGTTCTGTTCACGGCTACACAGGACCCTTATGGGAAATGTGTAGTACGTTCTGTTTTGGATCCACCTAAACCATTTTGATGTGCTTATGTGTTGACAAGTTTATTAAATGCATGATTTGAATTGCTTATAAAGTGTTTGATGATTTGAGAATTAAGAAATATGTGTTTATGATTAAATGTAAACTATTTCAACGGTTTTGCTTGTTACTGGTTATAAAATTGTTACCCACGAGCTTTAAGCTCAACCCTTCCATCTTCCTTCCCATCTTCAGGCAATGTACAAGATATCGAGTTATCGAGTCAAAAGTCAATGCATCACTCCAGTTTGTATGTTTTGTTTTGTTTGTTTTTGAAGTTAGATTATGTGAAACAATGCTTTAGTCGCATTTTCAGCAATTCTAGTTTTTATAAACTTTGTATTTTTGGATTATGATGTAAGGGGGCTCGAAATGTCCACTAAAGTGTTGTAAAACTCTTACTTTTAATATTAATGAAATATATGTTGGTTTTGTATATGATTCTTCTTATGTTTTTGCAAAGTATTCAATTTTGGAATTAAGATTAAGATTTTGAGAGTTTGTTTGTGGTTAGGTTCTTATCCATTTTTGTTTTTGAGTTATACAAATGAATGTGGTTGAAAGATTTTAAGTTTCCATTCTAGTAAGATGGGTAGCTTGGGTTTTAAATTTTGCAGCAAAGGGTTCTTGCCGCAGCGAAGCCAACAGTTTACCATGGCATAATTCACGTGGCGACTTTGCCTCGGCAAAGATTTTACTTTTCATAGCTGCGAAATCGACCCGCATAAGTTTGCCGCGATGAAGATACTTAACGTGGCGGCGAAGCCTGCCTTTACTTCTGAATGATTTTTTTTTCAAATCTCCAACTTCTAAGCCCTCCTCCACACTCAAGCTTCACAATCCCAAGTCCGATGTTGGGCTTTGAAAATAGGGTCTAACAGTTTTACCCACCAAAGATATGCCAACGGGCTGTTTTTTCCACCGAAGGTGTCAACTGAATGTTTTTCCCATCGAAGGTGTCAACGAATTATTTTTCCCACCGAAGGCGTGAAGCAAACGTTCCAATGGGCTATTTTGTCCACTGAAGGTGTGCCAATAGGCTGTTTTGCCCACCAAAGGTGTGCCAACGGGTTGTTTTTCCCACCTAAGGTACCTACCAAAATTGCCAACGTGTTGTTTTTCCTATCGAATGTGCCCAACAACCGTGTGATCGTGCTATTTTTTCGATTGAAGGTGCCTAGCGATCATGTCAATTGGCTATTTTCCCCTCTAAAGGAGTTACAATGACTTTTGCCTACCGAAGGTGTGCCAATGAGTTGTGCTTCCCATCGAAGGTGCCCAACAGGCAGTTTTTTCTACCGAAAGTGCCTAGCGATTATGCCAACGGGCTACTTTGCCCCAACGAAGGTGCCCAATAGGCTGTTTTTCCCACCAAAGGTGTGCCAAAGGGAGTTTTGCCCGCCAAAAGTGTGCCAAATGGCTGTTTTCCCACCAAAGGTGTGCCAACAGGTTGTTTTGCCCACCAAAAGTGTGCCAAAGGGCTATTTTCCCACCAAAGGTGCCTAGTGAACGTGCCAACGGGCTGTATAGCCTGCCAAAGGTCTGCTAACAGGCTATTTTTCCTGCCGAAGGTGCTTAATAACTGTGCCAACAGACTGCTTTTCCCACTAAATGTGCCTTGTGACTGTGTCAATGGGATGTGTTACCCAGCAAAGGTGTGCCAAAAGACTATTTTTCCTACCGAAGGTGGCAAACCACCGTGCAAATGGATTGTTTTGCCCACCAAAGGTGTGCCAACGGGCTATTTTTTGACTGAAGGCGCTCAATGGGATGTTTTGCCCATCAAAGGTGCATATCAATCATACCAACTAGTTATTTGTCCCAGCAAAGGTGTTATGATCAATTGTTTTGCCTATTATAGGTGTGCCAATGAGTTGTGTTTCCCACCGAAGGTGCAAAACCACTGTGACAATGGGTTGATTTTCCTACTGAAGGCACCTAGCGAACGTACCAACGAGCTATTTTGTCCACCGAAGGTGTGCCAACAGGCTGTTTTACCTTCCAAAGGTGTGCTAATGGGCTATTTTTCCCACCGAAGGTGCCTAATGACTATGCCAACTGGTCATTTTTTGCACAAAAGGTTCCTAATAACCATGCCAATAGGTTATTTTTCCCACTGAAGGTGCCTAGTGACCGTGCCAACAGGATGTGTTTCCTAGCAAAGGTGTGCCAACATACTGTTTTTCATATGGAAGGTGGCAAGCCATCGTGCCAACGGGTAGTTTTGCCCACCAAAGGTGTGCCAACAGGCTATTTTCTGACCGAAGGTGCCCAATGGGCTGTTTTGCCCATCGAAGGTACCTAGCAATCAAACCAACTAGTTATTTTCCCCACCAAAGGTGTTCCAATGGGTTATTATGCCTATTGCAAGTGTGCCAACGAGTTGTGTTTCCATTGAATGTGGCAAACCACCGTGCTAATGGGTTGATTTTCCCACCAAACACGCCTAGCAAATGTACCAACGGGCTAATTGGTCCACTGAATGTGTGCCAACAGGATGTTTTGCCCTCTAAAGGTGTGCCAATGAGCTATTTTTCCCGACGAGGTGCCCACCAAACATTCCAACGTGCTGTTTTTCCCGCCAAATGTGCCTAGCGACTGTGTCATTATGTTGTTTTTCCAACCGAAGGTGCCTAGAGATTATGTCAACTGGCTATTTGCCCCACCGAAGGAGTTTGAACGAGCTATTTTGCCTACCGAAGGTGTGCCAACGAGCTGTGTTTCCCACTGAAGGTGCCCAATGAGTAGTTTTTCCCACTTAAGTTGCCTAGCGATCGTGCTAACAGGCTATTTTGCCCAACCGAAGGTGCCCAACGGGCTACTTTCCTCACCAAAGGTGCTTAGTGATTGTGGAAATGGGCTATTTTACCCACCAAAGTTGTGCCAACGGGTAGTTTTCCCTACCAAAAGTGTGACAAAGGTCTGTTTTCCCACCAAAGGTGCCTAGTGAACGTGCCAACGGGCTATTTTTCCCACTGAAGGTGTGCAAACAGGCTGTTTTTCCCACCAAAGATGCCTAGCGACTGTGCCAACAGGCTGTGTTGTCCACTGAAGGTGTTCCAATGTGCTGTTTTTCCTACCGAAAATGCCTGCAGAATGTTCCAACGGGGTCCCAATATGCTATTTTGCTCATCGAAGGGGTGCCAACGAGCTATGTTTCCCACCGAAGGTTCCCAACGTGTTGTTTTTCCCACTAGAGGTGGCTAGAGAACACACCGAAGGGCTGTTTTGCCCACCGAAGGTGTTCCAATGGGCTATTTTTACTACCGAAGGTTTGCCAAAGGGTTGTTTTCACATCGAACATGCCCTACGGACTACTTTACCACTGAAGGTGCTTAGCGACTATGATAACGGGCTATTTTGCCTACGAAAGTTGTACAAATGGGTTGTTTTTCTCACCGAATGTTCCCAATAGGCTATTTTGCCCATCGAAGGTGCCTAGCAATCAAGCCAAATGGTTATTTACCCCATCAAAGGTGTTGCAATGGGTTGCTTTGCCTATTGTAGGTGTGCCAACGACTTGTGTTTCCCAGTGTAGGTGCGCAACGGGCAATTTTTCTCACCGAAGTTGCCTAGCGACTATGGTAACGAGTTGTTTTCTCCATCAAAGGTGCCTAGTGACTACATCAACGGGCTATTTGCCCCACCGAAAGTATGCCAATGGGTTGTTTTCTCACCGAAGGTGCCTAACAAATGTGCCAATAGATTGTTTTCCCCATAAAAGGTGCCTAATGATTGTGGCAACAGGCTGTTTTTCCAACTGAAGGTCCCTAGTGACTGTATCAACGAGATATGTTTCCCTGCAAAGATGCACCAACAGACTATTTTTCCCACTGAAGTTGCCAAGCCATCGTGCCATTGGACTATTTTTCCCACCAAAGATATGCCAATTGGTTATTTTTCCCACCGAAGGAGCCAACAAATTGTTTTTCCCGTTGAAAGCACCTAGCAAACGTGTCAAAGGGCCATTGTGTCCACCAAAGGTCAGCCAATAGGCTGTTTTACCAACCAAAGCTGTGCCAACGAGCTATTTTTCTAATCGAAGGTGCCTACCGAACATGCCAGCATACTATTTTTCCTATCGAATGTATCTAACGACTGTGCGATCATGCTGGTTTTCCCACCGAAGGTGCCTAACGATCGTGTCAACTGGCTATTTACCCCACAAAAGGAGTTCCAACGGACTGTTTTGCTTACTGAAGGTGTGCCAACAAATTGTGCTTCCCATTGAAGTTAACGAGCAGTTGTTCCCACCGAAGTTGCCTAACGATTGTGCCGACGGGCTGTTTTGCTCCACCGAAGGTGCCCAATGAGCTATTTTTCCCACCAAAGGTGTGCCAAAGGGTTGTTTTCCCACCACAAGTGTGCCAAGGGGCTATTTTTCCACCAAAGGTGGGCTAACGGGTTGTCTTGCCCGCCAAAAGTGTGCCAAAGGGCTATTTTTCTCACCGAAAGTGCCTAGCAAATGTGCTAATAGGTTTTTTGCCGAGTAACATTCCAATGGGTTGTGTTGCCCACCGTAGTTGTGCCAATAGACTGTTTTGCTCACTAAAGATGTATAGCAACTGTGTCAACGGGCTATTTTGCCCACGGAAGGTGCCTAGCTACCGTCCAACGTGCTGTTTTTCCCAACGAAGGTGCCAAGCCACAGTGCCAAATGGTTGTTTTACCCACCCAAGATCTGCCAACGGGTTGTTTTGCCTACTGAAGGTGTGTCAACAGGTTATTTTTCCCACTAAAGGTGCTCTACGGACAGTTTAGCCCACCAAAGGTGCCTTAAGACTATGCCAACGGGTTGTTTTGCCCACCGAAGGTTCCCAATGTACTGTTTTCCTACCAATGATGCCTAGAGAATGCGTCAACGAGCTATTTTGCCCACCAAAGTTGTTCCAAGGGGCCATTTTTCCTCCAAAGGTTTGCCAAGGGGCTGTTTTTCCCACCAAAGGTGCCCTATGGACTTTTTTACCACCAAAGGTATCTAGCGACTGTGATAACGGGATGTTTTGCCTGCCAAAGTTAAGCAAAAGGGTTGTTTTTCTCACCGAAGATGGCCAATGCACTGTTTTGCCCATCGAAGGTGCTTAGCAATCATGCCAACTGGTTATTTGCCCCACCGAAGGAGTTCTAACGGGCTATTTTACCTATCGAAGGTGTGCCAACAAGTTGTGCTTCCCACCGAAGGTGCCCAACGGGCAGTTGTTCCCACCGAAGGTGCTTAACGATTATGCCAATGGGCTATTTTGCCCCACCAAAGGTGCCCAACGAGCTGTTTTCCCACCAAAGGAGTGCTAAATGTTTATTTTTCCCACCAAAAGTGTGTCAAAGGGCTATTTTTCCCACCAAAGGTAGACCAACAAGTTGTTTTACCCACCAACAGTGTGCCAAAGGGCCGTTTTTCACACTAAAAGTGCCTAACAAATGTGCTAATAAGTTGTTTTGCCGAGTGACCATGCCAACGGGTTGTGTTGCCCATCGAAGTTATGCCAACGGGTTGTTTTGCCTATAAAATGTGTGCCAACAGGCTGTTTTTCCCCCTGCAGGTGCCCTATGGGCTGTTTTTCCCACCGAAGGTTCCTTAAGATTATGCCAATGGGTTGTTTTGCCCAACAAAGGTGACTCGCGAATTTGCCAACAGGCTTTTTTGCCTACAAAACTTACCTGGTGACTGTGCCAACGGGCTATTTTGACCACCAAAAGTGTCTAGTGACAGTGCCAACGGGCTCATTTGCTTATCGAAGGCATGCCAACTAGCTATGTTTCCCATCGAAGGTTCCCAATGTGTTGTTTTTCTTACCGATGGTGCCTAGGGAATGCGTCAATGGGCTGTTTTGCTCACCGAAGGTGTTCCAACTGGCCTTCCTACCAAAAGTTTGCCAAGGGGCTGTATTTCCCACCAAAGGTGCCCTATGGACTTCTCTACCACTGAAGGTACCTAGCGACTATGATAACAGGATGTTTTGCCTACCAAAGTTAGCAAACGGGTTTTTTCTCACCGAAGATGGCCAATGCACTATTTTGGCCATCGAAGGTGCCTAGCAATCATACCAACTAGTTATTTGCCCCACCGAAGGTGTTCCAACGGGCTATTTTCCCTATTGTAGGTGTGCCAATGAGTTGTGTTTCCCACCAAAGGAGTGCAACGGTCTATTTTTCCCACCGAAGGTGCCTAGCAACTATGGTGACGGGCTATTTTACCCACTGAAGGTGTGCCAAAGGGTTGTTTTTCCCACTGAAGGTGCCTAATGAACGTGTCAACGGGATGTTCTGCCCACCATAGGGGTGCCAACGAGTCATTTTTCCCACCAAAGGTGCCCAACATACTGTTTTTCCTATGAAAGGTGCCAAGTGACTGCACCAATGGGCTATTTGCCACACCAAATGTATGCCAATACGCTGTTTTTCTCACTAAAGGTGCCAACTGATTGTTTTGCCGGCAAAAGGTGCCTAATGATCGTGCCAAAGAGATGTTTTTCCAATTGAAGGTGCATGGTGACTATGCCAATGAGTTGTGTTGCCCACCAAAGGTGTGCTAACAGATTGTTTTGCCCATCGAAGATGCCTAGTGTTTGTTTCAACGTGCTATTTGGCCCGCCGAAGGTGCCTAGCCACATATTGTTTTTCCCATCGAAGGTGCCAATGGATTGTTTTTCCCACCAAAGGCACCTAGTGAACTTGCCAATAGGCCATTTTGTCCACCGAAGGTATGGCAACAGACCATTTTGCCTACCAAAAGATGTGCCAACGAGCTATTTTCCCATCGAAGGTGCCTACTGAACATGCCAATGTGTTGTTTTTCCCATCAAATGTGCCTAGCAACTGTGCGAACGTGTTGTTTTCCCACCAAAGGCATGCTAAACAGTTGTATTGCCCACCAAAAGTATGCTAAAGGGTTGTTTTGCTCACCACAGGTGTGCCAACGGATGGTTTTGCCTACCAAAAGTGTGCCAAAGGGCTGTTTTCCCAAAAAAGGTGCCTAATGAACGTGTCAATAGGTTGTTTTGCCTACCAAAGGTGTGCTAATGGGTTATTTTTCCCACTAAAGGTGCCTAGCGACTGTGACAACAGGTTGTGTTGCCCACTGAAGATGTTCCAACTTGCTATTTTTCCTATGGAAAGTGCCTACCGAACTTTCCAACGGGCTTTTTTACCTCCCAAGGGTACCTAGCAAATGTGCCAATGGGCTGTTTTACCCACCAAAGGTGTCTATCAAATGTGCGACCGTGGTGTTTTTCCCATTGAAGGTGCACAAATGGGGTGTTTTTTGACTGAGGGTGCCTAACGAACATGCAAACGGGTCATTTTTGCCATCATAAGCAACTAGCAACCGTGTCAATGTGTTCTTTTTCCCACCAAAAGTGTGCCAACTGGCTATATTTCCCACCAATGGTTTTATTTCCCCTCCAAAGATGTGCCAATGGGGTCATTTTTTCCACCGAAGTTGCCCAACTGACTGTTTTCCCTACTGAAGGTGCCTAGTGACTGTGCTAACGAGATATTTACCCCCTCTGAAGGTATGTAAATGGGCTATTTTTCCTACTGGAAGTGGCAAGAAAATGTCCCAATGGGCTTTTTTCCCACAAAACGTGCCTGGTCATCATGCCAATGGACTATTTTGCTCACCGAAGATGCATAGCGAGTGTGTCAATGGGCTATTTTACCCATGGAAGGTGCCTAGTGACCATGTCAATGTGCTGTTTTTCCCACCAATTGTGTGCCAATGGATTATTTTCCCACCGAAGGTGTCAAGCCATCACGCCAATGGGCTATTTTTCCCATCGAAGATGCCTAGAGAACGTGCCAACGAGCTATTTTGCCCACCTAAGGTGTGCCAACGGGCTGTTTTGCCTACTTAAGGTGCCCTATAGATTGTTTTTCCAAACCAATGCGCCTTTTGAGCATGCTAATGGATTGCTTTGCCCATCGAAGTTGGCTCGCTTATGTGTCAACAGGTAGTTTTGCCCATTGAAGCTGCCTAGTGACCATGTCAAAGGGCTATTTTACCCAATAAAGGTACCTAGCAAATGTGTCAACGGGCTGATTTGCCCATCAAAGGCATGATAATGGGCTGTGGTTCCTACCAAAGGTTCCTAACATACTATTTTTGCCACCAAAGGTGCCTAGAAAATGCACCAACAGGCTATTTTGCCCACCAAAGGTGTTACAACGAGCTATTTTTACTACCGAAGGTTTGTCAAAGGGTTGTTTTCCCACTGATGGTGCCCTACGGACTGTTTTACCACAAAAGGTACGTAGTGACTGTGATAACGAGCTATTTTAACTACCAAAGTTGTACAATGGGTTGTTTTACCCATCGAAGGTGCCTCACAATCAAGCCAACTGGTTATTTTCCCCATCAAAAGGTGTTCCAATTAGTTGTTTTTCCTATTGTAGGTATGTTAACGAGTTGTGTTTCCAACTGAAGGTGCCAAGCCACCGTGCCAACGGGTTGTTTTGCCCACTAAAGGCATCTAGCGAAAGTACCAACGGGCTATTTTGCCCACCGAAGGTTTGCCAACGGGCTGTTTTGCCCTCCAAAGATGTGCCAACGGGTTGTTTTCCCACCGAAGATGCCTACCGAATGTCCTAATGTTCTATTTTTCCCATCGAATATGCCTAGCGATAGTGCGATAGTGTTGTTTTTCCCACCGAAGGTGCCTAGCGATCCTGCCAACTGTCTGTCTGCCCACCGAAGGAGTTCCAATGGGCTATTTTATCTACCAAAGGTGTACCAACAAGTTGTGTTTCCTATCGAAGGTGTCCAACGGGCAGTTTTTCCCCCCAAAGGTGCCTAGCTATCATGCCCACAGGCTATTTTGCCCCACCAAAGGTGCTCAATGGGTTGTTTTTCCCACCGAAGGAGATTAACAACCGTGGCAACAGGCTGTTTTGCACACCAAACGTGTGCCAATGGGTTGTTTTGCTCAGCAAAAGCGCACCAAAGTGTTGTTTTTCCCACCAAAGGTGCCCAGTGAACATGCCAACTGGCTATTTTGCAACCAAAGGTAAGCCAGCGAGCTATTTTTCACACCGAAGGTGCCTGGCGACTGTGCCAACAGTTTGTGTTTAGCATCGAAGGTGTTCTGAAGTGTTATTTTTCCTACCAAAAATTCCTAGCAAATGTTCCAACGGGCTCTTTTGCCCCCCAAGGGTGCCTAGCAAATGTGTCAACGAGCTGTTTTGCCCACCAAAGGTTTCTGGCGACTATACGGCTGTGGTATTTTTACTACTGAAGGTGGACCAATGGGGTGTTTTTCTGACCGAAGGTGTCTAGCGATCATGCAAACGGGCTATTTTTCTCATTGAAGGCACCTAGCAACTGTGTTAACGTGCTATTTTTCCCACCAAAGGTATGCCAACGGGTTGTTTTTTTCCACCGAAGGTGCCAAACGGACTGTTTTACCTACCAAAGGTGTCTAGTGACCATGCCAACATGATATTTACCCCCTGAAGGTGTGCCAATGGGGTTTTTTTCCCACTAAAAGTGCCTAGCGAATGTGCCAACGGGTTGCTTCACCCATAAAAGGTGCCTAGTAACCATCACAACAGGTTGTTTTTCCTACTGAAGGTGCCTGGTGACCACGCCAACGGGTTATGTTGCCCACTGAAGATGAGCCAATAGATTGTTTTACTCATCAAAGTTGCCTAACGATTGTGCCAATGGATGATTGTGTGCTCACAAAAAGTGCTTATCGACTGTGCCAATGTGTTATTTTTCCCACCAAATGTATGCCAACGGAATATTTTTCCCACCGAAGGTTCCAAGCCAACGTGCGAACTGGCTATTTTACCCACTAAAGGTGTGCCAACGAGTTTTTTCCCAATGAAGGTGCCTAACGAAAGTGCCAATAAGCAGTTTTGTCCAATGAAGTTCTGCCAACGGGCTATTTTGCCCAGCAATGGTGTGCCAATGGGTAGTTTTGCCCACCTAAGGTGTACCAATGGATTGTTTTGCCTACCGAAGGTATGCCAACGGGCTGTTTTTTCTACTAAAGGTGCCCTAAGGAGTGTTTTGCTAAACGGACTATTCTGCCCACCGAAGGTGACTCGCTTATGTGCGAACGGGCAATTTTGCCTATAGAAGCTGCCTCGTGACCATGCCAATGAGCTATTTTACCCACCAAAAATGCCTAGCGACTGTGTTGATAGATTGATTTGCACATCAAAGGCGTGCCAGCGGGCTGTGTTTCCCACCGAAGGTTCCCAACGTGTTGTTTTTTCCACCAAAGACGCCTAGGGAACGCACCAATGTGCTGTTTTGTCCATTGAAGGTGTTCCAACGGGCTATTTTTACTACCGAAGGTTTGCCAAAGGGTTGTTTTCCCACCGTTGGTGCAAAGCGGATTATTTTACCCATCGACATGCCTAGGTAACGCACCAATGTGTTGATTTGCCCATCGAAGGTGTTCAAACGGGCTATTTTTACTACTAAAGGTTTGCCAAAAGGTTGTTTTCCCACTAGTGGTGTCCATAGATTGTTTTGTCCATCGACGGTGTGCCAACAGGCTGTTCTGCCCACCAAAGGTGTGCTAACGGGCTATTTTTCCCATTGAAGATGCCTATCGAATGTGCCAATGTGTTGTTTTTCCCATCGAATGTGCGTAGCAACCATGAGATCGTGCCATTTTTCCCAGCAAAGGTGTGCCAAAGGGTTGTTTTGCCCACCAAAAATTTGCCAAAGGGCTGTTTTCCCACCACAGGTGTGCTAACAGGTTATTTTGCCTACGAAAAATGTGCCAAAGGGCCATTTTTCCCACCAAAGGTGCCTAGTGAATGTGCCAATGGGCTATTTTGCCTACCAAAGGTGTGCTAACGGGCTATTTTTCCCACCAAAGGTGCCTAGCGACTATGTCAATAGGTTGTATCGCCCACCCAAGGTGTTCCAACGTGCCATTTTTCCCATGGAAAATGCCTAGCGAACATTCCAACGGGCTCTTTTGCTCCCCAAGGGTGCCTAGCAAATTTGCCAATAGGCTATTTTGCCCATCAAGGGTGTCTAGCGACTATGCGACTGTGGTGTTTTTCCTACTGAAGGTGCACCGATGGGTTGTTTTTCCGACCAAAGGTGCCTAGCGAACATGCAAACGGGCTATTTTTGCAATCAAAGGCACCTAGCAACCATGTCAACGTGTTGTTTTTGCCAGCAAAGGTGTGCCAATGGGCTGTATTTCCTACCAACAGGTTTAGTTGCCCACCATAGGTGTGCCAATGGGTTGTTTTTCCCACTAAAGGTGCCTAACGGACTATTTTGCCTACTGAAGGTGCCTAGTGATTGTGCCAACGGGATATTTATCCCCAAGGTATGTCAATGGGCTATTTTTCCCACTTAAAGTGGCAAGAAAAAGTCCCAACGGGCTGTTTTCCCCCCAAAAGGTGACTGGTGATCATGCCAATGGGTTGTGTTGCCCACCGAAGGTGTTCCAACGAACTATTTTGCCCATCGAAGGTGCCTAGCGACTATGTCAGCGAGCTATTTTGCCCACAGAAAGTGCCTATCGACTGTGCCAACGTGCTATTTTTCCCACATAATGTGTGCCAATGAATTGTTTTTCCCACTAAAGGCTCCAAGCCAACGTGCCAACTGGTTATTTTACCCACCAAAAGTGTGCCAACGAGTTTTTTTCCCACCGAAGATGCCTAGCAAATGTGCCAACAAGTAGTTTTATCCACTGAAGTTGTGCCAACGGTCTATTTTGCCCACCAATGGTGTGCCAATGGGTAGTTTTGCCCACCTAAGGTGTTCCAACGGGCTGTTTTCCCTATTGAAGGTATGCCAGCGGGCCGTTTTCCCACTAAAGGTGCCCTACGAACTGTTTTGCCAAACTAATGTGCCTTATGACCACGTCAACAGACTATTTTTCCCATTGAAGGTGACTCGCTTATGTGGCAACGGGCAATTTTGCCCATAGTAGCTGCATGGTGACCGTGCCAACGGGCTATTTTACCCACCAGAAGTGCCTAGCGATTGTGTTAACGTACTGATTTGCCCATCGAAGGTGTGCCAGCGGGCTGTGTTTCCCACCGAAGATTCCCAACGTGTTGTTTTTCCTACCAAAGGTGCCTAGGGAACACACCAACGTGTTGTTTTGCCCATTGAAGGTGTTCCAACAGGCTATTTTTACAACCAAAGGTTTGCCAAAGGGTTGTTTTCCCACCGATGGTGCTAAGCGGATTGTTTTGCCCATCGATATGCCTAGGGAATGCACCATCGTGCTAATTTTCCCATCGAAGGTGTTCCAACAGGCTATTTTGACTACCAAATGTTAGCCAAAGGGTTGTTTTCCCACCGATGGTGTCCAACGGATTGTTTTGTCCATCGATGGTATGCCAACAGGTTGTTTTGCCCACCAAAAGTACTCCAACGGGCTATTTTTCCCACCGAAGGTGCCTACTGAACGTGCCAACGTGTTGTTTTTCCCATCGAATATGCGTGGCAACTATGCGATCGTTCTGTTTTTCCCACCAAAGGTGTGCCAAAAGGTTGTTTTACCCACCAAAAGTTTGCCAAAGGGCTGTTTTCTCACCACAGGTGTGGCAACGGGTTATTATGCCTGCAAAAAATGTGCCAAAGGGCTATTTTTCCCACCAAAGGTGCCTAGTGAATGTGCCAATGGGCTATTTTACCTACTAAAGGTGTGCTAAAGGGCTGTTTTTCCCAAAAAAGGTGCCTAGCGACTATGCCAACAGGTTGTGTCGCCCACCGAAGGTGTTCCAACGTGCTATTTTTCCCATGGAAAGTGCCTAGTGAATGTTCCAATGGGCTCTTTGTCCCCCCCAAGGGTGCCTACCAAATGTGCCAACAGGCTATTTTTCCATCAAAGGTGTCTAGCGACTATGCGACTATGGTGTTTTTCCTACTGAAGGTGCACCAATAGGTTATTTTTTTGACCGAAGGTGCCTAGTGACTATGCAAACGGGCTATTTTTGTGATCAAAGGTACCTAATAACCATGTCAACTTGCTGTTTTTCCCACCAAAGGTGTGCCAACGGGGTGTATTTCCCACCAACGGGTTTATTTGCCCACCAAAGGTGTGCCAACGAATTGTTTTTCCCACCGAAGGCGCCTAACGGACTGTTTTGCCTATTGAAGGTGCCTAGTGACCGTGCCAACGGGATATTTACCCCTAAGGTATGTCAATGGGCTATTTTTCCCACCTAAAGTGGAAAGAAAACGTCCCAACGAGCTATTTTTCCCCCAAAAGATGACTGGTGATCATGCCAATGGGTTGTGTTGCCCACTAAAGGTGTGCCAACAGACTATTTTGCCCATCGAAGGTGCCTAGTGACTATGTCAACGGGCTATTTTACCCACGGAAGGTGCCTAGCGACCATATACCCGTCCTGTTTTTCCCCCCAAATGTGTGCAATGGATTATTTTTCCCATCGTAGGTGCCAAGCCACCATACTAACGAGCTATTGTTCCCACCGAAGGTGCCTAGCGAACCTGCCAACAAGCTGTTTTGTCCACCAAAGGTGTGCCAACCGGCTATTTTTCCCACTAAAATTGCCCTACGAACTTTTTTGCCAAACTAATGTGCCTTATGACCATGCCAACGGACTGTTTTGCCCACCGAAGGTGGTTGGCTTATATGCCAGCGCGTAGTTTTGCCTACTGAAGCTGCATGGTGACCATGCCAACATGCTATTTTGCCTACCAAAGGTCCCTACTAAATGTGTCAACGGGCTGATTTGCCCATCGAAGGCATTCCAACGGGTTGTGTTTCCCACTGAAGGTTCCCAACATATTATTTTTCCCACCATAGGTGCTTAGAGAATGCACCAATGGGCATTTTTTCCTACCAATGGAGTGCCAACGGCCTGTTTTGCCGACCTAAGGTGTGCCAACGAGCCGTTTTGCCTACTGAAGGTGTGCCAACGTGCCGTTTTTCCCACTGAAGGTTCCCTAAGGACTGTTTTTCCCAACCAATTTACCTTATGACCATCGCAACGGATTGTTTTACCGACCGAAGCTGACTCGCTTATATGCCAATGGGAAATTTTGCCCACTAAGGTTGCCTGGTAATCGTGCCAACGGGCTATTTTGCCACCAAAGGAGCCTAGCGACTATTTCAATGGGCTGATTTGCCCATCGAAGGTGTGCAAACTGCCTGTGTTTCCCACCAAAGGTTCCCGACGTGTTGTTTTTCCCACCAAAGGTGCCTAGGGAATGCACCAACATGATGTTTTTCCCATCAAACGTGTTCCAATGGGCTATTTTTACTACCGAAGGTTTGCGAAAGGGTTGTTTTCCTACCGATTGTGCCCTACAGACTGCTTTACCACCAAAGTTGCCTAGCGACTATGTTAACAGGCTATTTTGCCTACCAAAGTTCTAAAAATGGGCTGTTTTTTTCACCAAAGGTACCTAATGGGTTGTTTTACTCATCGATGATGCTTAGCAATCAAGCCAACTAGTTATTTGCCCCACCAAAGGTGCTCCAATGGGTTGTTTTGCCTATTGTAGGTGTGCCAACGAGTTGTGTTTCCCACCGAAGGTGCTAAACCACGGTGCCAGCGGGTTGTTTTCCCACTGAAGATGCCTAGCAAACGTACCAATGGGTTATTTTGTCCATCAAAGGTGCACCAAAAAGCTGCTTTGCCCTCCAAAGGTGTGCAAATGGGCTATTTTTCCCACTGAAAATGTGTACAGAACATGCCAACGTACTGTTTTTCCCAAGAATATGCCTAGCGACCGTGTGATCGTGCTACTTTTCCCACCGAAGATGCCTAGCGATCTTATCAACCGGCTATTTGCCCCAACGAAGGAGTTTCAACGGGCTACTTTGCTTACCAAAGTTGTGCCAACGAGCTGTGTTTCCCATCGAAGGTGCCCAACGGGTTGTTTTTCCCTCTGAAGGTGTGCCAATGGGCTACTTTTCACACTAAAGATGCCTAGCCAATGTCCAAAAAGGCTATTTTTCCATCAAACGCATGTACCGACCATGCCAATGTGTTGTTTTTCCTGGCAAAGGTGTGCCAACAGGCTATGTTTCCCGCCGATGCTATCCAACAGGCTATTTTTCCCACTGAAGATGCCTAGTGACCATGCCAACCGAAGAAGCCTAGTGACCGTGCCAATGGGTTGTCTTGTCCATTGCAGGTGTGCCAACGGGCTATATCGTGTCAACTGGTTATTTGACCCACTGAAGGGGTTCCAACGGTCTATTTTGCCTACCGAAGGTGTGCCAACGAGTTGTGCTTCCCAATGAGGGTGCCCAACAAGTAATTTTTCCCACCAAAGGTGCATAGCGATTGTGCCATCGGGCTATTTTGCTCCACCGAAGTCACCCAACAGGCTGTTTTTCTTACCAGAGGTGTGCCAAAGGGTTGTTTTACCGGCCAAAAGTGTATAAAAAGGATGTTTTTCACATCAAAGGTGTGCCAACGAGTTGTTTTGCCCACCAAAAGTGTACCAAAAGGCTGTTTTTCCCACCAAAGGTGCCTAGTGAATGTGCCAACGTGCTGTTTTACCTACCAAAGGTGAACTAACGGGCTATTTTTCCCACTGAAGGTGCCTAGCCACTATGCCAACTGGTTGTTTTCCCCAGAAAAGTTGAGTAATGATTGTACCAAGGGCTATTTTTCCCACTAAAGGTGCCTAGTGGCCGTGCCAATGGTATGTGTTGCCCGGTAAAGGTGTGCCAACAGATTGTTTTTCCACCGAAGGTGGTAAGCCACCGTTCCATTGAGTGGTTTTGCTTACAAGAGGTGTGTCAATAGGCTATTTTTTCGACCGAAGGTGCTTAGCGAACTTGCCAACGGGCTATTTTGACTACCGAAGGTATGCCAACTAGCTGTTTTACCAACCAAAGATGCCAAGAGAACGTGCTGACAGGCTCTTTTTCCCACCAAAGGTGTGCTAATAGGCTGTTTTTCACACCAAAGGTGTGCCAACGGGTTGTTTTGCCCACCAAAAGTGTGCCAAAGTGTTGTTTTTCACACCTAAGGTGTCTAGCGATTGTGCCAACGGGCTGATTTGCCTATCGAAGGCATGCCAATAAGCTGTGTTTCCTATCGAAGGCTCCCAACGGGTTGTTTTTCCCATCGAAGACACTTGGAGTCTATTCCAACGTAATATTTTACCCACCAAAGGTGTCTAACGATCATGTCAAAGTGTTGTTTTTCCAACCGAAGGTGCTTACTGATCTTGCCAATTGGCTATTTCCCCCATTGAAGGTGTTCCATCAGGCTATTTTGCCTACCAAAGGTATGCCAATGAGTTCTATTTCCTCACTGAAGGTGCCCAACCGGCAGTTTTTACCATCGATGGTGCCTAGCAATTGTGGGAATGGACTGTTTCGCCACAAAAAGTGTGCCAACGGGTTGTTTTCCCACCAAAGGTGCTTAGTCAACATTCCAACGGGCTATTTTGTCCATCGAAGGTGTGCCAAAGGGTTGTTTGGCCCACCAAAAGTGTGACAATGGGCTATTTTGTCCACCAAAGGTGTGCAACCGTGCTGTTTTGCCTACTGAATTATTTTCCCCATCAAAGGTGCCTAGGGAATGAGCTGACGGGCTTTTTTACCCACCAAAGGTGTGCTAATAAGCTGCTTTTCACACCAAAGTGTGACAAAAGGCTATTTTTCTTTCCTAAGGTGCCTAGTGACTGTGCCAATGGGTTGATTTCCCTATTGTTTTTTCCATCGAAAGTGCCTAGCGTCTACGCCAACGGGATATTTTGCCCACCGAAGGTGCCTAGCGATCATGCCAAAGTGTTTTTTTTCCCATCGAAGGTGCCTACCGATCTTGCTAACTGGCTATTTCCCCCATTGAAGGTGTTCCAACTCGCTATTTTACCTACCAAAGGTGTACCAATGAGCTGTGTTTCCCACCGAAAGTATGCAACGGGTTGTTTTTCCCACCAAAGTTGCCTAGAGACTATGCCAACAGGCTAATTTGCCTATCGAAGTGATGCCAACGGGCTGTGTTTCCCACTGAAAGTTCCCAACGTGCTGTTTTTCCCACTAAAGATGCGTAAAGAATGCACTGACGGGTTGTTTCACCCACCGAAGGTATTCCAGTGGATTATTTTTACTACTGAAGGTTTGCTAAAGGGCTATTTTCACACCGAAGGTTCCCTACAGACTATTTTGCCACTGAAGGTGCCTACCAAAGTTGTGCAAATGGGTTGTTTTTCTCATCGAAGGTGCCCAATGAGCTATTTTGCCCATCGAAGGTGCCTAGCAATCAAGCCAACTAGTTATTTACCCCACCGAAGGTGTTCCAATGGGTTGCTTTGCCCATTGTAGGTGTGCCAACGAGATGTGTTTCCCACTGCAGGGGGCAATGGGTAGTTTTTCCCACCGAAGGTGCCTATAGACTGTGGCAACGAGGCTGTTTTTCCCACCTAAGGTGTGCCAAAGGGTTATTTTTCCCACTGAAGGTGCCTAGCCACTTTGCAAACAGGTTGTTTTCCCCATAAAAGGTTCCTAATGACTGTGCCAATGGACTATTTTTCCCACTGAAGGTGCCTAGTGACCGTGCCAACGTGATGTGATGCCCAGCAAAGGTACACCAACGCACTTTTATCCCACCGAAATTGCCAATGAGATGTTTTGCCTACCAATGGTGTGTCAATGGGCTATTTTTCCTACTAAAGGTGCCTAATGAACGTGCCAACGGGCTGTTTTGGCCACCAAAGGTGCCTAAAGAACTCATCGATGGGCTCTTTTACCCATCCAAGGTGTTCCAACAGGCTATTTTTCATACCAAAGGTTTGCTAAGTGGTTGTTTTCCCACTGAAGGTGCCCTACAGATTGTTTTACCTCCAAAGGTGGCCAGTGACTGTGATAACGGGTTGTTTTTCCTACTAAAGTTGTGCAAACGGGCTATTTTTCCTACCCAAGGTTCCCAATGGGTTGTTTTTCCCATTGAAGGTGCCTAGCAATCATGCCAACTGGTTATTTGCCCCACTGAAGATGTTCCAACTAGTTATTTTGGCTATTGTAGGTGTGCCAACGAGTTATGTTTCCCATCAATGGTGCCCCACGGGTTGTTTTCCAACCGAAGGTGCCCCACTGGCTGTTTTCCAACCGAAAGCGCTTAGCAACTGTGGGGGTTTGTTTTGCCCACCGAAGCCAAAGGGTAGTTTTCCCCATTGAAAGTGCCTAGTCAATGTGCCAACGGGCTACTTTGCCCACCATGGGAGTGCCAACAGGTTGTTTTTCCTACCAAAGGTGCCTAGCAAACTATTTTGCCTACTGAAGGTGCCTAGTGACCGTGCCATCGAGCTATTTACCCCACCGAAGGTATGCCAATCTGCTATTTTTCCCTTAAAATTGCCTAGCAAATGTGCCAACGAGTTGTTTTGCCTAGTGACCATCCCAACGGGTTGTGTTGCCTACCGAAGGTGTGCCAACGGACTATTTTGCCCACCGAAGATGCATAACTATTGTGTTAACGGGCTATTTTGCCCACAGAAGGTGCCTAGCGATCGTGACAATGTGTTGTTTTTCCCAACAAATGTGTGAAGCCATTGGGCTATTTTGCCCACCAAAGGTGTGTTAACGAGCTATTTTGCTCACCCAAGGTGTGTCAACGGGCTGTTTTGCCTACGAAGGTGTGCCAACGAGCTATTTTTCCCACCAAAGGTACCCTATGGATTGTTTTGCCCCCTAAAGGTGCCTTAAGACTATGCCAATGAGTTGTTTTTCCCATCAAAGGTGACTTGTGAATTTGCCAACGGGCTGTTTTGCCAACCAAACCTGCCTGGTGACTATGCCAACGGGCTATTTTACCCACCGAAGGTGCCTAGTGATAGTGCCAACGGGCTCATTTGCTCAACAAAGGCGTGCCAATGGGTTGTGTTTCCCAGGGAAGGTTCCGAAAGTGTTATTTTTCCCACCAATGGTGCCTAGAGAACATGTGGACGGGCTGTTCTGTCGGCAGGCAAAACACCTTCAGTGGGCTGTTTTGCCCACTGAAGGTGTTCCAACGGGCCATTTTTCCTACCAAAGATTTGCCAAGGGGCTGTTTTCCCACAGAATGTTCCCTATGGACTATTTTATCACTGAAGGTGTCTAGCGACTATGATAACGGGATGTTTTGCCCACCCAAGTTAAGCAAACGAGTTGTTTTTGTCACCAAAGTTGGCCAATAGGCTATTTTTCCCATCGAAGGTGCCTAGCAATCATGCCCACTAGTTATTTGCCCCACTAAAGGTGATCCAACGGGCTATTTTGTCTATTGTAGGTGTGACAACAAGTTGCGTTTCCTACTGAAGGTGAGCAACGGGCTATTTTCCCATCGAAGGTGCCTAGGGATAGTGGCAACTGGCTATTTTGTCCACTGAAGGTGTGTTAAAGGGTTGTTTTTCCCACTAAATACTCCTAGCGAAACCAAAGATACCCAACAGACTATTTTGCCTACGAAAGGTGCCTAGTGACTGCACCAATGGGCTATTTGCCACACCAAAGGTATACCAATGGACTGTTTTTTCCCTCTAAAGGTGCCTAATAAAGGTGCCAACGGGTTGCTTTGTCTACAAAAGGTGCCTAATGACAGTGCGAACGGGCTATTTTTCCCACTGAAGGTACCTAGTGATCGTGCCAACGAGCTGTGTTGCCCACAGAAGTTGTGCCAACCGATTGTTTTGCCCATCGAAGGTGCCTAGCATCTGTGTCAACGTACTATTTTCCCACTGAAGGTTCCTAGCGACAGATTGTTTTTCCCACCGAAGGTGGCAACGAATTGTTTTTCCCACCGAAGGCACATAGTGAACTTGCCAACGGGCCATTTTGTCCATCGAACATGTGCCAACAAGCTGTTTTGCCATCAAAGGTGTCCCAACGAGCTATTTTTCCCACCGAATGTGCCTATCAAATGTGCCAACATGTTACTTTTCCCACTGAACGTGCCTAGTGACCGTACGATCATGCTGCTTTTCCCACTGAAGGTGCCCAGTAATCGTGACAACTGGCTATTTGCCCTACCGAAGGAGTTCCAATGGGCTATTTTGTCTATCGAAGGTGTGCCAATGAGTTGTGCTTCCCACAGAAGGTGCCTAGCGATTGTGCCAACGGACTATTTTTCCCTATCGAAGGAGCCCAATGGGCTATTTTTCCCATCGAAGGTGTGTCAAGGGGTTGTTTTGCCTACCAAAAGTATGCGAAAGGACTATTTTCCCACCTAAGGTGTGCCAACGGGTTGTTCTGCCCTTCAAAAGTGTACCAAAGGGCTGTTCTTCCCACCAAAGGTGCCTAATGAACATGCCAATGGGTTACTTTTCCTACCAAAGGTGTGCCAACGGGCTATTTTTCCCACCGAAGTTGTCTTGTGACTGTGCCAATAGGCTATGTTGACCACCAAAGGTGTTCCAACGTGCTATTTTTTATATCGAAAATGCCTAGTGAGTGTTCCAACTGGCTCTTTTGCCCCCCAAGGGTGCCTAGCAAATATGCGAATGGGCTATTTTGCCCATCGAAGGTGTCTACCGACTATGCGACCGTGGTATTTTTTCCACTAAAGGTGCACCAATGGGGTGTTTTTCTGATCGAAGGTGCCTAAAGAACATGCAAACGGGTTTTTTTCCCATTTAAGGCACCTAGCAACTGTGTCAACGTGCTGTTTTTCCCACCAAAGGTGTGCCAACGGGCTGTATTGCCACCAACTGATTGTTTTGCCGACAAAAGGAGTGCCAACGAGTTGTTTTTCCCACCAAAGGTGCCCAATGGACTGTTTTGCCTACCGAAGGTGCCTAGTGATCTTACCAACAGGATATTTACCTCCCCCCGAAGGTATGTCAGTGGGCTGTTTTTCCTACTGAAAGTGCCTAGCAAATGTGCCAATAGGTTGTTTTACCCATAAAAGGTGCCTAATGACTGTCCCAATGGGCTGTTTTTGCCACTGAAGGTGCCTGGTGACCATGCCAATGGGTTGTGTTGCCCACCGAGGTGTGCCAATGGACAATTTTGCCCACCAAAGGTGCCTAGTGACTATGTCAATGGGCTATTTTGCCCACAGAAGCTGCCTAGTGACCATGTCAACGTGATGTTTTTCCTAACAAACGTTTGCCAACAGATTGTTTTTCCTACCGAAGGTGCCAAGTTACCGTGCCAACGGGTTGTTTTGCCTAACAAAGGTGTGCAAACGAGTTATTTTTCCCACCAAAGGTGGCTAGCAAACGTGCCAACGAGCTGTTTTGTACACCAAAGGTATGCCAATGGGCTGTTTTACCCACAAAAAGTGCGCCAATGGGTTGTTTTGCCCACCTAAGGTGTGTCAACGAGCTATTTTGCCTACCAAAGGTGTGCCAACAGGTTGTTTTTCCTACTGAATGTGCCCTACGGACTGTTTTGCCTAACTAATGTGCTTTATGACCATGCCAGCAGACTGTTTTGCCCATCAATGGTCACTTGCTCATATGCCAACGGGTAGTTTTTCCCACTAATGCTACATGGTGACCGTGCCAATGGGCCATTTTTCCCACCAAAGGTGCCTAGCAAATGTGTCAACAGGTTTGCGAACGGGTTGTGTTTCCCACCGAAGGTTCCCAACATGCTATTTTTCCCAACAAAGATGCCTAGACAATGCACCAATAGGCTGTTTTGCCCACCGAAGGGATTCTGACGGGCTATTTTTACTGTCAAAGCTTTGCCAAAGCGTTGTTTTCCCACCGATGGTGCCCTACGGACTACATTACCCCCAAAGATGCCTAACGACTATTATAACCAGCTATTAGCCCTACAGAAGTTGTGCAAATGGGTTGTTTTTCTCACAAAGGTGCCCAATGGGCTGTTTCGCCCAATGAAGGTGCCTATCAATCAACCCAACTAACTATTTGCCTCACCCAGGGTGTTCCAATAGGTTGTTTTGCCTATTACAGGTGTGTCAACGAGTAGTGTTTCTCACTGATGGTGACAAACCAACATTCCAATAGGCTGTATTTCCTGCCAGAGTTGTGCCAACGAGCTGTTTTTCCCACCGAAGGTGCCAAGCGACTGTGCCAACAGGTTGTGTTGCCCATCGAAGGTGTTCCAATGAGCTATTTTCCCCACCAAAAGTGCCTAGCGATGTTCCAACGGGCTCTTTTGCCCCCCAAGGGTGCCTAGCAAACGTGCCAATGGGTTGTTTTGCCCATCAAAGGTGTCTAGCAACTGTGCGACTGTGGTGTTTTTCCCACTAAAGGTGTACCAATTGGGTGTTTTTCCAACTAAAGGTGCCTATCGAATGTGTAAATGTGCTATTTTTCCCATGGAAGGCACCCAGCAACTATGCCAACGTGCTGTTTTTACTACCAAAGATGTGCCAACGGGCCATATTTCCCGCCAATGGGTTGTTTTGCCCACCAAGGGTGTGCCAATAGGTTGTTTTTCCCACCGAAGGTACCCAATGGACTATTCTGCCTACCGAAGGTGCTTAGTGAATGTACCAGCGGGCTATTTACCCCCTGAAGGTATGCCAATGGGTTGTTTTTCCCACTAAAGGTGCCTAGCAAATGTGCCAACGGGTTGTTTTACCCACAACAGGTACCTTATGACTGTGCCAATGGTTGGTTTTCACACAAAAGGTGCCAGGTGACCGTGTCAATGGACTGTGTTGCCCACTGAAGATGTTCTAATGGGCTATTTTTCCCACTAAAGGTGCCTAACAAATGTGCCAATGCTCTATTCAGTCCCCTAAAGGTGCCTAGCAATTGTGCCAACAGGCTATTTTTTCCAACAAAGGTGTCTAGCGACTGTGCAGCCGTGGTGTTTCTTCCACTAAAGTTGTGCCAATGGGCTATTTTGCCTACAGAAGGTGTACGAATAGGCTGTGTTTCCCACCGAAGCTACCCAATGGTCAGTTTTTTCCCATTAAAAGTGCCTAGCGACCGTGCCATCTAGTTGTTTTGCCCTCTGAAGGTGTGTCAGCAGGCTATTTTTTCCAAGGAAGCTGCCCAATAAGCTAATTTTCTCATTGAAGGTTACTAGAGATCGATCCAACTGGCTGTTTTACCTACCAAATGTGTGCCAACTAGCTATTTATCCCATCGAAGGTGCCTAGAGATCATACCAATGGGCTATTTTTCCCTGGAGTGTTTCTAGCAGTCATGCCAATGGGCAGTTTTTCTAACCAAAGGTGTGCTAACAGGTTGTTTTCCCCACCTAAGTGCCCAGCGACTATGCCAATGGGCTAATTCACCCATCGAAGGCGTGCCAACGGGTTATGTTTCCCACCGAAGGCTCCCAATGGGTAGTTTTTCCCACCGAAGGTCCCTGGTGTCCGTGCCAATGGGATATTTTGCCCACCGACAGTGCCTAGCGACCGTGTCAAAGTGTTGTTTTTCCCACCAGAAGTGCCTAGTCATTGTGCCAACTAGCTATTTCCCCTATTAAAGGTGTTCCAACTGGCTATTTTGCCTACCAAAGGTGCGCCAATGAGCTGTGTTCCCCACCGAAGGTGCACAACGAGCTGATTTTCCCACCGAAGGTGCTCAGCGGCCGTGCCAATGGGCTATTTTGCCCAACCGATAGTTATTCCCATCGATGGTGCCTAGCGACAGTGGCAATGGGCCGTTTTTCCCATCGAACGTGCCTAGCGGCCATGCCAACGGACTATTTTGCCCTACCAAAGGTACCCAACCGGTAGTTTTTCCCATCAATGGTGCCAAGGGACTGTGGTAACAGGCTATTTTGCCTACCAAAAGTGTGCGAACTGGTTGTGTAGCCCTCCAAAAGTGTGCCAAAGTTTTGCCCCCCAAAGGTGACTAACGAGTGCGCCAGCAAGTTGTTTCGCCCACCAAAGTTGTGCCAATGGGCTGTTTTTCCCGCCAAAGGTGCCTAGCGACTATGCCAATGAGCTGTGTTGCCTACGGAAGGTGCTCCAAGGGGTTGTTTTTCCCACTGAAGGTGCCTAGAAAATGTGTCAATGGGCTACTTTGCCGCCCAAAGATGCCTAGCAAACGTTCCAATGGGCTATTTTGCCCACCAAAGGTGTCTAGCGACTATGCAATCATGGTGTTTTTCCCACCGAAGGTGCGTCAATGGGTTGTTTTTCCCACTGTAGATTCCTAGAAAACGTGCCAATGGGATGTTTTGCCCATAAAAGGTGCCTTGTGGCTATGCCAACGGGCCATCGACTATTTGGTGTGCCAACTGACTATTTGGCCCATCGAAGACACCTGGCGACTATGTCAACCAGCTATTTTACCCACCGAACATGCCTAGAGACTGTGCCAACAGGTTAATTTTCCCATCGAAGTGGTGCCAACAGGCTAGGTTTACCCACCAAAGGAGCCTAGCGACTGTGTCAATGGGCTTATTTGCCCATCAAAGGAGTGCAAACGGTCCGTGTTTCCCACCAAAGGTTCCCGACGTGTTGTTTTTCCCACCAAAGGTGCCTAGGGAACGCACCAACATGCTATTTTTCCCATCGAACTTGTTCCAATGGGCTATTTTTACTACCAAAGGTTTGCCAAAGGGTTGTTTTCCTACCGATTGTGCCCTACAGACTGCTTTACCACCAAAGTTGCCTAGCGACTGTGATAACAGACTTTTTTGGCTACCAAAGTTTTGAAAATGGGTTGTTTTTTTCACCAAAGGTGCCCAATGGGCTGTTTTACCCATTGATGATGCCTAGCAATCAAGCTAACTAGCTATTTGCCCCACCAAAGGTGTTCCAATGGGTTGTTTTGCCTATTGTAGGTGTGCCAACGACTTGTGTTTCCCACCGAAGACGCCTAGCAAACGTGCCAACGAGTTGTTTTCCCACCGAAGACGCCTAACAAACGTACCAATGGGCTATTTGTCCATCAAAGGTGCGCCAACAAGCTATTTTGCCCTCCAAAGGTGTGCCAATGGGCTACTTTTACCATCGAAGGGGCGTACCGAACATGCCAACGTACTGCTTTTCCCACTAAATGTGCCTAGCGACCGTGTGATCGTGCTGTTTTTCCCACCGAAGGTGCCTAGCGGTCATGCCAACTAGCTATTTGCCCCAATGAAGGAGTTTCAATGGGCTACTTTGCCTACCGAAGTTGTGCCAATGAGCTGTGTTTCCCATCGAAGGTGCCCAACGGGCTATTTTTCCCCATCGAAGGGGCCTAAAGATCATGCCAACGGGCTATTTTACCCCACCGAAGGTGCCCAACGGGCTGTTTTTCCCTCTAAAGGTGTGCCAATAGGCTTCTTTTCACACCAAAGATGCCTAGCCAATGTCCAAACAGGATATTTTCCCATCGAAGGTGCCTACCGACCGTGCCAATGTGCTCTTTTTCCTGCCGAAGGTGTGCCAACAGGCTATGTTTCCCACTGATGCTATCCAACAGGCTATTTTTCCCACTAAAGACGCCTAGTGACCGTGCCAACCGAAGATGCGTAGCGACTGTGCGAACGGGTTGTTTTGTCCATCGCAGGTGTGCCAACAGGCTATTTCTCCTACTGATGGTGTGCCAACAGGCTGTGTTTCCTACTGAAGGTGCCCAATGGTTAGTTTTTTCCAATTGAAGATGCCTAATGATTGTGTCATCTTGTTGTTTTTCCCACTGAAGGTGCCTAGCGAGTGCACCAACAGGCTGTGTTGCCCACCAAAGGCATTCCAATGTGCTGTTTTTCCCAAAGAAAGTGCCTAGTGAACATTCCAATGGGCTCTTTTGCCCCCTAAGGGTGCTTAGCAAATGAGTGATCGTGGTGCTTCTCCCACTAAAGCTTCTCCCACTAAAGGTGTACCGACGAGCTATTTTTCCAACTGAAGGTACCTAGTGACTGTGCCAACGGAATGTTTTGCCCTACAAAGGTGTGCCAATAGACTGTTCTTCCCACTAAAGGTGTCAACAGATTGCTTTTCCCATCGAAGGTGCCAATGGATTATTTTTCCCATTGAAGGTGCCTAGCGACCGTGCGATCATGGTGTTTTTCCCACCAGAGGTGCCTAGTAATCGTGTCAACTAGCTATTTGACCCACCGAAGGGGTTCCAACGGGTTGTTTTGCCTACCGAAGGTGTGCCAACGAGTTGTGATTCCCAATGAAGATGCCCAACGGGTAATTTTTCCCACCGAAGGTGCTTAGCGATTGTGCCATCGGGCTATTTTTCCCCACCGAAGTTGCCCAACAGGCTGTTTTTCTTACCAAAGGTGTGCCAAAGGGTTGTTTTGCCCACCAAAAGTATGTAAAAAGGTTGTTTTTCACACCAAAAGTGTGCCAATGGGTTGTTTTGCCCATCAAAAGTGTACCAAAAAGGCTATTTTTCCCACCAAAGGTGCTTAGTGAACGTGCCAATGTGCTGTTTTGCCTACCAAAGGTGTGCTAACGGGCTATTCTTCCCACCAAAGGTGCGTAGCCACTATGCCAACAGGTTGTTTTCCCCAGAAAAGGTGACTAATGATCGTACCAAGGGTTGTTTTTCCTACTAAAGGTGCCTAGTGGTCGTGCCAATGGTATGTGTTGCCCGGTAAAGGTGTGCCAACAGATTGTTTTTCCCACCGAAGGTGGCAAGTCACCGTACCATTGAGCGGTTTTGCCCACCAAATGTGTGTCAACGGGCTATATTTCAGCCGAAGGTGCTTAGCGACAGTGCCAACGGGTTATTTTATCCACCGAAGGTATGCCAACGGGCTATTTTATCCACTATGCCAACGGGCTTAGCGACAGTGCTTAGCTAGGGAACATGCAGATGGGCTCTTTTGCCCACCAAAGGTGTGCCAACAGGCTATTTTTCACACCAAAGGTGTGCCAACTGGTTGTTTTGCCCACCAAAAGTGTGCCAAAGTGATGTTTCTCACATCTAAGGTGCCTAGCGACTATGCTAACAGGCTGATTTCCCTATTGAAGGCATGCCAAAGAGCTGTGTTTCCCACTAAGGCTCCCAACAGGTTATTTTTCCCATCGAAGACACTTGGAGTCTATTCCAACGTAATATTTTTCCCACCAAAGGTGTCTAACGATCATGTCAAAGTGTTGTTTTTCCAACAAAAGGTGCTTAGTGATCTTGCCAACTGGCTATTTCCCCCAGTGAAGATGTTCCAACAGGCTATTTTGCCTACTGAAGGTGTGCCAATGAGTTGTATTTCCCACTGAAGGTGCGCAACGGGCTGTTTTTCCCATTGAAGTTGCCTAATGGTCATGCTAACGGGCTATTTTTCCCCACCGAAGGTGCCTAACCGGCAGTTTTTACCATCGATGGTGCCTAGCAACTATGGCAATAGGTTGTTTTGCCACAAAAAGTGTGCCAATGGATTGTTTTCCCACCAAAAATGCTTAGTCAACATTCCAACGGGCTATTTTATCCACTGAAGATGTACAAAAGGGTTGTTTTGCCCACTCAAAGTATGCCAACGGACTATTTTGTCCACCAAAGGCGTGAAACCGTGTTGTTTTGCCTACCGAATTGTTTTGCGCACCAAAGGTGCCTAGGGAATGCGCCAATGGGCTTTTTTACCCACCAAAGGTGCACCATTACGCTATTTTTCACACCAAAGTGTGCCAAAGGGCTATTTTTCCCTCCTAAGGTACCTAGTGACTGTGCCAATGGGTTGATTTGTGTATCGAAGGCATGCCAACGGGTTGTGTTTCCTATTGAAGGCTCCCAATGGGTTGTTTTTCCCATTGGAAGTGCCTAGTGCCTAGTGTCTACGCCAAAAGGATATTTTGCCTACCGAAGGTACCTAGCGACCGTGTCAAAGTGTTGTTTTTCCCACCAAAGGTGTCTAGCGATCTTTCTAACTGGCTATTTCCCCAATTGAAGGTGTTCTAACTTGCTATTTTGCCTACCGAAGGTGTGCCAATGAGCTGTGTTTCCCACCGAAGGTATGCAACGGGTTGTTTTTCCCACCAAAGCTACCCAGAGACTGTGTCAATAGGATAATTTGCCCATCGAAGTAGTGCCAACGTGCTATTCTTCCCACCAAAGGTGCGTTAAGAATGCACCGATAGGTTGTTTTACCCACCGAAGGTATTCCAATGGGCTATTTTTACTACTGAAGGTTTGCCAAAGGGCTATTTTCATACTGAAGGTGCCCTACAGACTATTTTACCACTGAAGGTGCCTAGCGATTATGATAACAGGCTATTTTGCCTACCAAAGTTGTGCAAACGGGTTGTTTTTCTCACTGAAGGTGCCCAATGAGTTGTTTTACCCATCGAAGGTGCCTAGCAATCAAGCCCACTAGTTATTTACCCCACCGAAGGTGTTCAAATGGCTTGCTTTGCCTATTGTAGGTGTGCCAACGAGATGTGTTTCCCACTGTAGGGGGCAATGGGTAGTTTTTCCCACCAAAGGTGCCTATAGATTGTGGCAACGGGCTGTTTTCCCTATCGAAGGTGTGCCAAAGGGTTGTTTTTCCCATTGAAGGTGCCTAGCCACTGTGCCAATAGGTTGTTATCCATACAAAAGGTTCCTAATGACTGTGCCAACGGGATGTGATACCTAGAGGTATGCCATTACACTTTTTTACCACCGAAGGTGCCAAGCCACCGTGCCAATGGGATGTTTTGCCTACCAAAGGTGTGTCAATGGGCTATTTTTCCCACTGAAGTTGCCTAACGAACGTGCCAACTGGCTGTTTTATCAACCAAAGGTGCGCCAACGGGCTGTTTTGCCCACGAACGGTGCCTAGGGAACTCACCGACGAGCTCTTTTACCCATCGAAGGTGTTCCAACGAGCTATTTTTCCTACCAAAGGTTTGCCAAGGGGTTGTTTTTCTCACTGAAGGTGCCCTACGGATTGTTTTACCTCCAAAGGTGGCTAGTGACTGTGATAACGGGTTATTTTTCCTACAAAAGTTGTGCAAACGGACTGTTTTTCCCACCCAAGGTTCCCAATGGGTTGTTTTTCCCATTGAAGGTGCCTAACAATCATGCCAACTGGTTATTTGCCCCATCGAAGGTGTTCCAACTAGTTGTTTTGCTTATTATAGGTGTGCCAACGAAGTTATGTTTCCCACCAATGGTGCCCCACGGGCTGTTTTCCAATCGAAGGTGCCCTACAGGCTGTTTTCCAACTGAAGGTGCCTAGCAACTGTGACAAGGGTTTGTTTTTCCCACCGAAGGTGTGCCAAAGGGTAGTTTTCCCCACCGAAGGTGCCAAGTCAATGTGCCAACGGGCTACTTTGCCCACCATTGGCGTGCCAACAGGTTGTTTTTCCCACAGAAGGTGCCCAGCAAACTGTTTTGCCTACCGAAGGTGCCTAATAACCGTGCCATCAGGCTATTTACCCTACCGAAGGTTTGCCAATCTACTGCTTTTCCCCATAATAGTGCCTAGCAAATGTGCCAACGAATTGGTTTTGCCTAGTGACCATGCCAACGGGTTGTGTTGCCTACCGAAGGTGTGCCAATGGACTGTTTTACCCACCGAAGATGCATAACGACTATGTCAACGGGCTCTTTTACCCACATAATGTGCCTAGCGACCGTGACAATGTGTTGTTTTCCCACCAAAAGTGTGAAGCCATTGGGCCAATAGGCTGTTTTGCCCACCAAAGGTGTGCCAACGAGCTATTTTCCCCACCCAAGGTGTGCCGACGGGCTGTTTTGCCTATGAAGGTGTGCCAACGGGCTATTTTCCCAACCAAAGGTGCCCTATGAACAATTTTGGCCCCTGAAAGTGCCTTAAGACTATGCCAACGGGTTGTTTTGCCCATCAAAGGTGACTCGTGAATTTGCCAACGGTTTGTTTTACATACCAAACCTGCCTGGTGACCGCGCCAACAGGCTATTTTATCCACCGAAGGTGCCTAGCGACAGTGCCAACGGGCTCATTTGCACATCGAAGGGGTGCCAATGGGTTGTGTTTCCTACGGAAGGTTCCTAATGTGCTTTTCTTCCCACCAATGATGCCTAGAGAACACATCGACAGACTGTTTTCCCACCGAAGGTGCTCCAATGGGCCATTTTTTCTACCAAAGATTTGCCAAGGGGCTGTTTTCCCACTGAATGTTCCCTATGGACTATTTTACCATTGAAGGTGCCTAGCGACTGTGATAACAAGATGTTTTGCCTACCAAAGTTAAGCAAACGAGTTGTTTTTCTCACTGAAGTTGGCCAATAGGCTGTTTTGTCCATCGAAGGTGCCTAGCAATCATGCCAACTAGTTATTTGCCCCACCGAAGGTGATCCAACGGGCTATTTTGCCTATTATAGGTGTGACAACAAGTTGCATTTCCTACTGAAGCTGTGCAACGGACTATTTTTCCCACTGAAGGTGCCTAAGGACTGTGAAAACTGCTATTTTGCCCATCGAAGGAGTGCTAAAGCGTTGTTTTTCCCACCAAAGGTGCTTAGAAAATGTGCCAACGAGCTATTTTGTCCAACGAAGGTATGCCAATGGGCTGTTTTGCCCACAAAAAGTGTGCCAATGGGTTGTTTTGTCCACTTAAGGTGTGCTAATGGGCTATTTTGCGTACCAAAGGTGTGCCAGTAAGATGTTTTTCCTACTGAATGTGTCCTGCGGACTGTTTTTCCCAACTAATGTGCTTTATGACCATGCCAACAAACTGTTTTGCCCATCAAAGGTGACTTGCTTATGTGCCAACGGGTAGTTTTTCCCACTGAAGCTGCCTAGTGATCGTGCCAATGGGCTATTTTGCCCAGCAAAGGTGCCTTGCAAATCTGCCAATAGGCTAATTTGCCCATCGAAGGTTTACCAACGGGTTGTGTTTCCCACAGAAGGTTCCCAACATGCTGTTTTTCCTACCAAATATGCCTAGACAATGCACCAATGGGCTGTTTTGCCCACTGAAGGTGTTCCAACGGGCTATTTTTACTGTCAAAGCTTTGCCAAAGGGTTGTTTTCCCACCGATGGTGCCCCACAGACTGCATTACCCCTAAAGATACCTAGCGACTATGATAACCAGATGTTTGGCCTACCGAAGTTATGCAAGTGGGTTGCTTTTCTCACTAAAGGTGCCCAATGGGCTGTTTTACCCATTGAAGGTGCCTAGCAATCAAGCCAACTAGCTATTTGCCCCGCCAAAGATGTTCTAATAGGTTGTTTTGCCTATTGTAGGTGTGCCAAGGAGTATTGTTTCCCACCGATGGTGCCAAACCAACGTTCCAACTGGCTATTTTATCCACCGAAGGTGTGCCAAAGGGTTGTTTTGCCCTCTAAAGGTGTGTCAACAAGCTGTTTTTCATGCTAAAGGTGTGTGCTAACGGGCTGTTTTTCCCAGCGAAGGTACCAAGCGACTGTACCAACAGGCTGTGTTGCCCATCGAAGGTGTTCCAATGTTATATTTTTCCCACCAAAAGTGCCTAGCGATGTTCCAACAAGCTCTTTTGCCCCCCAAGTGTGCCTGACAAACATGCCAACGGCCTGTTTTGCCTACCAAAAGTGTCTAGCGACTGTGCGACTGTGGTGTTTTTCCTAATAAAGATGTACCAATTGGGTGTTTTTCCAACAAAAATGCCCAGCGAACATGCAAATGTACTATTTTTCCCATCGAAAGCACCTAGCAACTGTGCCAACGTGCTATTTTTACCACCAAAGGTGTGTTAACGGGCCATATTTCCTGCCAATGGGTTGTTTTGCCCGCCTAGGGGTTGTTTTTCCCACCGAAGGTACCCAATGGACTGTTCAGCCTACCAAAGGTGCTTAGTGACTATCCTAACGGGCTATTTACCCCAAAGGTATGCCAACGGATTGTTTTTCCCACTAAAGGTGCCTAGCAAATGTGCCAACGGGTTGTTTTACCCACAAAAGGTACCTTAATGACTGTGCCAACAGCTGGTACTTCACACAAAAGGTGCCAGGTGACCGTGTCAATGGACTGTGTTGCCCACCGAAGGTGTTCCAAAGGGTTATTTTTCCCCGAATGTGCCAATGCTCTGTTCAGCCCCCCAAAGGTGCCTAGCAATTGTGCCAATAGGCTATTTTTTCCAACAAAGGTGTGTAGTGACTTTGCAACTGTGGTGTTTTTCCAACTGAAGGTGTGCCAATAGACTGTGTTTCCCACCGAAGCTACCTAATGGTCATTTTTTTTCCCATCAAAGGTGACTAGTGACCATGCCATCTAGTTGTTTTGCCCTCTAAAGGTGTGTCAACAGGCTGTTTTCCCAAGGAAGCCGCCCAACGAACTATTTTTCCTATTGAAGGTTAATAGAGATCGAGCCAACTGGCTATTTTACCCACCAAATGTGTGCCAACTGGCTATTTATCCCGCCGAAGGTGCCTAGGGATTATACCAATGGGCTATTTTGTCTTGGAGTGTTTCTAGCAGTCGTGCCAATGGGTTGTTTTTCTAACCAAAGGTGTGCTAACAGGTTGTTTTTCCTACCTAAGGTGTCTAGCGACTATGCCAATAGGCTAATTTACCCATCGAAGGCGTGCCAACGGCCTGTGTTTCCCACCGAAGGCTCCCAATGGATTGTTTTTCCCACCAAAGGTCCCTACTGTTCGTGCCAATGGGATATTTTGCCCACCGACGGTGCCTAACGACTATGTCAAAGTGTTGTTTTTCCTACCAAAGGTGCCTAGCCATCGTGCCAACTGGCTATTTCCCCCATTAAAGGTGTTCCAACTGGCTATTTTGCCTACCGAAGGTACGCCAATGAGCTATGCTACCTACCGAAGGTGCAAAACGGGCTGTTTTTCCCACCGAAGGTGCCTAACTGTTGTGCCAATGGGCTATTCTGCCCTACCGAAGGTGCCCAACCGATAGTTATTCCCATCGATGGTGCCTAGTGACAGTGGCAATGGGTTATTTTTCCCACTAAAGATGCCAAGCGGCCGTGCCAACGGGCTATTTTGCCCTACCAAAGGTGCCCAACCGGTAGTTTTTCCTATCAATGATGCTTGGCGACTGTGGTAACAGGCTCTTTTGCCTACCAAAAGTGTGTGAACTGGTTGTGTAGCCCTCCAAAAGTGTGCCAAAGGGCTGTTTTGCCCCCCAAAGGTGACTAACGAACATGCCAGCGAGCTGTTTCACCCACCAAAGATGTGCCAACGGGCTATTTTCCCACCAAAAGTGCCTAGCAACTGTGCCAACGAGCTGTGTTGCCTACCGAAGGTGCTCTAAGGGGTTGTTTTTACCACTAAAGGTGCCTACAGAATGTACCAATGGGCTACTTTGCCCCCTAAAGATGCCTGACAAACGTGCTAATGGGGTATTTTGGCCACCAAAGGTGTCTAGCGACTATGCAATCGTGGTGTTTTTCCCACCGAAGGTACATCAATGGGTTGTTTTTCCCCCTAAAGATTCATAGAAAACGTGCCAATGGGATTTTTTGTCCACAAAAGTTGCCTTATGGCCATGCCAACGGGCTGTGTTCCCCACCGAAGGTGTGCCAACTGACTATTTTGCCCATCAAAGATGCCTAGCGACTATGTCAACGAGCTATTTTACCCACCGAAGATGCCTAGGGACCATGCCAATATGTGGTTTTTCCCATCGTAGGTTTGCCAACGGTCTATTTTTCCCACCAAAGGTGTGCCAACGGGTTGTTTTGCCCACCAAAGGGGTGCTAATGTGCAGTTTTGCCAACCAAAGGTGTGCCAACGGGCTATTTTTCCCATTGAAGGTGCCCTACAGACTGTTTTCCATACCAAAGATGCCTTACGACCATGCCACCGGATTGTTTTGCCCGTCAAAGGTGACTCGTGAATGTGCGTATCGAAAGAGTTCCAACACCCTATTTTTCCTACCGAAGGTTTACCAAAGGGCTGTTTTTCTCATTAAAGGTGCCTTATGAACTGTTGTACCACCAAAGGTGCCTAGAAACTGTGATAACGAGCTATTTTTCCTACTAAAGTTGTGCAAATGTGTTGTTTTCCCTACCAAAATTGCCCAATGAGTTGTTTTGCCCATTGAAGATGATTAGTCAACATGCTAACTGGTTATTTACCCCATCGAAGGTGTTCTAACGGGCCACTTTGCCTATTGTAGGTATGCCAGCGAGTTGTGTTTCCCACTGAAGGTGCATAATGGGCTGGTTTTCCACCGAAGGTGCCTAGCAATTGTGGCAATGGGTTGTTTTGCCCACTGAAGGTGTACCAAAGGGTTGTTTTTCCTACTGAAGGTGCCTAGCGAATGTGCCAATGAGCTGATTTGCCCAGCAAAGATGTGCTAACGGGCTATTTTTCACATCGAAGGTGCCTAGCAAACATGCCAACGGGTTGTTTTTCCCATAAAAGGTGCCTAATGAAGGTACCAATGGGTTATTTTCCCACTGAAGGTGCTTGGGGATCGTGCCAATGGGCTTTGTTGCTCACCGAAGGTGTGACAACAAACTGTTTTGCCAATCGAAAGTGCCTAGCAACTGTGTGAATGGACTGTTATCCCCACTAAAGGTGCCTAGCGACTTTGCCAATGTGCTGTTTTTTACCATCGAAGGTGTGCCAACGAATTGTTTTCCTACTGAAGATGCCAAGCCACCGTGCCAACTACCTGTGTTATCCACCAAAGGTGTGCCAACTACCTGTTTTTCACGTCGAAAGTGCCTAGCGAATGTTCCAACGGGCTCTTTGGCCCCCAAGGGTGCCTAGCAAATATGCCAACTGGCTGTTTTGCCCACCAAAGGTATCTACTGACTGTGTGACCGTGGTATTTTTCCCACTGAAGTTGCACCAATGGGGTGTTTTTCTGATCGAAGGTGCCTAGCGAACATGCAAACGGTTATTTTTCCTATTGAAGGCACCTAGCAACTGTGTCAAAGTGTTGTTTTTCCCACCAAAGGATTGACAACGGGTTGTATTTACCACCAACTAGTTGTTTTGCCCCCAAAAGGAGTGCCAACGAGTAGTTTTCCCCACCAAAGATGCCCAACGAACTATTTTGCCTACCGAAGGTGTCTAGTGACCGTGCCAACGGGATATTTACCTCCCCCCAAAGATATGCCAATGGGCTATTTTTCTTACTAAAAGTGCCTAGCAAATGTGTCAACGGGGTGTTTTACCCACAAAAGGTGCCTAATGACTATCCCAATGGGTTGTTTTTCCCACTGAAGGTTCCTGGTGACCATGCCAATAGGTTGTGTTGCCCACCTAGGTATGCCAACAGACAATTTTGCCCACCGAAGGTGCCTAACGACTATGTCAATGGGCTATTTTACCCACAGAAGGTGCCTAGCGACCATGTCAACGTGATGTTTTTCCTACTAAACGTGTGCCAATAGATTGTTTTTCCTACCAAAGGTGCCAAGTCACCGTGCCAACGGGTTATTTTACCCAACAAAGGTGTGACAGCGAGCTATTTTTCCCACCAAAGGTGCCTAGCAAATGTGCCAACGAGCTGTTTTGTCCACCGAAGGTGTGCTAACGGGGTGTTTTGCCTACAAAACGTGTGCCAATGGGTTGTTTTGCCCAACTAAGGTGTGCCATCGGGCTATTTTATCTACTGAAGGTGGGCTAGTGGGTTGTTTTTCCTACTAAAGGTGCCCTACGAACTATTTTGCCTAACTAATGTGCCTTATGACCATGCCAACAGACTATTTTGCCCATCAAAGGTGACTTGGTTATGTGCCAACGGGCAGTTTTTCCTGTTGAAGCTGCATGGTGATCGTGCCAATGTGCTATTTTGCCTACCAAAGGTGCCTACTGAATGTGTCAACTGGCTGATTTGTCCATCGAAGGGTTGCCAACGGGTTGTGTTTCCTACCAAAGGTTCCCAACATGCTGTTTTTCCCACCAAAGATGCCTAGATAATGCACCAATGGGCTGTTTTGCCCATCGAAGGTGTTCCAATGGGCTATTTTTACTATCAAAGCCTTGCCAACGGGTTGTGTTTCCCATCAAAGTCTCCCAATGAGTTGTTTTTCCCACCGAAGGTGCCTTGCGTCTGCGCCAACGGGATACTTTGCCCACCAAAGGTGCCTAGTGACCGTACCAAAGTGTTGTTTTTCCCACCGAAGGTGCCTAACGATTGTGCCAACTAGCTATTTCCCCCACTGAAGGTGTTCCAACTGGCTGTTTTACCTACCGAAGGTGTGCCAATGAGTTGTGCTTCCTACCGAAGGTGCACAATGGGCTATTTTTCCAACCGAAGATTCTTAGCGGCCGTGCCAACGGACTATTTTGCCGCATCGAAGGTGCCTAACCGATAGTTTTTCCCATTAATGGTGCCTAGCGACTGTGGCAACGGGCTATTTTGCCCAGCAAAAGTGTGCCAACGGGTTGTTTTGCCGACAGAAAGTGTGTCAAAGGGTTGTTTTTCCCACCAAAGGTGTCTAATGAACATGCCAGTGGACAGTTTTGCCCACCAAGGGTGTGCCAACGGTTTGTTTTTCCCACGAATGGTGCCTAGCAACTTTTCCAACGGGGTGTGTTGCCCACTAAAGGTGCTCCAAGGGGTTGTTTTCCTACTGAAGATGCCTAAAGAATGTGCCAAAGGGCTGCTTTGCCACCTAAAGGTGCCTAGCAAATGTGCCAATGGACTATTTTGCCTACCAAAGGTGTCTAGTGATTGTGCAACCGTGGTGTTTTTCCTACAGAAGGTGCGCCAATGGGTTGTTTTCCCAACGCAGTTTCCTAGAAAAGTGTCAACGGGTTGTTTTTCCTGCAAAAGATGCCTCATGACTATGCCAACGGGTTTCCCATTAAAGGTGCCTGGTGATCGTGCCAACGGGCTGTGTTGCCCACCGAAGGTGTGCCAACTAACTATTTTGCCCACTGAAGGTGCCTAGTGACAATGTCAACGGGCTATTTTGGCCACCAAAGATGCTTAGCGACCATGTCAACGTGTTGTTTTTCCCAACGAAGGTGTGCCAAAAATCTATTTTTCCCATTGAAGGTGTGCCAACGAGCTGTTTTGCCCACCAATGAGCTGTTTTGCCTACCAAAGGTGTGCCAACGGGTTGTTTTTCCCATTGAAGGTGTGCCAACTTGGTGTGCCAACGAGCTATTTTGCCCACCAAAGGTGTGCCAATGGGCTGTTTTGCCTACCAAAGGTGTGCCAACGGGGTGTTTTTCCTATTGAAGGTGTGCCAACGTGGTGTTTTTTCCCACTGAAGGTGTGCCAACTGACTTTTTTCCCACTGAAGGTGTGCCTATCGAACGTGCCAACGGGCTATTTTTTCCATCAAAGGCACCTAGTGATCGTGTCAACCAAGTGTTTTGTCCACTAAAGGTATGCCAACGGGCTGTTTTGCCTACCAAAGATGCCCAGCGAATTTGCCAATGGGCCAACGGGCCGTTTTACCTATCGAAGGGGTTCCAACGAGTTATTTTGCTTACTAAACATGTGCCAACGGGCTATTTTTTGCACCAATGGGTTGGTTTGCCTTATTACGGTGCCTAGCGAACGTGCCAATGGGTGGTTTTACCCACCGAAGGTGCCTAATGATAGTGCCAACGTGGTGCTTTTCCCATCGAAGGTGCCTAGTGAACGTGTCAATGGGCTATTTTACCCACCGAAGGTGTTTCAACAGGCTATTTTATATACCAAAGTTGTGCCAACGGGCTCTTTTTCCATCGAAGGTTCTTTACAGATTGTTTTGCCCATTGAAGATGCCTAGCGACCGTGACAACGGGTTGTTTTTTCCTACCGAAGTTATGCAAATGGGTTATTTTTCCCACCTAAAAATGATGCCAATTGGGTACTTGTCACACCGAAGGTGTTCCAACGGTCTGTTTTGCCTATTGTATGCGTGCCAACAAGTTGTTTTTCCCATCAAAAGTGCCCAACAGGCTGTTTTACCCACTGAAGGTGCTTAGGAAATGTGCAAATGGGCTATTTTGCTCACCAAAGGTGTGCGAACGAGCTATTTTTCTCACCAAAGGTGCCCAACAGAATGTTTTGCCCGCCAAAGGTGCCTAGTGACCCTACCAACGTTCTATTTGTCCCACCGAAGGTATGCCAACGAGTTGTTTTTCCCATAGAAGGTGCTAACAAATTTGCCAATGGGTTGTTTTGCCTACAAAAGATACCTAATGATCGTGCGAACGGGTTGTTTTTTCCTATTGAAGGTGTCTGGTGACATTGCCAATGGAGTGCTAACGGAATGATTTGCCCACCGAAGGTGCCTAGTGATTACGCCAACGGGCTCTTTTGCCCACCAAAGATATGCCAACGGATTGTTTTGCCCACCAAAGGTGTGCTAACGGGCTATTTTCCCACCGAAGGTGCCTAGCAAACTTGCCAACGGGTTGTTTTGCCCACCAAAGGTGCTAATGGGCTATTTTTCCCAGCGAAGGTGCCCAAAGAACTATTTTACTCGCCTAAGGTGCCTAGTGACTATGTAAACGGGCTATTTTTCCCACCAAAGGTATGCCAATAGGCTATTTTTCCCACTGAAGGTGCCTAGCAAAAATTCCAACAGGTTGTTTTGCTAAAAAAAGGTGCCTAATGATTATACCACTGAAGGTGCTTGTGACCGTGCCAACGGCTTATGTTGCCCATCAAAAGTGTGTCAACAGATTGTTTTGCCCATCAAAGGTGCCTATTGACTGTGTCAAAGGGCTATTTTATACACTGAAGGTACCTAGCAACCACTCCAACGTGTTGTTTTTCCTAACAAAGGGGTACCAAGGGGTAATGTTTCCCCTCGATGCTGCCCAAAGTGATGTTTTCGCAACGAAGGTGCCTAGTGACCATGCCAATAGGCTGTTTTATGCCAATGTCCATTGAAGGTGTGCTAATGTGCTATTTGCCTATGGAAGGTTGCCAACAGGCTGTGTTTCCCTACGAAGGTGCCCAATGGGTAGTTTTTCCCACAGAAGGTGCCTAACGACTCTAGCATCGAGTTGTTTTGCCCACCAAAGTTGTGCCAACGGGCTGTTTTCCCCATCGAAGGTGCCTAACAAACTATTTTTCCTAGCAAAGGTGTCTAGTGACCATGCGCCTGCACTGTTTTTCCCAGCGAAGGTGTGTCATGGGCTATTTTTCCTATTGAAAGTGCCTAGAGAACATGCCAATGGGCTATTTTTTCAATCGAAGTTGCATAGCGACCATGCCAACTTGTTGTTTTGCATATCGAAGCTGTGCCAATGGGATGTTTTTCTAACCAAAGGTGGCCAATAGAATTTTTTTACCCACCAAAGGCACCTAGCGACCATGCTGGCGGGCTATTTGCCCCACCGAATGTGTGTCAAGACGCTGTGTTTCCCACCGAAGGAGTGCCAAAGGGCTATTTTTGCTACAAACAATTTCATGGACTATTTTTCCCACCAAAGGTGCCTAATGAACGTGCCAATGAGCTGTTTTGCCCACCAAAGGTGTGCCAATAGGCTGTTTTGCCTACCGAAGGTGCTCCAACGAGCTGTTTTTCCCAACTAAGTTACCTAACGATCTTTGCAACGGGTTGTGTTGCCCACCAAGGTGTACCAACAGGTTGATTTCCTCACCAAAGGTGCCTAGCGAATGTGTCAATTGGCTATTTTGCCCAACAAAGGTGTCAAACGAATGTGCGAATGGGCTATTTTGCCTACTGAAGATATCTAGTGATCATGCGATCGTGGTATTTTTCCCACCAAAACTACGCCAACAGGTTGTTTTCCACACCAAAGATACCTAGCGAACGTGCCTACGTGCTATTTTGCCCACCAAAAGTATTCAAATAGGCTATTTTGCCAACTGAAGTTGTGCCAATGGGTTGTTTTTCCCATCAAAGGTGCCCTATGGACTATTTTTCCTACCGAAGGTGCTTAGTAACTGTGCCAACGCATTGCTTTTCCCACAGAAAGTGTGCCAACTGGATGATTTTCTAACCCAAGACACCCAGCAAATGGGTCAACTTGTTATTTTGCCCACTGAAGTTGTTCAAATGGGTTGTTTTGCCTACCGAAGGTGTGCGAATGGGGTGTTTTTCCCACTAAAGGTTCCTACGAACTTTTTTGCCCACCGAGGGTGCCTAGCGATTGTGGCAACGTTCTATTTTTCCTACCGAAGGTGCCTAGCGACTGTGGCAGCGGATTGTTTTTCCCACCAAAGGTATGCTAACGGACTGTTTTGCCTACTAAGGTGTGCCAAAAGGCTATTTTTTCCACCGAAGATGCCTAACGAACTTGCCAGCAGATTGTTTATCCACGGAAGGTGCCAAGCCACCGTATCGATGGGATATTTTGCCCACCAAATGTGTGACAACATGCTGTTTTTCATACCGAATATGCCTAGAAAACATGCCAATAGGTTGTTTTGCCCAACGAAGGTGTGCTAACAGGCTGTTTTTCCTACTGAAGGTGTTCCAATGGACTGTGTTGCCCAATGAATGTGCACAATGATCGTGCCAACGGGTTGTGTTGCCCACTGAAGGTGTTCTAGCGGGGTGTTTTTCTCAGCGAAGGTGCCTAGAGAACATGCCAATAGGCTATTTCGCCCCCAAAGATGCCCAGTAAACATGCCAATGGACTATTTTTCCCACCAAAGGTATCTAGCAACTATTTTTCACACCGAAGTTATGCCAAAGGGCTGTTTTTCCCTCCGAAGATGCCTAGCAAATTTTCAAATAGGCTACTTTTTCCATTGAAGGCACTTAACAATCGTGCCAACATGTTGTTTTTCCCACCAAAGGTGTGCTAATGGGCTATGTTTCCTACCAATGCTGCCCAGTAGGATCTTTTTCCCACCGAAGGTGCTTAGTGACCTTGCTAATAGGTTGTTTTGTCCACCGACGGTGTGCCAATGGGCTATTTGGTCTACGAAAGGTGTGCCAATAAACTGTGTTTCCCAACGAAGGTGCCTAACATGTAGTTTTTCCCACTCAAGGTGCCTAGTGGCAATCGCATCAAGCTATTTTACTCACTAAAGTTGTGCGAAAGGGTCGTTTTCCCAATGAAGGTTCCTAACAAACTATTCTTCCTAGCAAAGGTGCGTAGAGAATGTGTCAACTGGCTGTTTTGCCCACCGAATATGTGCCAACTATCTATTTATCCCATCAAAGGTTCCTGGAGATATTGCCAACGGGCTATTTTTCCCCTGAATGTGTCCAGCAACCACACCAATGTGCAGTTTTTCCCAAGAAAGGTGTGCCAATAGGTTTTTGCATTAATGGTGTCTAGTGACCTTGCTAACGGGCTATTTTACCCGCCAAATGTGCCCAGCAATCATGCCAATGGACTGATTTACCCATCAAAGGCATGCCCATAGGCTGCGTTTCCCACCGAAGGTTCCCAACGAGCTGTTTTTCCCATCAAAGGTGCCTGGCATCCATGCCAGCAGGCTATTTTACGCACCAAAGGTGCCTAATGACCGTGTCAATGTGTCATTTTTCCCACTGAAGGCGCTTAGCGAATGTGCCGATAGGCTGTTTTGCCCACCGAAGTTGTGCCTACGGGCTTTTTACCTGCCGAAGGTGTCCCGATGAACTGTTTTGTCCAACAAAGTTACCTAATGACCGTTCCAACGGGTTGTGCTGCCCATTGAAGATGTGCCAACAGGTTATTTTCCCACTGAAGGTGCCTAGCGAATGTGCCAATAGGCTATTTTTCCCACTGAAGGTGCCTAGTGAACATGCCAACGGACTATTTTGCCCCCAAAAGATGCCTAGCAAACGTGCCAAAAGGCTACTTTGCCTACTGAAGGTGTCTAACGACTGTGCGAATGTGGTGTTTTTCCTACCGAAGGTGTGCTATGGGTTGTTTTTCCCACCGAAGTTGTCTAGTGAACGTGCAAATGAACCAAAGGTGTGCCAACGGGCCATGTTTCCTACCGATGCTACCCAACGGGGTGTTTTTCACATCGAAGGTACCTAGTGACCTTGCCAACCAGCTGTTTTGTCCATCGAAAGCATGCCAACGGGCTATTTTGCCTAAGAAACGTGTACCAACGGGCTGTGTTTCCCAATGGAGTTAGCCAATGGGTAATTTTTTCCCACTTAAGATGCCTAGCGACTGTGACATCGAGCTATTTTTCCTAGGGAAGATGCCTAGAGATCGTGCCAACTTGTTGTTTTGCCCACCGAATGTGTACCAACTGGCTATTTATTCCATCAAAGATGCTTAGAGATATTGGCAACGGACTGCAACCTGCTATTTTTCCCACTAAGGGTGTGCCAACAACTTGTTTTTCATATTGAAGATACCTAGCGACCTTCCTTACGTGTTATTTTGCCCACCGAAGGTGCCTAAGGATCGTGCCAATGGGTTGATTTACCCATCAAAGGTGTGCCAACGGGCTGTATTTCCCATCGAAGGTTCCTAAGAAGCTATTTTTCCCATCAAAGGTGCCTAGCATCTGTGCCAATGTGTTATTTTTCACATCAAAGTTGCCTAGTGATTGTGCCAATAGGTTGTTTTGCCCACCGAAGTTATGCTAACGGGCTTTTTGCCTACTAAAGTGTTCCAACGAACTGTTTTGTGCAATGATGTTACCCTTCAGATAGGCTGTGTTGCCCATCGAAGGTGTGCCAAAGGTTATTTTTCCCACTGAAGGTACCTAGCAAATGTGCCAACGGGCCGTTTTGCCCAGCAAAGGTGCCAAACGAATGTACCAATGGGCTATTTTGGCCACTGAAGTTGTCTAGTAACTGTGCGATCCTGGTGTTTTTCCCACCAAAGATGTACCAACGGACTATTTTTGTCGCCAAAGAATCCTAGCGAACGTGTCAACGTGTTGTTTTGCCCATCGAAAGTGTTCGAACGGGCAGTTTTGCTCACCAAAGGTATGCTAACGAGTTATTTTTCCCACCTAAGGTGCCCTACGGACTGTTTTGCTCAAAAAAGGTGCCTAGTAACTGTACCAACGTGCTATTTTTTCAACCAAAGGTGTCCTAACGGGTTATTTTTCCCCTCAAAGATACCTAGCAAATGTGTCAACGTGCTGTTTTGCCCATCACAGGTGTTCAAATAGGTTGATTTGCCTACTGAAGGTGTACCAATGGGCTATTTTCCGCACTAAAGGTGCCATAGGAATTGTTTTGCCTATCGAAGGTGCCTTAAGACCATGCCAACAGGATGTTTTGCCCACTGAAGGTCACTTACGATAGTGCCAACGAGCTATTTTGCCCACCAAAGCTGTCTGGCGATCATGCCAATGGGCTATTTTACCACCGAACGTGCCTTACGACTATGCCAATGTGTTGTTTTTCCCACCGAATGTGTACGAACGATTTGTTTTTCCCACCGAAGACACCTAACAAACATTTCAATGTGCTATTTTGCCCATCTAAGGTGTTCGGATGGGCTGTTTTGCTTATAGAAGGTGTGCCAACGGGTTGTTTTTCCCACTGAAGGTGCTTTATGAACTGTTTTGCCCACCAAAGGTGCCTAACGACTGTGTCAACGGGCTATTTTTCCCACCAAAGCTACCTACCGATTACGGCAACGGATTCTTTTCCCGTCAAAGGTGAGCCAACGAATTGTTTTGCCCACCAAAGGTGTGCCAAAGGGCTATTTTTCCTGTCGAAGGTGCCTAGTGAACTTGCCAATGGACTGTTTTTTCCGTCGAAGGTGCTTAGCAAATTCGCCAACGGGCTATTTTGCCCACCGAAGGTGTACCAACGAACTGCTTTGCCGAATGAATACACATGACGATCGTGCCAATGGGTTGTTTTGCCCACTGAATGTGTTCCAACGGTCTGTCTTTCCCACTAAAGGTGCCTAGCGAACATGCCAACGGGCTATATTGCCCCCTGAAGATGCCTAGCAAATGTGCCAACGAGTTATTTTTCCTACCGAAGGTGTCTAGTGACTGCGCGACTGTGGTGTTTTTCCCACTGAAGGTGTGCCAATGAGCTGTTTTTCCCACCAAAGGTGTCTAACAAATGTACAAATGAGCTATTTTTCCCATCGAAGGCAACTAGTGATCATTGCTAACGTGCTGTTATTTTGACCAAAGGTGTGCCAACGAGCCATGTTTCATACCGATGATTCCCAATGGAGCACTTTTCCCACCAAAGGTGCCTAGTGACCTTGTAAACAGGTTGTTTTGTCCACCGAAGGCGTGCCAATGGGCTATTTTGCCTACAGAAGGTGTGCCAACGGGCTATGTTTCCTATCGAAGGTGCCCAATGGGTAGTTTTTTCCCACTCAAGGTGCCTAGCGACTATGGCATCGAGCTATTTTGCTCAATGAATTCATGTCAATGGGTTGTTTTACCCAACGAAGGTGCCTAATGAACTGTTTTTCCCAGCAAAGGTGCCTAGAGATCATGCCAACTTGCTGTTTTGTCGGCCGAATGTGTGCCAACTGGCTGTTTATCGCACTGAAGGTGCCTAGAGATATTGCCAACAGGCTATTTTGCTATTGAATGTGAATGGCAACCATGCCAACATGTTGTTTCCCACCAAAGGTGTGCCAATAGCTTATTTTTCGCACCGATGGTGCCTAGCAACCTTGCTAATGAGCTATTTTGCCGACCAAAGGTGCCTAGCAACTGAACCAACGTGTTATTTTTCCCACCGAAGGTGCCTAGCAACCGCGCCAACATGTTATTTTTCCCACCAAAGGTATCTAGCAAACGTGCCAATGGGCTATTTTACACATCGAAGGTGTGCCAAAAAGCTGTTTTGCCTATCAAAGGTGTTATAACAAACTATTTTGTGCAACGAAGTTACCGAATGACCATTCCAACGGACTGTGTTGCCATCGAAGGTGTGCCAACAGGTTGTACTGAAGGTGTTCTAATGGACTATTTTGCCAAACAAATTACCTAATGACTGTTCCAATAGGTCGTGTTGCCTATCAAAGGTGAGCCAAAAAGTTGTTTTACCCATTGAAGGTGCCTAGCGAATGTGCCAACAGGCTATTTTACCCACCAAAGGTGCCAAGAGAATGCGCCAATGGGCTATTTTGCCCATTAAAGGTGTCTAGTGACCATGCGATCGTAGTGTTTTTCCCACCAAAGGTGTGCCAACGGGCTGTTTTTCTCGTCTATTTTGCACACTAAAAGTATTTGAACGGGCTATTTTGCACACCAAAGGTGTGTCAATGAGCTATTTTTCCCACCAAAGGTGCCCTACGGACTGTTTTGCCCACCGAAGGTGCCTACCAACTATCCTAACATGCTGTTTTTCCCACTGAAGATGTGCCAATGGACTATTTTTCCCACTAAAAATACCTAGCGAACGTGTCAACATGTTATTTTTCCCACCGAAGGCATTCTAATAGGTTGTTTTGCCTACCGAAGGTGTGCCAACAGGCTATTTTTCCTACTGAAGGTTCCCTACAAACTGTTTTGCCCACCGAAGGTGCCTTAAGACCATACCAACTGGAAGTTTTGCCCGTTGAAGGAGGCTCACGAATGTACCAACGGGTTGTTTTGCCCATGGAAACTGCCCGACAACCGCACCAATGGGCTATTTTACCCACAAAATGTGCCTTGCAACTATGCCAACATGATGTTTTTCCCACCGAAGGTGTGCCAATGGGCTTTTTTCCTATCAAAGGTGCCTAGCGAACGTACCAACAGGCTATTTTTCCCATTGAAGGCACCTAGTGATCGTGCCAATGGGTTATTTTGTCTACCAAAGGTGTGCCAACGGGCTGTTTTGCCTGCAGAAGGTGCCTAGCAAATGTACGAATGTGCCAACGGTCTGTTTTGCCCATCGAAGTGTTCCAACGGGATATTTTGCCTATCGAAGATGTGCCAACGACCTATTTTTCCCAACAACGATGCCCTACGGGCTGTTTTGCCTATTTAAGGTATGCAGCAAAAGTACCAAAGGGCAATTTTGCCTACCGAAGGTGCCTAGAAATAGTGACAATGTGTTGTTTTTCCCATTGAAGGTGCCTAGTGAACGTGCTGATCGGCTGTTTTATCCGCCGAAGGTGTTCTAACGGGCTATTTTGCTTATCGAAGGTGTGCCAATGGGATGTTTCTCCCAACGAAGGTGCTTCATGGACTGTTTTGCCCACCGAAGGTGTTTCATGGATTATTTCTACATAAGTTATGCAAAAGAGCTATTTTTCCTACCGAAGTTGCCCGATGGGTTGTTTTGCCCATCGAAGGTGCCTAGCCATCATGCCAACTGGTTATTTGTCCCATCAAAACTGTTCCAATAGGCTATTTTGCCTATTGTAGGTGTGCCAATGAGTTGTGTTTCCCATCAAAGGTGCCTAACGGCTATTTTTCTCACCGAAGGTGCATAGCAAATGTGCCAACGGGCTGTTCTGCCCACCGAAGGTGTGCCAATAGGCTATTTTCCCACTGAAGGTGCCCAATAGACTATTTTGTCCACCAAAGGTGCCTAGTGACTGTGCCAATAGGCTATTTGTCATCCTGAAGGTATGCCAATGGGCTATTTTTCCCACTGAAGATGCCTAGCAAAGTGCCAACGGGTTGTTTTGCCCACAAAATTGCCTAATGACCGTGCCAACGGGCTGTTTTTCCGTCTGAAGGTGCCTGATGACTATGCCAATGGAATGTCTTGCCCACTGAAGGTGCCTATCAACTGTGCCAACGGGCTATTTTGCCCGCCGAAGGTGCCTAGCGACCGTACCTATGTGTTGTTTTTCCTACCAAAGGTGTGCCAACGAGCTTTTTTTCCTACCAAAGGGCTATTTTTCCTACCGACGGGTTGTTTTGCCCACTAAAGGTGTGCCAAAGGGTTGCCATGCCAATGAGTTGATTTGCCTATCGAAGTTGTGGCAAAGTTCAATTTTTCTGATTGAAGGCGACCAATGAACTATTTTTCCCATCAAAGGTGCGCCAACGAGATGTTTTTCCCACCTAAGGTGCCTAGCGACTGTGGCAATGGGCTGTTTTGCCCAGTAAAAGTGTGTCAACGAACTGTTTTGCCCATCAAAGGTGTGCCAAAGGGCTATTTTTCCCACCAAAATTGCCTAGTGAACTTGCCAACAGGCTGTTTTGCCCACCAAAGGTATGCCAACGGGCTGTTTTTCCTACCAAAGGTGCCCAACGGACTATTTTACCTATCGATGGTGCTTGGTGACTGTGCCAATGGCCTATTTGCCCCACCGACGGTATGCTAACTGGATATTTTTCCCACCAAAGGTTTGCTAACAAGCAATGTTTCCCACCAATTCTGCCCAACGGGATGTTTTTCCTACCGAAGGTGCCTAGGGATTGTGCCAACAGGCTGTTTTGTCCAGTGAAGTGTGCCAACAGGCTATTTTGCCTACGGAAGGTGTGCCAACAAGTTGTGTTTCCCAACGAAGGTGCCCAGTGAACTATTTTTCCAGTAAAGATGCCTAGTGACTGTGCGATCGTGGTGTTTTTCCTAGCAAAGGTGTGCCAACAGGTTGTTTTTCCCATTGAAGACACCCAGCAAACGTGTCAACGTACTATTTTGCCCTCCGAAGGTTTTTGAATTGGTTGTTTTTCCTAGTGAAGGTGTGCCAACGAGTTGTTTTTCCCACTGAAGATGCCTTATGGACTATTTTGCCCACCGAAGGTGCCTAAGGAACGTGCCAACGGGCTGTTTTACTAACCGAAGGTGTGCCAACAGGCTGTTTTTCCTACCAAAGGTGTTCCAATGGACTGTTTTACCTATCGAATACGCATAACCACTGTGCCAATGGGCTGTGTTGCCCACCGAAGGTGTTTTAACGGGGTGTTTTTCCTACCGAAGTTGCCTAGTGAACATGCTAATGGGTTATTTTGCCCCCCAAACATGCCGAGCAAACGTGCCAATGGCCTATTTTGCCCACTGAAGGTGTTTAGTGATAGTGCGACAGTGGTGTTTCAGTGCCAATAGACTATTTTTCCCACCGAAGGTGTCTAGAAAATGTGCAAACGGGCTACTTTTCCCATCATAGGCACCTAGCAACCGTGTCAATGTGTTGTTTTGTTCAACAAAGTTATGCCAACGGCTTGTTTTGCCCACTGAAGGTGCCTAGCGACAATGCCAGAGTGCTGTTTTTCCCATCGAAGGTGTCGAGTGAATGTGCTGACGGGCAATTTTACCCACCGAAGGTGTTCCAACGGGCTATTTTGAATACCGAAGGTTTGCAAACGGGCTGTTTTTCCCACCGATAGTGCCCTATAGGCTGTGTTGCCTAATGAAGGTGCCTAACGAACATGCCAACGGGTAGTTTTGCCCACCGAAGGTGCCTAGCGATAGTGCCAACATACTGTTTTTGCCATAAAAAGTGCCTAGTGAACATACCGACAGGCCGTTTTACCTACTGAAGATGCTCCCACGGGCTATTTTGCTTACAGAAGGTGTGCCAATAGGCTGCTTTTCCCACCAAAGGCACTTTATGAACTTTTTTGTCCACCGAAGGTGCTTAGTGACCGTGACAACGGGTTGTTTTTTCTACCAAAGTTATGCAAATGGGCAATTTTTCCCATCGAAGGTGCCTAATAGATTATTTTGCCCATCAAAGGTGCCTAACAATCATGACAACTAGTTATTTGTCCCACTGAAGGCCTTTCAATGGGCCATTTTGCCTATTGTAGGTGTACCAATAAGTTGTATTTCCTACCAAAGGTGCCCAACGCGTTGTTATCCCTATCGAAGGTGCTTAGCGAACGTGCCAATGGGCTATTTTGGCCACCAACAGGCTATTTTTCCCACAGAAGATGCCTAACAGACTGTTTTTCCCATTGAAGGTGCCTTGTGACTGTGACAACGAGCTATTTGCCCCACCAAAGGTGTGCCAAAACACTGTTTTTCCCACCGAAGATGCCTAGCAAACGTGTCAACAGGTTGTTTTGCCCATAAAAGGTGCCTAATAAATGTGCCAATGGGCGGTTTTTCCTCCTGAAGGCGCCTGGTGACCGTGCCAATGGAACTGTGTTGCCCACTGAAGGTGCCAAGCGACAATGCCAACTGGCTATTTTGGCCACCGAAGGTGCCTAGTGACTGTACCTACGTTCGGTTTTTCCCAACAAAGATGTGCCAACGGGCTGTTTTTCCTACCAAAGGTGCCAAGGCATCGTGCCAACGGGTTGTTTTGCCAACCAAAGTTGTGTCAAAAGGCTAGTGTTCCAACGACCTGTTTTGCCTACCGAAGTTGTGCAAATGTACTGTTTTTCCCGCTGAAGGCAACCAACGAATTGTTTTTCCTATCGAAGGAGCACCAACGAGATGTTTTTCCCACCGAAGGTGCCTAGCGACTATGGCAATTGGCTATTTTTCATACCAAATGTGCATCAACGAATTGTTTTTCCCACTGAAGGTGTGCCACAGGGTTGGTTTCCCCACCAAAGATTCCTAGCGAACTTGCCAATGGGCTATTTTGCCCACCAAAGGTGTGCCAACTGGCTATTTTCCCATTGAAGGTGAATAATGAACTGCTTTTCCCATCGAAGGTGTCTTGTGACTGTGACAACGGGCTATTTACCTCATTGAAGGTGTGCCAAAGGGTTGTTTTTCCTACCGAAGGTGCCTATTAATCATATCAACGAGTTGTTTTGCCCACAAAAGGTGTCTAAGGATCGTGCCAACGGACAGTTTTTCCCACTGAAGGCAGTGGTGACCGTGCCAATGGAACTGTGTTGCCCACCGAAGTTGTATAGCGACTGTGCCAATGGGCTATTTTGGCCATTGAAGGAGCCTAGTGACTGTACCTACGTGTTGTTTTTCCCAACGAAGGTGTGCCAACGGGATGTTTTGCCCACCAAAGTTGTGCCAAGCCATAGTGCCAATATGCTGCTTTTCCCACCAAAGTTGTGCCAAAGGGCTGGTGTGCCAACGGGCTATTTTGCCTACCGAATTTATGCCAACATGTTGTATTTCCCGCTAAAGGAGACCAACGAATTGTTTTTCCCATCGAAGGTGCACCAACGAGATGTTTTTCCCATCAAAAGTACCCAGCGACTATGGCAACGGGCTATTTTGCTCACCAAAGGTGCGCCAACGGATTGTTTTGCCCACCAAATGTGTGCCAAAGGGTTGTTTTCCCCACCAAAGGTGCCTAACAAACTTGCCAATGGGCTATTTTGACCACTAAAGGTGTGCCAACAGGCTGTTTTCCCACCGAAGGTGAGTAATGCACTGTTTTACCCACCGAAGGTGCCTAGTGACAGTGCCAATGGGCTATTTACCCCATCGAAGTTATGCCAACGAATTGTTTTTCTCACTGAAGGTGCCTAGCAAACATGTCAACAGGTTGTTTTCCTACAAAAGGTGTCTAATGACTATGCCAACGGGTTGTTTTTCCCATTAAAGGTGCCTAGTGACCATGCCAACAGGCTGTGTTGCCCACCCAAGGTATGCCAACGGACTATTTTGCCTACTGAAGGTACCTAGTAACTGTGTCAACGAGCTATTTTAGGCACCGAAGCTACCTAACAACTATGCCAACGTGCTGTTTTTCCCACCAAAGGTGTGCCAATGAACGGTTTTTCCTGAAGGTGCCAAACCACCGTGCTAATGGGCTGTTTTAGCCACCAATGGTGTGCCAACGGGCTGTTTTGCCTACCGAAGGTGTTCCAACGGACTGTGTTGCCTAATGAATATGACTAATAATTGTGCCAACGGGGTGCGTTGCCCTGTGAAGGTGTTCGAACGGGTTGTTTTCCACATAAAAGATGCCTGGTGAATGTGCTCACTAGTTGTTTTACCTAATGAATGTGTGCCAACCGGCTGTTTATCCCGCTGAAGGTGCCTAAAGATATTGCCAACAGGCTATTTTGTCCTTAAATGTGCATAGCAACTGCGCCAATGTGTTGTTTTTCCCACCAAAAGTGTGCCAACAAGTTGTTTTTTTATACCGAATGTGCCTAGCGACCTTGCTAACAGGCTATTTTTCCCACCGAAGGTGCCTAGCAATGGTGCCATTGGGCTGATTTACCCATCAAACATGTGCCAACGTGCTGTATTTCTATCCGGAGGCTCTCAACCAGCTGTTTTTCCCACCAAAGGTGCCTAACGAACATGCCAGCAGGCTATTTTGAGCACCGAAGCTGTGCCAACAGGCTTTTTGCCTGCCAAAGGTGTTCCAACGGACTGTTTTGCCTAACAAAGTTCCCTAATGACCATTCCAACGAGCTTTATTGCCCATCAAAGGTGTGCCAATGGGTTGTTTTGTCCATCAAATGTGCCAAACGAACGTTCCAATGGGCTATTTTGCCCAACTAAGGTGTCTAGTGATCGTGAGATCTTGGAGCTTTTCCCACAAAAGGTGTAGCAATTGGCTGTTTTTCCCACCAAGGATACCTAGTGAATGTGCCAATGGGCTATTTTGCCTACCGAAGGTTCCTAGCTACAGTGTAAACATGTTGTTTTCCCCTCCAAAGGTGCCTAGCGAACGTGTCAATGGGTTGTTTTGCCCATTGAAGGTGTGCCAACAGGCTGTTTTGCCTACTGAAGATGTTCCAATGGACTGTTTTACCCAACAAAATTGCCTAACGTCCATTCCAATGGACTGTGTTGCCCACCGAAGGTGTGTCAGTAGGATTTTTACCCACCGAAGGTGCCCGACGAATGTGCCAAAGGACTATTTTTGCACCAAATGTGCCAAGTGAAAGTGTCAGTGGGCTATTTTGCGCAACGAAGGTGTGCCAACAGGTTATTTTTCCCGCCGAAGTTGCCCTACTGACTGTTTCACCAACCTAAGGTGTTCCAACAGGCTATTTTGCCTGTTGTATGTGTGCCAACAAGTTGTGTTTCCCACTGAAGGTGCCCAACGGGCTATTTTTCCCACTGAAGGTGCCTAGCGAATGTGCCAGCTAGCTATTTTGCCCACCAAAGGTGTGCCAAAGAGCTATTTTTCCTATTGAAGGTGCCCAACGGATTGTTTTGCCTACCGAGGATACCTAGTGACTATGCTAAACTGGCTATTTGCCCCACCGAAGGTATGCCAATGGGCTATTTTTCTCACCAAAGGTGCTTAGCAAACATGCCAATCGGTTGTTTTGCCCACAAAAGGTGCCTAATGACTTTGACAATGAGCTATTTTCCCCACTGAAGGTGCCTGATGACTTTGCCAACAGGACTATGTTGCCTACCGAACCCGTGCCAACGGACTGTTTAGCCCACCGAAGTTACCTAGTGACTATGCCAACGGCCTATTTTGCCTACCGAAGGTGCCTAGCAATCATACCTACGTGTTGTTTTTCCTACCGAAGGTGTGCCAATGGGTGTTTCTCCGACCAAAGGTGCTAAGCCACTGTGCCAACAGGCTGTTTTACCCACCAAAGGTATGCCAACGGGCTTTTTTGCCTACTGAAGTTGTGCCATCATGCTATTTCTCCCACTGAAGGTGACCAACAAACTATTTTTCCCATCAAAGGTGCAGGGCTGTTTTTCCGACCGAAGGTGCTTAGCAATTGTGGCAATGGGCTATCTTGCCCAAAAAAGTTACACCAACAAGCTGTTTTGCCTACCAAAGGTGTCCAACGAGCTGCTTCTCCTACTACAGGTGCCCAATAGACTGTTTTACCCACCAGAGGTGCCTAGTGACTGTGCCAACGAGCTATTTGCCCTACTGAAGGTATGCAAACGGGTTGTTTTTCCCTACCAAAGGTGCCTAGAAAACATGCCAACGGGTTGTTTTTCGCACAAAAGGTGCCTAATGAATGTGCCAATGGGCTATTTTTCCCACTGAAGGTGCCTGTGACCGTGCCAACAGGCTATGTTGCACATTAAAGGTGTGCCAATGGATTGTTTTGCCTACCGAAGGTGCCTAGCGACTATGTCAACGAGTTATTTTGCACGCCGAAGGTGCCTAGCAACTGTGCCAGCGTGCTATTTTTCTAAACAAAGGTGTGCTAATGAACTGTTTTTCCCACTTAACGTGCCAAGCTACCGTGCCAATGAGTTGTTTTCCCCACCAAAGGTGTGTCAATGAACTGTTTTTCCCACTGAAGGTGTCCAATAGACTGTTTTACCCACCATAGGTGCATAGTGACTGTGCTAACAGGCTATTTGCCTCACTGAAGGTATGCAAACAGATTGTTTTCCCCACTAAAGGTGCCAACGGACTATTTTGCCGACCGAAGGTTCCTAAAGACTATGCCAACAGGCTGTTTTGCCTACCGAAGGTGCCTAGCGACCATACCTTCATGTTGTTTTTCCTATCGAAGGTGTGCAATGGGCTATTTTTCCTATCAAAGGTGTGAAGCCATCATGCCAACGGGCTACTTTGGCCACCAAAGATGTGCCAAAGGGCTGGTGTGCCAACGAGCTATTTTGCCTACCAAAGCTATGAACACGTGCTATTTTTCCCATCGAATGTGTGCAACGGGTTGTTTTGACAATGGGCTATTTTCCTAACGTGTTGCTTTTCCCACCAAAGGTGTGCCAACAGGTTGTTTTTTGCGCCAAAGGTGCCTAGCGACCTTATTAACGGTCTTTTTTGCCCACCGAAGGTGCCTAGCAACCTTGTCGAAGAGTTGATTTGCCTTCAAAAGTGTGCCAATAGGTTGTGTTTAGCACAGCAGGTTACCAACGGGATGTTTTCGCATAGAAGGTGCCTAATGTCCATGCCAACAGGCTATTCAACCCACCGAAGGTGCCCAACAACCTTGCTAACATGTTGTTTTTCCCACCGAAGGTGCCTAACGAATGTGGCAACGGGTTATTTTGCCTAGCGAAGCTATGCCAACGAACTATTTTGTCTTCCGAAGTTATTCCAACAGATTGTTTTGCCCAATAAAGTTACCTAATGATCATTCCAATGGGCTGTGTTGCCCACCGAAGTTGTGCCAACAGGTTGTTTTTCCCTCCGAAGGTGCCTGGCAAATGTGCCAATGGGCTATTTTGCCCACCAAAGGTGCCAAACGAACATTCCAATAGGCTATTTTGCCCAACTAAGGTGTCTAGTGACTGTGTGGCTTTTCCTATTAAAGGTGTGCCATTTGGCTATTTTTCTCGCCAAAGATACCTAGTGAACATGCCAACGAGCTACTTTGCCCACCGAAGGTGCCTGGCGACAGTGCCAACTTGCTGGTTTTTCCCTCCGAAGGTGCGTCGCGAATGTGCCAATAGGCTATTTTGCCCATTGAAGTTGTGCCAACGGGCTGTTTTGCCTACCAAAGGTGTTTTAATGTACTGTTTTGCCCAACAAAGTTACCTAATGACCGTTCCAACATGCATTTTTTCCAATCGAAGGTGTGCCAATGGGCTGTGTTTCCCACCAAAGGTGCCCAACGGGCAGTTTTTTCCCTCTCAAGGTGCCTAGCGATTGTGCCAACAGGCTATTTTGCCCACCAAAGATGTGCTAATGGGCTATTTTGCCTACCAAAGGTGTACCAATGGGCTATTTTTCCCATCAAAGATGCTAATAGAGTGTTTTGCCCAGTAAAGATGCCTAGCGACTATGCCAACGGGTTGTGTTGCCCATCGAAGATCTGTTAATGGGCTACTTTTCTCGTCGAAGGTGCCTATCAAATGTGCAAATGGGTTGTTTTGCCTACCAAAGGTACCTAATGACTATGCCAACAACCTATTTTGCCCACCAAAGATTTGCCAACGAGTTCTTTTGACTGCTAAAGGTGTTTTAACGAGTTGTTTTTCTCACAGAAGATGCCCAATAGACTGTTTTTCCCACCGAAGGTGACTAACAAACGTGCTAACGGGTTGTTTTCCCACCCAAGATGCCTAGTGACTGTGCCAATGGGTTGTTTTGCCTGCCAAAGGTATGTTAGTGGGTTATTTTGCCTACCGAAGGTGTGCTAATGGGTTATTTTGCCTACCGAAGGTGCCTAACTGACTGTTTTGCATACTGAAGATACCTAGCGACCTTGTCAACGAGCTATGTTGCCCACCAAAGTTGTGCATAGTAACCATGTCGAGGTGGTGCTTTTCCCATCGAAGGTGCACCAACAGGCTATTTCTCCCACCAATGGCGCCTACCGAACATGCCAATAGGCTATTGTTCCCATTGAAGGTGCCTAGCGACTGTGCCAACATGTTGTTTTCGCCATCAAAGATTTTCCAATAGGCTATGCTTCCTGTCCAAGGTGTCTCGTGAATGTGCCATTGGGCTACTTTGCCCACCGAAGGTGCCTAATGGCCGTGCCAACGGGCCATTTTCTCATCGAAGGTGTCTTCTGACCATGCCAAGATTTTGTTTTTGCTACCGAAGGTGTGGGAATGGGATGTTTTCCCACCAAAGGTGCCCAGCGAAAGTGCCAATGGGCTATTTTTCCCATCGATGGTGCCTAACGATCGTGCCAACGCGTTGTTTTTCCCACTGAAGGTGTGCAAGCTAGAACGGGCTATCTTCCCACCAAAGGTGCATAGTGACTGTGCCAACGAGCTGTTTTATCTATTGAAGATGTGCCAATGGGCTATTTTGCCTACGGAAGTTATACCAACGGGTAGTGTCACTACAAGAAAACAGTAAAATTTGCGATGTTTGAAAAACGTCGCAAATAGTAATCTCCGACGTTTTAAAAAACGTCACAAAATTTTGTATAGGCAAAGAGTTTCTGCGATCTTTTTAGAAAAACGTCATAGAAAACGCCGACATTCTGCGACGTTTTTAAAAACGTCGAGGAAAGATAAGCCTTTCTGCGACGTTTTTCTCAAACGTCGCAGAATGTATATTTCTGCAACGTTTTATGGAACGTCGCGGCTAACTTTCTGCGACGTTTTATGAAAACGTCGCGGATTATGTTCCGCAATATTTTTGTATAAAACGTCGCAAAATGTTAATAAAACCAAAACATTTTAAATTATTTTTTTCAATTTTTTTCGAAAATAATTTTCATTTAATAATTTTCAATTTTAATAATTATTTTTTAAATAAAATTTTTTTAGAAACTTATTTGTTTAATAACAATTTACTATTATTTATTAATTTTATTAATTTAATTCTTCAAATTTTGTTTTAGTATATATTAATTTTAATAATTATTTATGTATCGCAAGAATTAATTGTAATTTGCAAATATCTCATAATACACTAATTAATATAAAAAGTACATCATAAGTGTTTAATATATTAATATGAGTACATATATGTAATCTAAACAAATATTATGTGTAGAACATAAAAGTTTCAAGAATGTTTTTTGTTGTTCCACTTCGGTAGTGAATCGATCTTGCATTTGTTCAACTTTTTATTCAATTCATCGACTTGAGACTGTAACTCCTGATTAACCTTCTTTGACTCCTCTAGTTCGTCTATAAGTCTCTTTCTGACCGCAGTCTTCCCTTGTGGTCGAGGCCCAACTCCCATGCCAACAACATAGTCAGATTTAGTGCCCAAGACTTTGTCGCACACTTCGTCCACTGTCATTGGATGACCTTGTTCTATTGAATCTGCCAACTCCTTACACATTAATTCCTGAAAAATTAAGAATTAATTAGATACTAAAATTCATAAATACTAAAAAATATTTGTAAATGAACTATATACTTACCCATTTTTCTCTGCATTCGGTTGTTGTCCATTGACCTTTATTTTCATTATAATGAGTGTGATACCAGAGCTTCATCCGGTCACACTCATCTCCATCTTTGTCACTCTGTTATATTGAAAAATATTATTAGTAATATTTATTATAAAATTTGAAATATCAACCAAAGTAAAATATAATTTAAAAATAATAACTTACAATCTCATGTCGTATCGCTACAAAGGCCTTGGAGCCGGAGTTTGGTCGACATTTGACTTGACTCCTAGCCAATTTGGCTTTTTGACTTTTTCCTAACAATAAACGTAACAAAATCTATTATAACATCTATAAATCACAACTCATAAAAACAAAAATATAATAAGTTGTCAAAACAGTTGTGAAAATAATTTTTGTGATCAAATTAACTAACCGTTGTAGCCGATTGGTCCCAATATTCACATAAATCCATCCACTCCACCACTGTGACATTTTGCGGCTTAATATCCTTTCCGTGCTTGGAATAATACCTTTTTAAATGAAATCTTTGATCTTTAGACCTTAAAGAAAGAAATTTCTTGACAGCAGCACGTACTTCGGTGTCTGTCCTCATTCCCTTAATTTCGAACTTTTGCTGCAAAAAGTTATAAATTATGTCAGAACGCAATAGGCATATAAAAAACACATACAAAATAGATAGTTTTATAATACTTACGTCTAACTTATCAAATGCAATGTCCAACTCCTCATTAGTTATTTTTTTTTCATTTTGTTCTTACAGGCACTGAAGTTCAGGATACCACACCAATTCACTCGATAATTTGGCAGACTGTACAGAGTTGGTTGGTCGTCCTTCAGTGGGGGAGATCTCTATCTCCAATCTCTTACCTATCACCTTGTTAATATTTGCCAATCCGTATCCTTTTGTGACACCCCTTGTCTTTTTCAGATCAGTCATGGCTCCTAAAATATAGCAATGAATAGTTTACAATAAATATATAACATACTCTTAATTGATTAGATAAACAAAATTATTAAACTTGAATGTTGAACTAATGTTATGTCAAAATTCATACCTACAGTGCTTGCGAGGTAGCACTAATACTGTGGAAGGGGCTCGTGTCATTTACTGGTGGCTGATTAGGAGCTGGAGGCGTGTTTTGAGAAGTTGATGGACGTATCTCTTGAGAACTTGATGGAGAACGCATATTGTGTCGCATTCTCAAAATTTCTAGATAATTGTCTCTAGGATGTGTAATGGGCGTAGATGTGACATCTCTTAGTGTTGGAGTAGGCCCAGAAGGTGTTGATCTGTGATCTTCTAGCTGTGTACAAGCAGATGGCTCATCAGCTACACTTCCAAGAAGCTGACGGTACCGTGATTGAAGTTGTGTCGGCACTAAGCTGCTTGGTGCAACCTTATTCTTCTTCTTCGGTAAACTAGGTCCCATATTAATCACCTGTATTCAATTTGACATTATATTTCAATGATACTATTAATTGATTAAGTAAAAGTCATCAAACGATATTTAAAGAAAACAATACAGTCTATAACTAAAAAAAGACCTAATAACTCATTGTAAAAGGGCAAAGATCAAAAAATTATAAGATCAGGTATAGATAAAAAGCAGTATATTATTTGGAATTCTAAACATAAAATCCTTTAGCATTAAATCTTGACAAAACAATATCTGAACATTTGGACTTAGCCCTCTTACACATTGTAATGCATGGGTTGTTTTGCTTGTTCTTAATTGATATCCTAAAATAAAAGAAATATCTTGTCAAGCCCTTCCAAAGAATAATTCTCTCTTGGAACATAAAGGACTTGAAACAAACTCAAAAAAATCCATATTTAATTGACTTGCTAGAAACAAAAATCAAAGAGATAACATTCAACAAGGGTTTATGGTTTTTGAGAGACAAATAAAGGCTATTATACAATCATTCTGCTTATAAGTTGGGAAGAATCATGATTGCCTATAATACTTAAGTTAGGAAGAATCATGATTGGAGTGATGTCCAATTTGTTGTGAGCTGTTTAAGCATATTTCATACACTTATGATAGAATGCTTATGGTCTTTATGTTGCAAACAAACATGCGAGTGACTTTACACTTGACACTTTCTTTCAATGCAAGATTCAAGTGTAGCAAAACAAGCTTAAAGTGCAACAAAACAATGCAGGATTCAAGGCAGGACAATTATACAAAATTGCAAGATTGAGGTGTAGCAAAAAAATGCAGGATTCAAGTGCAGCAAAACAAGTGCAAGACAATTATACGAAGTTGCAGTTACCACCACTTTAAGAGTTTCCCTTTACATAACCATCTCACAAAGTGAACATCTTGAGATGATCATATTCCTTTCTGTTATAGGCTCCTAGATGACCTAGAGTAAACACATATATTACGTAGGATTTGTTAACCTAAAATACCTTTTGATGCATAAATGCGGCCATAGTGTTACTGTAATATATAGCTTCATTTTTCCTCCTAAATTGATGTTAAAGCTTGTGACAATACTAACATTTTGTAGATGCTACCTTATAGATTTGCATAAAAGTTATGTATTGTCTTCCACTGGTAGTGCTAAAGAAGGCAATCAGTAAGACAATACTAACGTTTCTTAGATGCTACCCTATAGCTTTGTATAAAAGTTATGTATTGTCTTTCATTGTTCAATTAGAAGGCAATCAGTAAGACATTGGAAGATGTCCTAAAAAGGGTTGGATAATCATGTTGGTAAAGTCATTAGGCATGTAAGAATGATGGAGGATGCCTTGCAATTGCTTCAGATTCATGTTATCCAGGGATAATGATGCAAAGTAGTCAAGATTAGAGGTCTTCAAACTAATGCATTTGGATGGTTTTTGAGATTCTAATATGCTGACTAACTTAATGAGATGCTTTTCCACTACACAATTAATTCAGTTTATCAATGTAAATTCTCTTGAAACAAAGCATTTTGATCATACGGATTTCTGTTTTGACATTGAAAGTAATTATGAAGATTTAATCACACCTACCATAGTGAAGAGTAGGACAGTTAATAGGTTGAGTAATCCGAAGCACCAAATCAAGCAAATGGGGGCATATTACTTGCCCTACATGATATACGCAATCAATTTTCTCACCATTTCAACATTAGTATATGATTTTTTTTAGACTAAAGGGGAATGAATGTCTTATTTGTGATAATCTCCCACATGCCAATGCCTTCATCCATTAAACAAGACTATGTTCTTATTTTTCAATATAAACTATCATTTCCTTCAAAGAATGAAGCTCTATTAATATTTTAACCATCTTGGTTAAATGAAGATTATGATAAAGATAAGTAAAACATGATTATTTTTAGTTCAAAGTTTAAAGAAAGAGATCTACTATAATACAACAGAAGTTTGATTCAACTACAAAAATATGTCAGTTCAACAGAAGTTTGATTCAATATAGTTGTAGCTTTTAGTATCAAGATTATAACTTCTATTCTGTAATGTATTTGTTCTACTTTAGCTTCTTGATGCTTGTTTCATACAATTGTTTATGCGTGTATGTCTTTGTACTTCTTGCTTTATAATATAAAAACTCTCTTAGTTTTTTCTACATTGAAAACAAAATGATATTTTAGGTAATAGTATTTCCATAATATTTACATGACAAAACCAGCTAAGAGTTATTATGGTTACTACATTCAATTATACGGCAAAACCATCAAGAGTTGCATTGAAGTATCAGAAATTTCATGTATTTGAAATTGTTCTATGCTTTTCTTTTTCAGGTACTAGATAGTGGAATGGTCCCAATGGATCTTTGACAACAAAGGAAATTAACTCCTATATGCAGAGAAAAATATGAATCAAATGAACTGTTATCATGCTTTAGAATGTTATCGCAAAAATCTATAGAAGATATGTGTATGAGCTTGTTTAATGATATGTTATATCTACTACTTTCTGCATCTTTGTTTAAAGGAAGTAGTAACTGTATTTTTAGTGTTTCTTATGTTTAGGTTTCATTTAACAACAGATGTCACACTCTTTCCATAGTTTTAAATGCTCATCTGCCAATGAGAAAAGTGTTAAAAGGTAGTGAACTACCATTCTCCTATGCTTCGAGTGCCAACGTAAGAATATGTCATACACCTTGGATATTACTAGCAAAGTTTTCTGTTGGCTACACTGTTGGTGTAAAGGAAATCATTCTTTCTCATTTACTGAATCTTAACTGACATGGGGCAAGCATTATGAATCTTAATGACACGGGGAAAGCATTATGAATGTTTTAAATTTATTGCTTTTACAGTCACATGAATGCTGAACCTTATGCATTTCTATTTCAATTATTTATCTCGCTCCTTGTCCTTCAATCTCTCTTTCCCTTTTTTATCATTTTTTCCTTGTCCTCTCAATACCTTCACATTTAAAAATTTCTTGATATGTTGTTAGTGGATTATATCTAAGAATATGATGAAGTTTGCTTCAAGAAGAGTAAAAATTTGCTAATACCTTCAAGACTAATTTCTTGAGTTCACATCTCCTCCACCCAAAAACTCACAACCAGTTTCCCATCAACCAAAATCATTAAACACACATTGCATTCCACATCACAACTCATAGTTTCTAAACTTCAAACAATTTGACAACACAACACAATTTACAGCCGCAATTAATTTGATAGGTAAATGAAAGATGAACAGTAGGCAAAAGTAGAGATATTAACTAACCTGCTCCTTTTGCAGCAGCTCCTTGAATGAGAGAAAGTCCTACCAGGAGAACATTGAGAATAGGCTTCTTAGAATAAGAAAAAATTTTGAGTGTTAAGAAATTTTGTTTCATTGAAATCCATAAATCCATCAACCCAAATTCTGGAAAACAAAACCAAAACGATGCAAACTCAAAAATTCTAACTCTTAACCAGAATGTATGAGAGAGAGAACATATTTACAAATAATACATGCGGCTAAATGGAGATATAAATCCATTTTCCCTACATTACGAACATAATTAGAATACATAATGGACAATGGAGACGCACCAGAAAATGGACGGAGACGACGAATATAGACGGAGAAGACGAAGAATACGGTCAGAGATGCAACGACTAACAGAGCAGATCTGCTTGAGTGGGGGGAAGGAGACGCACCAGACAACGGAGGAGAGAATGACGTTTGGGTGGGGGGAAGACGACTGCAACACCCAAACTTTTAACCAAACGAACTTGAAACCAATAGCGACGTTTTCTCCAATAAAACGACACAGTTTTTCTTCCGCGACGTTTTATTGCAAAAACGTCACAAAAAATTCCTAAAATCGGTGACGTTAACACAAAAAGTCGAGGAAAGTTAAGACTTTAGCCAAAAGTCCTAACAATCTGTGACGTTTTTTGAAAAAAATTTGCAGATTCCATTAAATTTTTGTGGTGTGTTTCCCACTGTAGGTGACCAATGGGCAGTTTTTTACCACTGAAGGTGCCTAGTGATCATGCCAACGGGCTATTTTACCTACCGAAGGTGTCCCAACGGGTTGTTTTGCATACCAAAGGTGTGCCAACGAGCTGTTTTCCTGTAGAAGATGCCCAATTGATTGTTTTGCCTACCGAAGATTCCTAGCGACCTTGCCAACGGGCTAAGTTTTCCATTGAAGGTGTCCCGATAGGCTGCTTTTCCCACTGAAGATGCCTAGCAACTGTGCCAACATGTTGTTTTTCCCAGCAAAGGTAATGAGCTGTTTTTCTCACTGAAATGCCTAGCGACTGTGCCCACGGGTTATTTTGTCCAATAAATTTTTGCCAACTGGATGTTTTGCCTATCGAAGGTGTGTCAATGTGCTGTTTTTCTATCGAAGGTGCCTACCTGACTGTTTTGGCCACCGAAGATGCCTAGTGACCTTGTTAACAAGCTATGATGCGCTTTCAAGTTATGCCAAGGTGGTGTTTTTCCCACCAAAGGTGTGCCAACGTGCTATATTTCCCACTAAATTTGCCTAGCGACTGTGCCAGTGGGTTATTTTGCCTACCAAACGTGTGCTAACGGGCTATTTTACCTACCAAAGGTGTGCCAACGGGTTGTTTTTCCCACAGAATGTGCCTAGTGAATATGCTAATAGGCTATTTTTCCAATCAAAGGTGCCTAACGACTATGCCAACGGGCTATTTTGCCTATTGAAGGTGTGCCAATAGGCTACTTTGCCTATCAAAGGTGCACCAACGAACTGTTTTTCCCATCCAAGGTGCCCAACTGACTGTTTTACCCATCAAAGATGCTTGAGGAGGTGCCAATAGGCTGTGTTGCCTACTGAAGGTGTGCTAATGGGATGTTTTTCCCATTGAATGTGCCTAACAAATGTGGCAACGGGTTGTTTTACCCACCAAAGGTGCCTAATGTCCATGTCAACGGGTTGTTCTCCCATTGAAGGTGCGCCAACGAGCTGTTTTACCCACTTAGGGTGTACCAATGGGTTGTTTTTCCAACCGAAGGTGCACAACAGACTGTTTTTCCCACCGAAGGTGTATAACGACCATGTCAGCAGGCAATTTTTCCCAACGAAGATGCCTGGCGACCATGTCAACTTGTTGTTTTTCCCACCGAAGGTGTGCCAACGGGTTGTTTTTTCCACCTAAGGTGACTAAACGTGCCAATGGGTTGTTTTGCCTACAAAAGGTGCCTAATGACAATGCCAACGGGCTATTTTTCTCGCTGTAGGTGTGTCAATGGGCTATGTTTCCCATCAAAGGTGACTTGCGAATGCGCCAATGGGTTGTTTTGCCTATTGAAGGTTGCACGACAATCGTGACAACAGGTCATTTTGTCCACCAAACATGCCTTGCGACCACGCCAACGTGGTGTTTTTCCCATCGAAGGTGTGCCAACGGGCTTTTTTCCCGCCGAAGGTGCGTAGTGAATGTGTCAACTGGCTATTTTTCCCATCAAAGACAGCTAGTGATCATGTCAACGAGCTGCTTTGTCCACTGAAGGTGTCCCAATGGGCTATTTTGCCTACGAAACGTGTGCCAATGAGCTATTTTTCCAATCGGAGATGCCCAACAAATTGTTTTTCCCATCAAAGGTGCATAGCAAACTTGCCAATGAGCTGTTTTGCCCACTGAACGTGCCTAGTGACCATGCTAATGGGCTGTTTTCTCTACTGAAGGTGTGTAAACGGGTTGTTTTGCCTATGGAAGATTTCCCAACGAGTTGTTTTTCACACTGAAGGGGCCTAACGAATTGTTTTTCCCACCGAAGTGCCTAGCAACTATGCCAACGTGCTATTTTTCCCATCAAAGTTGTGTTAACAAGATATTTTCCTAATGAAGGTGCCTAGCAACCATGCTAATAGGTTGTTTTCCTAGCCGAAGGTGCCTAGTGAGTCCTATTTGTTGTTTTGCCCATAAAAGGTGTGCCAAAGTGTTGTTTTTCCCACCAAAGGTGCCTAGCAAATGTGCCAATGGACTGTTTTGCCCATTGAAGGTGTGCCAACAACCTATTTTGCCTACTGAACGTGTTCCAACGAATTGTTTTGCCCAACGAAGATACCTAACGACCATGCCGATGGGTTGTGTTGCCCATCAAAGGCGTGCCAATGGGCTGTTTTTCCCACCGCAAGTGCCTAGCGAATGTGCCAATAAGCTGTTTTGCCCACAGAAAATGCCAAGCAAACCTGCCAACGACCTATTTTGCCCATCGAGAGTGTCTAGTGACCGTGTGACCATGGTGTTTTTCCCACTGATGGTGTGCCAACGGGCTGTTTTTCCACTGAAGGTGTGCCAATGGGTTGTTTTTCCTACCGAAGATGCCTAGCAAATTTGTGGACGAGATATTTTACCCACCGAAAATGTGCCAATGGGCTGTTTTTCCCACCAAAGGTGCCCTACAGACTGTTTTGCCTATCGAAGATGCCTAATGACCATGCCGACGAACTCTTTTGCCTACCAAAAGTGTGCAAATGAGTTGTTTTTCCACTGAAGATGCCCAATGGGCTGCTTTACCCACCAAAGTTGTCTAGCAATCGTTCCAAATGGCTGATTTGTCAATCGAAGGTATGCCAATGAGCTATGTTTCCCACCGAAGGTTCCCAAAGGGATGTTTTCCAATCAAAGGTGCTTGGCGTCTGTGTCACCAGGTTATTTTGCCCATCAAAGGTGCCAATGACCATGCCAGCCTTTTGTTTTTCATACTAAAGGTGCTTAGCAAATGTGCCGACGGGCTATTTTGCACACCAAAAGTGTTCCAGAGATCTATTTTTCCTACTGAGAGTGTGCCAACGAGCTATTTTTAACACTGACGATCTATTTTGCCTACTGAAACTGTGCCAACGTGTTATTTTTTCCACCGAAAGTGTGCCAATGGGTTTTTTTCCCACCATAGGTGCCTAGAGAACATATGAATGGGCTGTTTTGCCCACCGAAGGTGTTCCAATGGGCTATTTTACCTACCGAAGGTGTGCCAATGGGGCTATTTTTCCCACAGAAGGTGCCCTACGGACTGTTTTCACCATCGAAGTTATCTAGTGACCATGACAATAGGTTGTTTTGGCTACTAAAGTTGTGCAAACTGGTTGTTTTTCCCACTGAAGGTGCCCAATGGGTTGTTTAACCCATCGAAGTTGCCTAGCAATCATGTCAACTGGTCATTTGCCCCACCAAAGGTGTTCCATTGGACTATTTTGCTTATTGTAGGTGTGCCAACGAGCTGTGTATCCCATCGAAGATGCCCAACGAGCTGTTTTTCCCACCGAAGGTGCCTAGCGTTTGTAGCGATGGGCTACTTTGCCCACCAAAGGTGTGCCAACGGACTGTTTTGCCAACCAAAGGTGTGCCTAAGGGTTATTTTTCCTAGCGAATGTGCCAACGAGCTGTTTTGCCAACCAAAGGTGTGCCAACGAACTGTTTTTCCCATCAAAGGTGCCTAACGGACTGTTTTTCTCACTGAAGATGCCTAGTGAGAATGGGCTATTTTCCCCACCGAAGGTATGCCAAAAGACTGCTTTTCCCACCAAAGGCGTCTAAAAAATGTGCCAACATGTTGTTTTGCCTATAAAGGAGCCTAATGACTGTGATAATAGGTTGTTTTTCCCACTAAAGGTGGCTGGTGACCTTGCTAATGGACTATGTTATCCATCAAAGGTGTGCCAACGGATTGTTTCGTCCATCGACGGTGTCTAGTAACTATGCCAACGGGCTATTTTGCCCACTAAAGCTACCTAGTGATCATGCCTATGTGCTAGTTTTCCCATTGAAGGTATGCCAACGAGTAGTTTTTCCCATCGAAGGTGCCAAGCCATAGTGCCAACAGGCTATTTTTCCTACCAAAGGTGTGCCAACGGGCTTTTTTCCCACAGAAGTTACCTAGTGAACGCGTCAACTGGTTGTTTTACCCAACTAATATGCCTAACAACTGTGCCAACGAGTTGTGTTGCGCATCGAAGGTGTTCCAATGGGCCATGTTTCCTACGAAAGGTGCCTAGCGAGCATGCCAACAGGCTATTTTGCTGCCTAAAGGTGCCTAGCAAATGTGCCAATGGACTACTTTGCCAACCAAAGGTGCCTAGCGACTATGCAACCGTGGTGTTTTTCCGACCGAACATGTGTCAACAAGCTGTTTTCCCCCAAAAGTGCCTAGCAAAAGTGCAAACGTGCTATTTTTCCCACCAAAAGTGTGCCAACTGGCTATGTTTTCCACCAATGCTATCCAACGGGCTGTTTTTCCTGCCAAAGGTGCCTAGTGACTGTGCCAACGGGCTATTTTTTCCATCGAAGGTGTGCCAACGGGCTATTTTTCCTACAGAAGGTGTGCTAACGAGCTATGTTTCCTACCAAAGGTGGCTATCAGGCAGTTATTCCACTGAAGGAGTGTAGCGATCGTGCCAACTGGCTATTTTACCCATTGAATGTGTGCCAACTAGCTGTTTATCCCATCGAAGGTGCCTAAAGATCATGCCAATGGGCTATTTTGCCCACTGAATGTGCCAAGCAATAGTGCGAACGTGCTATTTTTCCCACCAAAGGTGTGTCAACAGGTTGTTTTTCCCATCGAAGGTGCCTAACGACCTTGCTAACAGTCTATTTTGGCCACCGAAGGTGCCTAACGACACGCCAACAGGCTGATTAGACCATCAAAGATGTACCAATGAGCTGTGTTTCCCCCTGAAGGTTCCCAACGGGCTGTTTTTCCCATCGAAGGTGCCTGGCCTCTATGCCAATGGGCTATTTTTCCCACCGAAGGTGCCTATCGACCGTGCCAACTTGCTGTTTTTCCCACCGTAGGTGATCTAACAAGCTATTTTGCCTACCGAAAGTGTGCAAATAGGTTATTTTCCCTTCGAAGGTACCCTATAAACGGTTTTGGCTGCTGAAGGTGCCTAGCAACTATGCCAACAGGTTGTTTTGCCTACCGAAGGTTTGCAAACAGGTTGTTTTAATCGAAGGTTCCCAATAGGTTGTTTTACCCACTGAAGGTGCCTAACGATCGTGCCAACTGGCTACTTGCCCCACCGAAGGTGTTGTAACGGGCTATTTCGCCTATCGAAGGTGTTCCAATGGGTTGTTTTGCTTATTGAAGGTCCCAACGGGGCTGCTTTACCCATTAAAGATGTTACAACGGGCTGTTTTGCCCATCAAAAGTTTGCCAAAGACCTATTTTCCCAACAAAGGTGCCTAGCAAATGTGCCAACGGGCTGCTTTGCCCACCAAAGGTGTGCCAAAGGGCCTTTTTTCTCGACAAAGTTGCCTAATGAACGTGTCAACATGTTGTTTTGCCCATCGAAGGTGTGCCAACGGACCGTTTAGCCTACCAAAGGTGTTCCAACAGATTGTTTTGCCCAATGAAGATACCTAATGCCGTCAACAGGCTTTGTTGCCCACCGAAGGGGTCCCAACAGGCTATTTTTCCCACTAAAGGTGCCAAGCGAACTTGCCAATGGACTATTTTGCCCACCGAAGGTGTCTAGTATCTGTACAAACGTGGTGTTTTTCCCACTGAAGGTGTTCCAATGAGCCGTTTTCCTACTGAAGGTATGCCAACAGTTAGTTTTTCCTACCGAAGGTGTCTAGTGGACATGCCGATGGGCTGTTTTACCCACCGAACGTGTCCCAATGTGTTATTTTGCCTACCAAAGGTGTGCCAACAGACTATTTTTGCAACTGAAGGTGCCCTATCGACTATTTTACCCACAGAAGATGCCTAGCCGCTATGCCAACGGACTGTTTTGCCTATGATAGGTGTGTAAACGGGTTATTTTTCTCGTTGAAGGTGCCCAATCGGCTATTTTGCCTAGTGATCAAGCCAACTAGCTATTTTCCCCATCGAAGGTGTTCCAATGAGTAGTTTTGCATATTAAAGGTGTGCCAACGAGATGTGCTTGTGACCGAAGGTGCCCAACGAGCTATTTTTCCCATCGAAGGCACCTAGAGATTGTGGCAACGAGCTATTTTATCCACTAAAGGTGTGCCAATAGGTTGTTTTACCTACCGAAGGCTATTTTCTCATCAAAGGTGCCTAGTGAATGTGTCAATAGGTTGTTTTATCTACTGAAGGTGTGACAACGGGTTATTTTTCCCATCGAAGATGCTCAATAAACTGTTTTACCCACAAAAGGTGCCTGGCGACCTTGCCAACAAGCTATGATGGTGGGCCAACGGACTGTTTTTCCCATCAAAGGTGCCTACCGAACATGTCAATAGGTTGTTTTACCTACCAAAGGTGGCTATAGACTGTGCCAACCGGCTAGTTTTCCCACTGAAGGTGCCTGGCGACTGTGTCAACAAGTTATTTTTCCCATCGAAGGTGCCTACCAATAATGCCAACGTGTTGTTTTTCCCTTTGAGGGTGTGGCAATGAGCTACTTTTCCCACCGAAGGTGCCCAATCAATTTGCCAACGGGCTGTTTTTCCCACCAAAGGTGTTACAACGAGTTGTTTTGCCAACCAAAGGTATGTCCACGGGCTCTTTTTCCCACAGAAGGTTCCTAGAGACAATGCCAACAGGCTATTTAACCTATCAAATTTGTGCCAGTAGGCTGTGCTTTCCATGGAAGGAGCACAATGGCTTTTTTCCCACCGAAAGTTACTAGCAACCGTGCAAACGTGTTGTTTGCCCACTAAAGGTGTGGCCATGGGCTGTGTTGCACACTAAAGGTGTGCCAACAAATTGTTTTTCCCACCGAAGGTGCCCAATGAATGTGCCAACGAGCTGTTGTGCCCAATAAAGATGCCTAACGACCGTGTCAAGGGGTTATTTTGCCCAACTAAGGTGCCTAGCGGCCCAACGACCGTGGTGTTTTTCCCAACAAAGGTATGACAACGGGCAATTTTTCCCACCGAAAGTGCCTAGTGAAAATTCCAGTGGGTTGTTTTTCCCATCAAAGGTGCAAAGTGACCATGCCAATAGGCCATTTTCCCTATCGAAGGTGTGCCAATGGGATGTTTTTCCCTCCAAAGGTGGCAAAGGACTATTTTGCCCACCGAAGGTGCCTACCGACCGTGCCAACGAGCTATTTGCCCCACCAAAGGTGTGCTAACAAGCTATGTTTCCTACCGAAGGTGTGCCAAAGGTTTGTTTTGCCACAAACGGTACCTAGTGAATGAGACAAAGGGCTGTTTTTCCCACCAAAGGCTCGTAATGAACGTACCAAAGGACTATTTTGCCCACCGAAGGTGTATCAACAGACAATTTTGCCTACCGAATGTGTTCCAATGAACTGTTTTGCCCAATGAAGTTACCTAAACCGTTCCAGTGGGCTACGTTGCCCACCAAACGTGTGCCGATAGGTTGTTTTTCCCACCGAAGGTGCCTAGCGAAAGTGCCAACAGGCTGTTTTGCACACCAAATATGCCAAGCAAACGTGCCAATGTGCTGTTTTGCCCACAGAAGGACTCTAGTGACCGTGCAACAGTGGTGTTTTTTCCACCAAAGCTGTGCCAACGAGATGTCTTTCCTACCAAAGATACCTAACAAACATGTCAATGTGCTATTTTGCCCGCCAAAAGTGTTCGAACGGGTTGTTTTTCCTATCAATGGTGTGCCAAGGGGCTATTTTTCCCACCGAAGGTGCCCTATGAAATGTTTTACCCACCAAAGGTGCCTAGCAACCATGCCAACATGCTTTTTGTCCCACCAAAAGTGTGCCAACAGGTTGTTTTTCCCACCCAAGACACCTAGTGAACGTGCCAACGTGTTATTTTGCCCTTCGAAGGTGTTCAAACGTGTTGTTTTACCTACCGAAGGTGTGCCAATGGGTTGTTTTTCCTATTGAAGGTGGCTTACGGACTATTTTGCCCATCGAAGGTGTTCGAACGGACTGTTTTGCCTACCGAAGGTCTGCCAATAGGTTGTTTTTCATGCTGAAGGTGCCTTACGGATAATTTTGCCCACTGAAGGTGCCTAACAACTGTGGTAATAGGAAGTTTTTCCCACCAAAGTTGCCTAGCAACTATGGCAAGGGGTTTTTTTACCCATCAAAACTGTGCCAACGGATTGTTTTCCCACTGAAGGTGTGCCAAAGGGCTATTTTAACAACCGAAGGTGCCTGTGAACTTGCCTATGAACTGTTTTTCCCACCGAAGAATCCAAGCCACCGTGTCAATAGGTTGTTTTCCTACCAAAGATGTGCCAACGGGCTATTTTTCCTACCGAAGGTGCCTAGCGAAGTTCTCAACTGGCTATTTTGCCAATCGACCGTGTGCCAACGGACTGTTTTGCCTACCAAAGGTGTTCCAACAGACTATTTTACCCAACAATTATGCATAACGACCGTGACAACGCGCTATGTTGCCCACTGAAGGTGTTCTAACAGGCTCTTTTTACTACCAAAGATGCCTAGCGAACTTGCCAACAGGCTATTTTTTGCCCAAAGATGCCTAACAAACTTGCCAATTGGATATTTTACCTACTGAAGGTGTCTAGCAACTGTGTAAGCATGGTGTTTTTCCCACCGAAAGTGTGCCAAAGGCTTATTTTTCCCACCGAACGCGTCTAGCAAACGTACAGAAGGGCTATTTTTCCCATCAAAGGCACCTAGCATTATGTTGTCCACCGAAGGTGTTCCAACGAGCTGTGTTTCCCATCGAAGGTGGCCAACAGGCAGTTTTTTCCCACCGAAGGTGCGTGGCAATCGTGCCAATTGGCTATTTTGCCCATTGAATGTGTGCCAACTAATTGTTTATCCCATCGAAGGTGCCTATAGATAATGCAAACGGGCTATTTTGCCCACTGAATGTGACTAGCAACAGTGGGAACGGACTATTTTTCCCACCAAAGGTGTGCCAACAAGTTGTTTTTCCCACTGAAGGTGCGTAGCGACCTTGTTAAAGACTATTTTGTCGATTGAAGGTGCCTAGCGACCATGCCAACAGATTGATTAGCCCATCAAAAGTGTCCCAACAAGTTGTATTTCCTACAGAAGGTTCCCAACGGGCTATTTTTCCTATTGAAAATGCCTAACATCCATGCCAACAGGCTATTTTTCCCATTGAAAGTGCCTAGCGATCGTGCCAATGTATTGTTTTTCCCACCGCAGATGATCCAACAAGCTATTTTGCCTACCAAAAGTGTACAAACAGGCTGTTTTCCCATTGAAGATGCCCTATACACTATTTTCCCTACCGAAGGTGCCTAACAACCGTGCCAACCGGCTGTTTTGCCTACTGAATGTTTACAAACAGGCTGTTTTCTCCACCGAAGGTGCCCAATGGGTTGTTTTGCCCACCGAAGATGCCTAGCGATCATGCCAACTAGCTATTTGCCCCACCGAAGGTGTTCGAACAAACTAATTCGCCTATCAAATGTGTTCCAATTGGCTATCAAGCCTATTGAAGGTGCCAATGAGCTGTTTTGCCCTCCAAAGGTATGACAACGGACTGTTTTGCCCACCAAAAGTGTACGAAATTGCTATTTCCCCAGCAAAGATGCCTAGTGAACGTGTCAACATGTTGTTTTGCCCAACGAAGGTGTGCCAATAGGCCAACTTGTTGGTTTATGCCCTACAGCCAATCGTTTTGGTTGTATTTTAGTGACAAATTATTTAAAGGCATTATTTATCTTATACATGTTTAGATGTATATGATAAAGTCCATGGAATAATT